>OY756256.1:12809042-14009042 GCA_963576845.1 Megachile leachella | reverse complement strand
CAATTGAAATTTATTGCGATATAAGAATACTTTGAATAAATATTAGATATAGTATCTGCTAACATTGTCTATCACTATCTAACAATCTAACAATAAAACAAGGGAATATTAGGTATGTGAGTTTATCGAAACTTAACCAGATGAGTTTTAATTGCAATCTTACAATTAGAAAAATTAAAAAATGTCCCTAAATACCTTTCCCTACTCGAAGAAACGCAGTCGTGCGTCCTTGAGGTACTTAAAGCGATGCAAATCCGCAGAAATAATTTTGGAAATTCCTATGAAAAACTTGAAAGAACTGGCAAGGGGCGCCGCGACGAAGCCAGCTGCCGGGATTCGTCCTGCCAGAGCGTAAATAAACCCACTCCCCGAGAGAGAAACGGAGGTATATCGATTACAGGGTGTTGTGGAGCATGTTAATCTCTGTTCTTCACGAACAACGTCCAAGACCGACCTAACCCGGCACCGTTTTGAGTAGCTTAAGTCTTTGAAAGGTATGGAAAGTTTTCTCTGCAAGACTTTTATGCCGGACAAGGGAATCCTGGTTTGATCACCTTGACCAGTTAACGGGTTTCCATGCTTGCCACTGTTACAGTCAAGAATATAATCTGATATAATGATGACTCATATTCGAAAGAGAAATTTAAGGATTGCACCATCGACACCATTTTGACTTCATTAAGTTAAAAAATCGTTAGCGTCGATTTATTGAAATAGAAAGCAACAGAAATGGAGGAAAAACAGGCAATCGATCATTTAAGCTTATTGTAATATTACAAAAATTGAAGAGTGAAATTTGTGAGTATCTGTGAACATGTATAAATGTACAGGTAACTAATGAAAGTTAATCCGTTATGCCTACAATATTACTTAAAGTCAGTATCAGTTAAACTATTGAACTATTATTCAAAATTTCTATAAGCAATAAGTAAATAAATATAATTGTTAGCAAAAATATTAGTCGCCATTGATATCGATGATAATTATTTTACATGTTTATAATTTTAAAATAACTACTATAATGTCAATGTAATCTATGTACATTTTATCTTTTCAATTACGTAACGATAAAATGCGTATATGTATATTTTGTTGACACACTATGTATACATACGTATACATATTAAAGTATTGATTCTTTACTTTGAAGAACAAAATATTTGTAAATACACTCTGTATACATATGTTTCATTTTGAAGCACGAAATATTTTTAAACATTCTGCATTTTAAAATATTAAATCGTTTACTTTTAGGTACGAAATATTTCTAGATTTCCTACAAAAATAATAAAAATGCTTGAAGTAAAAAAATAATACACATGCTTGCAAAATTCGTGAGAAGGAATTGTGAATCTAATTGACACGAGACAAAGTATCGTTGGAAGTCTCCAATTAGAGGTTGACTTTTTTTTCGAAGAACTTAATCGGAAGTGAAACGAGTAGTTAAGAGGGTGGATCCGTGTGTGGCGACCTCCCACATACGGCCAAAGCACGGAAGAACCTCGAAACCAGAGACATAAGAAAAAGAAGACGCATTTAAGGACACACTAGCTTGTCCAAACACGGGATATCTAGATAAATGGAACACCGCTATCGTCTTTACTAAATCGGTTACTTCCTTTTCCGAATTTCCTATGAACCTTTTCATACAGCATGTTTTCTCTTCTCAAAAATTATTAACATTTTTATTATTTCTTTGAAGTACAGAAATTTTTTTCAATGCTCTAGTATATTAAAACAGTTTCATCATAAATTAATTGAAAAACAGACTAATGAACATAAAATACCGAAAATAAAAAATATAACTGGAGAATGCAAATATTTCATAAATACCATGATACGATATTTCTATAACCAATTGATAATCCAATATATTTTTTCTTACTACCATATTTCAACGGTTAATTAATAATTGTAAGGTTATGTAGGATTTTTTGTGCTTTTACCCCAATTTAAATGTTTAAAACAAACAATTTTTCCGTGTGTTATTATTTTTAACATATGTCCCCAAATTCACAAATTTTTGAATACTAAGATTTTAAATCTTTAAATCGTGAAGTTTGCAAATGGCCATAATTCTAGATTTTAAAAGACTCAAATCTTTAAATTTGAAAATTTGCAGATTTCTATATTTCCAGATTATTACATTACCAAGGTATCAAGTCCCTAAATTTCCGATCATCTAAAATTCGTAATTTCTATATTACCAAATCTCCAAATTTCCAAATAGCCATATTACTAAACCTCGCATCCCTTAAATTTTCAAATCTCCAAATATGAATAACCATACCTTTAAGCTATAAATTTTCAACTTTCAAATCAAGTTTCCAAATCTTCAAGTTACTTAAACAAATATATTTTTAGAAATACAAGAAAAGAAAAAGAATATGATATCTAAAACTGAGATTTTAGAAAAGCATGTAAAAAAATCATAAGTATAGGAGATGAGAAATATTTTCAATAATTATGCTGATCACAAAGTAATTAACTTATTGACAAAATACACGGATTTCAAATTTTCATTATTTCATGTAGTGTATTTGCAACAGAATACGATTTATTGTTAACATTTTTATTGAATAAGAACAGTTACAAATTACTCACGTTGTTTTTAGGATCCACAGCGTTGTTAGTCAATTTTAGTTTATTAAAACTGAGAGGATGTTGCATCCAATGTGCACCGGTCGCTGGACTTTCAGGATGCAGGTATATTCGTCGATCAATTCGTGGTTGTGGTTCTGCTGGTCCAGCTGATGTCCAGCCTTTTGCATTTCCACAGAATTTTTCAACGCCACCGACATATTTATGACGTCGATTTGATGCCGGTTCCACTTCGAGGACGACACAATAGCGGGCACGACGATCCAATCCAGTGATTGTCAACTGAATCGACGGAAACATTCGTCTGTAACGAAATAATGTATTCAGTACAAACAGAGTCGGATTAAATTTTCAGACGGTATCAAACACTTAGATTAAACATAGTCTGAAATAGTAAGCGTAAAAAATTGAACACTAAATTTAGAAGACTTCTAGAATCTCATTATGTATATGTAATTAAAAATTATACAAAATGTAAACAAAAATTTTACTTTTCGTAATGAAGATTTGGGATTTTGGCACTTCAAGACTTTGAAATTTTTAACATTGGGATTGTGACTAAGATTTAAGATTTAAGACTTTAGGACTTAAGATTGAAAGATATCGAAACTTTGAGACTGAAGGTTTTAAGACATCCAAATATTGAAACATAGACATTATTGAACTCAAAAATTTTGAAAATTTCCGAAAATTGGAACTTTGGAAGATTTTTCCTCTTTCAAGTATCGTTACTCTATGTTTATTTTGCAGACATCAACATATCACAAATGCATAAACACCCACAGCATAATTATTATATGTATATGGCATTCGTTATTGACATTCTACTTTTAAATATCTTTTCCAATAAAATAGAAATGATGTTTAATGATTAATATGTAAACGCACATTAGATTGGGAAGATTATTATACATATAAAGTCCTTCTGAACCGTAAAAGTACAAATAAAAATCGAGTTAGGTTAAAGATGTTAGTTAAAGATGTATCAAATTATATTATTTTATGCGAATAAAAAGTATTATATTCTAATTTTTACTAATTTGTGAAGTTGCAAGTAAATAAAACAATGAGTATGTTGTATAACAAGATTGCACTTATATGTAACATTTGTAATACTTTTTTAAAAAATAACGAAACTTTTGCTAATCCAGCAGAAGTAATCGCACATTAGATTTCACGTTTAGTGGCAGTAGATTTAGCGTTAAGTTTTCATTTAGTTAAAGTTACGTGTCTTTTTGCACAGGTAGCAAAAGCGAACAACGTGAAATCGAAGGGACATTCCCCAGTCATTAAAGTGGCAATAATGAGTGGCCGTTGACTGAATTCGAACTTTCTGTTAACTGCTGCGACTCTTTCGAAGCATCACAATCGCTATATTCCGATCTTGACAGGAAGTTTTCTCCTTCGGGTAAACATTTCAAACTCCCGGATAATCCCGTGAGCAAACCTCTAGAAGTCAATCTGCGATGGGTTGGTTTGTTTGCATACCTAATTGCGGACTTTCCATCGCTATTTTGTTCCATGTGTCTTTTACCCACATCCGTTCGAGTTCATAGTGTAAAACGATTAGAAATAAGAGAAAACATTCGTTTTTCCTATGTTGAATATTTGTGATAAACCGGTGATAAATGTATTTATGATAAACAAATGTCTTATGTATGAAATGAAAGCTTTTGGAAATTTAGAAAATGGGTCTAGAGTTTTAGAAATATCAAATTTTCAAATTTATATATTTGGAAGGTTAGATATATGTAAAATTTAAAGCTATACAAACTTTTGGTTGTCTGTCTTCTAAGAAGCATAACAATTTGGTAATTCGGATATTTTTGTATTCAGATATGTAAAATAAAAAAATGTTAACATTTAAAAACTTAGAAACTTAGAAATTTTAGAAGAAGAAGTTCTAGAAATAAATTTAGGAAATCTTAAATTTGATATACATGTAAATTGTAGCTACGAACGTTATACATATTTATTACTAATTAAGAAACCGCTCAATCTTGGTGACTTATCATTATTTGAACAATTAAACTACCTATTCTTATTAATTATTGAATTGTTCTCTTTCACGTTTATGTCACAAAATTCGATAGAATCGCTTAAGCACTAAATCTCCTAAAGTACGTTCGAATCGTCCACTACAATAGTACCTGACTCTTCGGTATTTAAAAGTTAAATCCACAAAAGATACGTATCTTAAGTAATGGACGTAATTAAGGACGGAAAATCCAACCTGTATTCGCAAAGTGCACTCTAAGCCTCGCGAAAGAGTACATACACAATTTTTCCCTTAATCGCTCTTGAAAATCGTAACCTTTCCTAAAATTCCACTTAAATTACAAAACCGGGTATTAAATCACTATACAAGTGTATATGTATTATGCTTTAATAACGTAAAGTTCAAACGAAACAGCTCATCGGTATTTCCAAGTTCGTGAAAGGTCTTTATCCTTAAATCATATCATTAATGGTGAAATATTAAAACCAAAACTGTTAAAGTAATTTAAAATTATCTTCTACTAACATTTACATCAAGTAATATTAATATTGGACAGATTATAGAACTTTTACATATTTTAATTCCTAATTTTTTAAATATTCCTACTATAAAATTTGAAACTATTCTAATTTCCAATTTTTTCAATTTTAAGATCAATATTTTAAATATTTTAATTTCTAGTTTTTCAAATTTTTGCATTATTAAATTTCTAAATACTCTAATTCTCCAATTTTTACGAATTTCCAAAATTTTTGAATTAAAAATCTTCAATTTCCAAATTTTCAAAATTCAAGATTTCTAAATCTCCAAATTTCTAAATTAAAAAATTCCAACACTTCTGAAACATCAGGTTCCTAAAATTTTTAAACTTACATATTTCAAAAATGTACCTATTTATAGCTCCAATCGTTATAATTCAAAACATGTACAACAAAGTTCCGCCACGCCACGCCACGCGACTTTTGATTCATTTAATCAACGAGATGAAAGGGAAACGGGCAGCGCGTGCTGCCGCTGCACGCGTTGTATGTATCACGCTATTATGACATTATCTGACTGTTTGATAATCTCGAGAGGCTTTTTAAAAGGACCAGACGCTCAAATGATCGACGCATTGCTGTTCCGCAGCCGTACGTCGCGACGGCATAATCCTCCACTTACAAAGGCGCCACTTTTAGTGATCTCGACGACACCGTCCATGGCGTCGGACAACTCCTGAGAATCACTTCGCACATGTAACCTTAACACTAAATCAAATAGATCAAAATGATTCTTTAAGTGTCAAACTTAACTTGCGAATTTTGCTAAGATGATTGTGTTGATTTTTATCGAAATAAGGAATCAACTTGTACACTGAAAATTTGGAGATCTGTACTTATAAAAATTTAATACTTTGGGACTTTTTACGAAAAATGTATAAATGTACAAAAATGTTCTTCGGAAATGTAATTTACACTTCTCTCCCTAACCGCGTATAGTTCTAGTTCAAAATTTTGTGCATGCCAAACCCTTATCTCCGTCCAATTACTTCACTAAATTTCAGTGACTAAAAATTCGTTACGTCACAAAAGCATTTCGAAGCAGATAGCGAATAACGATGCAACGTGAAATGAATTTCCTCGCTTACAAGCAGTCCCTCATAGTGAAAGAAAAACGAAGGATAAGGAATCGAGAACAAAGTGGAACAAACACGAGAAGGTCAGAGTTGCACTTCTGGAATGCACATTTTCTCTTCCTGTCTATTCATCAGCTCTGACGCAAGGCCGCGCAGGGCAATAGACAACGCTGATCGAAGGAACAATGTGTTTCGAAGGAGCGAAACTCGCCAAAAGGATCAAGGAAAACGAACGGGTCGGTCGTGTCACGGAATACTGATTGGAGTCGCGTAAGGCATGAAACTGGATGCACGTGGTTGGCACGTGGTGCTCTCAGATGGAAAGTGTCGTCACTGAACCGGAAGGCACGGATACACGGACGAACGAGTACCTTTGTATCTATTGTACAATGTACACCGCCCACAAATCACCGTTGTCTAGGCTACCTTTCTGCAATTTATTTTGGTATCCTGGTTTCTGTCCGCTAACGAACGTCCGAGTAACGGACTTTTTGCAACGAGATACATTTTTTGGTACAGTTGCAAAGTACTTTCATGTGGCACATCTATTGTACTGAATTGACTAAAACGTTATGTCGCTTTGTTATTCAATTTTTCTGTCAGTACTCTTTTTGACAAATGCATACATGGCCTTGAGTAACATTCACGTGTTACAACCCCATGCTAAAGGAAATCTAACAATAATTTATATGTGAGTATAATTGTTCAATTTAGAATTCGGTCCAAATTGAGAAATAAGTCAATGTTGTATATTTTTCGTTTTGAATGATTTTCAATTATTTTGTAATAAAAATTTAAACTATAATTTAACTTAACTACAATTACAATCCAGATTTGTAATATTATATTGGGTTCATCGGAAAATTATAGTATTTATGTTAATAGATGACATTTATACAATTTATGTGGCAACGTTTTATTTCTCTTTAAAAATTGCATGAATTACCTTAAAGTTTACAATACAGCGTATTTTTAGTTATATAATTAATTGAAATCATTTATTTATATAATTATATAAACAATTTATAATTCGAGAATGTAGAAAGTTCATAATTTGGTAATATATGTAGAAATTTCACAACTTAGAAACGTAGAACTTTTATAACTTGAAAATAAAAAAAATTATATAATTTGAAAATACAAAAGCTTAGTCATTTGAAAATATAAAAATTTGAGATTTCAAATGTCGCATTAAGAAATGAAGAGTGGCCATGTTCGAATACCGGTCATATATCGCCCATGCACTGCGCCTTCGCAGCCACGATTCCCCATTATTGTAAACACGCAAAATTACAGTTGTATCTCGTATCGCGTAAACGTTCGACCCGTTTCAAATGAATGGATATTACGAAACATTTTAAGAATGTTACATTCTTGTTACGTTGGCGTTCCCCTTCCCTTTTATTTCCGTGTTCACAACGGGACGAAACCATCTGGACTGACATCAACGAGTTATCTAGCGCGAGACAACGCGAAATTCCTAGTAATCTTATCTTAGATAGTTATACGCCTGCGTATCTGAAAAGCAGTGACCAGTAGCTCAATCGTTTCCGGCGAACGGTCGCCGGAAGTCGTGATTCGTCCTGCATCCGTCCAGCCTATACTTTCCCTGCAAAAACTACCTTCGTAAAATGATTTGAAGATCGGTAGTGTCGATAACAACGGACACGTCGTCACGCCCTTACTTTTATGACTTTCGATAACCACCTTCCGTGAAACTAATCACCCTGCCGATGCACAAAACTACCCCTCATTAAAAATGTCTATTTGCCTGGCTTGAATGACGTGTAATTACTCACGTAAAACTACTCACATTAATATTCGGGCATTGCAGTATTTCTGTATTCGTTACTGCATACAGGAAGAAATGGTTTATCATACTACTTATTTTACAATAACACATATCATCTATTACAGATTGAAAATATAGATGTTAACAATTTCTTTTTAACTATATCGATGTGTAATGTATTTTAAACAACAAGCTATCACATTTTCACATCGTATTAAAGTTTTAGCCATTTGATGAAAAATAAAGAATTTTATGTAAAATGTAAAGAAACTGCAACTTCAATATTTTATTGTGAAGTCTTTTGGCTTAATAATCTCGTGTAATTGTTTGGACATATTAAAAATAATTTTTTTCAAATATTCCGTACAAACAGAGTGACATTTTTCTTTCAGTATCATTTGTAATTTAACCTTTAAATTTATTAGTGTTTTTCTAATGCCTTAGTTAACTCATTCTATAGATTCTTTGTGGGACTTATGTACTATGTCTAGAGTTGGGAGAAGGATATAAAACTTTTGAACTATTATACAATAATAAATATACCTATATATTTTGAGTTCTGTGCCTTCGATTATTATCCTGATGAAATTTGAAGGTACTTCGTAATCCCACATTATTTGTACTTTTCGATAAGTTTTTTCTTAAAAAGTCTAAATATTTTTTTTATTAAAAATATCAATGAATACTAATTCATTAACGTCCACACTGAGCATACACCCCCGTACAATACCACCGTACAAAACCTCTTTCCTTGCTTTAAAGTAGGTTTTAGATTCTTTGACTTTAAAACTTTACTCTTCGCCACATTATACTATTTCTATCCGAACCAAAAGTACATTTGCTGTCATTAACAAAATAACAAAATTTTTATTCAAAAAATGTTTTAAATAAAAATTTTGAAAGCTAGAAGTTTAAAAAATATTTATTTTCTATATTTCCAAATTTGATAAATTTCCACAATCTCATATTTGTAATATCTTTAACTTTTGAATTCCCTGTATTTCTAAATTCAAAATTCCTATATTTCTAAACTTCTAAATAACTAAACTTGAATATTTGGACTTATTAGACTTTTAAATAACTAAGATTTTTTAATTTCTAAATCTGTAAGTTACGAAATCCTTTAGTATGTAAATATAAGAATACAGTCGAATTCTGATATTGGACAATGTCCAATAAGGAATGTACTTGTAATCAAGGAATTTACTTGTAATTCAAAAATGTAAAGTACTAAAAGTCAAGAATAAAAGTATGTTAGTAGGTGAAAAGACAGGTCACATTTTTTCAGGTGGTCTAAGGGTTTCGATAGCGTCAGAGGGTGTGGTCCTATGGCGCCCGCCATGTCATACCAACATCGTTGGAATTTTGGACAACAAATTTCAATAATTAAGAAATATAACTATAAACCCAATAAAAAGGATATTAAAAAGGGAAAATTAACCTGACAATTAATCATAACTCACTGAACTAATCACTTTAAATTTGTTTCCCATTTTTTTATTCATGTAAACGTTCATAAATATCCATTAATAGTATAATAATAAATATTCAATAACTAATATAAGCAATGATTACTTATGAACATACACTAACGTAAACTCGAGCAAACATCTAATAAATTGATTTATTAATCTTGGTTATTAATCCTTATACATTAAGATGTAAACATTTTTAAATCCTACAAAATTTACAGAAAGGAAAATAATCATTCTTATTCATAAGTTTTAGTTACCGAGTGAGTTTTAGTAATTCCAGAATATTCTTTTATCATTACACGTTATTTAAAATAAAAACTTGAAAATATTGAAAATGTAATATGAAGAAAATTGTGCACTCACCGTCCCCCTTTCGTAATTATCATTTCAGTAGTCTCTGCATGGAATTGTTGCCACAAATCTCTATTTTGCAGCTCAACTTTTACTTCAGGAGGTAGGGGAGGTCCTCCACCAAGACGTGGTATTGTCCATACATTTGGATTTGGAATGTCGTCTAAAAATCACAAAAAAAGACTTTTTATAATTATTTATGATATTAAAAACTGGTTCAATCAACGATTTAATTCTACAGAAAATTCATATAAACTTTGACTACCCTTTCACATCATTGATTCATTAGTTATTGGTTAATTAGTTTGATCAGACTAGCATTAACAACGACATAAATATATTCAGACTTTTAGATTTTTTAATTTTCTAATTTCCCACGTTTCTAAATATTTGTAAATTTCTAAAGTTTAAAAATTCTTATTTACGTATTTCCAAATACTTAAGCTTAAAAATCTGCAAATTCTCACATTTCTAAACTTACAAATACTTAAATATGTAAATTCGCAAATCCACGAGCTTCTAAATTTACCACGTATCCTGTAATTTCAAAGTTCTATATTCCTGAGACCGCAAATTTGAAAGTTCTTAATTTCTCAAATTTCTAAATCCTCAAATCTCCAGCTCTCTAAATCGTCAAATCTTAATATCTCAAATAAAATTTCTAATTTTTCAAGTTTCCCAAGTTAGCCAAAAATCCGAGTAACGCCAATGCCTACTCCAATAATTTAAATAAAAACCACAACTAATTAGTTATTTCACATTACACAACGTGAAAACAACTTCGACTGCTATACGCATCTTCACGAAAAACATGATTAAGAGTAAAGTAAACAGTCTGCAATTGAACCAAGAAATAACCATCCTCGAAGCGTATTGTCCTTGCACAAAAATATTGTGAAACAAATGGAATTTGCTATCTCTTTCCGCGTAGTTATCTTCTCCTTTACTTAGAGGCTTCGAGGAGGAACAAGAAGTTATGCGGATGAGGTAACTAGAATGCCAGAAGGAACACCTTTTACAAGTGGATCTATGGAAACGGCGTCGCTCTCACTCGCAAACAGTTCGCGGTTCTACGGTCGAGGCATTAGGTTCTGGGCTAGGATAATTGTAGCCATCGGCTCATCTTCTTTCTCTTCCTACCGCGGAGACCAACTATTGTGCACGAGTAGATAGCGATTGTCCGCTCGACCGAAAGTCGGCGCCTTTCATCTTTCCGCCCGAGGAAAGTTCGCGCGAATCTATGTCAAACGTTGTTTATACATCCATCTGGAGGCATTATGCGCATCTTTTGGCAGGACATCTTTCCTGGTACTCGTGGGAAATGAGAAAGTTGTAAGACTTACGTGGAAAATCGACTATCAATAAATTTATTCCTTTATTGCACGGCCAGAATGTCTTTAAATAAATACAAATGTACAACTATACTAGTTAAGATACCTATAGTTTGTGGAATACTAACATATTTGAGTGAATAAATAAAAAAATCTCACTTTAAAATATAAAGTATTGTAGAATATTTCGTTGTAAAAAATTGTATTAACCCTTTGCACTCGAGAGGCGCCATTCGATTTAATACAATAATTTGAAATAAACATTATTTAATTAATTCTATAATAGTGCTTATGTGATATGTAAATATAGTGAAATAGATAATAGTGGAAATTATGAGTAGAGGAATAATAACCACAAAAGAACTCATTTAACATTTTAATTAATATTTTAAAGTTGCTGTTTGCGAACAGTAAAATTACCTTCGAGTGCAAAGGGTTAATATTTGTGCTTCGACTGAAAGTATGTCATAGAGTATTATTATGTTTCATAGTACAATACCTGAAGTTTCTAAACGACAAGTGAATAATAACATTTTTAATAAAGGTGTAAAATATTACTTTTATATAATTTATCATTTAATATCGTTGTTTTAAGCTGTTCGAGAGCAATTTAACATCACAGTTATTGCTTTCCTTAGATAATTAGTTTCTTGTCAAAACATGTGTGCACGCAATGTAGAACACGATTGTACGTAATGTGGAAATTGTTTATATTATTACATGTTTCTTGTTGATATTAAGTTTCATGATATTTTAAGGTTGCATAATATTGCAAAATAATATTTTTACCATTCTAAATACTTACATTATAACGATAAAAATATAAAAAATGCGTCCAATGCATTCATTCACTTAACATGAAACTCATATTGCTTATGTTTAATATCCCTTGTTAATGTTTTAAATTGCATAATATTATACGATATATTTTTACTACTCGAAGTACTTATAATATAGTGCTAATGCTCGAGAAAATAGATTCAATGTATTCACATATGAAAAATATGTTCAAAACGTTAAAGTCGAAGACAAATAATATCAAGAAAAATAACATTTTAAGAATGATCTACATTTGTGTATCTATTTTTTTATCTAACTAATTAGTTCTATCTCTTAATAACAATTACGTTTTTTTTTTACAAGTTTCATAAATGTTTAATATTAGGTACCATTTTTCTCACACCACGCTTTTGATAGTTCCTACTTTTAATTTCAAAACAGTTAAAATTTTATACATATAATTGATTGATATACACTATACTTATATGTATACTATATTGACTGTGTTATATTTTGTAGTTTCAAACTTATATGAACAAATTTTATTCTACAGTTTCAATTTATTTTTTTGTAACATTCCATATATTCACTATAAATTTCACGATAGAATACTATAATTTCTGTAAACTACTACACTACTGTAACGCTATTACTAAAGCAAAAGAATAGTAGATACTACTAAATTAACGTAACTAAAATAAAAAGTAATTAACAATATGTAATTCTGTTATGTTATTACACTAAAAAGATTATGGTACCAGTGAACAAGTGAAATTCGATCACGTATTGAAAAAAGAATACAAGAATATTAGTAAAACAAATACAAAATAATATTAGTAATTATTTATCAGTTGATATTACTATTTATAATTTATTACTATAATTTTTCTTACTAAATTAATTTATTACATAATATAACTATTTTAAACTGTTCCTCTGATACCTGTTGCATACACCTTCATAACCACTGCTATACATACATTAAATTTCTTATAATCAAAAATAATTTTCAAAAATATCGAATTCTTAAAAAGTGAAAGCTAAATACCTATTATTATTAATACCTCATATAGCTGTGTACGATACAACACACACCTATTTTTAAGTGAAATTGCAGATAAAATACAAAAATGAAGAATTAATGAAGAAAAACTCCTATTCTTGCCAACCCTTTAATATCCTTAAAACTTTTCACAACACCGTTCTCTTCAATTTAAAATAATAAATAAAGAACAAATCATTTTGACTGCGATATGTACAATACTTTGTCCGAGAAACGTCATGCTTCAAATCAAAATTTCTTACGAATTAACGCTAAATAATTAACAAATTCTGTATTAGGTGTTTATTAACATATACCTACTAATTAAAATAAAAAACAACGAAACGGCAAAATACAAACCTGGTCTATGTCTACGAAGAACAAGTTGTTGTTGCCGGAAGAGCATCTGTTGATGCAATTGCAATTGTAACTCCGTAGGCATCGCCATAATTGAATTCATCTTCAAATTGGTGCACCGTATCGTATATCACTTAACTAATTTTAAATGAAATTCGCGTAGAAATACGGAAGAAACTTACAACATCCGACGTTGTCGGCATTAAAGCCTAATAAAGACTGAGGATGCGTTTGGAAATTGCAGAAACATCTCCGTTGCAACGATCCATCACTGCACTCGGATGCACCACTGCGATTGGCTGACATCTTTTCCCCACTACTTGAGCGCCGCGCCCACGCTGATCCTATTGGCCGATGCAATACCAACTTACCAGAAGTACGTACGAAATATACAATCGAACATGCGTGGCGCATTCACGTCCTGATTCGAGCGATAGGAGGACATGAGAAGGAATTAGTACATTCTGATAAGTAAACAACGAAGAGGAACGCCCTCTTCGCAAAGGAAGAATATAACAAATATTCTGGAATACTAAAGAATCGTAAAAATATAGTATATCATTTTACGAGAACGAAATAAAAGTTAAAATGGATAGATTTAAATTTATCGTAGACAGAAATTTAAGGATTTGTAAATTTCGGAATTTAGAGATCGATAATTGTGTTTTGGGAATTTGAAATTCTAAAAATTTGTAATTTTAAGCATTCGTAAAGTTAGAAAATTTTGAGATTCGGAGATTGTTTGGGAATTGTTTAATTTAGGAATTTGAAATTTCTAGTTTTGGAAATTTTGAAAATTAAAGATTTGAGAATTTAAAAATCTGGAAATTCAGAAATTTGAAAGTTTGAGAACTTACAGATTTAGAAATTGGAAATTCGCGAATTCGCAAATTTGAGAATTAGGAAAAGAAATTTAGGAACTTTGTAATTTTAAGAATTTAAGGATTTAAGGTTTACAATTTAGAAATTCAGTGATTTGTTAATTTGAAATATGGCTATTTCAAAAATAATAGATTTAAACTTTTAAAATACTTCTTATCAACTTCATATTTTCACTTTTAATAATACATCAACATTCGCCGAAAAAATAATTTATAATTCGGCATTTATAATTTAGAATTATCATACGGCAATTTAGTACTTTAATAACAATAATTAGTCTTATTCAGATAAAAATGCTAAAAATTCAAAAAAAGTTAAATGCATACCTAAGATAAAATGAGCAATTAAAATTCCATTTTCTTGGAAATATTAAAGAATAGGAACAATAAGAGTCGACATAATGGCGATGCCTTTGATATTCGGCAAAGCTTGTCCCTTTAAATTGATTATGTAGACAAGCGGGAAATTTAAATTAAATGAATTTAATTTCATGCAAACCTTCAACAATAATTAAAAGTCTATTTGTTTACTTCTGCATATTACTAATATTGATATTCGAAATATTTACATCAATTTTACAACATTAAAGAGTTGAAAAAAGAAAATACATATATGTATACTAAAATTATTACTGTACAAAATATATTTGACGAATACATACATATTAAAGAAATGATTATTACAAATAACTGATAAAGATATAACGAACTATTGATTAGAAAACATACAAATTAATGTATTACAAGGAAGGACAAATTATTTACTCGTATTTATTGTAAATTACAAATAAATGACACAGTATTTCTTCTAAATAGGTTTTAAGCAAATTACAGATGAATGGTATAAGTTATTGCTTTCTGAACAACATACTTACACATTATGCATGTTCGCCTATTGAAATACCGTTCTGAAATCACTTGAATTTATTGCATTATTCCGCTTCTTTCCAAAAATAATTTTTTTGTCAAAGTTTTGTCTCTTGTTACAGCTACTCTTTAAAAGAATCATTATATGAGCCGTTTATTTTGAAAGTGGCCTAAGTCCATTTATCTTAAAATCGAGATATTTAAGGGTTTGCATTTCAATGAATTTAAAAATATACGTATAGGACATTAATGAGTCGTACTGCTTAAGTGTATCTAAGGGTGTTAAATTTATAGTTCCTATTAAAATAGTGGCAATTATTAAGTGAATAATATGCGTTTTCTTATCAAGAATGGAGTTAGGCCACTTTCAAAATTAACAACCAGATTCAATATAAAATTTGAAGGTGCCCAAGTCCATTCAACATAATTTAAGATGCTTCAAATTGAAAAAACCAATACTGAATTTATTTTACATATCTTTAAAACACTTCAGGAACATAATTTATGCGATTCAATTAACTACATAACGTGCAAAATTACAAACATATATTTATTACAAAACAATTTACTACTCATCTACATTTTGTGTGTGTAAAGGGGATTTGAAGTAATCATGATGTTTCGGTGGTATATATCGTAATGGGTCCATTATGTCCTTGAATTTTGCTGTTGTAATTTGTTGTTTTTGTTGTCCAAAAACCGAGGTTAAATTGTAAATACTAATTAATTAAAATTACCTTCATCACTACTTTCCGACATTATCAATAGTAAATATATTATCTTGATTATTTAAGTATAAATGGAGTTAGGCCACTTTCAAACTACACGGTTCGATTATTAAACTAACTCTGAAAACTTATGTGTCAAGAATTATCGTATTTGCTCGGATTATAAGCAACCTGAAATGCTTTACTGATAAATAACATAAAGTTGTACACGTAACCATGATAACCGGAAAAAATTGAAAAACGGAGTTAGGCCACTTTCAAAATAAACGGCTCATATGTATATAAACTGTATAACAAATAAAATAAGACTACGTGATCCAACGTAACAAGCAGTGCGTGTCGAATTTGTAATGATCATTTGACTTCAGCACATGATCGCATTAACGAACGATGCGAAGCGTTAGGTACAAGAGCGAACGGAATCGTCACCATAAATTACGGAATCCGGCGAGCAGGCGGTCGTTAATTGTTTGTTCTCGAGTCTGGCGACGAGACGAGGCGAGAAGATAAAATCAAGAATCCGTCCGTGGTGCGTCGGCGGTCAAAAGAGGAACGGAACGAAACGCAGTGCCGCGAGATACAAATCTACGCTTTTCTCGCTCCCTTATTCCCTTTTTCTCGTAACACCGCTTCTGTCGTCGCTTCTTCTTTTTTTCCAGCATAAGAAAGCGCCCCCTTGTCGCCTACTACGCCGGTCATCGCACCATTGTAGTGGGTTCCGGATTGTGGATTAACTGTAAGCGATACCCACAACAAAAGCGTGCACACTTTACCTGACGGACTGGGCTACCTATATACTATCGCTTTATAGCAGGCTTCTACTGTCTGTCGATAGTGTCACCATCATTCAAATTGCACACTCATTGCTGATAACGAACAAAATTGTTCCACTATCTGAGTACTTTCAGAAATCAAAAATTGATTAGACCTTTCATATGAGTGTTCATTTTATTAAAAGAATTTATTACGAAAATGTCGGCCTCTCCTATAAATTAAAAAATAGGCATGTGTGCGGTTGTAATTAACTAAAATGAACTTGTTTCTTTGAGACTTTATAGTGACTTTTCCTCTATTTTCTTCGTAAACAAAAATTCAGTCTTCATTGTTTTAAAAAGAATTTTAATTGATTGAAAAGACAAAGGAAATGGTAAAAATCAATTACGAAATTTATTTTTTTGAATGTATAATAAGTGTACCTTTTATGGATTTAAATAAGTTAAGTCATAATAAAGTAACGAAATTTTCATCGAAATCTTTCGAATATAAATATTTTAAACACAAATAACGAAACAATTTAAAGAAAAAGTCGAAGGTTTGATTGTACATATAATACTTGGGGTGATAGCATTCTCACATAAGAACATACTAAATAAAAACTTGGTATACATATAATTTATCTAGACTTGGTAAATTTTATTGTTTGAAAATTTTATCCTCGTACTGTAATAACTATGGATTCTATTTCTTTCTAATATCGCATAGACCGTTTATATAACTGAAAAATCATACTTTAATTCAACGAACTGTTTAGTAAAACCATAACTTTTTTCTCAGGAATAAATAATTCGTAACCGAAAAAGTTAAGTTGAAGAGGTTCCTAATAATGAAAGCCAGGAAATACTTTCGTAAAGAAACGCAGCTGCTTTTGAAAAGGGACAGAGATCTGTCTGGTGGAAATTAAGGTTTACCTACAGAAGTGTTTTCCTGCACATCTTAGAATACATGCACACATGTTTTCCCTTCGCCTTTTCTGTCAGAATAAACGCGTAATTTATTTAGTGTCCTTTTGTGAAGATATCTATATTCCAAAACAAAAATATACAACTTTCATGAATTTTTCATGTAAATTGTGCAAACTTTAAGATTACTTTTTATTTTGTGATTATCAGTAATTTGTCAATTTTTTAATCGGCAAATGCATTCATTTTTAAATTTCTTAAATTCGTACTTTTAAACATTTGAAATCTCCAATTTTCAAGTTCACGAGCCACAAATTAAAAGATTTAAAAATTCTCAAATTCCTAAATCCTAAAATTTCTGAATTTCCAAATGAACAACGTCTCAAATATGGAATGTACAAATTTGTAAATGACAATATTTCCAAATCTTAAAATTATTTAATTCTTAAATTTGAACTCGCTTAAATCGTCAAATTCCAAAATTCTGAAATTTGCAAATCTTATACATATAACGATATCTACTATTACACATACGTATATTGTAAAAATGTTCCATAAAAATAAAGTATTAAAAAAAAAGAGTCTATAACTACTTTCTCTTTCTCTGAAGATACATATAAAATCTTTGGGGAATACAGTTTTGTTAATTAAAAATTACATTGTTACACGTTATTTAATCAACAATGGACAATTAAGTCATTACACATTAATTATTGAATAATCAATAATCGTATCGTTACATGTTAATTAATCAATAATAACTACTTAATTAATAATTAACAATTATAACAATCACATCATCGAACACTCCATTAAATTATATTCTTTATATTATATACACTTGCCAATTCTATCCTTGATTGTACAAAATTCAATAATCCCTTTCCAACAATAAAGGCTCGCGCCTGCTGGCAGATCGGTTTCAAACTTCGCCAATGGGAGTCCAAAGAATTTTACATCCTTTGAAATCCTTCCATTTACTGCTAACGATTAGACAGCCTATTAAGACTATTCTTCGTTTTCCTTCTAATCCTAAGTACCTAAGTAGGTGTCAAGTATTATTAAAGTAATAGAGAAGAATTACAGAGTGATTAGGAAACCAAAATGCAGAACTGACATTGGGTTCTTCATTCCAAACAGAAGAAGCTTATCTCAGAATTTTTAATTATTCCTATTGTTACACAGGGTATACCGTTTTAAAGGAAGTGATTTATTCGTAAATTAAACTATTTAATATTTTTTATTTCAAAATTGTTAGATTGCAAAATTTCAAAGTTTTAAACTTCTAAATTAATTTAAAGGTTTAAGAAGTTAAACATTTAATAGTCGTTGTTATTGTTTATTGAGAGCGTCAATCGCCGTAGTCATTAGCCCTTAATAATTTCAAAGTTTAAAAGATTAGAAATTTTAATGGCTTGAAACTGCAAAAGATTCAACATTTAACATTTTTTAAATTTCTACTTTTGTTACTTCCTGTATTTATGGATTTAAAAATTTTATGTAAATTTATGAATATTTAAATTCTTAAATTTGTAAGTTTAATTTAAAGAATTACAGTTAAAGTAAGTCTATAAAGTTGAAGATTTGAAATTTCAATGTTTTTAAATTTCTAGATTTCTTGTTTTTTAAATATGTTAATTTGTTAATTAAAAACTTTTATTTCTATAATCCTAAATTCCCAACATTACGAATTTCCGAATTTGTTACTTCAAATATTTGATGTTTCAATAATTTCAAATCTATAAATTCCCCAATTTCCTGATTTTAACGTTCAAATCGATGCACAATTGAAAACTTTCCGAAAAAGTGATCTGTGTGCACATGAATTTGACAGTGCATATTATTCAATGTTTACTACGAAATTTTGCTTTGTCCACAATTTACTTTATTCGTACTAATTGCCATCGCCTTATGTCGCATAAAGAGTTTTACGCAAAGCTATGAAAACATGCGTAAACTGAACAGAGTTTAAGCGTTGAAAGCTTTCAGCGAAGAAAAGAGGTACTGTTAAGGGGAAAAGTGGGTAAGAAGAAACCGACAAATAGGTTTTACGGCTCACTTCCTGTCCGTCGCACGCGACAGTTATGCGCCCCATAATAAGACGATGATTACTTTCCGAGACGGCTGGAATTACGGGGGAAGAAGTAAAATCATAATTCATGTTAAGCCCTTGCCGGAATACGTGTTTCATTTCTGTAATTTATTTGCACTATTAAAACAAATTAAAAACATCGTAAAGAATTGACAATAAAACTTCTGAGTTTTGGCCTTTCAAAATTTTAAGGTTGTGGGACTTTGAAATTCAAAAATTTTATAATTTTTAAATGTTGTCACTTTGGAAGTTTGAAATTTAAGAACTTAGTTTTAGAATTTTTGGATGTGAGGAGCTAAGACTTTGAAATCAAAGAATTCTTAAATTTTGAAATGCTTGTATTTGGGGTTTCTAGAACCTTTAAGTTTAGAAACTTTGGACCTTTAGAATTTCGAAGCAATGAGACTTTGAAACTTTAGGACTTTAGCATGTTTAGGCAACAATTATATTGTAATAACTATAATACTATAAAATGTCTGTATAAAATACTTAGTCTTCTGTCCAACCATAAAAGTGACAATAATTCATTCGAAAAATTGCTAAATCTTTTATTAAAGCAAATGTTTATTTTGCATTTTAATATCAAGCTGCAAACTGAAATACAGCAATATTATTCATAACACTAAGTTAGCTACCAATGTGAATTTATTGACTACCTCTTTCTTATTCTACCCTATTATAATAATCGCAAATTGAAACTGAAACGAAATAAAAATAACTATAATAAACTCACTATAATAAAGAATATCGGAGAATAAAATTTTTGTTTTAAAATGCTTGAACTTATTTTCTTACTATAAATTAGAAAATTCGAAGGACTTCTTAAGTCACGTTAAAACATTTTCCATAAATCTGAAAGCTTTAAAGGAAAGGATAAACGGAAGCAAGGACAAGTAGACTTTCTCTCTTATGGTGTTAAAGGATGGAAACAAGGACCTTCATTTTCGAGTGGCCACTTTACCGCAAATATTTATGCACCCGAACGGAAGCCTTTTTTCGTCGTATCATCACGAGTATATTTATTCATTACAGGCAAATTCTTGGCAAACCGTTCAGCAAGGACGAACGGTCAACAGATTAGTCAAATTGCGTGAGGAATTTAATTGTTATTTAAAATAATAAATTTTGCTACATATTTTCCGAGATATTATGGGTCAGATGGAATTACCCTGTATTTATAAAAAACTTGTCATCTTATCTTCGAAGATACAACAAATGTTAGATTAACAGTCTTGCAACATGTGTGTTTCACGAGAACTTCAAATCACCAAATATGGAATCATCATACGATAAATAAACTGTTAGGTAAAATGTAACTGTCAACAGAAGTAGTTAAAGGGTATTGTTATTTCAGGACAGATGGAAATAAACATGTTCGAGACACGAACTTTCTGTTTTCCAGGATATGTACAACCAGATAACGAATTCGTGTCACATGAACGCGACGAAACATCTGCGATACTTCGTCCGAGATTATAGGAATAAATAGTTTTATCCAAGATTTTTTACGCGTCCAACAAATCTCTATCGATTCTGCAAACATCATGACCTCAAAACTGATATACGGTTTAGAAGTTGAGACTTTAGAATTTCGATAATTTGAGATTTTAAGAAAATTAATCCATGATTTATGCGATAAGGAATTCAGAAATGAAGAAATTTCTTTATTTGAAAAGTTGAAGCTTTAGAAGCTTAGAAATTTAAAAACATAAAAATTCAAAAATATGAGATTTTTATAATTTAGAAAATTAATACCTTATAAGTTTGAATATTAAAGAATTTAAAAATGTGAAAATTTTTCAATTTTTAAATGTTCAAATTAATAAATTGAATCTGTTAGTGATCTTGAGTCCATGCATCTTGTGCCCTCACAGCATAAAAACTTTTAAATTTTTCATTTTTATTTGATTTCGAGAAATATTCATAGATTTGATAAATTTCGATAAATTTTCATACATTTGTATATGTATAAGAGTGCATAAACAACTGTTCATCATGGCCGCAACAATTTGAACAAGGGGAAAGTAAATTTTTTCACGATCACGTAAAAGACATAAAGTGCTGCTTCCGGATGGATTTTTGCGCGTGGGCATCGGTACGCTTTGAACGCCTTGCATCTACACGTTTTCCGCTAGCGTGTTTGCAGGCTCCTTTTGTCGCAAGCCGACTGCGATGACCTTTGCCGACACTACATTAAAAGAAATAGCTTGCTACTGCTAGCATTTAAATTAGAAATGGGATTGAAATAATTTCGTATCGAACTGCAATTTTGAATAATTCATACATATACCTGTACTTTAAAAGAATAAACAATACCTTTAATCTACCAAAACCTAGATGATATGCAATGTAAGCTAATACTCTTATGTGTAAACCCCAAAATACCCCATCCCCAATATCCTAACTTTGTAATTTAGTATGTTTAACTAAAAAGCTCTAAATTGCACAAAAACACTCCAACTTCTCAATGATCAGGAACACGCATACTTCCTTGAAAGTTTGTAAGCAAGGATATCCATTCTTAGAAATTATAAAAAAATTGTTAATTTCAAAAACCCAGATTTAATTAAAATTGTTTCCTTTTCAAACAGTATATATGTAGATGCAAGAGATAAAAATTCGTGAAACAAAATGAAATTTAAATATAATTATAATAGTTTGTTTTTAAGAAGTGATCTTTTGAAATTTTTATTATAAACATTAATGGTTGGTTTCATAGTTTATTTTTATTCGTACATTTTCCACTTCTTTCTAAAAAGGGACAAGTAACGAAACGAAACGGTCAGTATGAAAATGATTCGTACACAAACTATGAATCGCTGTTCACAACGCGCTGCAACACTATTTTATAATTACAAGAAAACATGTTTTGTAATTGACAGACCATCGCACGTGAGTACATGTAACTTCAATCTTACTTCTGTGAACTCTTTCAGTCTAGCGCTTGTATCGCTTGCAAAAGATGTTACACACGTAATCCAGTAGATATACCACTTATGTTTTCTCACATTCGTTACACGACCAACGCCCAAATCTTTTAACAAATTTTAAATTGAATATTTTCCATTTTTGTACAAGTACATACGAAGTACGTATAAATATATACGAATATCAAGCATAGTAAATCTGATTTATCAAGCGTAGTAAATCTGATTTATCAAGCAATTACTGAAAGAATTTACAAAGGAACAGTACCGATCACAATATTAAATTAAAAAGACTACGTTGTATTCACAACAGCTGAAATTCATTGAGTTGTCAAAAAAATTCCAGGAGATCTTATAAAGCACACTGAAGTAGCACATTGAAAATGGTCGTTCGCACACTATGCGAACCAAACGTAAGTACTAACAGCCTATAATGTTACACCATTAAAGACGATATCACATAACGTCGAAGGAAACTACTTTACGTAGCTACATATAAACATCTTGTGAGCAGATAGTTTTCATCATCTATCCTTTCATCGAATCTTAATTCATCTTCTATCAAGTCGCCATTGTAAAGTGTCGTATCAAAGTCCATTCTCTTCTATATCCGTTCGCAGTTCTCTATCAGCTAATATGTATATTTCATATATATATATTATCAACTAATATATCAAAGAAGAAAACTGAAAACTAACTTCTTTAAGTTTTCAGTCTTAATGCTGCCTTTGTATGTACAATTATATACGTACCCATACATTCACGCGCGTGCACGCAACATAAATACATAGATATACATATATATCGTATATACGTACGTGTACATATTCTTTACGTGTATCTGTTATGTGTGTATATATGCACATATATATGGAAGTTAACAATTATAACGGATTAAACCCATTTTAAAGAACTGTAGGAGATTGAAAAATATGAAATGATACAAGCAACGGTTTAACACTTTGGCGATCACACGATCAAATTACCCTGAATGTCTTACTTCTTCATCAATTCATACTACTAAAATCACATGTTCTAGCGTGAACTATTTTGTACAACGCTTAAGTATCTTCCGTAATCAGAACTGTTTAACGTAAAATGGGAAAACAGCTTGAAAAAAATAAACACCCTCGAAATTAGTACGATTAAGATCATAATTCCACTATCGCCTACAAAAAGTTAAATAAAATATGTAAAGTTAATCTGTATGGCACGAACTGGAAATTAATTTTAATAAATACGATATCTATAATCTAAATGTAACAAAAAGAAAATAAAGAGAAAACATAGAATTGATTCATTTTGACTGCAAAATTATATCTCGTACACATGTAATATATACATTTATAATCTAATTACTAGTACTTTCACTAATCATATTGGTTCGTATTTGTAAATCACATTCGCTGTCTTATCATGTTACAAACAAGGATATCGATCAGGGTTTAATATATTAAGTGACTATGAACAGACGAATAAAATGGACAATTGCCGATAGTCTGTTTAAACTTACGAAGTCAAATTTTCCGATGTATATCTTTGCTTGTACCATTATTCAAATATTAAATCTTGTACTGCGAATCGATTTCGAGAAGTTTGATCGAGAGCATGAAAACAAATGCAAATCACAATCATAATGATAAAGAGTACTACTAATAATAATAATTAAAAGACGTAAGATTTGTGTTAACACGTTAAACATCCAATATATGATGAAAACCCGTAGGTCATTGTGGTAACATACAAGTTTCTGATAATTTGTTAAATTGGTTAAAAGCTCTTGTATGTAGCTTCATATATTATCTCTATTAGAAACTCTTAAAACTTATCTTAAAGTTTTACTAATTAGTTTAATAAAACTGTTACCATATCTGGGAAATGTGGCCCCTGTGGTGACTTACACCCATTATATAAACAATGTGGCATTTAACGTGTTAAACACTATATAACATTTTCGTAACAGATTATTACGTTTTAAATGACTTTTACACAAATAAATCTTGAATAAATAATAATAACATTTATAGAATAATTAACTTGACCTAGAGTTACAAAAAAAGCTTCACAGTGAAATTAAAATTCGCTCGATTCTGCAGACGTTGCTATTACATATAATGATTGATAAAAAGATTTAATCATATAATCAATATAGGATGCACGCAGGATGTTTTTAGAGGTTCGCGATATGTACACGTCTGAGTTATAATAATTATTGTTGTTAAATGACAACTGCACATATAAATTGAAAATAGAAATTAAAACGAAAATAACTTTTCTTTGAGTGCATACCTGTATTAGTTGTATGATCAATAACAAATTTGAAATTATACAATAAAATCCCTATTATACATAAAAAAACAAAAAACAATATGCTTCGAGACATCTGCTTCTTTTCAACGTAACTCTTTTATCTTACAACAAAACAGTAAAAAAATGTTTATAACTTACGAAAAATTATTCAACTGAAACAATAATTCATTGAAAGACTAAATTAGAAATTTTTCTATATAATAATAAATCAATCATATACTTCAATTAGAGTTCGTTTGTGAACATAACGCAACAACATGGGATTTGGGATTAACGTAAAAACACACCGATTTCTATACATGCAGTTTATAAAACATGTAAGTACTTGCTTGAATTATTTGAAAATAATACATTTTCCAGAACCTGAAATTCTTTATAACTTATTCCCCTACAATTATTTGCTGTAAATCGAACCTGATAGCACTGGAAACTCACAATGCATATTTTCACAAGTACTTTTTGTACAATTAAAATGCGAAACAAAAAAATAACCATTATTTAGAAATCTACATAGAAACTTTCCAACAGTTTAAAACATTTCTTAACAATAAATTTACTCATACTATGTACTAAATAAGTACGATTACGGCAATTATGCCAAGAAATATAGCACCATTCTGCGTATTACTTTGGATATCAAGGAATACTTAATAACATTAATATATATTATACAATTATTTAATAATTTACAATATGATTTTTGGAATTTTTTCATAGAGTAACCATGTGTGCAACCATTTTCAATTAATTTGTTTAAATACCATATGTAGTTCCGCTCGTTAATATGTGATATCTAACATTTCAGTCCATTTACCATTAAACTGTAGATACAATCATATATTTAAGATACTATAAGAAAAATTTCTACTTTAAAACAAATAGTTTGGAAAAGTGATTGCAATTTCTTCATTTTTATTAACTTGTGCAAAATTAAGAAAAGAAATAATATAGTACTTTAAATGTATGTACTGAACAAAGTTGAACAAGCGAAAGGCCGTTTGTTTGCTCAACAACATGCCAATGAAGAATATTGTCATAACATTATTTTCTATGATAATTTTTTTTTAACATATGAGAAAAGTTAAATAACTGAAATTAGCTGTAACTCTATTTGGACTAGTCAAACGATAAAAATAAAAATGAAGAAAAGAATAATTATGTTGTGCCCGTGTAATATAAAGCGAGTGTTTGCAGCTCTTCAAACTGAAACACGCGACCATTAAATTTCTTTTTTGTTTAATTGCAAAGACTGAATTTTAAGTACAAAGTTATAACGTATA
Source organism: Megachile leachella (assembly GCA_963576845.1). Classification (NCBI taxonomy): domain Eukaryota; kingdom Metazoa; phylum Arthropoda; class Insecta; order Hymenoptera; family Megachilidae; genus Megachile; species Megachile leachella. Next base: position 13,982,935 of record OY756256.1, on the reverse strand, counting down.
AATCAACGTATAAACAAACTACCCGTGAGTTCTTATTTAATCGTTCCTGAACCCACGTCCTCCCATGATAAACGATTATATCTCTCGGGACACAACAATTGAATTAATAGTTTAAAAATAAAAATACATTTTAATTACATAAAGAATTTCAAAATAATAATTATAAAAGTTGAATGTTTAAATATATTTAGATTAATTATTTATGTAGTTATTTAATTATTTAATTCTTTTACTTCCTTAATTTCAAAAACAAAATAAAACATTTATTTAAAGCATCACATAAATAATTGTAAAAATAAACTAATCAACAATTAAAATTTCATTCTATGAATTATGTTACATTAAAAATCTACTGCTTGGCAAGTTTCTGACTTACATAATACAAGATAATTTATCAATTTTCATAAGAACTAATTTTATCTATAAGTTATCATTTCAAGTTAAAAAGTAAAATATTAAAGTATTTAAATAGTTCTTTTGCCAATATAATTATTATGAGAGCAATACAATTTCTTTTCCAAAACACGAAGCTTTTTCTAATTTCTATGATCAACATTAAGTTTGTTAAAAAGTTTTGAAAAAATTCTTATTAGATTTATATATTATAGATTTTGTAAAAAGCGCCTTTATACGATTATATTTTTTTACTATTTTACTTAAAACTTATAAAGAGTCAGTAATCATATCTGCTGATTTTAACGACTTTTTCATTGCCTGACTTGTTAAATTTAATTTACACTATACTTTTGTATAGGTAAATATACAACCAGAAAAAAAATGATTCGTTATAATAAATACTATATATGTATGCATGTAGTTCTATAATCATATTTAAAAACCAAACTGAAATAAAAAATTTGATTAAGTACTACAACTGACATATTTAAACATATTTGAAACATTTTAAAAGTATCTTTTATAATTTGTGATATTTTTATATCAATATAACACATAATTTATCAATGACTACTATTTGTACAAATATTCTAAGTACTATTATAAACATTATAGAAAATAAAGTTAGTTACAAATTTACAAATTATTGAATAACATTACCATGGTAAGTACAAGAGTTTAAGTTGAATATAAAGAAAATGTTGATATTTTTTCGTACAGTCCTTACCTATAAAAATGTTTGTTACTACTATTGATATATTTTACCTTATTATAAAATAACAATCTTTCTTGTAATTTCATTATATTTGTTCAGTTTCAAGTCCATTCCTTTGTTGTTCATATGTTTATACCTTTTTTATTATTAAAAAGTTTTTTATCGATACCAAAATGCCTAAAGATTTAGGCACTGTACTTTTCATAATTGTTCAAAAATTTTGACTTTGCAAAGAAAATTTTGTATCTATCGAAAACAAAACATCGCAAAAGAAGGTCAAGATTCGTATATCAATCTTTGATAATGAGGAAATATTTCCCATGTTGGAAGGTGCAAACCAAACTCTAATGCCACCAAAACAGCAAATTCAGATGTAATCAAATCCTTGCGATTTAACCTAAACACGCTTTCAATTCTCTGGAATTTATTTAAAAATTATTTAACCCATAACCCTTGTGCGTGTAACATTTAAAAATATAGATGACTTTTATATAAAATAAATACCTCTATCAGTGATTTCAAAACATCACCCTTGACATCATTCAATTTTGCTGCAAGAAGCAAGCATGCACCAGCACATAATTTTCGAGTCTGTTTGGTAACAACATTTCGAAGAATAAGTTTCTCAAAATATACATAAGCCATTGCTACTGTCAGGAGATCAATCCCATATTCCATTTTTGCTATTTTCCTCATCTCTCGTTTTAAACTACACGTAATAAGGTAACATTACTATATTTTTTGTTCAAGATATTACATGCCCATAAATATTATCATACATATTAATACTAACCTTCTTAATTTGCTTAAAGTGAGTTGAATGTGCGGAAATTTTTCTTTAAATTTATCGTTCAATTCCTTTTTTAAATCGGATGGTCGAACATAATCGATAACTGATGCCTGTATGCAAAAATAAAAACTAAAGATCCATTTATTAAAGTATTATTATTATCCATAAACGTAGAAAAATAAATACCATATATGATGTAAATGTAAGTAATGTTCTATGCTTCCCAGCTATAAGTTCTGGGTCATCTAATAAATTGGGATTATATTGCAGTGACTGTTCATCCCAGTCATAAACTATAAGGAAGATAAAATTGATTAACATTATAGTTTTATTAGCCCCTTCCATCGCTAATTCAAAATATTTTTAATAATTGATTGGTATATATATATACCTTTAGAATCTGCATTAAAGGACAATGGTGGAGATTCAGGTGTTAAATGCTGAGCGCGGTGTGTTGCTGTATCATAAGATAAACACCTACAAAAAAATTATAATGAATAACAGAGATCACTTTCAGATTACACGAACAAATATATTTATTTTATCATTAATTCTTTAATATTATATGAATTCTAACAGTAAACGAAAGAAATTACATTATATAAGTTATATAGTACATATGAATGCTCATCAATGAAAGTGCAAATGAGAATATGCATGTATATGAATGAGAGTAATATTCAAACATATCATACTTTTATCATTTTTATACTAATTTTTACACTAAAATATTTGTGCTTTAATAGAAATACTGTATTTACTTCAATAATAATGTCATTTCTAAATAATCTACTTAAAAAATGAAATAATACGAACTAGTTGTGGATTATTAGTATTTAAATTTATTTTCAAAATAGCAATTGTGTATATTTCAACTTGACTTTGTAGTCAATGGAAAAATTGATATACTAAATATTTCAAAAAGATCATACAACTTGAAAATTGCATTTCTGTAAGTTAAAATAAATTTAAAAAAGCTTTCCATTTTACAATCTACAATTTCGTTTCCGAGATACGTGATTAAACATAGATAAAACTACAAACTACAAATTAATAAACTTATTGAAATGAATTTATTGATTTGATTTGATTCAGAAAATCTAGTTTTCAAATTATACAACCTTCTTCAAAAATCTTGTATAATTTTTATAATGCATAATATTTATTTTTAATAAATTTAAAAATAACACAATTAGTTCAATTTTTACTACATGCAGATATTGAAAATTCTTTTCTACTGCCAAATTATTATACTTTTTACCATTTTGAGTGATCCACATTCCATGTAATAGTTTTTGTCCTGCAAAAATATGTTTAAAAGATGTTGTTATAAATCAAAAAAAAATTTCGTGCATTTCGATTGAGATATATTAATGAAATGATTAAGAAATGAATGAAAATGTTAAACGAACAATGTATAATATTGAATTTGTGAAAAGTTATGCAGTAAAGTGTTAAAAAATTCATCTACTTACATAGCTGAAATAAAACATTATTAATAATAAAAATATGTTAACATTATAGTAAATACCTTGAAACTACAGGATGTTTATTAGATACAAGTTCTATTGCCTCGTTTTCACTAAAATGTAATTTTTTATCTTTCTGAAATTGCCTAGATGGAACAAGCAGTTGTCCATAAGATATTTCCTAAAAAAAGTTCTCTGAATGTACTTACAAAACCAAAGTCATTTTATATTTTTTATATATATTTTATATATATATACCTGGCCATCTTTTGCTCTTTCTATGCCCAATAACCCAAAGGGATCAATATTATCATTAATTGCTGACAGCGGCCGTTGTGCAGAAATATTTTTTCTTCTACTCGTATCTTTACGTAATTCAGACCTGCAAATCAAAAGCATTCTATAATAAGAAATATTTATAATTTTGTAAATATTCCTGCTACCTAAGTTGTATAATTTAGTACACTAAATGTTATCTTACCAACTAGATCTTTGTCCTTTATTATACGGAAGAGCAGAAAACACTAAAAATGGCACATGTTTATTAGAAACAAGAACTAGCCTATCATCTCCAAATTTGTATCCATTTACAGGACGTTGCATTAATCGCAATTCTTTTGTGACTTCTGGTATAATGCCGCTATTCGTTCCAGATTGTGTACTGGTTGATGCCTTTGTTTTTGACTTTGTTGATTGTGATTTAGAACGTAAAGAACCAATGCTTTCATTGGAACTATTGTACTGATGTTTTATATCCTCAGAAAGTGTAGATGTTTGATGAGTTATACGCTTTTTGTATTGCAAAGAACCTACTCTCCTCTCAGGTAAAGAATATTCACTGCCAGTTGTGCCAGTACTGAGAAATAAAAGCATATATATACTTTTTATTACATAATTATAAATACAAAAGAGATTATAATACTATTACCAGTTACTATTAACTGGTAAGTTAATGATAATTTTTCCACTTAAAAACTTAAAAAAAAAATAAAAGAGTAATATGTATATATAATTACAATTAGCAAAAAATAATGAAAAATAAAACATGTTCAAAACACTTTTACTTTCTATAATATATATTATCTAAATTTATTCATATATAATGTACTTAATATGTTACACAACAATTTTACGTTTAAACATAATTTATAAAATATGTTATTTGAAATAACATGTACATTTTATTAATATTTATCAAGTGCATTATTTATATATTTGTAGTAATTTTGTATACAAATACTAATAAGTATGTAGAAATTTGGTATATAATGAACATAAATTTGCAATTGTGTTAAAAGATTAATTTATAATATTAATATTCAATATCACATAAATAACAAAATATCAATACTCATAAAAGTGAGTCAAATATAACTGATACATATTTTAAATACAATATTATATAACTATAACATGTATTAATATGTTAATGAATAAACTAATACTGTATGAATATATCTAGTACAATTGTTATTATACTGTAATATTACATAAATACATGTATACAGTTATAATACAAACAATGAATCTTACTGTATTTGCCTAACAAAACTGATAAATTCCATATTGCATTTACATAAAGTAATTTAGTTTTCAATTTTCTTAAATATTGTTTACAAATCTTTTAAAAAATATATACTTTTTAATGCATTTGTGAGAATTATCTTTTTTTTTTTTATTAATGAAATAATTTACCTTTTTCATGTTATGTTATAAAATGTATCTTGTTCTTCAAAAAAATAACAGCAATTTATTTTTTAGAAGATAGAAAGGATTGACATTGTTGTTCTATATATTTGTAAAAAAAATTATGGAATCAATATTTCAACTTTTGAGTATCATGAGGATTAATTTACATATTCTTTATAAATAATTTTTAACTCATTTCAATGGAAAATTCAAGATGTTCCTGATAAAGCAACTCTCTATTGTTTTACTTATGTGCTAAGCTATACCTAGCAGTAGCTCATTATCTTATCTTATTTTATATGCATTCTATATACAATGAAACGTAAATATAAAATGAACCTTAGATTGTTATTTGAAACAATGAATTCATTGTGTCCTCTTACAAGAAATAACAAACGATAGAAAGATTTTACAAAATTAAGTTGTTTTATTTAATTTTGTTCAGTCAAGTTCTATTATTATTAATTGGTTCCATCCTTTTTAGCATTATTATGTTTATTATTATTATTTAACCAATTATACTTTACAATGGCTACATGAAAACAAAAATTATACTCAGAAATCATCATTAGATACCAACAATTATTTGGAGAAAAATCATGTTTAGAAAAATTACAAAACATTGGACCCTAAAAATGTAGAAAATGATACATTTTTTAACTGCAACAAATATATTTAAATAATACTTACAGGTTTTTAGGTAATAATTGATTAAATATATACTAGTTGTTAAACTAGTAAAAATAATTTCAACTAATAAAAGACCTATACCCTGGACTACAAAAACTCAAAACTTAATTATAGTTATAACTCAATTATAAAACATAAAGTTATTAACAAAACTTTTCAACATAAATAACTAAAAATCTGATGCATGTAAACATATCTAAATTATAAAAAGTATATGAAATCAAATGCTAAACTCTTTAATAATGACTATAAATATATTAACAAAATAAAATTAAGTGTACTGAATTCGCAAACTATCATTTACCGTTCTCTGAATGAACTATGAAAGCCAGTGGACAACGGTGGATAATTTCTTTCTTGTTCAAGAAAAACAGCTGCTGCTGCCTTCGCAGGAGTTAATATTCCATCAGAATTTGAACTAAATGAATTATGTTCTCCGCTTTTTGATACTAGCTGTGGAGAACTGATCTGTTTTACAGATGAGTGTATTAACTGCTCTTCTGTGCAATCATCAAGGACTTCTTCACTGGAAATATTCAAGTCCGTTTGACGTACATTAACTTGATGGGTTTGACTGTCGCTGAGGGTACGAGTATGAGCAGCACCATTCCGTGAAAGAACGGCTAACTTGGTATCACGGTGGCTGCCATCGAGGGAGATGTTCGAAAGAAATGTTAGGGCGGCCAACCTTCTACGTGAATGATTCTTTTTTAAGGCTGCTGCCATTCCACGGTTGACCGTGTTGATAGAGTGATATTGAGTACCAATGTAAACGACCAGAAAAGAAACGAACGCCCAACAATTCTGTTCTCAAACGAGGACGACTACTAGGATCACAATTCATTGTCACCAATCGTATTCTTAGTCCTGACATTTCGTACTAAAGTTCCCGCACAACGCACGTAACAACATGTACCGGTGTCACTCGTCATCGTACTGTTTCCTTTCATAAGATTAAAAAACAAATCCTACTACCAATGAAACAACCTTCCTTCCTACTACTTACATTCCTACTACGCAACACTACGACCCATCCTTCTTTTAGTTAACTTATATCTTCTATCTCCTTCTGCGACTGCGCGTACTCTTACGTATAGTAACAGAAACGCATAGCATTTTCTAGAAATATTATTTTTCTTTAAATTTTATTGTACCATTTTCGCATAAAAGTTTTATTTTCATGAATCGTATTAACTTTTTTAATACATTTTATATTTTACAATTACATGTGTTGATTAAGAACATACTTTTAAAAAGACAACGAAGTTAAAAGAGTAACAAGAAACAATAAAAGAAATATAATCATTATTACGAATTTTCGAAGTTATCAACCTTTAGTACATATTTTCTGTATTTTATTCTGAATTATTATCATTTAGCAATTACAATATGTTAATACCACGGGTAAGATATTTTATAGAACGGTCACTCAATGCTCTTTTTGCTATACATGTCGAGGGCTCTGTTCAACAAAAGAACTTAGCAATTACACGATAAGTTTTAATTTGTTTTGCATATCTTAGCTTTAATTAATAATTAATAAAATCATAATCATAATCGTGATCGTGATCATGATAAAACTTCATTTAAATTGGGAACATGGCATTTTAGCAACGGTTCAATTTAACTGTAATGGTTTGTGCTTCACTGACACCCCTTAGCGAAAATTTGAGTCGTCAAAATGGTGACTGAAGCTTTGTTTTTGAATTATTAACGAAAGACATAGACTAATCAAAGTGTGAGAATAGACAGATCAGCCTAACAGCTGAGCGTGATCGTGGCACGTTTGCACTGTGAAAGTGTAATTGCTAACAGAAAAATAATAAAATAATTGCCTGTTATTAACTTAAATAAATTAAATCGAATTTGTTCGATACTTGTATTCGTTATTCAAAAGGAATAGGGAATAATATATCGAATATTGTTGTCGCTCGTTACAAAGACGCAAAATAACAAATGTATTATTATCTGTTTATTTTAAATTCACAAAATATGTAGAAATAATTTAAACCAAACTCACCTATTTCTTAAATGCACATCGAATAACAGCTGTTGTCGCAGCTAGGTCAATGAACTTTACTTTATGTTTCATTGTAACATTTTACTATTACTTTCCACCAATTACCTAACGTAATAACCACAGAAAAAGAATACAAATGAAAACACTCGAACAATTATTCATAAATAACTCATTTTTTCCTCAATGTTGAACACCGAACGAAGTATCCTGAACTGTCGATTGTAACACGATCAACATCCTTGACGGAAAAAAAACACGTGCGAGCAATGCAAGAGTCCCTGCTTCATACTGGGGAGAGAGAGAAATAGAAATCGAGGGGGTCATGCCGACCGTGTTACGATCGTCGTTTTAGGATAGAATGAATCGCTGAAGTTGTTTTTGGATAATCTTTTACGCGTTTTCGTTTGTTTATTCATCGTTAATATATTAGAAAGGTATTTAAAAGTCACAACAAAATGTTGCAGTGAAAAATAGTAAGGAGTAGTGTCAGCTAAGTAAAGTATTAATAGCACTAACCCGGCTGCGACAACAACTGTTATGCGACCAGTAAAATGATCCGAAACAGTATTATTTTTAAACAATAGATAACTCTGATTTAAAATATTTCTACCTGTTTTGTGAATTTAAAGTAGGCAGGTGTTAATACATTTATTATTTATTAGATTTAAAATTCTTTTTTAAGGAATAGAAAAGTTATTTTTCCTTCAAAATGTTTCAATTTATTGTATTATATCTTTGTAATGGGCAACAACAATTTTCGATATTTTATACCTTATTCCTTTTGAATAACAAGTACAAGTATTGCACAAATTTGGTTTACTTAACTTAAGTTAATAATAAATAATTAGTTTATCCCCTGTATGTAAATAATGCATAATTGGATCTTATTCTTAATTATTTTATTCGTTATTTAATTTAACATTCGCTTAATAGACAGGGCCGTGCCTGACGGGCGTTCATTGCGTGCACCGCACGCAGGCGGCCGAAATTAAGAGGCGGCCAAATCGTTACAAGTTGTTTACTGGGCAAAAATACAATCGGTTTGTTTTCATTAAGATACGAAGTAAAAACAGTTTCTCTAATCTAATCTATCTAAAAAGAGTTTCTCAGAAATAAGAAATGTATAAAAACTGATTATGTCGTTGTAGTATTTATATACCTAGTCATGCAGCGAATCCGAATTTTTTCGAACATTGCACGAGCGAAGAGCCGAAATAGTTTTTTCAATTGACCGGCGTCGCGTAAGCGGTCTTATTCGTCTTATTAGTCGTATTAGTCTATAGACTAGCGAGGATAAATCGTTATTTGTGTCCTGTGTGTGATTTTTTTTTTAATGTTATCCTGGGGGCGGCCATACAGACTGGCACGCAGGCGGCCATATACCCAGGCACGGCCCTGTTAATAGATTTCTGTTAGCAATTACATTGTTACAGTGCAAACGTGCTTGTTCGAAGCTTGAAGCTATCGCTCACGTGTCTGGACGCGCGCTATTCTCGCGCCCTGATTAGTCAGTGTTTTTGGTTAATAATTCAAAAACTAAGCCTTAGTTAACATTTTGATAAAGAAAAGCGTTGTTCGATATCACCCCAACTACGACTCCTCCAAATTATGCCCACCCAGTAGCCGAAAACTCTGTACATTAGTTTAATGAAGAATACTTCGAACATGTATTCGAATCACTTATAATTTAAAAGTAGCAGTCACGCCATCCCTACTGATTGGTTAAAACAAATTTCGTAATTGAGGGCAACGCCTTTTTGAGTTAATTTCCACCGAGAGTGCAAATCGGGTTAGAGTCGGGTTAAAATTCAGTTGCCTTGCATGCTTTCACCAGAGCAAAATTACGTTGGAGTTGGAGCAGGGTTGAACATTACCAACTGCACAAAGTCAACTACCATATTCTGACATGTAAAGGTTATATTATTAAAATGGATCGGAGAGCAACATTAATTTTATAATATCAAAATAACATTGTAAAAAAGTAATGAAGTAATAATAACCTTGCCTACACCAATTAATACAATACGTGATACACAATGCACTTTGGATTTGTTATGTTGGCAACATTTACTCGACTCTTGTCGTTTCCACCGAATCCCAATTCAACGCTACCCTAAAATTTTTTAGGGTAGAGTTCAACTAAACCTTTGGTGTTTCCACTGTAAGAACGCTCACCCCCATCCGACTCTAAGCGGACTCTAGCCCGATTTGCACCCTCGGTGGAAACTAACTGTTTGATATTTGTGATACTGGGTGTATATACCCTGTGGTCTTTTATTTTATATATCTTTTATATCATCAATTCTTAGCCTTATTCGCATATCGTTGTCGACTGCGTATATTACTCACAGAGTGGAAAACATATAGAAGAGAAACAGCACTAAATGAAAGCGATCTCATTGAAGTTAGTCAAATTGCGCAAATTAGGTATGATCTTTTGTGCGACGAAATATAATCCCTTACTGTTTTCACGTTCATATCACATTGTTACGCCATATCAATTGGGGATGATATTACACCACAGCGATATTTGTGGTTGGAATTAAAATTAGAAATGTTGATTAATTTAAACAATGAAAGAGACGCGTGTTACGCGGTCATGAGTAAGTATATGTAATTTATTATGTCACAAACAAGGTATAAAATAATCCTATTACGTATTACATCCGTTCCATGTATCGGGCGTTATCATACCCCTTACACATGATATTATTTGTTTAAAATAATAATGCTACTGACAAGTACGAATTATACATATATTACATATGCATATATGTGCAGTGTCTACAAGTGTATATATATTTAAGTTATTATACAAAATTTAGATATATATACATCTGTGGACACTGCACATATATGTATATATGATATATAATACATATAATAAACATCGTTTTATGAAAGATAATATTTGCATTTCCTTGAAAGAATCACATTAAAAACTAAGTTTTCCTTTACATACATGTGTTAAATAAAGCATTCTTACATTTCTGAACAATTTTAATTGATAATTTCAATTGTCATATCTAATTTCAATAAAATGCCGTGTTTTTTTAAAAAGACCGCCATATTTTCAAAATGTACATTGATGTAAAATAAAGTAAAATAGAAATTAAATTTGTGCGTTATTTTTAATTTGATAAAGTAATTATTATCTTATAACACTACGTGTCCACTCACTACTAAACAAATTAGTTAGGTACAGAATTTTCATGAAAAAAATTCAATATAAATCAATATATCATAAAAGGATGGTAATAAGAAGAGTAAAATAGTATACTATTTTAATGCATAAATAAAATCTATCAAAAGAAAAAAGTAAAGTAATAATCTAATTTAATACCATAAATATCATTAAACGCTTTCACTGTGGCTTCATCTCTAAAGAAAATATCACTTTTGGTTTTTAAAATTTAAATGTATTAATATTGTTTACTTGAAAAAGTGTGCAAATGTTTTATGTACATATGTGAATTTAAGTTTATTTTGATGATTAAATTTATATTTTATTGCATACTTAATTATTTGTATGATATTCTCATTTAATATATGTTGTATTTAAATATAAATACTTAATAAAAGGTTTAATTTCAAAAAGGAATCACTTCGACTTTTTAATAATAATAATAAAATATGTAAACTCATAGTGATCAATTATTTGTAAATAATTCACAAATACATTTTTTTATTATTTGTACTTTTTATATATTTCTTTCAATTAATCAGAAATAAAACAAATGTATTAATATTATAAAGCATTAGGTAAAACAGTCCATTGAAAGGTGAAATACCGGATTACATTTTATCCGAAGTTTTCATTTAATATTTTTAAATGAAATAAATAATAACTAAAAATATATTGATGGAGCAATGAAATATACTGTGTGCTATATTGTATTATTAAAAAAAAAAAACAGACATTAAATATACAAGTCTGATAAAAACTGCATTGCATTCTATTATTAACAATAAAAATCTATTCTGAAATCACTCTTTTAAACATTTCATATATTGTTATCTTTTTATAAATAATCTTTATCAAAATCTATCGCACATAAATAAGACAGAATATATTCGCGTCTGTTTTTTTATATAAGGATTTCAAACTTGTTAAATTGATCAAGAATATAATTAATATTTACATATTATTTCTGTCATTATAAACTTATACATAAGTAATTCTATATTAAATAACTGTATAATATACAAGTTAATGCTGTATTAGCAGAAAACTAATCTAAGTAATATAAAAATGTTAATATTATGTAAGGAGATTCATTAAATTATATACTTTATTGTATCAAATATATCGAACTAAAAGACTAGCAATAAGAAAACAAATATTATGTCACATTATTTATTTCAATTATTAAAAACTCATTTCAGATCAATTATTTTCAGCTATTTATCTGTTATGATATAACTTTATAGAAAATTTTGAAATTAAACAAATATTATTATAAAGTTAGCTACTGTAAACTTATTTGTATTTATAACTTATACTTTCAATTTTTTATGTATTTAACTTGTCTAAATTTATAACAGTTTATGACGTGAAATACTTTAAATATAGCCTATAACATTTGCATAAAATGACGAGAAAAATGATGATAAACATTAAGAATACCTTAAATCAGCTAACACTAAAATGTTTCTCATTTATACAAATCGAATTATTCATACAATTATTACACAATTTTTTAAACAATGTGACAATCATTTGAATGGCATTAAAACTAATTTCTGTAAGCAACAAAATTTGTACATTTTGTAAGTAATTATAGAGAAATTTATATTTAATTTACACAATTATAATAGAAAATTCTGTAAACTCTGAAATAATCTAAAAGGACATTGCAACGAGTGTAATATCCGATTCATTTAAATATATAAAGTCATCCTCGCTGTGTTCTCAAAATAAATAATTTCACCAATTTATTGTGATGATTAAACAAATAATTAACAATCATAGTTTGAACAGCCATGATTATGCTAAATATTGATTTAGTATTCATAACTAAACGTTCAGGCTAGATTGCATAGGAAATCCTAAGATGGTTATAAATGCTGCCATCGTATTGATATAGGAGTGCTTAAAGTTTCAACAGCCCGTGATATGGATTCATATAGTCCATGTCCCAACCACAACTGATTCAATTGTTTGTACATATTATGACACAATCGTAGTGGATTTCCTCTTCGTAATCCTTGATCAGTTTCTCCATACTCATCAAGATAAGGTGGACAAGCAAAAAAGCCTCGATTTGGTATTCTCAAGAAAAGAATTTCACATTCTCGTATTCGTAAAAACAATCCTACACCCGCGCCGCATTTACTTGCATGATATGTACACGCACCAACCATTGCATTGTTCAATTCAAATTGACAACAATAACTTTGGGAACATAACATTTCTCCGCAAACAAGACACAGTGTCGGAGTCTTCGAATCTTCTCGGACGCTGTTGGGACATGTGAACGACGATATCATATTTATTAGTTCACTATAATCCTCTGGAAGCTCCACTAATTTGTTAACTTTCAAGGGTTTTTTTATTATTGTGACTGTTCTAGTACCAGATAAATGCATCTGAACAGTAGGATGACTTTTCCAAATATCGATCAGTTTTATAATTATATTTAAATTTGGCTTTACTAAATCATCACATGTTGTGGGTAATCCTAAATATGCACAGATATTCTCATAGGTAGCTCCATATGGTTTAGTTAAGTCCTCTGGTGCTGGAACATCAGTTATATAATGAAAGTAAAGTGCGCAACATCTAAGAAATGGCAAACAAGCCTCTTTTACTTGTTTCCATATAGTAGCAGCTGTTTCAGTACCAACATTAATGTTTAAAGTTTGAGCCAATGTTAGAATGGATTCCGAGTGTGTATTTTCACATTCTTCTTCACTATCTATATCCATTTGTTTGTTAAACTCTAATGTTAATAATATTTGAACTATAAGAGATATAAATACAAGCTGCAGGGCATAAAATTCACATACTCCACCCGTAATTATTGATGGTGGCATATCAAATTTTGTACTAAAAAGGCTTGAGAGTGAATTAATTAAAGGAATAAGCACTCCAAATGGATCCCAGTCTAAAATACTCGCTCCTTCATCTGGATTCTTTAATAATAAAGTCAAAAGAGAAAGAGCATGATGTCCAATGGTATCTTTATCTGCCCATGTTAAATTTGTACTAGCACCATTTACACATGTAGATCCTAAAACAGCTGAAATCCTAGCAAGTCCTTCTAAATTATCCCTCTGTCTAGATGATAAAGCACCTAATAAAGGTTTATCCATATCCTGCAGAAGGGATTCTATAGCATGAATACTATATGCTGTAGATTTCCATGCTAATAATGGTAGCCTAGAGTCAGTTTCAAGAGGTTCAGTGCCATATTGTTTTGTGTATGTTGCTTGTGCAAAAAAATGAATTGTAGACACTAAATTTTCAGAAAGTGTTACGCCTGATTGTCCATAAATAGATTCAAAAGTCGTCGCCACATTTCCAAGCTCATGACGAATAGCTTTTATAGGACATAAAAGTGATCCATCGTCTAAAGAGCCTAGAGGTTTAGTATTTACGCAAATCGGACACACAAAATCGTTATTTTCCTTACTAGATTGTGCTTTATACAATTTTCCACTCGGATTACATTCTGTGATTTTTAATGCTTCTAGCCATGTACCAAAATCAAGTTCAGGTTGATTTTGAGGAGTTGGTTGTAATGTTCCCAGAGCTGGTAAGAGAGGTAAGACAGTATTACTAAGACATTCACAAAGTGGGCAAAGGTACTCATGTTTCTCCACATCGAAACCTGCAGGTTGTCGTAAACGAAATGGTCTTCTATTCTCTTTAGCCAGAACATTATTAAAATATTTTTGCCAACAATGAACGTGCATTACATGACCACAGGTACTAGTATGCGGTGATGCTCCTAATTTTGAAGAAAGATATAATGGGGTAGATTCCTCAATATTCATCAGTGAAGCTCTATTTTGACACAATACCGTGGATTGCTGAACAAATGCAGCCAATACCATCGCTGGTCCAGTTGCCGTTACAATTTGATTTTCTTGGCATAAAATACAAGTTTTATAAGTTTCTTCTTCAGACATTCTTGATGTTTGTCCAATACCAACAGCAACAGGTGTTTTTTGAGAACATTCGCTTAAATTCATACTAGAATCTCGATCATTAGACTTATTCACATCTAAAGCAGCTTCTTCAAAAAGTTCAGCGTTTTCTTTCATAAAATTTTTTTGCATAGCAGCCATTTGTGCCATTATTCTTGCTCGTTTCTCTGCTGCCATTTTGGTTCTCCACTCCTTATCACTTTCAACATTTTCAGTTGTAGTTTCTGTACAGGGTACAGCTGCTGTACTAACTTCCATTGCCGTATAACCAGCAACTTCTCTATATTTTGTTAAAACCCAAGTTAATAAATCTTTATATGCTTCTACACGTGGACTGCTAGACAATTCTTCTAACAACTTGCAAATTTTCCATTTAGCAGCTCTTGCTGTAAAAGCAAAGAATGGATAATAACCAGATTCTTGTTCTTGTAGAGCATACCCAATAAGATGTAAAATTTTATGTATTTGTGATTCTGAGAATCTACGAGGTCTACAATTAAGTGCTCTCTCTAATACAATTTGCATAATATGTAACATGACATCGCATTGTAATAAATTAGTAACTAAACTAAACACTTCTGTCAATTTAGGAAGTTTAGGAGGTGGACAACATTCTAATTCTCCTAGAGCTTTTCTCCGTTTTCTTTGAGTTTCTTCAGAGTTGCTTACTTCTTCTTTTGTATAATGATAAAAGAATACGTTATATTCTGAGTATAAATGAGGTTTTAGTTCATATACTCCTTTTGCTCCTGATCCTTGTGAAGGTTTTTTAAAATCTGCAACATCATGTATTACCCTTTCCATTTCAGTTTCCCAATGTGTATCATCTGATAATGTTTTAGTAAGCTCAGAATGAGAAAGAGGTTTAATACACAGTTGCTGAATTATTTCTTTTTTCAATATGTCATCAGCGGTGATTTGTCCAACTCCAAGTACGTATCTCTCTCCAATTATTGTAATAAGTAATCCTAAAAATTCTTCGACCAAAGTTTGCCTAATACTCTCATCTTCAAGATGTTTAACAGCATTAACATCAAAATCTAAACTTGCCCACTGTAGAAGATTAAATTTATTCAGAACATGAATTAAAAATTCATTGCTTTCTATCAAAGATGCTCCAGCTTGAAGTAAAATAATATCTTTATCTAACATTTCAGATCGGCACTTAACGTTATGATAGAAATATAACTGATTTAACAAAGAATATCCGTTTCTTTTCCACATACCGCTATGTACTTGTGCAATCATTACTTGAGTAGCTATTACTGGTTCAATAATTTGCTCCAATGTTGGTTTCGTATGATTAATAAATTCCGCACATTGGAAATGTAAATCATGTTTTTCAAGATATGGGAAAAGACCAGCTAAAAATCTGGAAAGCGGTAGGTGTATAGATACTGGCTCAGAAGATACGTCATACTGAAGACACGTTGCACTGTGATCTGCTAATTCTCTCACTTGGGGAGGTCCAATCTCATGTCCCGGTTGTTCATATAATCTCCTTAAAACCAATCTAAAAGCCTTTATTAAAACAATTTGATCCGAACCACACCATTGTAGTGCTAAACTAATAACAGGAGATAATTTAATATGTAAATTGAACGCAGATTCCCATTCAGGTTCATATTCCATATGTTGACCAACTTGTCTTACTACAGCATCCATACACTGCATGCTACTAAGCAATGTGAGTAAAAGTGAAAGTCCTTGTAGAAAACTTTTCCGTAATTCATCTGTCCAAACATCTGGTTTGGAGCTCAGTAAATATCGTAAATCCTGAAGCATATATAAAGCTCTTTTAAAAGTAGTATTAGGAATATCTCTTTCAAATTCCAATTTTCCTGCTGCATTACACTTGCGTGAACTTTCCGAAATAAATGTATTTAACAAGATAAACAGTACATCATGATGGGCAATTAGATGGTGTGCCAGTGTTGGAACAGTAAATAACTGTACCGAGAAAGAAACAATAGAAAATGAATGATCATGATCATCTCTGATGTAATCTTTCATAACAGAACCATAATTATAAGTAAACACAATTGCAAAAGCTTTCTTGCTTTCGTATTCCATAAGCATTCCGGACATTAATAATCTGTGCCACGCTGTTCTTGCAGATTTCCATAATTGTGAATCTCTCATAAGTATACCTTCTACAATAGATATAACTGGTAATTTTGTATTGAGTGCAACATTACTAAAAAGCACCCTGAATCCTTCACAAGGACTTATAAATTGTTGTAACCAATGTAAAAGCTTCATAGCAAATATTTGATGAGCAATTACATGAACATGAACTACAAGGACTTTTAACGGTCGACTATTATGTCTTGAAGTAAATTTTTCAATATCATTTTTTAAATCCTTGCAACGTTGAAAATCAGAGCATTCTACAACAGCTCTACCATCTCTATCAACACTTGTTACAAATTCTAATGCATCTCTTTGCGAACAATTCATAACACGTGTAAGTGTTGCAATTACTTGATCGAACGTATGAGTTTCATCATTAAATAGAACTGTACAATAATGATCCAAAGTCGATGTTAATGACAAAGGATTATCATCAGTTTCTTTGATGCATAAATCAGCAGGTAGTCCTGGTGTATGTTCCAAAGACAATATTTCATAGCAATACCTTAACACTGCTTCAAAAGTTACAACTGCTCTTTCTGCTATATCTCCAGGTAACTTATTTCCACGAGATTCTTTAGCTTGAATTCCAGCTAAATGTATATTACAAAATGGATCTCTTTTCCAAGCTTCTATATCCCCACAATCACAACATCCACCACCACAAGAGGTTCCCATTCTATACTTATGATTACGATGAGCTGATTGTTTAAAACAATCCAGGCATAAGACACACGTTGAATCTACACCACATTCTCTACAGCTGTATGTAGCTTCTCCCATTTTGAATACTTTACCACATATCACATTATCTGTTTGACTTATCTGTTTTAATACAACCTGTGGATCTCCATTACAAATAAACTCTTCTAAGGTATTATAAAGTATTTTTTGTGCCTTTTCTTCATCAAAATTCCAATCTAAACAATTACTATCTGGTTCTGGACTATATATTTTTGGAACCCAAATTCGCCAGTGTTCCTTAAAATGAGTACATGATAATACTCCTTTATTCATTTTCTCCATCCATATATTTACACATGGATGACTAAAATTTGGAAGAACAGATGAAATTGGTGACAACTCCATGTCCTCAATAGTTTGATGTTCGACATTCATTGTGATAAGTTAAATTGCCAAAATAACGTATACTGAAATAATAAATATTTATATATTAACGTTTGTTTTATAACTTATGAAATTATAATATTTAATAACTTTAATATAAAATTATTAATTTTAAAAAAATCAATATTGTATGGAATTTATTAAAATTAATCTTTATTTATCACTAATTTAATATCTTTACAATATCAATTGTGTAACATGTAATATTATTCTACATATCAATAGCTTAGTGCACAAATATTATATGTCTATTTCTCATGAATTTAACTGTCTCTTTATGCTATATTAAAGTCAGATGGATATCGACTTTATAAATATGTTAATAATAACATCTTTTTCATTGTATACTCTTTCCGTAGATTGTAACTTATATTTTTAATTACATATTTTAAACAATAATTGTATTACATATATAAAGTAATAAATACAGTGCACAAAGTATTTATGTAATATAATATAATTATTTAAACCTTTAAATCAGTCCTATTCAACACTAAAAGTGGGCATACAATATTGTGATTTAAGCCATTGATTTATTAATTTAATATAAGCTAAATAATTTTACATCTATTTCTGTTCATCTATATTTAAATACTAAGAATATTTTGAGACTAACACATTATTTAAATTATATTTTAATAACATATATACACACATATATGTATATATGTATATATATATATATGTGTATATATACATATATATCTAATAAATATTGTAATACTAACCACAATAATACACAGGATCAACACACTTCTTAATATAATGTACCAACAAAAGGTAGATGCATCATATTATACATTTTACATTGTTATTTGATCCACTATGTAAACATTAGGTACTCAAAATCATTCATAAAATCCTATAAAATGAAATACCCTAATCCATACAAATTATGCGGTTTGGTTTAGTTTCATACAATGCTTTCATTTTTACTCAATCATGATCTGAAAGTGATAGGTTACCAGGGACTTATAGACATAGTATATACACGACATATTACTGCTTTTTTTACTTGTATTAGAAAATGTTAGTAATTGCGTCTAATTTTTTATATCAATTTATCAAACGTGATATTTGAATTATTTAAGAAATCAAAAGGTTATTAGTTTTATAAAACGACATTAATTACTATTTCATAAAATTTCATATTCTTGACAAAACAAAAGTTTCGACTTCAACAACTATTTTATAAAGGTAAGCAGTCTTTTCACTAAACGGAACTATTTTTAACTTTTTCTGAAGACGATACTTACTGTTATGACGATCAGGCCAAGGTTAATAAAAGATATTGAAAGTTCTTTGTTATACAAAGTCTGTAGATGACTTTTTCAATTACGTATATAATAATGCTTTGAAATTATCGTTTTGTGATAATCACAAGTTTGCGTCAAAACTCGTATACTCGACAATCGCAATCAAACAAGTTTTGACATCTTAAAACGTAATGATAAGCAATACTTTTGCACAGCTGCTTGAACAATGCACAAAATGGCTTATGAAGTTTTAGAATCCAAAATTATATGTGTATTAGATGCGCTTTCGCTCCATTATTTACTTTTGATTACAGCGCCACTAAATACTTCTGAAGTGATCCTCAAAGTGATAGTATAGAACCATATCCGCAGTTTTCACTGGTTACCGCCATACTAATTTAAATCAGAAGAAGGACAAAGAGAATTATATGATTAGAAAAAGATACCAGTGATCTTAAGCGGCGGTAAAATTAAAATTTATTTGTATGAAGACGAATTTTTATAATAAATTAATGAAATACATATTTTTATCACCGTAATATGAGATTGTAATGCATATTTGTAAAAGGTATTTATTTTTATCACAAAATTGATATTACATCAACAGAAATATCTATTCTACTATTTTATTACAAAAATTCTATGAAATAAATTTGAATTTTATCGTCATTTGAGGTCACATTCGGTTTAGATCAGTATGGCGTAACATTTTCCTATCATTCTCTTAAGAACCACTAATGGATATCTATAGAGCTTATGCCATTTATAAGTTTTAATATGAACTACTATATATTTATATAAAAAAAAGGAAAAAATGTTAAATTACATGGAACTGAAGATAAAATGAATTTTGTTCGTTCAATGTAAGTATGCCATAAGGACACATGCAGATTGGCACTCTTTTGCATTGAGCAAAGAGGTGATGTGTAGATGATGAGCCTAGAAAAAATATATGTCGGTGAGCGTCTTGACAGTTCTCTAGACGAACACCGACATATATTTCCCCTAAACCCTTCTAGTGTGCGTGTTACCCTTGGTTACAAAGCGTGTTACAACCAATCCGAGACAACATGCGCAGAACGAACAAAAACTTTTCTTTCGAGAAGTACTTTTTAACAAAAGACTAAACTATCACAACAATATTACTTATAATTTATGAATATAGGAGTAATCACCTTTAATACAAAGTCTTATTATTGCAGAATTGATTTCCTTGCTTTGAAAATAAGTTCCTCCTATATTACTATTTGTCTAAATATACAATAAAGATTGAGTTTTAACTAGCTATTGTTTACTGAATTATTTAAATAATATACACTAAATTATCAATTATATACAGTGAAATTGTTTCAATTAAGTATATAAAAATGTTAATAAAAGTGTAATAAGTAAAAAGTGAAAAATAGCCAGCAAAACAGGTATGTGTATATGTAAATAGAAGTAAACATGTAAATAATATTAAATTAAATAAAAATTACTTGTAGAAATAGTTGTATAATATATTGAATTAAAATTTGAATTTAGAGTAATCAGAATTTAACTTTTAAACAAAAATATGTGTTTATAGGAAAGCAAACATGGCCTTACGTACATATGGCGATAAACCTATAAGTTTCCAAGTGGAAGAAAATGGAGAGTATTATTGTATTGGATCTGAAGTGGGCAATTATTTACGCCTATTTCGGGGCTCATTGTATAAACGTTACCCAGGAATGTTTAGGAGATCTATTACAAATGATGAACGTAAAAAGCTGGTAGAACTTGGATTAAGCCAACATGTACTTGCATCTAGCGTATCACTTTTAAGAGCTAGTGAGGTAGAAGATATTATTGAAGGCAATGATGATAAATATAAGGCTGTATCAGTTCATTCGACAGAGCCTCCAGCACCTAGAGAAGGAAAATCAAAAAAATCTATGCCTTGGGTGCCTAGTTTACCAAATAGTTCACACTTAGATGCGGTTCCTCAAGCTACACCAATTAATCGTAACAGAGTGCATAATAAAAAAGTCAGAACATTTCCTTTATGGTAAATGGTTATATGTACAATAACTTTTATGTTTTATTAACGTAATTTGTGTTACATCAAGTATTTAGGTTGCATTTGGATAATCAATATTCTTCTATATAAGAAAAATGAAAAAATGTTTCCTATTATATATTATATAAAACAGATAAAATAAAACATTTACTTTAGGATAAATATAAATACCAAGTTATGAGTATTACATATATTTGTTTAATTTTTTAGTTTTGATGATACAGATCCATCAGCAAATTTGGAAAATGCAGCACAACAAGAAATGTTAGTTCCAATTCGTTTAGATATGGAAATCGAGGGACAAAAATTACGCGATACCTTCACATGGAATAAAAATGGTACATTTATTTGTTTAATGTATTTATATATTGTTGGTAAAATGTGAAGTACAGTAAAGTATAATATAAAAAATATTAATCAAACTCAAGTATTAATTTTGTTCAAGTTTATAATTAAAAAGGGAAACAAAATAGGTATATAATAATAGGTATATAATAATTATCTATTCTCTGAAACTCAATAATGTATGCATTGCTTAGAACTTACACTTTGCAGATAATCTATTTTTATCATGTAATTTATATTAAAATGTGACTATTTTTAAACATTTCATAAAATAATATATTCTTTTCAGAAAGTCTTATAACACCAGAGCAATTTGCTGAAGTATTATGCGATGATTTAGATTTAAATCCATTAACTTTTGTACCAGCGATAGCACAAGCTATAAGACAACAAATTGAAGCTTTTCCACAAGAAACAATTTTAGAAGATCAATGTGATCAACGAGTTATAATTAAATTAAATATACACGTGGGAAACACTTCTTTAGTAGATCAAGTGGAATGGGATATGTCTGAAAAAGAAAATAATCCTGAAAAATTTGCAATGAAACTTTGTGCTGAATTAGGTCTTGGTGGAGAGTTTGTCACTGCTATTGCTTATAGGTAAATATAAACAATATTTATAATATATTTTAATATTTATATTTATATTTTTACAACATGTTAAAAAGTTAAATTTATGTTTAGTGTTCGTGGACAATTATCGTGGCACCAAAGAACTTATGCATTTTCTGAAGCTCCTTTACCTACAGTAGAAGTACCTTTTAGACCACCTTCTGAAGCTGATCAATGGGCGCCGTTTTTGGAAACATTAACAGATGCAGAAATGGAAAAGAAAATACGTGATCAAGATCGAAATACACGGTAAAAATGACTATTTTATGTTAATTTTTACATAAATCTTACATACATTAATGAAAAAATTTTTATCTTATTGTTCGTTTATATTTCAGACGGATGCGACGTTTAGCAAATACTACACCTGGATGGTAAAATATGTAAATTACATTGGTAAATTATATTAATAACAATACTAAGGTTTGGCATTTTTTATATAGATTTGTTTAAGAGATATTTACTTCGAATTTATATTTTTATTTACTGAGTAATCCTACAATCCTATTATTCTATTTACTGACTTTATAATCGCTCTTTTAATTTCCATTAGATATCATATATTCAGTTACATAACATCAGATATAAAAAGTTTTCTGATAGTATATTTTAGTTTCTCTATTTATGAAATATAACTCACGTGATCATATAACGAAATATTCCCAGTAATGATAAGAAATTTGTAATACTATTCCATTCGTGTTTAATAATTGCTCTAACAAAAAACTAATCTAAAATATTTTAATTTGAGAAAAAAGTGGAAGAGTATAGATAAAATTCGAATAAACGATTATGCATAAATTTTTATTTCATATTCATTTTATCATATTTTAATTTTTAATTGTAAAAATGTAATTAATGTTTGGTAAGTTAGTAACTATTAAAAAATAATAAAATTATAAATAAATTTTCAATTCTTTGAAACCCACCCAAACTCTTAAAACGTTTTCTATAGTTTTCATGAATTAAATAAAATAATCAAGAAAATGAGAACTTAAATATTTTTAAGCAAAAAATGAAATGTAAGAGGAAAATGTGTTTTGAATGAATATAAAAATGAATGAATTATGGTAATACGGAAAATAAAATTTATTCATTTTATAACCAAAATTAAGTTAATAAAATATTAAAATATAAAATACGTAAGGTTAAACGTTTTTAGGTAACTAAAGTTTATTAAATACATTACTGTTTAATTTAATCAACAGAAGAAATTATAATATTGGTGTAAAGAATGTTGATAATTCGAGTGTCCAATTATTATTTTATATCAAATATCAAATTTATCATTTTCAATTCTCAACCTATATGAGAAAAAGAAATTTTGGGAGAAGGGGAACTTGCTACGCGCATCGAAACGTATAGATATTAATCGACTCAGTCTAGATACAACGTTTAACGGGCAAAGACTACCGGCAGACAGAAACGAAGTTAAAAGATGGATATTAGTTCCTTAATGCGCAAGCCGTCGCAACAATCAAGTACAATTTCGACATTCCGTAATAATCCTTTTCCTTCCAGACCCTGGCTTATTGATAATGGAGCTGCAGCGGCTGCCGGTAGTAGCGGTGCCAAAGGAATTATAGCTGGTATATGCTTTTTTGTTCGTAATATTTATTAAATTAGTATCATTTTTATAATTTATGTTCAGTGTGTTTGGCCTACTATTTAAATAAACTGATAAAATATGAGTGCCTTAACTAAGAGTGAGAGAGAAATATAAGCGGATATAAGTGTAAAGTAGAGAGAGAGAAAGATAAACTTTGAGTCAGCGCATTCGGCATATGATAGATTCAAAGGTTGAAAAATATTTAACCTTGAAAGTACGAGCCAAAAAATTATTTTTTTTATTTATGAATGAAAATATTTATCTATTTTTTGTTTGAGGATGTGACAACTTTCGTGAATGTTGTTTTAATAAAATAATATACAAATTTTTTTGTAAAAACAGTAATAAAATATTGAAAATTTTTGTCTTAGGGGGTATTACTGGTGGTATAGAGATATGTATTACATATCCAACTGAATATGTAAAAACACACCTGCAGCTTGATGGAAAAGCTGGAGCTGGTAGAGAATATTCAGGAATATGGGACTGTGTAACAAAAACTATAAAAAATCGCGGATTTTTTGGTCTATATAGAGGTCTTTCAGTGTTACTTTATGGTTCCATACCAAAATCAGCTGTACGTTTTGGTTCCTTTGAGACAATGAAGGGTGTACTAGTGGATGCAAATGGAAATCTTACTACTCAAACGAGTTTCATAGCAGGATTATGTGCTGGAGCAAGTGAAGCTATATTTGTTGTTACTCCCATGGAAACTATTAAAGTAAAATTTATTAATGATCAAAGATCTGCTAATCCGAAGTACAGAGGATTCTTTCATGGAGTGACAATGATCATTAAAGAACATGGTAAATAAAATATTGATAATTTAATTTTTAAAATACAAACAAATGATATACATTATAATTTGCAAATATAAATTTATTGAATATGTAGATATGTTTAAATTGAAACAGAAACACACAAAATGAACTAGAAATTTAATTATGCAGTAGTCTGAATATGAATGTATGTAAGTTTACCTTGAACTATGAACCTCATCAACTTCATGTAAGAAAATAAGCTCATATATCAATGGTTCTCAGTTTACACTTGCAAGAATGCAGTAATAAGTGTTTTATACTTATACTGTTTAATAACACTTTATTATAAATTTTGGCTATTTTGTCTTATAATATTAATTAAATAATATATAATGCAATTAAAATTTTTAGTCATAATGTTATAAACTATTTTGGTAAAACTTTACAATTACTACGTCACTTTAAAAAAAATATTCGGGACATGTTTTCGATGTATTTTTGCCTCTTGAATACGAATATGATCATAAAAATCGGCGGTAAGGTATTAGTAAAAAGTTACAAAAATTGTTAAAAATTGATATTTTTTGCAAATATTTTATAAAATATTAGAAATGTCAAAAAAAAAAAAAAATAACTTCCTTGGGTAGTGCTCGGGTAATACTAATGCCGGCGGTATTGTTCCCTAAGTTCACGCCTTGCCTTAAGATTTCACAATATATTATTTTTTCCATTCGAAAGGTAATTTTTGATACTTTCGTCGTTCATTTGCAGCCTTACCGTTAGAATTACAAAAAAAATGTATCAGAACTTTCTTGTAGAGAATTTTCCATTCTACATTTTTTGTTGGAAACATTTTTTCATCAGATGAGAATTTTTCAAAATAAATGCAAAAAACTCTAAGAAATCACGATTTTCTGCTGTTTTTCCAAAATAGCAGCTCAGATATGTCCGACCGCCGATTTTTATGATCATATTCGTATTCAGGAGGCAAAAATACATCGAAAACATGTCCCGAATATTTTTTTTGAGGTGACGTAGTAATTGTACAGTTTTACCACTATTTTTAGGTAAATAAATATATTATAAATATATAAATATATATATCATATAAATTATATGAAAGTATTATAAAGTATTATAAAATATAAATCCTATATATATAATTTTTTGTTTAGGTGTCAGAGGTGTATATCAGGGATTAACACCTACTATTTTAAAACAAGGAACAAATCAAGCAATGAGATTTTGTGTTATGGAGACATTGAAAGATTGGTACAGAGGTGGAGATAAAAATGTACACATACCAAAATTAATTGTTGGTGCATTTGGTGCATGTGCTGGGGCAGTATCAGTTTTTGGAAATACCCCTATTGATGTTATAAAGACTCGAATGCAGGTACGAGTATCATGTATTCCTCATCTTCTATAAAATTATAATTTTTCTTTAAGCATAATTTGTTAAATGTAAATCATATTTTTAGGGCTTAGAAGCCTCAAAGTACAAAAATAGTGTAGACTGTATGATTCAAATATGGAAGAATGAAGGCCCAACTGCATTTTATAAAGGAACCATTCCAAGATTAAGTAGAGTATGCCTAGATGTTGGTATAACATTCATGATTTATGATTCCTTCATGGAAATATTTAACAGAATTTGGCCTTGAAAGTTACTTTTGTAACTATATTATTTAAAAATATCAATGCATGTGTAGCTTTCATAATTTAATAGTTATATTTGTAATAATATATTTCCAAAAATGTTTCTTGTTTTCAATATGTTACTACAGTACGGATTTTAATGTAAATTGAAGAACATAAAATTATATCAACAGGATTCATTTGTAATATCAATATTGAAAGCTACAGTTGCATAGAGCACAAATTCTGTTATACATATATTTTTTTATGTACATTTTTATTTAACATAGAACCGGTGCACAAGTGGAAGATACCTAACGTGAATTAAATTCACAACAAATTCAATTGTGCCTAGAATTATTGTTTTTGCTGATTATATATCAGTTCATTAATATTGTGTAAAATATTATTATATATTTAACATTCCTATATATTCGAATCTTCGAATAAATGTTTATAATATAAAAATGTTTTGTACGTAATATGCATAAGTCATGTATATATACGTGTATATCATCTATTCTAGAAAATAATGTACAGTTTTGGTACAGAATAAAAAATATTTATTACCTGAGCGAAGGAAAATAAATTTATTTTTGTATTATATGTTTTTATCAATTACAGTGTATGTAATAATGTTGAAATACTGTAGTAGGTAACATTAAAAACTATAAAAAGTAGTTTACTAAAATCAGATGTATGTGCAAATTCCAATAAATATAACACTCTTCGCTCAGATATTCTTTATATCTCATAGAGTATAAAAAGTTAATTACAATGGCTGTGACATTCAAACAAAAATCAACGTGTAAAAAAAATCAGAATACATAATTTTATAATCTTATAAGAAGTGCAAAATATCTATTTTATTACATAAACCACTGAAAACTATTGTTCACAACATTTTGTATTATTTATACAACAAAATATATATCTTTATAGTGCTGTTTTTAAATATGTTTACAAAAGACCCTATTAAAATCTATAATGCTAACAGTTTAACAATATTTTTATATCTAAAAATTTCCAATTTTATATAAATATAAATATTTATATTCATAAGTGAAATAATTATTTATGATAATTATAATTTCATAAACAACATTTATTCATTACACGAATTCTAATTTAAAAATTATATTAGTGTTTAAAGTACATTATACAAATGCTTCTAAAGTATGTTGCATGACATTTTGTGTGTATATTAATGAAACGACGTATTTATACAAGATGTTTACAAAACTAATCTGAGATGTGTATTTTAAATATGCATGTATATATGTACATGTAGTTTCCATAAGTTATAGATATAAGGCCCAGTATGCAAGAGATACAGAAGCAAGCAGTGCCGACCTCACTCTGGGTTCAAGGGGGGGCCCCGGGGTCGCATTCCAAGATGGCTGTGCCTGAGGAATGCAGTGGGTGCCCTCCTAAGACGCCTTCCTCCCTCCTTTTTTTATTAAACTATTTCACCTATCCTAACGAATACTTTGATTACTAGGACGAAGTAGTTATGTCAATTTGTAGGCGACGAGTGTCATTTAAGTTTGAAAACAGTACCCTGTGAAGGATAAATGTAAATGAGAAAAAGAAAGGTGATACGGGAACTCCTAGAAAGGACCTATACTGTAAAATATATGGTCTTATCTAATGAAGCTTCCTCGCCACAGATAATGCTTATGCAGGAGGATGCTACCTGCTCGTCTTAAGCAATGTCTCATAGGGATATCTCTGAGGTAATAAGAACTTTCGAAATATACCCTAATGAGTATTATTATTACTGTTTATTATTCAAATTGTTTAATTGTACATATTTTCCTTAAATCGTACGAAACTTGATATTTATAATTTTGATATTAAACTATACATCTGAGATTATAATTACATACATACCATGTCATATATAATAGTACTAATATTGCAAATTTGAGTTGCAATAATACTAATAAATAGAAGACATACTTAAATTTACTTTATTTGAAATATATTATTTATGGAAATGTTTTTAAATGTAATTATTATATTAGTAAATATTAAACTTCTTACAATAATGAATATTATTTTGTAAGAATAAAAGTAAATATAACAATAGCTATAAAGTAAGTAATATTTAACAGAAATAGTTTCTATCAAAAAATATGAAATAGACTTTGTATATGATACATATGTAAATTATACCTATTATAAAATATTATCTTCTTTTAACATTAAAGGTGGAGCCCGAAGGTACGTCGGCCTTGGCTGCTGGATCGAGATCTCTATTCTTAGAGACTGTACGTCGTAGCAATGCAGCATGTCAAAATGGTGACTATGCTCTTGCTGCAACTTTATATACAGAAGCCCTTGCTTTGGATCCACTCAGCCATGTGCTATATTCAAACAGGTCAGCTGCCAGGCTTAAAATGGGTTTATTTGCACTTGCGCTTCAAGATGCTGTTAGAGCCACCGAACTTAGTCCTCAGTGGCCAAAGGTACATTTATTTATTCTTTAAAAATTATTTTTTAATTAACCAGTAAAACTTATTTTATTAATAGGCATACTATCGTCAAGGAGTAGCATTACAATGTTTAGGTAGACACGGGGAAGCTTTAGTTGCCTTCAGTACAGGTCTGGCACATGATCCTACTAATTGTCAGTTATTATCTGGCCTGGTAGAAGCATCTTTAAAATCACCATTACGTGCGACATTAGAACCAACATTTCAACAATTACGAGCAATGAAACTGGATGAATCTCCTTTTGTTGTTATTTCTGTTGTTGGTCAAGAACTTCTTGGAGCAGGACAGTATAAAGCAGCAGCAGGCGTATTAGAAGCTGCTCTCACTATTGGTTCTTGTAGCTTAAAATTGAGAGGTTCGGTATTCTCAGCTCTTTCTAGTGCATATTGGGCATTAAACTCTTTGGACAAAGCTATCAATTATATGCAGCAAGATTTAGGTGAATATTAAAAATAAGTAAAAGGAAACAAGAATATATTAATAAAACATAATTTTAAAGTTTGAGTAAAAACATTTGTAGGTGTTGCACGATCTTTAGGAGATACACAGGGTGAATGTAGAGCTCATGGAAATTTGGGTTCTG
The DNA here is from genome assembly GCA_963576845.1 of Megachile leachella. NCBI lineage: Eukaryota > Metazoa > Arthropoda > Insecta > Hymenoptera > Megachilidae > Megachile > Megachile leachella. The sequence goes on along the minus strand of OY756256.1, from coordinate 13,953,407 downwards.
CATATTTTAGCAAAGGCAGTTTTAAAGAAGCTTTAACAGCACACAGGTATCAGTTGGTTTTAGCTATGAAGTGCAAAGATACTCAGGCTGCAGCATCTGCTTTAACTAGCCTGGGTCACGTTTATACAGCTATTGGTGATTTACCAAATGCACTTGCATCTCATAAGCAATGTGTGCAGTTAGTAAAACAAATGGGAGATCGACTTCAAGAAGCACGAGAAATAGGTAATGTAGGAGCGGTTTATCTGGCAATGGGAGAATTTGAAAGTGCTGTTGACTGTCATACACAACACTTGAGAATTGTAAGACGTTTAGGAGATCGTGTAGAAGAAGCAAGAGCGTTTAGTAATTTGGGTTCATCTCATCATTATCGAAGAAATTTTGGTCAGGCAATGGCATATCATGAAAATGTTCTGAGAATAGCTCAAGAACTTGGTGATAGAGCTATAGAAATGAGGGCTTATGCCGGATTAGGTCATGCTGCAAGATGTGCGGGTAAATATCTTTTTTCATGAGGAACAATAACAAAATTAATTTGCTTATATATGTTTTTTAACTATTTTTATTTAGGTGATCTTGCACAAGCCAAATTGTGGCATCAAAGACAACTAGATGTTGCTTTAGCTACAAAAGACAAAGTAGCTGAGGGACGAGCCTGTAGTAATTTAGGAATAGTTTACCAGTTACTTGGAGAACATGAAGCTGCACTTAAACTGCATCAAGCTCATTTAGGGATTGCTAGATCATTAGGAGATAAAGCTGGAATGGGTAGAGCATATGGAAATATTGGAAACGCGTATAACGCATTAGGATATTATGAACAAGCTATTAAATATCATAAACAAGAATTAACAATAAGTAAAGAGGTAAATTATTCAGAGTATGAAATAACAAATAATTTTTACAGTGAACTTATACAATGTAATTATAAAATGTTTTTTTTTGTAGGTTAATGATCGAAGCTCAGAAGCTAGCACTCATGGAAATTTAGCAGTAGCGTATCAAGCTGTACAAGGTCACGAAGCAGCATTAAGACATTATAGAGCTCATTTAGCTATAGCACGCGAGTTGAAAGATACAGCCGGTGAAGCATGTGCTTTACTCAATCTTGCCAATTGCTTGTCATCTCGTGGTAGATTTGAAGAAGCAGTTCCATATTATGAAAACTATTTAATGTTATCGCAGGAATTACATGATGTAGAAGGAGAAGCAAAAGCATGTCACTTCTTGGGTTATGCTCATTATTGTTTAGGTAACCATCGTGAAGCTGTTAGATATTATGATCAAGATTTGGCATTAGCCAAGGATTTACAGGATAAATCTGGAATGGGAAGAGCTTATTGTAATTTAGGATTAGCGCATTTAGCTTTGGAAAATTTAGATACAGCATTAGAATGTCAAAAGTATTACTTGGGTAAGAAATTATGTTTATCGAAAGATATTGTAGACAGGCTGAAATATTGTAAATTTGTATATTTTTAATATACTTTTTATAATTTTTTTATTTGTATTTAGCTATTGCACACATGACTAAACATTTACCTGGAAAATTCCGTGCTTTGGGAAATATTGGTGATTGTCTTTTACGTTTGGGCGAAGCCGAAGAAGCAATAAAAATGCATCAACGACAATTAAACTTAGCCCGACAAGCAAGCGATCGTAGCTTGGAAGCTGCTGCTTATGGAGCTTTAGGTATTGCACACCGGACGATAAAAAATCTTGATAAAGCATTAGGATTTCATACTCAAGAATTAACTTTAAGACAAGAAGCTGGAGATTTACGTGGCGAGTGTAGAGCTCATGGAAATTTAGGTGCAGTACACATGGCATTGGGTCAATATACTCATGCAGTAAAATGTTATCAAGAACAACTTGAACGAGCAAAAGAATTAGCAGATTCAGGTGTAGAAGCACAAGCTTTAGGTAAAACTTTAATTATGATATATAAAAAGTTAATTGCATAATTGCAATATTTACTACTTTTTTTTTCAAACAGGAAACTTAGGAATAGCTAGACTTAATATGGCGCACTATGAAGATGCAATTGGATACTTTGAACAACAATTAGCAACGTTAGAACCATTGACGATGGGCTCAGCTTTATTGAACAAAGCTAGAGCACTTGGGAATTTGGGAGATTGTTACGAAGCTTTGGGAGATCCAGAAGAAGCTATTAAATGTCATGAACAACAATTGGCAGCAGCTACAAAATTGAAAAGCATCAGAGAACAAGAGAGAGCATATCGAGGTTTAGGTCGAGCTCGAGAAGCAACTGGAAATTTACAAGAAGCTTTAGTTTGCTTTGAAAAAAGATTAGTGGCTGCTCATGAAGTTGATAGTCCAGAATCGCGGGGTGCAGCTTACGGAGATTTAGGTAAAAATTGATATATCAATCTTAAAGATGAATTCATTTTTTGATGTGCTTTATGAATTTGCAAATGTTAATTTTATAGGCAGAGTGCATGCTGCATTAGGTAATCATGAACAAGCTGTTAGTTGCTTATCGCATCAACTTGCTCTTGCCAGGGGACTTGGAGATAAAGCTGCTGAAGCAGAGGCTGCTAGTGGATTAGGAGCTGTTCACTTATTAATGGATGATCCAAATTCCGCATTACGGCATCATCAGTTGGAACTTTCAATTGCTGAAGCATTAGATGCAGCTGGATTACAAGCTAGAGCTTGCGCAAATCTAGGCATAACTCAAGAAGCATTGGGACAATTTGAAGAAGCGATAAGATTACAAGAACAATCATTAAGTCTTGCAGCCGCAGCTGGTGATCAACCTGCAAGAGCAGCTGCGTTTTCTAGTTTAGGACGTCTTCATCATTTATGTGGTGATTTGTCACGAGCTTTGAGTTATTTACAATCTGGATTATCATTGTCTGAAGGATTGGGAAGAAGAGAGGAAGCTGCTAGATTAAGGCATAGACTTGGTCTTGTTCACTGGGAAGCTGGTGAAGCAGCTATTGCTGTAGAACACTTAGAAAAAGCGGCAAATTTATTAGAATCATTAGATGGAATTTCTTCAACTATTATATGTGGACAACCAAATAAGTCCGAGTTATTATCAGAAACTTATAGAATGTTACAAAAAGTACTAATTAGTTTAAATAGAGCTGAAGAAGCTTTGAATTGGGCGGAAAGATCAAGACGTTGTAAAAGTAACTGTCTGGATGATGCTGCGCATTATTCGGAAATCATTGATAGACAACGTGGAGTTATTTTATATTACAGGTAATTGAAATTTATTAATAAATTATGTGTAAATTACAATTCTGCAAAACGGTTGATATATCAAATAATGTTTCAGTGAAGTCGGATGTGAGTTGCATGCTTGGTGTTTAGCTCCCGGCCGTGGACTATTGCGATTTCATTCTACTACTTTGAATGATGGCATAGGATTGGAAAAACGAGTTCTGCAAGCACGAGAAGCTCTTTTAGATGAAACAAGTGAATTTATTGAAGAAACAAAAATACCGTCGAGGGGACATCATCTTAATGCTAGTTCATATAGTTTAAGTAGTTTGTTCAGTGTAGGATCAGTTAGTTCGAGAGCAGGAAGTGCTCGATGGGGACGAGGAACAAAAGGTCCTACGTGGCAATCACCATTACCAATTCAAGTACTTTATGATTTACTTTTAGCGCCATTTGAAGATCTTTTACCGCCAGCAAGGAAAGAATTAATTATGGTAGTAGAGAAATCGTTATATTTGGCGCCACTTCCAGCTTTACAATCAAATCCCGGAGAAGATTATTTGTGTGAAAGGTTTTCTTTATTAGTTGTACCATCTCTCGCAGCTTTAAGAAAACGGTCAAAAACTCCTATGCCAGAAGGTGGTGCAACAGTAGCTGCATTAGTTGCAGGAAATCCTATACTTCCTGAAGAAGTTAGAGAAGAATATGGATGGTCTGAAAGTGTAACTTCTACTGAAACAGAATCTGAAATCGTTGCTGAACTATTAGAAGCCCGTGCTATAACTGGTAAATATCACAATTTTGCGTTTTATTAAATAAATTATTGATCAATTTACTTATTCAATTTTTATTGTTATAAATAGGGGCAGAAGCAACTAGATCAGCTGTTTTAAGATCTTTACCTGATGCAGAATGTGTACATTTGACAGTGCCTGTATTTTGGAATTCTGCCAGTTTAGCATTAACTGCTGATCCATGCGAAGAACCCTCTGTGAGACCAGAGTATCTGCTAAGTCATTCAGATATTTTAAAATTGAGAATAGCTGCTCGTTTAGTTGTCATATCTAACGGGCATGGCTGGAATAGTACAGAAAATACTACTGTTACATCAGATGGTGTACAAAATTTAGCCAAAGCTTTATTAAATGCGGGTGCACAATGTGTGCTCATAGGAATGTGGGCTGTTCCGCCTACGGCTGGTAGCATATTATTACGAGCATTTTATAGTGCTATGTTACAAGGTGCTAGAGCATCTAGAGCATTAGCAGAAGCTATGCAAACAGTTCAGCATACAAGGCACTTCGCGCACCCTGCAAATTGGGCTGGCTGGTTACTTATTGGAGGAGATGCAAGACTGTCAAACAAAGTATAAAATTAAAAACATTTTTTTTTAAATATATTTCTATAATATATATGAGTATCATTGTAAATAATGTATTTAGGTTGCTTTGATGGGACAAGCACTTGCTGAATTATTGCGTGGCGGTCCTGAACAAAGCCGTGATGCTTTACGTGTGACGCTTCATTTGGTAGAGAAATCATTGCAACGAATACATCGCGGGCAGAAGAATGCTATGTATACAACACAACGTAGCATTGAGAATAAAGTGGGAGCAGCAACTGGCTGGCGAGAACTTTTAATGTCAGTGGGATTTAGATTTGAACCAGCTGGGAATGGAATACCATCTTCTGTATTTTTCCCACAAAGCGATCCAGAAGAAAGATTAACAAGATGTAGTGCAAGTTTGCAAGCACTGCTAGGGTTAGGACCAGCATCATTGCATGCACTCGCTAGATTATTACAGGTAACTAATGAAAACCTGTTTACTATAATATGGAAAATAATAATTTACTAGATTAAAAATAATTTTACATTTCATAGGCACCAGAAGCAGCAGAAGATGTCATTGCTGCGATGCGAAGAGCTACTTGTGCGACTGAAGGTCAAGAAGTAACATTACCAGTACAAGTATGGAGAGCATCAGGATCTCATGAGTTATTTGCAAGTTTAGGGTTTGACCTTATGGAAGTTGGTCAGTCAGAAGTTACGTTAAGGACAGGAAAACAAGCATCGCGAAGAGCCGTTCAGTTTGCTCTTCAAGCTCTTTTAGCTTTATTTGGTAAGTTCATCTGTTAGTAATATATAATCGTAAATAAAGTAATATATTCTTAATTCATAAAAATGTCATTAGACACTCAAGAAGCGCCTAAAAGTCTAACTTTAGACTCCAGTAGTTCCATGGAAAGTTTAGCTTCTGTTGCTCATATGGAAAAGAATGTTATAGAACGACCTCGACTAGGAGGTGCATTTGCAAATTATGTTCGACATCGAGGTGAACCAGATGGAAAAACTATGGAACCGCCAAATGTTCCAATTCCTACATCACGGCAAGCGTGTCAAAATGGAGGAGGTAATAATGTTAAATTTAGTTTTGAATCAGCAGAAAACAACATTTTTTTAATATCCATGTTTTCTAGGTGAATCAGATGTTGCTTTTACCCCCAGTCCTCCAGTAGCACTTAATTTGAATCATCAAACACGTATTAGAAATCTTTATCCTGATCAAAGTATAAGACCAGGTTCTAGCTCAAGTAGTTCAGTAACAGACTGGGATAATGGACATGCAACGGTTTTAAGGCGACAACCATTACCACCGTTACCAGCCACTGTACTAGAAAGATTAAGCGTTAGAACAGAAATTGGATCTAATGCTCCTAGGAAACCTCGACATCCTACAGCAACAGAAGATATTTGTTCTCAAACAGATTCAACACAATCTGCTGAAACGCATAATCAAAATTTAAGAAACGTAGCTACATCACTTACAAGTCTAACACGTGAATTAACGCCTACAATTTCAGAGGTATATCATGAGCGAAATTTAGGATTAGGATTGGCACCGTCTTTATCAAAATTATTAGGAGAAGTAAGTTCTGTTCCTGAAAATGAGGAAAGTCAATCAACGCGAACAAATCACGATCAAACTCAAAACTGGATACACAATGAATCGGAATTATGCCGAAGAGATGAAGCTGATGGTAGATCCATTGCTGAATCACAATGTAGTGCTACCAGCTCTAACAAAATACATAGAAAAGCACCTCCTCCTCCAGTATAGATTATTTATATATTATTTATAAGCATTATGTAATACTTTAAATAAGAATAATAGCACTAGGTACCAAAGACTGGAAGATATTTTATTGGAAACAAATTTTCAATGTTTTGTGATCAGAGCTGGGAATATTTAATGGTAATACATATTTTTTAGTGATACAATTATACTTATACACTTCTGTTTAATTCTTGTATAACGATATATTTTCCAATATAAATATTAGTAAATGCCATTTTTATTTAAAGTAATAATTAAATTTAGTGTGAATTAAAAGTATATTATTTACAATGTCACCCAATGTTGTTTCTATATTCGTTGACACAAAAATGTATTATATTAGTATTAAGGTAAACATACATGTATAATGTTGTATTAAAATTGGCCAATTATATATATATATATATATATATATATATATGAAAGGTTATTAGAAAAGTGGAATTATGTATTATGTAAAATCCATAACACATTTAAAAGTATATTATTTCACTAATTTGTAATATTCCATTTTTGATAAATATATTATCACATTTTTTCATGTATGGTATTTTTATACAAAAATTATGTATATATGGATATATCTAATTATATCAGTAAAAAACAACAGTAGTAGTATATTTATTCTTTTTTATTACATAAATAAAAATTCTACTTGTAGTAATAAAATCAATAAATTTAAGAAAATTATGTAATCTTTATTAATATATTATTAAAACAATTTCAAGTGTCCAGTTACTTGATCAACCAATGGTGCTGGACCTGGACCAATTGCACATACTGTTTTGCTTCCAGGCTCTATTTGTGTACGACCAGCATCTTGTATTATATTTGCTAGAAGTCCTACAGCTCTAGCATGTTTTACTATTTCTTTTAATGCATCTTCACTATCCACCTAAACATTTTATTATCAAATAAGTTATTTAATATTTAAAGTATCCCAATTTTTGTTACAAAATTATGCCAGCACATTATTAAAGAACAAAGGGAATGAGAATATGAACCTATAACGAATTTATATGTGATATAGAATAAGAAACCAGTTTATTGTCATTTCATGTTTTTGTTATAATTTATTAATAAAGCATTTAAGGCTATATTTTTATAACATTTTTACTCATTTTTATTTGTATAATATGCTAATAAAATTTTATGAAAAAGGCTGAGATAGCCTGTATACATACCTTGACAGTAATTTTTGCTTGCCCACATTCTTCCCAAGCTTGTAAAATTTTTGGATGTTTTCTGGCTGATTTATAAGCTGCAACAGCAGCATGAGCACATTGTGCTGCTACTTTTCCTTTTCCCATTTTTAAATCAGTTCTAATTACCAAAATGAGCTTATAATTATCATATTCATCTGTGTACATCTGTAAAAAAAATATAACATTTTCATTATATTACATTAGCTATAAATGAATGTAAGTACAAGAATGTCACTCTTTCGTACTATGTTATTTGAAGATTCATCTGAATCATTAGAAACCTGCAATTTTCTTCTATTTGTTACTGTCATTATTTTGTATAAACAATATCCTATTACTGTTGCAATGGCAAATCCAACTTTTGCATCCGTAACACTTTCAAGTAGTATTTGAGAAATATTCATTTTACTAAAACTCATTCGCATTTAGTGATTTTAATTCAAGTTTTGATATTTATACCTGTAATCATTTAACATGGATATAATTTTTTAAATTCAAATTTAATTAAAAATAACAAATTGAAAACATATATACTTATACCAGTTTTATAAGAGATCGGATAGTTGGACATGAAGTTCTTAATGTAAATTATATGAATTCTAAATTATTTTCTACTAAAAATTATTCCAACATATTTACGCACACCATTGATTAAAGATATAGTTTTATAGTTACTGCTCATACGTATGGGAAGATCATATATTTCTGCAGCATTAGCTCTGACTCGGTTTACTATTACGCTTTACCCGCTAGAGATGGCGCAATCTGCTACTTTTGAATCACTCGTGATTCTGGATGTATGTACAAGACTAAATTTTGCAAGTACTGAGATGTCTCCTAAGTTGTTCCAATAGCGAAATAGAAAGCGACGCATACGAGTATGATGCTTCATTGATTTCTATCTATAATTTGATTGAGTTATGATTTTGTAATACTAATATCTGTTTACAACTCTATTTAAGCTACCAACGCAGCATGGATAAATATCAATATGCCGTTGCAGTAATTAATCAAATATGCCAAAAACTCAAATTAATAAAAAATTACTGAAAAGTTCCTGCTAACGTCATGACTGAAATAAAATTGCTAATTACAAAAGATTTAATCTCTATATAATAATAAAGGCAAGAAGCTGGCTGCGACGAATGTGGTGAGATCTCCTTCCTGTCTTTTATTTACCTTTTGTTTTAGTAAATTCTTCTGCTTCACCACACAACAATAACAATATTAACAAACAACTACATAATAATACTTACATCACCACACACATTTTTATAATATTCCTCCAAATCCAACATTATTATTTAATAATTAAAAACAGTCTTTTTAAACCTAATCTTGTTGACTTCAGTCAACGACTAACTGGCCTACTAGTTTAATTTTTTAATGGATTCTTAACAAGTGGATGTAACTGGATTCATAACATTAAAAAACTTTTTTGCATTTTTGTATCTTAAGTATAAAAAATTATCAAATGATAGAAAAGGGTAAATATTTCTGTGTGTCCAAAAGTAAAGTTTCACTTGTACATATAAGCATGAATGAACAAAATAGATTATTTCAATAAAATAAGTTTTAATATTTCATATTACATAAATAAAAATATTATTATTTTAACACTTCTTCAATGTTGATTAATTTTATGCTGATCAATTAAAAATGTGGACAAGGATTCCAGTTGCACCTTTGAAGCTTATACTCTTAAAAAAATACTTATCCTAGTACCATTATTTAAATGAAGCTAGCTAGAAGAAATAATAAAATATAATTATTTTTAATGTTTCTTAGTGTATTTTGTTTGGAAATCGTCTATAATTGATTGTGAGTGTACTTTTAACGTTTGTGGGAAATTAGTTCTTTTGTAATTAGCAATTTTATTTCAGCCATGACGTCAGTGGGAACTCTTTAATAATTTTTCATAATAAACAGATTTTGTGATAACTGATAACTGTATGTGATTGGAAATCGTTTTTCATTTACAATAAATATTATTTATTGTTTTATAATAAATAATTGTAATACGTATGTGTAAATATTTATTATTTATGCACAAAATATAGTCAAGACTCTTGCCAACAGAGTGTACATTTAATTTTTTTATAATATCAATATAATAAAATAAGTTATTATATTGATATCATTATAATAACTATCATTATAATAAAATAAGTTACCAAACAAAAAGTATATGAAGGTATTGTATAATAACAAAAATAGTACAAGATAAATATTAGAAAAGTATTTATTTATTAAACAACATTAATTTGTATGTTAGCGTCAACGTGTTTTGGAGGGTCATTGGAGGCAATTAGCTTGTGCTATTTTGCCGTTGAACGATTTATGACAGGGATAGCCTGGGTGAGGACTGGGCGAAAGGTTGTTTATGAGAGTCTAAGTGTGGCGATAGATGATGGCTATTGACTTGGAGTCGTATGGTCATCAGATGTCGTAGGACTGTGTGCTTTGTTAGCTTCTGGGATTCTAGAAAAGGATAGATAGTTTGCTATTGCAATACTTAGTCGAATAAGGACGTTGTTCCTTGAGGATCTGGCCACGGAGTGGGGAGGCAGGGATGCCTTTGGTAAGAGGACTGAGCTTGACCTCTTGGCACTTACCCCAGCACCTTGATTGGGAACCGTTCTTTTTGATAAAAGTATTTAACATCAGAAGTGGGATTCGGTTAGCAGAATTTTTGCTAAGTCCACGTGCATGATGACTGACGAGTCAAGTAAAACTTCCGCGACTCCTATCGAGGATTTATTCCGCCGGTTTATGGAAACGGTCGCGAGTTCTTCGTCCGTCGCGGCTGTGAGACCGGAGTCTTTAGTGGAAGCGGTGCCAGGATTTAGTGGTTCGGATATTGGTGAGGACGCTGAAAAGTGGTGTAATTTGGTTGAGAAAATTACTGAAAGACTTTCGGCTACTCAGCGGTTAAGTCTTGCCACCCATGCTCTGGCTGGACAAGCAAAGAAATGGTATCGTGAGTGGGAAGGTAATCCGCGAACGTGGCAAAAAAAATTTCGCGAGGACCTTTGCTCTGTGTTTGTCACTGAGGACCGCTTTTGTGAACGTTTGACGCGCGCAGTGATGTACACGAGTGATTCGGCTACTTCGTACACCGAGTATGCGTGTAATAAATTAAAGTATTATGGACAAACGCAGGTAGCTTTTAAGCCGTGTGAATTGATAAGTTTAGTTATCGGGAATGTTATGGACGCGAGTGTGCGCCAATCTTTGATGAATGCCCGGTATACTACTACGGCTGATTTACTTAGCGGCATAGGACATTTTGTAAAAGTGCCGAAAAAGGACGTTGAAGGCGAGCCCGGTCGTGACCGAGTTCAGGAGCGCGGGGAACAAGTGCGCGATTATAAGAGACAGTCAAGCGATCGTGTAATATCACGGCGATCGCGAGATATTCAAGGGAAACGGTGCTTTAGGTGCAACGAAATGGGACATTTTGAGAGGGAATGCCCAAAGAGGCGTCAACGGTGAGCCGTCGCGGGAACAGGTGAACAGGGCATCGGCTGGACCTGTTTGTGGACTCTGTTTGAAGCGAGGTCACGAAGAAGATGATTGTTGGGTTAAACGGCGAACAAAACGAAATGTTTAAAGTCGCAAACATTAAGGAAAAAAAACAATTAGTTGGTGTTCTGTCTTGTCGATAGTGGTGTAGATTGTTCCCTCGTAAAGGAAAGTGTTGTTAAACACGTTGGATGTAATGTTACCCCTTTTGTTATTACGGTGTGGGGTTAGGAAACTTGTGTCTTTCGACAATTGGCTGCATTGTGATGGTTATCGAGTCTAAGGATGTAGCTGTGAAGCTGAACTTTTTTCTTCGTTATACCACCTGACGGATTTGTGTTGTTGTTGGAAGAAACGCAATTGTTGCGTTTGTCGCATGCTGATCATTGGATGGTGACCATGTTCGAGGGAGCGAAGGTGCAACGTAGGTCAGGGTTTTCCAAGGACAGCGAGGAACTACCTGGACGACGGTGTAACGTAGTAAACGTTAATGGTGACTAGGGCGGTGAATATGGATTTCTTGAGGAATTGCTGAGATGGTATGAGACATATGATTGATGCGGGCGGTAAGGTAAGAGCTGTAAATATTACCGATTGCTCGTTGGTGGCTATTCCTTCGAGATTATTTGTTGAATTGGAATTTTGGAAAAGGAAATTTGTAAGACACGTGGATTATTTAAGTAGAAATCCGCATAGGGATTATCACGTTAATGTTGTTTGTAAAGGTTCCCGGTTAGTTGCTGCATAAAAGAGTCACGATGTAGCGAGGGATATTATTGAATGATTAAGAGCATAGAAAATTATTTCTTTTGGTTTTGAAGCAAGGGACGGAGTATTGTGCCGTAAAATGCTTAGGGACACCGGTCAAGTAGTTTATAGATGTTTTGTTCCAAAAGGATGCCGGTTGGTATTGTTTGGAGTACCATGTACGGTTATTTTAGATTGAGGTTTAAATTTTTCTTTCGAAGCGTAGGAATAATTTATCAGAAGCCAGGGTGTAGAATTGTGATACATTGTCACAGGAGCCCCTATGGCAAATGGACAAGGAGAAAATGTATTGCTACTGTTAGTAATTTGCCTACGGTGAAATTAAGGGAAAATAAGGATTGGCCGAGCTAGATGTTGAAATAATGTTAACACTTAGTACGACGGTTTAAAATCTACGGGGTTTTTACCGTGTTGTTTGTTATTCGGTTTAGAGAGGAGTGCTGGTGTGGCAGCCTCTGCTAAAATGTCGTTGCCGGACATTATTGAGGAAATTATTTTAAATGAGGATAGTACAATAGCATCAGTAAAGTTGAATAGAAATTTAAAAAAAGAAACAGAATATTGTATTTCAATTCGGTAATTCAGTTTTTTTATTAGACTCCCGAATTCCAGAAGGGCAAAAGCAGGTGTGAAGTTTAATGGACTTTATATGATTGTAAAGGTTTTATTGCATGATCGTTGTTTGATTGTGGCTGAAAACAGAAAATGACAAACTGTGCTGAAAGACTGAGTGCGTCTTTGGAAGGACAGGATGTAATGATGATGTTTGTAAAGAAGAAAGTGCGGATGAACCGTGTTAGCGGTATGAGAAACTGTAGTAAAGTTTGTTTTTTGTTCTATTTGTGTGGAACATTATTGAATGGAAAATGACAAAAGCAAAAGATTATGGTATTGAATGGCTATTGGGACGAATTACGTTCATTAGTGGAGAATTGGGCTATGGGGACACGTGGTGTCTGTTAGCAAAAGTTGGCTGTGGGATATGCATCTTGTGCATGGTATCGTTTGTTTGCGCGGTATTCGCCAGTTTGTGAATACCGTGGCTGCCGGATGATACTGTGGGTATCATCTGGAGGTGACGCACTTGCGAGTGTAGTCATCGTGGAAATAACGTATGAAAGGCGACAATGTCGTGTACGGAATAGAGTAACGTTATGTATTCGAAGGAACCTCTATCATTAGGGTGACGTTGAGGGCACGGACTTGGTATGTTGCCTTGCGAAAGACGACGTTTGAAAGGTACACGAATTGCGCGGAATAGAGGACGTTATGGTTTTGATAAAACTGTGGATTGTTTTATTGTGTGTATGTTTGGAGTTTATTTTGACAAGTGGGCGGTAACTGCAGCAGGGTACAGGTAAAGTACGGAGCTGTGGAGGTTACGACGCCGGGAAACACTTGGTATGGAAGCGTTTGGTCTTAGCGAGGGCAGGGCACGTGAGAGGTGCGGAGCCAAGGGCTAGGTGACCTGGAGACGCTGTCTTAGGTATGGAAGCGTTTGGTCTTAGCGAGGGCAGGGCACGTTAGAAGTGCGGAGCCGAGGGCTATGTGACCTGGAGACGCTGGTTTGAAATGATTTGATAGTCTATGACTGTTACTGCTGTATTGTGTTTGAACTCTTTGTGTGGATGCTTCCCGAGAGCGTGAAGCATGTCAGGTTGGCCGTGTTAGCGTCAACGTGTTTTGGAGGGTCATTGGAGGCAATTAGCTTGTGCTATTTTGCCGTTGAACGATTTATGACAGGGATAGCCTGGGTGAGGACTGGGCGAAAGGTTGTTTATGAGAGTCTAAGTGTGGCGATAGATGATGGCTATTGACTTGGAGTCGTATGGTCATCAGATGTCGTAGGACTGTGTGCTTTGTTAGCTTCTGGGATTCTAGAAAAGGATAGATAGTTTGCTATTGCAATACTTAGTCGAATAAGGACGTTGTTCCTTGAGGATCTGGCCACGGAGTGGGGAGGCAGGGATGCCTTTGGTAAGAGGACTGAGCTTGACCTCTTGGCACTTACCCCAGCACCTTGATTGGGAACCGTTCTTTTTGACAAAAGTATTTAACATGTATGTTTTATAAAAACAACTTTGAGTAAAAATTGTTTATTAAAAAAATGCACAGAAGTCTAGCAAGTTTTAATCTTGAAAATGGACATATCTAAAGACAATAATTATTAAAACTGGGAAAATTGAAAATACATCTAGAAAGAAAGATTTTAGACACTATTACTTGAATAGAATTGATTTATTTTTTGCTTTTTGACCAAGAAAAGGAACTCTGTTTACAATAATTCATAATTTCTGTCCATTTACTTTGTACACACCTGCAGAGCAGCATTTGTTTGCTACTTAGATGGCAATTAATAAAAAGTAAAAAAGGATTGATTTTAACATATAATTTTAACACATATTGTTCAGTTAACTATTTCAAAATAAATATTTTTCATAACAAATCAACAGATTTAATCATACATTGAATTTCTATTGTGAATGGATTAATGTATTATGTATTTTGTTATATTTTTCAAAGCAACAAAATTTTGATACATCAATTATCTGAAACTAGTGAGCTTTTAATAAAGCAGATGGCATCAAATTTTCTAGAGCCGCGTGTAATTCAAAATATTAATATCGATTCAATTAACATAAACAATTTTTTTTTGCCAGTTTGAATCGAACTGTGATAGCGAGCAGACGTGTTTACTATCATCGTTCGTGTTGTGAGCGCGAGTGCCATATACCGTGTGAATTCAAAGTATACTTCCATAACTGTTTATGTCACTGAGAATTATTGGAAATCAGTCAACTAACGTATTCCAACCCTTTAACCAATTTTTACGCTTCCCTCGGTGCAATCTATTCACCGAAATCTAATCTTGAAAAACTAGTACCCCAAGGTAACAATACCGAACCTAATGTACAACGACTTAGCTACAATGATGTGGTGCAAAGCTTTCCCAAAAAAGATCAGGCGATAATAAAAGCCAAAGCCGGGATACAGTTGAAAGAATACACAAAAGCAGTGGGCAAAATTACAAATCCAGCAAATATTAGATTTATGTCAAGAGTATCGAACGGTAGAATTTATGTTTTCTTAGCGAGCAAAGAGATCGCAGATAATCTCACCGATAAACACAGATACATCAAGGTGAACGGTACTGATTTAACCCTAAGACCATTAATCAGCAAAGCCCACTGTATAATACTATCAAACGTCTGTCCAACAATCCCTCACTCGAAGATTGAAGAAATTTTTGACAAAATTGGAATCAAAAGGGAGTCAGCTATTTCTTTTTTAAGAGCCGGCATGGCAGAAGAAGGCTTCACGCATATTCTTAGTTTTCGGCGCCAAGTATATGTTCATCCAGAAGATGCACACAAAATTCCGGAGTCGATTAAAATTGAACACGAACAAACCACGTACTGGATTTACCCCTCGACAGACATATTAAAATGTTTCATATGTAGCCAAGAAGGACATGTGGCAAAAAATTGCAAATCTGAGGATAAACAGCCTACTCCTTTTGAATCACAACAAACAAGTGTTCACACAAAATCGCAAAGTGCAAATATAACCCCACCTGGATCCAAAGTTGACGATACGGACAGATTAAAGAAACCAGAAATCCCTAGTAGCAACAAAAATATAGAAACCATGGACATCGACTTACCGCTCAAATCATTAAAACGTACCAGATCCGAAATTACCGATGACTCAGCCTTACAGAGGAAACAAACAGCTCAAATCTTTCTACAGGAAAAGCAATCAGTCTTCAAAAAATACTAGATAAAGAGTCAAAGCCTAAACAGCCAAAAAAGAAACCAAATACGGAAACAAGAAGCGACAAAAGTATAGATGACATGTTACAGCCAGTGAAACAAGTACTAGAGGAACTTGGTAAGATGTTCAATTTTTATCAATTTAAAAATTTTATCGAAAACACGCTTGGATCTCCTAATACTAGAGAGATCGCAAGATAATACACAAAGGACGTAGAAGCTCTTGCGAACTTCATGAAAAATCTTTGCCCTTATCTCACGGATCGCTGTATTAAAAACCGATTCACAAGAATCATTAAAAGGTTAACAAAACCTACTTACGCAAATTTCTCAACAAGCTCTCCTGCTCTTTCGGAATGTTCAGACATTCCTCAGTGCTCAGAAAACGGGTGTAACAATTAACTCAATCAATCAATTTAATATAAAATAACGCCTCAAGTAACTCTAAATGCAAAAGAAAATCGTTCAATGGAATGTAAATAGTTCAAAAACAAGATTTGAATTTTTACAAAAACTACTCCAAGATCATCGGCCAAGTGTATTATGTCTGCAGGAGACCAATTTCAAAGCAAATGAATCTATTAATATTAAAAATTTCAATGTAGTTAAGAAAAACAGAAGGAACGCCTCGATTGCGAGCGGTGGAGTAGCAACTTATATGAAACAAAGCTTACATTACATAGAAGTATTCCTAAATACAAATTATTGAAACAATTACAGTTTCGATCATTCTGCATCAAAGGGAAGTATGTATATGCAACGTATATATTCCCAATAATTATCATTTTCAAGAAACTGAACTAATCGACCTGATAGAGCAACTTCCCAAATCCTTTTTATTAGTGGGGGATTTCAATAGTCACAATACAATGTGGGGATCCACAAACACTGATGCTAGAGGAAAAATAATCGAAAATATAATACTTAAAACAGGTATCGTATTATTGAATACCACCGAACCCACTCATTTCAATATGCCAAATGGCTCTTACAGTTCTATAGACTTGACTTTTTGTAGTCCAAACATTTACGATAACATTGAATACACAACTTTAACCGAGTTATATAACAGCGATCATTTCCCCATATTCGTGGAATTTATCGATAACAATACTGGTATCTCCATAGCCCAACCTAGGTGGAAATTTAAAAAAGCGGACTGGCTACTATACCAAGATGAAGTAAATCAAAATCTACCTTCATTAAATGCCCCTAATTCTACAAATTGTATGGAAATAAATCAAATATTAAAAGAATTTGAAGAATTAATCATTCAAGCAACAGGAAAATCGATACCGAGAACATCAAATGCTATAGAAAAGAACAACATCCCATGGTGGAATAATGAATGCCATGATGCAATTGAAGAGAAGAAGCATGCTTTTAATGTGTACAAGAAACATAAAATTGACATAAACTTAATAGAATTTAAGCGGGTAAGGGCCAAAGCTAGAAAAGGATGCATGGATCAATTACATTTCATCTTTAACAAAGAACACTCCATGTAACAAAATGTGGAATAAATTGAAGAAAATAAATGGTCAGAAGGTAAACTCTCAAATTACTGCAATCAAAGGCACTGACAACTCAATTATTACAGACTCCATAGAAATGGCCAATCTATTAGCCACTACATTCGCGAAAAATTCAAGTAATGAAAACTTCGACCCGAACTTCCTCAAAATTAAAGACAATGCCGAAGAAAGTGCAAGGATCGAACCAATCGACTCCTTGGCAAAAAACCATCCCCTCAACGCAGAAATCTCGTTCGCTGAATTGCAGTCTGTATTAAAATCTGCAAAAAATCTAGTCCAGGACCTGACAACATTCCAAACGTTTTTATACAACAATTATCAAAAGAAGGACTAAACTATTTATTATACTTATACAACTGTATATGGCTGAATGGTGTCTTCCCCGACAAATGGCAAGAAGCAATAGTGGTTCCCATACTAAAACCTGGGAAAAATAAACTGCAAATTGACAGTTATGGACCTATTGCCCTAACATGTTGTCTGTGCAAGCTGTTAGAAAAGATATTATGTAAAAGATTACGATGATATCTAGAAGTTAATAACCTACTAGAAGGAAATCAAAACGGGTTCAGACAACACCGCTCGGCAATCGACAGCCTCACAATGTTAGATACCAATATCTGTGAAGCTTTTCTTAAAAAACGGCACCTAGTAGCTATATGTTTAGATATTGAAAAGGCGTACTACATGGTTTGGAGGCATAAAATTATCCAACAGTTACAGAAATGGAACATTAATGGTTTTATGTTACAGTTTATATATAATTTTCTAAAAAATAGATCCATATACGTCCGTGTCAACGGAAACTTATCCAAGAAAATGGAAATCCGAAACGGGGTACCCCAGGGATCTGTACTAAGCGTAATTTTATTTTTGATTGCCATAAACGATATCACCGAAGTTTTTTCTATACCTGTTAAGTATACCATATTCGCTGATGACTGCACTTTCTTCATTACAGGAACAAATTTAAACACCATGCAACAAATCCTTCAGGATATATTAGACAAACTTCAAAGATTCTCGTTACAAACAGGATTTAAATTCCCCCAAAACAAAACCACAGTCACAATCTTTTCAAAACAAAGAAAAATTCATCACCATAAACTACAGCTGCATTTAAGTCAGCATCAACTCAACATAACAGACACTCCAAAAATCCTCGGCCTAACCTTTGACAAACACCACACATGGATACCGTTTCTTAAAAAGCTTAAGGAAGAGTGCGTTAAAAGTTATTGCTTCAAAAAATTGGGGAGCGGAATTCGAAGTTCTAATTAATTCATACAAGGCATTAGTTCTGTTCAAACTTGATTACGGATCAGTTGTCTATAGCTCTGCAAAACTAAGTGTCTTAAAATTATTAGCATCGATACATAATGCTGGAGCGAGAATAGCTACTGGAGCCTACCGAACGAGTCCGGTCACAGCAATTCTGTGTGAAGCCAATCTAACATCATTAGAAGTTTGAAGAAAACAATTAAGTTTATCATACACAGCAACCAAATTAGCAGCACCGTCAAATCCTATCTATGATCAACTAACTGCCACTACCCTCTTCAATGATTTCAAAAAAAAACCTTAACTCACCGAAACCGATAAGCGTTAAAATTAAAACACACCTACAAGAATTAAACATTGATATACCAACAATTATACCAAGGAAACAGTAGCAAATTCCACCATGGACGATAAAACCTCCTTGCATACTCGATAAAATTCTAAAAACGGATAAAAAGACAAATCTAAACGTGGTCAGAAGTTTATACAATGAATTATCGAATGAGTATCCAAACCACATACAAATCTTTACCGATGCCTCAAAATCGAAGGAGGGGATTGAGTACGCAGTATGCACTTTTGAATGCGAGCTGTCTTTTAGATTCCCTGAAGACTTTACAGTGTTCTCTAGCGAAGCACTTGCCATATTACAAATTCTAAAATACATAGAAAAAACAACACACAATAAATTCATTATACTGTCTGATTCTAAAAGCGTCTTACTCGCTCTGCAAGAAGTGGAAACAAATAATACAATAATCCAAAATATCATCGAACTAAATGAAACTCTCAAGCAAGACCAAAAAGAAGTACTGTACTCTTGGATCCCCTCTCATACTGGCATCAGAGACGATGAAAAGGCAGACTCAACAGCAAAACTGGCTAGTTCTAATTCGACACTAGCAAATTATGAATACATAAACCACCGAGACTTTCAAACGTATTGCATCAAAGTGCTAATGGAAACATGGAATGAAGAATGGAGAAATAGTAGTCCAACCAAACTGCATGATGTTCGCAATAATATAAATGATAGCAATCCAGCAGTACAATTTAATAGGAAAGACCAAGTAAAAATAACACGCTTGAGAATAGGCCACTCAAATTGGACACACTCACACCTCAACATAAAAACAGAACCAAATATCTGTGACATCTGTGACATACATAAAATAATTTTCAGAAAAAAAATACACCGACTTCGAAATGCACTAAAAAGTATAAAATAATTTCTATTTCCTAATGAAGTAATTTCTATTTCATTCAATCATACAATTATGTAACATATATGTATGAAACCTATTTACTCGTTAGGTAGTATATTAAATATATTTCAACTTTTTCGAAGGCGGCGCAAAATTAAAAGATTTTCTTGAACATGTCAATCTTTGGACGGCCGTACATGGGCAAGGCTCGTATAGCTATATTTTTTCTATACATTTAACTCGACAGCACGCCGCGAAATATGTGTTAGTGCGTATAGAATGTAACTATGGTCTATCTAGATTCATAGAGTATGCACGGAAGGACTCGTTCGCCGCATATACAATAAAGGTAGGGCCCATCTGCCGGAAATTTGGTAATTCCCGCTTCGTGGGCCCCGTTTGCAGATTCTTAGATCCATGCCTTCCACATGCGAACGACGTCGATTCAGTTTCATTTATATCAGAAACGTTGTGAAATGAAGATTCAGTCGTTACAGTTGCGTATATTACCAGATATATTTATAATGGTTCGTATTCTTCCTCAGGATTTATTAATATGCTGTTAAGAGCACCGTTAGGTTATAAGCAAGAAGGGACTCTTTTAAATCTTTAACTTTGATTTTTATATCCACATCTATTTTTCAAGGAAAAAACTAAATTACGGTCAGCTTTTCAAAACTTAATCACTTCCCAGCCATAATTGTCCGCAATAAACCACCCCATAAACGATCGGTAAAAATATTCTCTACTAGCACGCCAACTTGGGTTTTCCCAAACACGTACCCCGAGGAAAGGGAAGAAAAACCCCCGACATTTCCAAAGAAAGGCGATTGGTCAACAATTTCACCCCACCTTAGTTTCAGCCTCACCTTCGAATATACGCCCACATACAAAAGTTAATGAAAAGACAGACCCGCTAGTTTTAAGACAGAATTTTTGTAACAACCAGGCAACACACTGAATAAATCAAATCTTTAGTAGAAACGCAAAGTGAGCATTTGCTACATCATCTAAAATTCAGTACACCAGTACATACGATTTTAACAATGCAATACGCCATACCACAATCAACTAGTTATTGGCAGCAACGTTTACTGATGTATTTTTGATTTTGCGCCGCCTCCGAAAAAGTTGAAATATATTTAATATACTACCTAACGAGTAAATAGGTTTCATTCATATATGTTAAGTAATTGTATGATTGAATGAAATAGAAATTACTTCATTAGGAAATAGAAATTATTTTATACTTTTTAGTGCATTTCGAAGTCGGTGTATTTTTTTTCTGAAAATTATTTTATTTCACGCTTTTTAGTGGAATGGGGAGAATTGTATAGGATAGTGTAAGACAATTGTTCAGGGCTTTTTTTGTCTGCGTAAGTGCCATGAGTATAATTAAGTATAATACACCAACGTCCGCGGAAACTCATCTTGATGCAGAAGTCGGGGTTAGAGCGGTAAATCTTATTTAGTGTTTTGGGACAGTGCATTGTGATTGCCCTTTTTTGCTTTTCCGGTGCATAGCACTTGGCGTTCCACTAATATTAAAAACAATAGTTTTTCGCTAATATTTCGAAAACTAAAATTTTCCGTGAAATTTGTATATGAATAAAATTGTTCAGAATCATGTCCGTGACAAGATATGAAAAGCGCACTACAATCGAGAAAAGTTTATTTCGAAAGTTGCTGGTTTTTGTGCAAAAAAATACTTTGCAACTAAAAAATGGGAAATTTTTTAATACTGGTACCAATGGGGAGTCAGACCCTACCGGATGCAAAAGGTTTCGTTCCGATTGGTCCACCCAGTTAGGAGTAATCGGCGAACATACATAGAAAAAAAAAAAAAAAAAAAAAAAAAAAAAAAATATACAGGTCGAATTGAGTAACCTCCTCCTTTTTCGAAGTCGGTTAAAAATACAATAGAACACATATTGGTAACTTGTCCCAAATACAACACAAACTACCAAATTCACTAAATATTCTTCGAGAAATAGACTCCTGCAAAAAAGTTCTATGTTTCCTAAAGGATATTGATTTTTACCGTCTACTCTAGAATGACTGGATGTACTAGATAACCCAATTGTGGTCACTAATAACCCACAAGGTTGATGTGACCTTAAACACTCAAGAAAAAAAAAAAAAAAAAAATTTTTTTGCCGTTATCTTCAGTATATCTTGGTCCTTTATGTGAGTAGTACATAAAATTACAATCTCCGGAATTCATTAAAGAAATTAAATCGACTTGCTTATCGTTTTATATAACCGCGTTAACCGAAATGATTAAAAGATTACCGTATCATGATCAAGTTTTTCGCGAATTTAAATTTTTAGACTTTAACATAGCTTTACGCGAGGAAAGCAGGCTTACCTTTCTCGACCTGCAAAATTTAGCAACGTTTTTTCAAATTTCTGATGTTACTGCTTTAGCCTATGAATGGAGAATGTTGCCTTTTGCATTTAATGACGCGGAAAAAGTTCTTTTACCTAAATTAGAAATTGATGATATGTGGAAGAATATTTTGCAAAAAAATAAAATTAATGGGGAACCGTTTTTTCCAAATTTAAAGAATTTAGTATATATAGTTTTGTCTCTTCCACATTCTAATGCCGAATACTGGCAAAGTTTTCTGCAGTTTCCTTTGCCCTTGCAACAAATGTTAGTATTCATACAATAAATCGGCTGCAGGCGTAAAAAATAATAATTATCATAAATAAATATAATATTATTTTTATTATATATAATCTGTTGTATTATTTAACCCTTTTATTCTCTTTCCTGCAATTTTCTTTAGATTTATTTTTTTTTCTTACTGGGGGCCTAATGATACCTTATATTTCATCAAAGTGTATACGCTACTGAGGACTTCTACAGATAGCTTACTGCGCATGCGCTGGGACTGCCCAACACTGGTTCCCACCCTCGGCGGCATGGTGGGCTACGGGATCCGGCGTTATTCGACGCCGCGGCCCACCAAAATGCTGCCTTATGACCCATGTTAGTCATGTATCACACTTCTCGTGTATCAAAACAGCAAACTATCACCCACCTATTCCCCTGTTGGAGCTGAAGAGGTATCCACGTCTCCCTTCGTCTCTCCACACCCGGCCGCGTGCAATGGGATCATGGGCCCCCGCCCATGACGGCCCTGGCGATATCTCGGTCAATCCCAAGGGACTCTGGTACCCTCGGACCGAGAACCGCCAACACTCACACAAATCAGAAGGATGAGGGCGCGTCGGGGCAGGCGACGCAACCCCCATCCACAATATCTCTCACCTTAATACTACACATGCACACACACAAACACACAATACACACAATCACACTTCATTCACACAGTGAGGACGACGCGGGGATGCCGCGCCGCCCCACTACACTCAGGAAAGCGACCGGGAGACCGGGTTCGGAGCTCCTGGTCGTCTTTTCCTTGCAGGTATACGCACTCTGCCAGAGTCGCCGCGTTTCTCTCTTTCACGCTCCGCCTCCTCCTTCCGCGAGATCACTGTCTCGCAGAAGGAGGCGGCGGCCATCTATCCCTCTTCACTTTTTAACATTCCCTCAATCATAGCACTCAAACACGCAGGATCGCACTCAAGCACACACACCATATAGTGCCGCTGCCATGCAAAAGCAGGGCACCCACTCATAACGTGCTGGGCGTTGTCGGGCCCAGCACCACACTCAAAACACCTCGGTGTTTGCTCCCTACCGATCCGGGACAGATACTCCCCGAAGCAACCATGCCCGGTGAGTACCTGCGCGATTCGGAACGTGAGCCGCCCGTGGCTATGGTCCATCCACTGTTCCAGTTGCGGAAGGACCGCCCCGACCGCACGCTTCCCCGCGGTCCCGCTGGCATATAAATCCCAACGTCAGCGGGAGACAGCAGCGCAGCGGACCTGGAGCTTAACCACTTCGACGCTGGGCCCTGGCGAGCCCCCCTCTACTACCCGGTCCAGGCTGAGGGATCATCGGTGACGATACACCTCCGCCTCCACCTCAGCCTGGTACTTAATGGGTATTACGCCCGCCAGGACCATCGCCGACTCCCAGGAGATCGTGCGGTAGGCCATAACAACTCTGGTGGCCAGCCTCCGCTTCACTCTGCGCAGAACACACTGCGAGTGGCTGCTGGCCGCCAAGTCGGCCGCCCAAAGGGGGGCGCCGTACAAGGCCATACTCCGCACGACCCCCATGTAGAGTCGGCGCACCTTCTCACTCGGGCCTCACAGCTTGGGCAATATGCGCGCCAACGCGCATGCCATGCGCTCCAACCTGGGGGTCAACGCGTCAAAGTGGGCATCGAAGCTTCAGCGGCTGTCCAGTCGGAGTCCGAGATAGCGCATCTCGGACCCGATCTGGACTTCGGCTCCGCTTACCCGAATCGACGCTCCGGCAGGAGGCAGCCCCCCACGTGTCTGGCAGAAGGCCATGACCTCCGTTTTGTGGGGAGCTACCTCGAGCCCGAGTGCCTGGATCTCGGAAACGACCACCGAGGCTCCTAACTCTGCGAGGCGGCTGGTCCTCGACTACTCGCGCCCCGTTGCCAATATTAGCGTATCATTGGCGAAACAGGTAACAAACAAGCCCGGTGGCAACGGGGCGCGAAGAGCGGGGTCGTACCCCACGAGCCACAGGTGCGGCCCGAGTATCGCATCCTGGGGCACGCCCCGTTCCACTGTCCACAGCCTCTCGGCGCCCGACCGATCAACACACTCAATCGACCTCTTACGGAGATAGTCCCCTATTATTCGCTTAATAATTGGGAGTACCCTATGCCTTTCTAGGCCTTCCAGAATCGTCCAATGGGGCAGGGTGTTGAATGCGTTTACTATATCTAGCGATATAGCAATCGCCACCCCGCCCCTGGACCTGGCCGACTGGGCAATCCTACGCACCCTTTCAATTGTACCAATGGTGCTCCTTCTCTTTTCAAAACCGTATTGCCTGTCGGTCATGTCGGGACCATCTCCGGATAGGTGATCGGTGAGTTTTTTCGCAATGATAGACTCAAAAATCTTTCCAATGACATCTAATAAGATGGTACGCCGAGGGTTCTCCTTATTCGCGTCCTTCCATACTGCTGGAAACACACTCTGTCTAAGAAAGGCGCTGAAGAGGCCCCTGCATCTGTCTCCCAAATATGGGAGTGTCAAAGACCAAGCCCGAACCGGGATGCCGTCAGGGTCTGATGCGGCATTGCGCGCACTGTCCCTCTTGACGACATAGACGAGCTCCCCGTCAGAGACCCCCATGTCGTCGGTCTACAGAAGGTGTTCCGACGACCCGGGACGCGTCATGGGACTAGAATCCCGCGGAAACAAAGTTTCCACGACGCGCCCCAGTAAATGGGGGTCGAAGCTCTTCGTAACCGGTGGGGCATATGGCCTAAGCTTGCCTATCACAAGCTTGTAAGGGCGACCCGACTGGTCCCGCTGCAGAAAACCGAGCAACTCGTCCCAGGCTCGGTCCTTAGACTCGCGGATGGCTGCCCTGCAGGCAACTACCCCTGTCCGGTAGTTGCCCAGAACTGCTGCACCCTCGCGGGGTCGCGGTGGCGTCTACGCCGGGCGCGCTGTCACCGGCGACGGAGAGGGAGGCAAGCATCGCGCAATTGCGCCATCTCCCCCGTCCACCAGTACGTCGCCCCGCGCGGGTGAAGAGTAGCCCAGGGCATCGCCACGTCGCAGATATCCTGCGTGATGCCCCGGAATCACCTAGCCTCACCCTTGACGTCCGCGACCTGTGCAGCCAGAGAACCCGCCAGCTAACCGCGAGGGCTGCAGCCACCATCCTGTCGTGGTCGAGCCTCTTTAGCGCCCATCTTTTCGGCGATGGGCGTTTACCCCGACGGCGCCGGGTGTCGGGGGAGGAGAAGCCTATCCTGACATAACGATGGTTACTAAGACTCTCCATTTCCTCCGCCATCCTCCAACCCGCAACGATGCGCGCGGCCGTAGGGGAAGCCCACGTGAGATCCACGATAGACTCTCCTGGGGCCGCAGGCACGTGCTCACCGAGCCCCTGTTTAGCAACAGGGGCCCTTGCGCCGCCGCCCAATCAAGGGTCGCATGGCCTCTCGCATTGGTCCCCGGGGACCCCCACTCGCGAGCCTTCGCATTAAAGTCCCCGAGGACTAGAACGCGTTGGGTGGGGCACCGCAACACTAACTGCCCCACCCGAACCTTTTTTTTTTTTAACGTGGGGAAAATCTTCGAAAGACGCAGGGCAACTCGGGCGACGGTCGATTAGCTGCTATTGCGGCTAACGCTGCTGATCGACGACCGTTTTGCCGCGATGCGCGCGGAGATTTTGTCATTGGCGGGCGTTCAAGTGGAGCGAACTGCCGTTTCCCCAGGCAGCGCCGATACCGCGTAGGCCGGACTCCGTCCGTGACGCGTCGGCAGCTCACAAAAAGGGGAGGAAGAAGAAGAGTTCGACTTCAATCAGCGGTCATCTTGCTGCCGTTCCGACCGTTTCGTCGGACCGGACAGGACAGCAAGTCGCTGCTGTGACGGCACCGGCGGGACTGCCGACTGCGGTCCCATTCACGGCATCGACCGAAATGTGGTCGACCGTAGTGCGCCGTAAAGACAAGCGGAGAGCGGTGGCGGCGGCTTCGGCGGCTGCAGGCACAGCCACCTCTGCGCCAGCTCGCGGCAAGGCGGCACCGCAACGTGGCCCGGCCGCCACGAAGGGTGCTAAAGCACTGCCTCCGCGTGCCCTACGGACCGCAACCGTGGTGGTGACCATTCCCACTGGCTGCGCAACGACGTACGCGGAGGTGCTTGGCAAAGCGACTGCCAAGGTCGATCTGGCGGCAATAGGCGTGCTGCCAGTGCGCCCAAGGGTGGTGGGCACCGGAGCTTTCAAGCTGGAGGTGCCGGGGGCAGCAAGGTGGATCTGCTGGCCGCGAAATTGGCGGAGGTATTAGAGGGGATGGGCGCAAAAATCGCTCGTCCTGTCAAAACTGCGGACCTCCGCGTGCGAGGGTTCATGTCCTCGGTCACGCCGTAGCAGGTGGCAGTCGCGGTCGCGATGGCGAGAGGATCCGGTCCATTCATGGCGGGCTGGGGACCCTTCGGGTCCGTTGCCCAGCGGCCGCGGCAAGGAAGGGTGTCCTCGTCGGGAACCTGATCGTGGGGTGGACCCGGTGGATCAGTACATACGCTCCAGGCCCGCTCCATGCAGTGTTACCGCTACCTGGAATTCGGGCACGTCAGGCAGCGGTGCACGAGCATTGTCGACCGGATGGGGCAGTACTATTTGTGTGGCGCTGGTATGGGCACGTAGCCGTGTCCGGCGTCGCAGAAATAAGCGTGG
Source organism: Megachile leachella (assembly GCA_963576845.1). Taxonomy (NCBI): domain Eukaryota; kingdom Metazoa; phylum Arthropoda; class Insecta; order Hymenoptera; family Megachilidae; genus Megachile; species Megachile leachella. The sequence continues at coordinate 13,926,480 of OY756256.1, read as the reverse complement.
GTGTAGAGCCGCAATTCCTGCAGCGGTCACACCGTCCACTGCAATGCCGATAGCCCCCACTATGACAGCGGGGGTTGCGGCAAGCGTGCCCCCGGTGTGCCCGGCCATAGCTGCGGTGGAGTCCTCCCCTTCGGGGGAAAACGCGGAGGTCCCTGCGCCCGTCTCCAGCGCCGAGGTGGATGGGGCCCAGGGTCCCAGGTCTGGGAGTGGTAGCGGAGCCCAATAAAGTCCCAGTCCAAGCAAACTGGACCGGTGACGATCTGGGCTTCGTCGCCATTGTATGGACTGGCCGTCCCGGATTTCCACCATGCACTCTCATCGAGAGTGGGCGGGGATTCGTGGTGGCTGATTGGGGCGGCACCGCGGTGGTGGCCGTTTATGCTCCTCCGAGCTGGCCCCTCGCGTTTTTCGAGCTGTTCCTGGACGAGGTCAGGTTATGCGTTTCCCGCTGCCTGCCTTGTCCGGCGGGCGAATGGTGCCAGTGTGGCACAAGTCGGATCTCCCACCTCCTCGTGGTGTCCGCTGGGATAGAGGCACTCTACGCCCTTCGGTAGTACTTCGGTGCTACCCAAGGGTGAGGGTACTACCCTCTATGTTAACGGGAGAACGGCGGACCCCCTAGTGGGGTTTGTGCTCATACCGTAAGCCTGTGGTCATGTGTCGCAGGAACAAGGGCCTTGCCTTAACTGGCCGGGGTGCGAGGATGTAAATCTCTATAAAAAATACCCTAATCCCAAGCTATAGTGCGCGGCGATGGGGCACCTCCCAGTCTTGCACTGGGGGGTGGGTTGGTGGGAGCATCAACCATTAGCGACCTCCTCAGGACACCTGGCGCCCTCCTGAGTGTACAAGCCTTCTCTCCGGGAAGGGCGTCACCCGGGGAGTGACCGATTGTCGTCTCAACTCGTGGGATCACTATGGATTATGTGAAACTCGATGACATTGGGGGGAGGGGGGGAATAAAGAAGGTAGTGGGGCGACTCCGGGTAGCTTGCGCGGCCGTGGGCCCGCCGCCAGGGGTAAGAAGCTCGGCTCTAGAAGCCTGAGCCCGCGAAAGCGGGTGAGACAGGAGGAAGGAGCGGCAGAGGAGGTAGGGATGGAGGAAGAAGGTGCGGAAAAGGAATTGAGGGCGATGCGGCGAGTCAGTGAAAAGCTGAGGAAGTTTTTGCTGACTGAGGCGAATCGCGTCTCGAAGAGTGCGACTGATTATATTTTGAATTGTGTGAGTGAGTATGAGGAATGTGTGATGGGAACGATTGGAAGGAATGAGCGATTGACTGGAAGATTGGATGAAAGTCGAAAGATGCTTGAAGAGCGTGTGAGTGTGCCTCCGACGGTTAGTTATGCTAGTGTGACTGCTAGGGGTGAGAGTGGTGTGACTGAGAGAACAAAAGGTGTATGTGTGAGTGAGAAGCCGAAAGTGCGTACGTTTGCGGTTGTGGTTAAATCGAAGGATGATAGTGCGAAGATGACGAGTGAGCAAGTGAAGGAAAAGGTAATGACTGATGTGATTGCTGGTTTGAATGTGAGAGTGAAAGCGGTAAAAAAGACGCGAAGTGGTGGTTTGGTGATTGAGGCAGCAAGTGCGAGAGAGATGGAAATGCTGAAGCAGCATAAGAAGTTGTGACGGATCGGTGGGGGAAAAGCTCGAAAGGGGTTCCCTAGAGTGGGGGCAGTTAGGGAAAACAGTCTTCCACGCACCGATGTTCACACCCACGGCCGATTTGTTTAACGGGACGCCAGTGCCAATGCACTCGTCCGCGGAAATCGCCCTTCCGGCTGCTCTGTCGGGAGCGGGACTCAGAGGGGGGCCAGGAAAAGAAAAGAAATTAGTAAAAGACCCGCGAGTTAGTATCCAACACAGAGAAAGAATCTTTATTCGGGCCCGTATAGGCCACGCAAGCGAACAAACTAGAGATACTACAAAAAAAAACGGCAGTGGGCCCCACGCGTTACAGGCAACGGTCGAGGAAAAGGGTTCAACTCGCCAGTTGCGAGGGAGGCTTTCGCGGCGCGGGGGCACATGGTACGCACAAGTGTTACAAATTCTGTTTCTTTCGCGTTTTATCGGAGTATCCGTCCGCGTGGGAGCACGTCCTCTTAGGGGTCGTGGACAGCAAGGGGACGTTGGTCCTAGATACCAAATACAAAAAAAAAAAGAGAATGCGAAAGCAAAAAAAAGGTAGCGTTAGGGGGGGGGGGGGGGGGGGGGTCGTGTTACACCGTTCGCGGCCTCTAGGGTCCTCGTCACTGGGGCCAGGGGTCCTATCGCCCTTGCCCATGCGCAAATGAATAACAGAAAAAAAAAAGAAAGGGTGAGGAGAATACTCCTACCTTTTGTTGCGCCGTGGTCCGTGATCCACACCGGGGGGCGGAAGCGGTAAGTCCACACACAAAATCGCGCACGCAGCACAAACAAAAAAAAAGTAACGCTGTTCGCAGTCGCACACGCACACGAACAAAAGAACAGAAAAGGGTCTAAGCAGAAGAAAACTGGGAGGGCTCTATAAGCGTCGACATGTTTCGGCGGCTCGCTAGCTTCTCTCGTTCCGCTGTCTTCTCCCCTGGTTCGCGGTATTCCCTCACCCCGGGGATTTCGGCGTCGAGGATGGGCCGTCCCGCGGTGTTCTGTGGCCAGGTCCTGGGGCCCTCTTGAGGTGGCGGTCGGGGGTAGCTTGTCCCCAGGCCTGGCGCTTCCTGTTGGTGGGCTGCCGATCGCCCCCGCGAAAGATGACAGGGGTGGTGCCGCGACCGGACAGCCAGCGTTTTCCTCTTGTGGGCTCATCCCGCACCTCCATCGCCCAGGGAGGGGTACCTCCGCGACCGGGGAACGCTTCTCTCCCGCGACGACCAAGGGGTGAGAAAAAAGAAGAGGTGGGAGGAGGAAAAAGAACCCGTAGCGCGCCGCAATACAATAATAAAAAAAACGCTCGTGGTTACAAAGAAAAAACATTCCGGCAGCACACCCTCACTCATCCCTGCCCCAGCGACGAGGGATCCGCTTGGGCGGCGGAGGGGGGCCAGCAATTCGGGGAGGGACTTTCGTAACGAGGCATAGAGAACTAACCAAAGGAAGAAAGAAAAAGTATGTGTCGTTACAAAGTTTGAAGAAGTGGGTCTCAAGGTAAAGACACCCAAGAGAGTGGGTCTGAAAGTGATTATTTTTGATGTTGCGAATGAAATGACGAATGATGAATTGATGAATGAATTGTACGTGAAGAACTTGAAAGCTAGTAGTGTGACGGAAATGGAATTTAAAGATAGAGTGAGAATTGTGAGCCGTGTGAATAAGAAAGGTGCGAATGTGGGTAATGTGATACTCGAGGTGTCAAAAAGAATGCGGGATGTATTGATGAGTGAAGAGCGTGTGTATATAAAATGGAGAGCGTGTAAGGTGAGAGATTTTGTGAATGTCATGCGGTGCTATAGATGTTTTGCCTTCGGGCACATGATGCGTGAATGCAGTGTGAAAGAGAGGCTATGTGAGAAGTGCGGAGAGTGGGCATTTGAAGGATAAATGTAAGAGTGAGTGTGTTTGCAGAAATTGCAAAATGAAAGGGCGAGTGAGTAACCATTCGATTCTGTCGAGTGAATGTCCCGAATATGTGCGCATGTTAGAGAGAGAGAAGGCCAGGATAAGTGATGACTGATGAGTGCTTGAGAATATTGCAGTGTAATTGTCAGAGATCGTATGGTGTGTTGTGTGATTTGGGTAATGTCATGAATGAAAAGAATGTGGGTGTGGCTTTATTGCAAGAAGTGTATGTGTCGCATGGATGTGTGAGAGGATTGCCAAGTGGATGGCAAGTGTATGTATGTGCGGACGACCCTGCAAAAGCTGCAGTGGTTGTTCGGGATGTGAATGTGGAAGTGATGTGTGTGCGGGAATTTACGAAGGAGTGTGGTGTGTGTGTGTGGTTGAAAGGGGACTTTGGCGAGCTATATGTAGTGTCTGTATATTGTAGGTGGGGCACAGATATTGAGCCCTACCTGGTGTATATGGAAAGTGTGAAAGAGTATGTAAGAGGTTAAGCGTGTGTTGTTTGGGATGGATGCGGAGGGAGCCCCTGGGGGAGGGCGCGGGGTATTTATGAAGATTTCCCCCACGGTAAAAAAAAATGTCAGGTTAGGTTAGGTTAGTAAGTATGAAAGTGTTACGCGTGACACCGTTACGTTATGATTCTATGTTATAGAGTGTGAAAAAACATTCTGGTAGCGCATGCACATGAAATAGGCGCGAAGCGCCTCGGGAGGTTGGGCCGCGAAACGGCGAGGGGGCACCGCCCCCTAGTACTTATTAATTGGCGTTTTACTTGGAATTTCAGAGCATATGCCATGTGCCACTTGCCACGTACACCACGCACGCGTATATTTCTTAGAAAAATTAATTATTTATCGTTTTCGAGTGCGACCGATTTCGCAGACAGCCAGTTGGAGCGTAGGGTAAGCAAGCCCTAGTTCTCACCTCTCCCAAGCGGAGTGGCCCTCGGTGTTTTTGTGAACACCGCCACTCCTGGGCGGATTGGTTACCCCCAGTGCTACGATGGTGTTTTTCATGCCGAAACACTCATGATGCTCGACGAATACGGCCACAGGTTTCCCCGTGCACGTAGGTCTTCGAGGCATGGAACTTGCCATGCCTGTTGCTCTTGACCAGTCGCCCTCGAAAACCCCGCTAATATCGTTAAATCGTCTGTATACTTTTAAGTTCTCATTTTGTGCTCTGAGACTCCTCATTCGACTAGTTCTATCCGTAACATATACAGAATATGTTAACTGCATGGATGAACGATAACGATACAAATAAATGGTCAGATAGTTTACCCTTTGTTCAAGAACACTACATACCACGAAAAAATACGCCAAAGTTTTTATGTTCCGAACGTGCGACGGAACACAATACGTGAGGATTTCGTAGGTAGTTTATGATGGGTCTGGGTCTAACAGTTATTTTTGAAAGACAGATTTTTAGCCATCGACAGCAATTTAGTTTTACATTTTTTCTCGGACAATGCCTTTAGTATTTTGTAAGTTTCAATTGGTCTTCAATAACTACTCCGTCATAAACAGGTTTTTTCCCGTAGGGTCACCGAGGTTGGGCCTCGGTCCCGTACTTATCGGTATTTTTTCCCACCCTCTTCCAAAAAGGGCGCGCTCAGGGCGCAAGAGAGGGTGGGCCCAAGTCAAGGGGCATGTTGATTGGAAAATCAACGCTTCGAATGAGAGCCAATCAGCATGCCTCCTTGCACTTCCGACTTTTCGAGGAAGTCGCGATGAAACCTCTCACTAGAATACAAAAATCAGTCATTCGGTTTGGACTGAAGAATTCAACGATCAGTCATTCGAGTCGGACTGAAGAATACCGCAATAAGTCATCCGAATCGGACTACGTATGCAGCAAAAGTTAACCGTGTCGGACTTACAAAATTATTAAGAGTGTCAATCGTATCAGACACTTAAGTAAATATTATCCCTCGGATTAATTTCTGTCGGATAACGTGCATGAACAGCACACCTTATGAAGCCATGTTTGGCGTTAAAACAAAAACAGGCATGGCATCGTGTTTTTTGCCTAGCGAACAAATCGCAAATATTGAAATCGAAGAACAACTCGAGGAAATTGCCAATATTTTTGAGATGGGAGAACGGCTTCAAGAAACTATGAATACTTCTGAAAAAAATTTGAGCGGTGGTCATACCGAAAACCATATTCCAAAGAAAAATATTGAAGAAGACCTGCAATCTACAACGTCTTCACATTAAGTTCTGACTGAAAAACACGAGTTAATTTCTATAAAAAGAGCGGCCGCGAAATACAATCTTCTACGGCACGCAACAAAAATGTTATGAACATCTCAAAAATATGACTTCAAATACTATTTTCGTAAATTTTATGTTAACATTAAATTTATGATGTTATATTGTGAAAGAATGTTGATGGTAATTAACGTCAATATTATGATTTTAAATTGTTTAAGGAAGTTGCAATTACAAACTAAATATTTACGGAGCTTTGCAATGTTATGCATTAGAAGCGATTTCACTTTGCATAGGTACAACATTTGTAGCGACAATTAAAGATATTATGATTTGTTTGTGAAGGTAAAATTAAAAAAAAATATTTAAAAGACTACAATTTACAATGTAATAAGTATTTTAATGCAATGATATAATAATAATTAATAATAATAATCAATAATATTAATAAGTAATAATAATAATAATAATAATAATAATAATAATAATAATAATAATATCAACTAATAATATTATTAAATACTTTATACATGTACATAGTAATGTATTTATAATAATTCGTATTTTATAAGTAGGGAATTATTAGTATTCAGTAGTAGCAAAGATTTTATGTAAACAGGTAAGTCTTTTTTGCAAGATCAGTCCTTTGTTACAAAGAGTAGTACAATATTTTGGGTGAACTGTATTTCATAATTGGAAAACTCCATTATTGGAATAATAAGTGGTTTTAATTAAATTGCGTTAAAATAGTTTTTACAACGTTTCGTCTATGATTGTACGTATTTATTCGCTATAAATTCGTTTTTAACTTCTGTTTTTATACGTAGCAGCTATTGTTTTTCTTATCTACGAATATTAATAATTTTGAAGTTACCATTTATGTTCAGGATCCTATAAATAGTATACAAGTTTTATTTTCTTATTTCTATTTTTAAAATTCATTATATTTGAAAAAGGAACTTGATTGTTTAATTAGGCAAGTGTAGCACCAAGAGGAAATATGTCTCAAGGCAAATGCCGTCAGTAAATAATCTACGTGACGTACTGACGTACATTTAACATAAATATTAATTCTGAACGGTCAATAATTAGATTTTATATTTCTGTAATTAGTTAATAATCCCTTCTGTAATAAATAAATCGGATTGATAGAACACAAATGAATTTTTGTTCTTGCGAAAAAATGTAAAAAGGTTTATAATTTGAGTTTCATTCGTTAATAATTAACCGTATTGCCATTAACATGATTTAAATCACGATATAAGATGTATTTTAATGAAAATTCATAAATTTTTTTATCTACAATTTCACATAACTGTTTAAACTTGATTACAAACTCATTGATAGTAACATGTATAGTAATAATTTTATATTTAATGTGATTATAAATAGGCAGCTAATTTCATATATCATTTTTATTTTTATAATTTATAATCAATGAAATTTGTGTTTTTCCTATTAAATGTTTAAAAAAGAAGAAAGCAATTATAAAAATTTCAAGAAACAAAAATTAAATGAAATAATATTAATAAATAAAACAATGAAATATTTGAATAATACATTGTATTAATATAAACACAGATATTTCTTAATTTAACCGAGTTTCATTCCTCCAGGTTTTACATATTTTTAATGTAAAAGTGATAAAAATTTTGGAAGAAATGTATTGATAAATTTATTATTTTTAAATTATTATTAATTTGATCTATATTACTAAAAATATAGAATTCAATTGCTCTTATTATACTAAGAGGTTTACATATTTTCTTGCTTTTATTACTTTCTTTTTACGTAATTTTCCATCGATTTCTCTCCTATTAACAATAATTATCAGATCGATATTAACATAAATTAGAAAATTAACACTCGATGGTAACAATAAACGTAACCTAATAGCAACGAATAAATTAAATATTAGAAATGTTACTTATTTCTTCTAATGCAATTGCTTTTACACTTTATATTACAAGAAATGCATTACAAAGAAAGTATACTGTATTTAGAATTTTAATTACAATAAGTTCTTCCTTTAATCATTCCAAAGATTTCCAAAAACCAATGGACATTTACCACCTCTGGATTGAACATCCTGAACATTTGGTCACGGAATATAAAAAAGTATGTAAAAGCGCTTTTTAGATAATAATGCTGCGTCGAAAATTATTATTTTGCATTCTTCTGCATTCATTACAAATAGACGTATTTGTTGGTTATATATTTTCGTATAAATGCATGTTATGTTTCATGATTATTGAACTATGATATAGTAACACAGTTGGTTCCAAATACGCCATTGTAAATTACAACGTGTATATTCCTTGAAGGTGAACAACTAAATTGTTCTAAACGCCAATAACATACTTATGTAAACGTTCTTTTTTTGTCTTTTTAATACAAAATGCATTAATAATTAAGTATTTGAAAGTAAGTTCTACAGAAATGTTCCTATTAATTTTTGTCTCTAAAAGTATACGAAGAAACAAATTTCAAGTGTACAAATTGATATTGTATTTGAAATATGTAAAAAATGAATGTTGTTCGAAACACACGATTTAACAATGTTTATACAATAATGGGTATTATTAGAATAGTACGGCAACGTAAACTTTTAAATAATGCATGTGGAAAAAACTCTTTAAGTAGATAAAACTTCTGGTGACTGGTGAAATTTCTTTGAAATTTCCTCATTCGTTTTGGAGGAATTTCTCTCTCACTGTATTATTTTAGAATCTGCATGATCATACTATTTTTAAGCAAAAGTTCATGTATAATTTCCAGTCATTGACATCATAACATGACGCGCAGGAGGCAACGCCATACAGATCCAGTTACATAAAATCTTTGGCAAAGGTATAATTAATCATCGACCCATGATTCTGTAAATATGATTCTAATATTATTGTATTTCATAAACAGCTACTCGCCATTTGTCATGTTTTTTTTTTACATAATTTTGATTTCTTCCAGTATGAGCATTCAGAAACGATCTTGCTCATGAAATGCACCTGGTCGACATTATCTAACACAATGTCTTAGTTGCTTCAACCAACGCTATCTCCCATTACTTCCGTTTCTATTTCGTGTTCTGTATGCTCCGATTCCTCGTTTGTTTCAGATTCACCGCGTGCATCTGCAAATTCCTATTTGCACAAAGAAATTAAGGTTATAATAATAGAATATTATAAATATAGCTGAAAATTATTGTCATAAAATATTATATTTAACAAGTTGTAGAATTATAATTTTTCTTACATCACGAGTTGCATCATCAATACTGCTTTCTTTAGTTAAAATTTCACCTGTAAATAGCATAAAACCAATAAATTAATGCGTTTATCTAATTTTAAATACATGAATATTATGAATCTACATTCTAAAAAATTGAAAAAACAAGAAACTAACCGGGTTCCGTTTGTGTTTGGCATGATGTACTGCATGTTTCAGAAAAATCGCGACGTTTAATATCTGCATCAAGAGCATGAAGTCGTTCTCTACTTCTACGTAATTCTTTTCTCAACGTTTCCCGTTCTTCTTCTCTTTCTTTTACAATTTCCTACAATTTAAAAATGTAGAATGTTTGTTAAAAAAGGTTATGAAAATATACAAAATGTATTTCACATTTCTAAATATAATTGTTTGGTTAAACAATCTTGATCGTTCTTCTTTTTTTGATATAAAAATTTGTTTTTCATGTAAAACTTCTTACCAATAATTGAGACAACTGAGACGTTAAAGAGTGACACACTGGTTGCAGGCTCGCAATTGATATCGCTGGTTGCTGAGAATGAAGATGTAATCGAGGCGATGGACAACCAGTCGCTTCACAACTAGGCGATGCTGTTAATGATGATGTTCCCCGTGATGCAAGAACTGTTTCCGTTTCGCTTACATTTAAGGCGGAATTTAGCATTCCCACCAATTGATTTGCTACAAATATAAAATAAAATATAATAAAGTATTATGTGTTACATAGAAACATTGAAAATTTATATAGCAATGGAAAGCATGTAAGATTGTATATAGTGCACTGTTACATTAATAGTAACTTTTACGCTTGATGACATTTGGGTCGACTTTTCATGTGATTATTTCGTATGCGCCATGCACGATGTTATCATCATAAATCGTATAATGTAGTCGTAGACTTTACTAATGTTACTACATTACTACTACTGTTAGTCATACTAACGGTAATAATGATGACGATATGTGGAATTAGCGAACGACACTCTACAGCAAAGTGTGGTCTCGAATGGCATTAAGTGCAAAAAAACAGTAATTATAACAACACAATGTATGTGTATATGTTACACTGAGACATATATTCTTAAAATAGACCCTTATATTTTTGGATACCCACATCCGCGGATATCTAACGATAAGTTCCTAGATACAGTATTCACTCCGTAAATGTTAAAAAGATCTTTACCGTAAATGTTAAAATTCTATCCCCACTACTGGGGGGATCCTCCTCGAAATCAGTCAAGAATAAACACGATCGATCGCCGAAACGACGAGGATCAAATATCGGTGAGACACATACTAATGCAAGCAAAGAAAAAGATTGCAACTTTCTTATTTTTTACTATTTTTTCATGAAACTTTTACTGTTGTATTTGTCTAGTTTTCCTGATTAAAATGACACCGAACATGATATAATTACGTTAACAATTGCGTGTGTAACGAGTGATTAAAGTATTTAACATAAAAGAGGATGGCGAATGGAAAAGAAAGAGAGGCAGAGGGTTGGCGCGTTCGACAACATGAAAGGCTCATGCGGGTTCTATCTTTTAAATTCAAAAATTAAAATTCTATATTTTTGGTTTTTCGTCAATGGAACTTTTACCATCGCATTTGTCTCGTTTCTCTGATTAAAATGACACCGTAAATGTTACAATCGAGACCGGCAAAAGTAACATTTACGGAATGAATACTGTACCTAGATTTCTGGATATCAAGCTTCTTGGAACCTACATCCTTAAATATTTAGATTTCTAAATATCAAGATTTTTGGAGTGTAGATCAATGAATACATAAATCTCTAAATACTAAGGTGCTTGGATACATGAAACCTTGGATACTAAGATTGAATAGCCAGATTCTTTGATATCTACATTCCTAAATCCTTATATCCTTCAATTATCCGTATTGCTGTATCTTTTAAAAATACCTTGACTAATAGCAGCAAGAATAAGTTCAGCAGGTTCTTTTTCCATGCTCGATGGCTCAGATGCCATGTCTGCAACATGTTCATAATCTTCTTTTGGAATATTCAAAATATCTGCCACCAATAACTGTTTCTCGATTAAAGCTTGTTTAATTATCTCATCTTTTCGTCTGAGGCATTCTGAAAATTATGTATAACGTTAATATTAATATTCATTACATTTGAAAGCAAAATTATTTTGATTAAATATATGAATAATATACCTATAGGTGTGAACACTGGTTCAGCAACATGTACAGGTGGTACTTCTACATGAACTTCCAGTGGGTCTATTAATGATACTTGCGTGCAAGTAACCATTCGTAATGGTTCTCCTATACCTAAATTAAAAACAATATGTCTATTAAAACTAATATAATATAATTAAGTGCCTATATTGAATATCACTTCATGTATCTTGATATGATTCATTCTGCCAATGAATTGACAACAATACATGTAAACTAATAAATATAAATAAGAAATAAATAATTTCGTACAAAAAGTGAACATTCTTTATGACATAACTACCATTACATTTTTCTCATACATACAGAGATTTTTATTCTACTAAAAAAGATGCTCATTGTCAGATTTAGATAAATATCCCATAGCTCATGAAGTATTGAATTCCCTAATATTTCAAGTAATTAAAATTCCACAATGCATATTTTCTTATTTTATAATCAATGTTTTTGTCGCTTATACTTTTAAATAATTACTAATCGTATAAAGATCATAATATGAAAATTATTCTTCAATACAGAAAATGCCTAGGTAATATATAAACATAGTAACACCTGTTGCAGAAGGTTCGGTTGATTGTGGTGGTTGTTGTTGTTGTTGTTTCGTTTGTTCAGAAGTGGATGGCTCAGGTCCAGGAGTATTAGGTGTTTCAGTTTCTTGCTCTACGCTAGTATTTGGTGTGGAATCTTTCGTTTCCACTTCCTGTTCCGGTTGTTGATCTGTTTTGTCAAGAATATTGTCATGTTCCGTGGAAGATGTGTCCTCGGTCATAGGTCCAGGTTCTTCTGGTAGTGTGGTTGGCGGCGTAGGTCTTCTACCTTGTTTGTCACGAGCCTTGTACGCTTCAGCTGCCTCGGATATATGCTTACACCACAATTTCCGTTCCGCGGGCGAGGCTGCCACTAAATCATAGATTTGTGCTCCGTTTTGGGAGGTGTTGACCAGATAAAGGGAATTTTTGTCGACTGCATTGTGCCTGACCAGAACGGTAGACACCTTCACAATTGGACTCAGCACGGAGTTCGCCTGATTCGTGTTAATAAATTTCAGCAGGTACTTTTCGTCTTGTCGATGCAGCAAGAATATCGTGTCGTCGAGCAGTACAACATGCAAATCAACGGGTTTCGCCCGATTTTGCTCGGTTCTGCGCCACTGTAGCGGACCCTCGTAGATCAGCTTGCGTTTCGTGATGTCCAGATTCTTGAATTCCTGAACGGTCGGATGGTCGAATTTGTCGAATGCGGTTCTATCAATGGTGCGTTGGATCTCTGCCAGCCTGTGGTAATCTTCAGCCTCCCGTACAGCCTGGTTCACGCGGCTGAGAATCTCCTTGCTTCGCTCGAGACTTCGTAAAACGGCGGTCCTCTCTTTCTCGTTACTCTCCGGCGTATATTTGGCTAGATTTTCAAAGAGAAGAGGATATTTGGTCAATCGAAGCATTCCGGTAAGGATATGATCTTTGAGCTGCAACCTCCGACATAGGGGATTTGATTCAATCTCATTCAGAAATGAATTTAATTTCGGATCCTTGCGACGACGATCTCGCAACGCATCCAGGGCTACCTGCTGTTTCGCGCAATATGTCGATGCTGCTCTCTCGAACGATTCTCCGTTTTCACCATCGAACATTTCCAGTAGCAGTTCGCCAACGTCGCCCACGCATGGGTTCTCTTTTTTCTTGCGTTTCATCGCTTGATTAAAGCGCGAATGAATCGTTACCATTTCGTCTAAATTTGAGAATAGTAATTGGATTTGGTCTAACGGAAGTACTTGAGATTCGAGAAGCGGCTTGTGAAACACCTGTGATAGAACTCTTAATGCCCTCACGTGAGATCGCTCTGTGTGAAAGAGTTCTGAAAAAAGCAGAAGAGAAACAACATTATTTATGTTAATTACTTAACTTTATTAGAACAACAGCAAATTTTTTATTATATACATAGTCGTGGGTGATTGTAAGAATAAATACGGAGGCGTGCGATCCACACGCCGTTATGCCTTTCTTTTTTCTTTACATTTGTAATAGTAATTTGCAACATCTTTATTCGTTTAAAATATAATATTTCAAATCAATCCGTTGATAGATACATTTTATACCGAAATTTGAAATCACTGAGTAAGATTAATGGGAAGTAACAAAATTGTATTCAGTTTACAGTTCTGTATACAGTTTAATAAAGTATATAAAAAATAATCATAACATTTTCACGATTATTAACACAAAAATTAGTTGAGGAAGCATGTCTACTGTAAACTTAAATTTACTTAACATTTAGTATTTTGTTACTTGCAAAAATATAAAAACGACGTATAATATAATTTTCTTTCAAGGAATTTGGATTATGATGGCGGAAATAATTTTACGGTCATATTCTCCAAAGTTTTAAAATACCCTTTGTTTTTTGAAATATGACTTCATACTACAGTATGTATATCCCTATGTGTTTACTAATTTAAGGATTTTCGCTTTGATGGAGAATTTGGAAGATTAGAAATATGAGAAAACTTGGACACTTGAAAATTTAGAGATTTGTAAATGCAAGAATTGGAAAATTTGTAAGTTTTAAGGATAGTTTGAAAATATGGAGATTTCTGAATTTGGATATTTGGTATTTCAAATAGTAGAAAATATAGAAACTTAGCAATTTAAATATTTGACAAGTTGATAATTAATAAAGGAATAAACTTGAAAATTTAACAATTTAAGAATGTAGAAATTAGAAAATTTGTGAATTTGTCAAATTTTAGAGTTTGGAGTCTTGGGGTTTAGAAATACGGAGATTTTGGAATTTGAGAATATAAGAAATTTGAAATTATAAGAATGTAGGAATTTGAAAATGTGGAACTTCAAAAAATTGAAAAATTGGTAATAATAAAGTTGAAGAATTTTAATATTTAATAATTTGAAAATTGGAAGAGGTTTGATAATGTGTACAAGAATTTAAGATTATATAAATCTTTGAATTTTGGTATAAAAAGTTTTAAAGCTTAAGAATTTAATGATTTGTAAGTTTGTAAATTAATATTTGTGAATATAAAAATTATAAAATTGGAAAATTTATAACTTAAATATTTAGAAATTTGGGGAATTTGAAAGTTTGAAGTATATTAAGAAAATTTTTTTGGAATAATTTAGAAATACAATATTTGCATTTTCACTAGAAAATATTAATGGTTATATAATGATGATCCAACATTTTCTTGCTTTACATCGAAATTTTCTCTATGCACTTTTAATTATACCAATGTATTTATTCTATTCCATCCAAAGTTGATAAAAGTATTCAGAGTAGGGGAAATCGAGGCAAGTTGATATATTTTCTACCTTTTAATTTTTACAATTTTTATTCAAATGATTTTTTAATAAAAAATATTTCAGAAAATATATTTTGTATTTCCTGGTATGTTCATATACTGCATATGAAAATATGAAAACAACGCACATAAAATACATCACAGAATATTTTTTTGATAAAATCAAAATGTTTTATTAATTTTTATTAATTTATATTACTCTGAGACATGTTGATACATATCTTATGATTATTGTTTCTATTCCTGTATCGTTCAAGATAAAGTTATACCAAATGTTTGAGAAATACAAAATGCATAAAATAAAATAACATGAAATTATTCTAAATTATTAAATACTGAAATTTTTCAATTTCCAAACAGCTTATACTTTCGAATTTTTAAATTCCTCAATTCTGAAAGTTCGACAATTCTCAAATTGCCATATTCGTATATTTTCAACTAATAATATCAGCATACATACACATGCATTCTATTGAGATAAACACTTAATAAAGTTCAAACATTTTGCCGTAATCAATCAGTACATATGTAGTATCTAGAAAATGTCATTGTTTTGACGTGCCTCTATTAACTTGTCCATGTCTGATCTGCCTTAATTATTTAGTAGGCATTGAAATGAAAGTTCTTTTAAAATAAAATACGAACCATTGATAACTTCTTGACGTTTCTTCTCGGCGTTGCTAAGTCTAGAAAGGACATCCTCAGCAACACCTTGACTCCAGTCAGGTGGATCTGGTTCGACATCAACATCGCTGTCCCACGAGGTTGATGTATTTGCCGCCGATGTAACTGGGTGCACCTGCTCCAGGCTGGTACTTGGGCTATCCAGACTTCTTGTCGACAAACTACTATTCGACGAACTGCCCGCCGAGTTCCCAGGGAACGTACCAGCAGGTTCGCAGTCACTGAAACCAGCCGTATAGTCAATCGTTAGCGAATTACGTATTCTACGGTTTAAACTGTATCGGCTGCCTTCAGCCACTTGGAACATTTGCAATATCTATAACGTGAACTCTAGTTAGGATTCAATATGACGTTGGTGTCCACGGATAATGTGCTTCTAAGGATTCTCTTAAATAACGAGTTATTAGATAGCTTCTTTTCAGGTTTATCAATAATTAATTTATAGTAGGTTCTTGCGAGTTCTCACAATGCGAATTATTGTACCGCGTCAAAGCTATTCAGACAAATTTTATCATATAACGCAATTTTCGTATAAGAGGATACGTAATAAGATGTAGCAAATTAAGCTATTTGACAAAACAGAAAATGACGTGACACTAATGATTTCAATTACATTACTTTACACTATTCGTGTTATACGTTATGCAGTGATAAATTTTCATATACTATGATTTTGTATAATACGAAATCATACATGAATACTTTGGATGGATCTATTAATTAGTTTCAATTTGCGGAAGTTAGAAATTCACATTCTTATCGAATTGAAATCAATTTGCAAAAACACTACATGAGTTTCGGAATATGGATTCGATTCAAACCTTATTATAGGATTAGGCTGTTATATAAAAATGAATAAGTACACGAAATTAGAGTAAGTGTTTTTTTTTTAAAAGAAGAAAAAATTTGCATTCAATGTTGTTTAACATGAGACTTACAGAATCTGTCAAAATGATTAATTTTGATCCAGATTTCTTATTTTAAATTATAGAAATTATTAACACTGGAACCATCAACCACTCCAAATAAGAGGTTTCAGATCTCACAGTTTATAATACAAAATTTTGTTATTGTACTTTTCTGAAATGTTTGTTATATTTTTTAAGATACGGAATTGTTCTACATGTGAATTCATAGTTCAGTATTCACTTGCTAATTCTTTTACTTAGTTTTAATTTAAAAGTTAGCGTGCACTTAACATCGGTATAGTATTTAGAAGTTTTTATAAAAACGTATTTTAACTTCTGATGAAATATAGTATAGCTTTATAAGCTAGTTTACGTACATCCTCTCATCTATTGATTTTTTTCTTTTAGTCTCGATTAAAAAGTAAGTGGTACAATGTAGTCATTAGTGTCAAGTGTTTGTGGATTTACGTACTTATAATACAGGCAGCATCTTATCACTAGTCACGAAAAACTCAAAAAAAGAAAGTTCGAGAATTTGAAAAAATAAAATTTAGAAATTCAGGAATTTAGAAATTTTAAAGTTCTAAAAATTAAAAATTTTTTATTTTAGAAACTTGAAGATTCTAAAATTTAGAAATTTTGTAATTAATGAACTTGAAACTTTAAGAACTTTTAGTGCTTTGACCAGTTAAAATTTTGTAAATTTAAGAATTTAAAACTTGAATATTTCAAATCTGGAATGTTTAGGAATATAGAAATTTGTAAAAATAGAAATTTAAATTGTTAGTCATTTTCAGATTAACAAATTAGTAAATTTGTAAATTTGTAAATTCGTATTTCACAGTTCGTCTTTGAATTCTGAATAATTTACAAAAGATTATATTGTTTTAACTAATTCTTTGTATAAGTGAAAATAATTTGTATAGTACTTTAGATAATAGGGAACCTGTTACAGTCCACACAGAGTTTCTCGTTTAAGTGTAACATCCCCGAATATCTTTCTTTAACTACGAAAACAAAAAATATTTCATACATGATTTCAACAGAAGTTATTGAGTGAACAATATAGTCCAGATGTTGACCACTTAAATGGTTGAAATTATATATAAAACGGTTTTCATGTTTTTATAATTAAAAGAGATATACGAAATATGACATTGAAATGAGGCATCCCGTAGAGTGAAGTTGCATAATATGAAAATGCTTCTCTCAATATAAAACCTAGAATATCATTATTACAGAGCTTTTAGAGTATGAGGAATGCTCTTTTATTTTGTAACTAACAATTTATATGTGATTTATCGGAATATTGATTTCGAAATTCATTAAACATCTTGAGCAATCAAGTATGCCTACCGGAAATGTTCTGTCTGATTATTGAAGTTCTTTATTTGTATATACAAATGATCATCGCGCTAGGAAGAGATCATTAGTAAATTATATTATATAATACATATTAACAAATTACATTTGTAAATGTAATTTGTTAATATGTATTGACAGATGGTTTATATCAATTCTTCATATGTGCATTATTTTACGAGAAATGTGGACGATATCCAGTTTTCTTTTTTACATGAAATGTTACGTATCATTTAATGTAATATAAAAGTGCGTGTCAAAACGAATTCATTCAAGTGTATGAGTATGAGTAAAGGTCAAGCAAGGGTAGTAATTGAAAAAAGCACTGTTTTGATAGACAATTTATAAAACTGTATATTTGTCATTTAGAACAAATTAAAAACAAATTAAGAAATTATTTAGAAAAAATTAACAAATCATGCAAGAAGAAACTTTTAGATGCTATTTTGAACAAATACTTGAAAAATAAAAATTATTGATAATATATTATTTGGTCCGTACTCTTATACAGCCACCTTATGTGCTAGCAAATTTTTAAATCATGAATTTCATAATTGCTGAAAACTTCCATCATTGGTTTTAGTACAATACATGTATTGTCAACATGATAGGACTTTCTTTACAACTGTAGACTATTAAAACGTGTTTTAAACAACATGTTCAATAATAAATGGAGCAGAACGAATGGATCTATAAAATAGTCTTTAAGATGCTTGAATTTATTATCCATGGATCCTTTTTATGGGGTCATGTTAAAGATGTTGTTTATACTACATCATCAAATGATTTAAATTAAAATAATGCATCCATATTATCCATCCACGTACAACATTAGCACAAAGAATTAGAAGTGTAATGAACATAAATTACTAATGCGTTCTTGTTAATGACAATATGTAACTAATAAGTACAGTATTGCGGAATGTTTAATTTGTTTCTTTCAGTTTTGCTCTTGTATGGCTTTGAATGTCATAGGCATGAATATTAATAAATTCGTTTTGACATACACCACCGTATGACGTTAAAAGAATAGCATTCCATTTAAAAAACTGAGTTAACCTTCATTTCTCAAGGAATAATATAAATATAAATGTTGATGTACGTTATTCAGTTGCTAGTAAAATATAATATATTTTTCCTTTGATTTGTCTTGAAATCTTTACTGTCTATGAGATAAATTTTGGTTTAATTACATTGTTTATTGGAATCTGATTGTTATAGTAACAGGTAATATTATCAATCACGTTATCACTTAATCGGCTGCGGTTATCATAATCAATCGATTACAAAACAGTCTATGCAAAATTAAATATGTAAACATAATTTGATAATTAAAATTGAATTTTGCGTACTGTTATCAACTGTGATTGCTATAGCTGAGAACACACGATAAGAATCCTTAGCAAAACCGAACTAAAGAAATCTTTTCTCTGAAATTTACTTTTAATTGAAACACGCGAACAACAGTTACAAACAAGTTTTATGTTGTTTCTAAAAGTAATTGCTTAGAGATAACAATATAGTTTTGTTTTAAGTACATAATATTGTTAAAAATACGTATTGTGCAAATATTATAATTGTTTATAATAATTTAAATTGAATAGTGAAATTTTTCATTATTTGTTTATTGTTATTAGATCGTAACTATTATAAAAAATGATACATCATATTTGACACGGGCAAATAAATAGAAACATGACTTAATATTAACATGTCTTTTATTTACCTAATATTACTGATTATTGTGCGTAACATATATTTACTATAAACTTAAATTAGTATTTTGTCGGTTTGTCTTTATTTTTAATAACTTTTGTACGTTATCATGAAACTGTCTATATAATTACACCAACTATATAGCATTCCATGTTTTATGATTAGCATTTAACGAATCGTTCGAATTAGGTGGTTTTTGAATTCATCGTCACATTCATTTACTGCAAAATGAGACAAATGTAAAAGGTTTCTATACAGTATGTGGCCAACTTATTATACTCAAAAGTTCCAAAAATTATTTTTGTTGTAATAGTACAAAATATTATTTTTTCAATATAATATATTGTACATTTTTTACCGTGTATTATTGCTTACATGTAATTAAAAGTAAAAATTGAATACTCAAACATGAATTGAGTGCTACATTATACAAGAAAATACAATTATTTAATATTTTGTCATTCCGTTTTTTATTATTTACAATAATAAATATACGAAAACTCCGCATCTACTTAGTATACCGTTGCTTAAATTAAAGTTAAGATTTTTGGTCAACCACTAACAGAGATTCGAAACATAAATTATTTAATATACATTTATATCCACACAGGATTTCTGTTTTAAAATACATCGAAGAGCACTATCGCTTGATCGAAAAAAAATGTAGTTCCATTTAAACAACGAAACTTCACTATCATATCTTTGCATTAATAACATTAAAAAATTTTGTTTACGCCAAAACATAGAGCCTCTTTTATCCTGCAATTTCCATATAAAAACTTTTTGTGTTATCAATAGTTCATGAAATATCGCGCTGTCGCACTTAGGCGTGGACCCCCTGTACAGTATTCTCTCTACAGTACAGTACTTGGTGTCAGTTTGCTAGTACAGTATTTGGTGTCATTTTAATCAGAAAAACGAGACAAATACGATGGTAAAAGTTCCATTGACGAAAAACCAAAAATAAAGAATTTTGGTTTTTGAATTTAAAAGACAGAACACGCACGAGTCGTTCATGTTTGCCGAACCTCAATCCCTCTTTGCCTTTTGTATTGCTGTCTTTTTCTACGTTCGGCTCACTACAAAGAATGTAGTACCTATTCCATAAACGTTACAATCGAGACCGGCGGTTGTAACATTTACGAAGAGAATACTGTAGTATTATTATTTATAAATGTGGGAATGTGAATTGAGGCTTGATAAATAATAAATTAATATAGAAACGTAATTTTTCTGTATTTTTCCAAAAACTGAGTATTTACTTAAAACCTATTTTTTCAGCGTCGCAATCTTCACGATACCACCGATAATACTTTATGTACATGTATAAATAAGCATCAAGATCATTTTACATGCTTAACGGTAAAGTGCACAAAGAGTTATCGGTGGGTCCAAAGTGCAGTGAAAAAATAGACGTATGCCCTATGTATAAACTAATATGGAAAAATAAGTTTTAGGTACAACTACACTGGGTCTCACATTTTTCACGTACGTAATTGTATGATTTTCATTTTTATTTGGAGAAACTAAAATTTGTATCCTGTACTTTTCAGTAGGTTACAAAAGAATACATACAATTACTTTCAAAAGGGACTCATATTAAACGACGTCACCAACTGATTAGTAAAATGGCTATACTACATCATCTAGCAAGATAATACCTTTCTGATTTTGTACGATGCTCATTAACACTGGAATTTTCGTAATTGGAGATGTTGTTGGGAATTTCAGGTAGTCGTTCTTCGACGTTCGAACACTTTGACGAGATGTCGTTTGATTGATCGAAGGGTGAAGACGGTTCCGTGCGGGATATTGGACTAGTTATGTTTTCGTTGCCACGAGAATTAGGTCGAGGACGGACACGTCGAGAACCACGTTGTCTCATCTCTTATATCTCTTTAGCCCTAAAGGGCTTCCACGGTGTGGCAAAGCTGGCAGATATGTACTGCCTCCGCTACAAGTGCGATATATTTACGTAGGTACACTTTTATTCGAAGGAACTTTTAGCTGAAAAAAGCACTCTGTCGCAAAATATAGTTAGGCCGTTCTTTTTTTTCCACACCTTAGGCATTCTCGTCCGCCATACTATTAGAGAAGTTATGTCAATGTTAACTTGCTTTTAAAAATTTGTGATCGTGAATTCGTTTTAGTAATTCAACTTGGAAAACTTTGGATTTTATTTTTAGAAAATTTGCTTATAAAATGAAATTTGGTAAATGTAATAGAATGTACATGGAGAGAATTTTCGAGGCAAATTTAGGAAAAAATACAGTAAAAATCCTTGCAACCTAAACTTAGAAAAGTTATTTTTGACGCAATATAGTTAAAATGATTTGGAAAATAAGAATTTCGTTTTCACATATTTTATGCAAAACAGTGTAATAAAAATTTGAATTTCACTGTTGTTCATAGAATATGTCAAAATGAAATTTTTCTTCTAAATTATTTTCTAGTATATTACTGCGAAAAATTGATTTGACGTTACAGTAGAAACATGATCATCTATAATTCATGTATGTTTTATTAAAAGTATGATTTTGAAGCAGCATTTTAAATAATGAATTACTTTTTTAATTTACCCGACGTCTAACTACAATTAATTTAGTTCAATTCATAATTAAATGTTTTTCAATTTTGAATTAAACTGTAATTATTCATCGAATAATTTTCTAGTTAGAACTTAAAATTTAATTTTTAATCCAAACCTATTATATTAAAGATAACAAGTTGACTTTAATTTATAGTCGCTTCGATTAACAATTAATTTGCAATTAATGATTAAAAGTCCTTTTAATCGTTCATGAATATTTTGTTGATTCAATTGTGTCTAAAGATTATAATTAACTTCCTCATTGTATTTCGCAATTTCTTGTACTTGAAAATTACGTAAAATTTATATTCTATTTAACAATTATATAAATAATTGTACTTCTTGAACAATATTAGTATGTATATTATACAGAATATTAATCCAAACTGCTTAAATATGATAAATATAATTAGGTTTAGGCATGACATAGTGTTTGTCTACTACTGTTATTAATGAACATGTTAGTACTAGTCAGTTATAAATGAACAAAAATAATGATTACCATATTTTGTAAAAACATGAGTGCAATTAATACTTAAAATCCAGTTTCCAATTATGAGGTTGAATTTTTATTGTCAGTCGGGATAGTATGTAATATAATATTTAACCCATTGCACTCGAGAGGCTCCTCTCAGGCACCATTCGATTTAATACAATCATTTGAAATAAGCATTATTCAATTAAATCTATAATAGTGGTCCTGTGAAGTATAAATATAGTGAAATAGGCAGTAATGTATAATAACCTTAAAAGAACTCATTTAACATTTTATTTAACCGTTTGAGTCCCAAGCAGCGCGATCGCGCTGTTCAGATTTTGTGTCGAGAAAACCCAGTACATTTCGCACGTTGTGGACAACTGACGGTGCGTTACCGATTGTCGATGTTGCGCGCTCAGATTTACTGAAGCAAGTATGTCACACAGCTCCTTTTAATGTAAATAGTACATTTTACAATAGGTAGAATAATACTATAATAATGCAATAATACATTACAAAATAAAAATTTGGTGCTTCTCGACATAAAATAAAACAAGCGCTATCGCGCTGCTTGGGTCTTTTCATACTCGTTTATAGAAAGCGCGGTTGCGCTGTTTGGGATTCTTCGACAGTGTTTTTTCAATACCCCCTGGGACTCAAACGGTTAATATTTTAAAAGTTGTTATTTGTAAACAATAAAATTATCTTCGAGTGCAAAGCGTTAATTAGAAATTAAATGTCATTATCAATATGGGGAAGTTAGAATTAAAATTAAAATTAATTTTTACTTGTACGAGATTTTGCACAAAGATAAATTTTAACATAAAGAAAAAAGAAGAAATGTTTCTGTAAACTATCTTGTATATCATTGTTTGAATGTCATTCATAAAAAGTCGTAAAAATTTTATTGGCAACGTAATTTTCTAAACATATTGCCCAAACTAAGCTGGTAAATTAAAAGGATTGAAGTACATACTAAAAGGTTAATCGTTCTTTTCACGATAAAAGGCGGCTAACACGTCGCCGATGGCATTTTGGTTGTCTTATTATAGTCATTGCGTCACCACTCGCACCCCTTCTATCACCATTTACATGACTATTAAAGGGCGACTAGAAGGACTAAAAGCTGATAATGCACTTTTTCATGTTTTGTTGTTCAAAGATCCTTCAAAATCATAACTCTTCATTTTAAATTGTTAAACTAAATAGCATATTAGGTCTCATTCACCGTAAAAGTAATAATTCAAAATTAAAATAGGATTCTTCAATAAATTTTAAAGCTTTGAAATCTTTTGGTAGTACATTATAGTTTTTGTGAATGTTATATCTATTAATTATATCGTAAATATTATTTCATATAATAATGTAATTAGAAATATAATACAGTAGGATTATACCTGTGGATGATTGATTTAAAGCTTTTCGATAGCAGCGAATCTTATACATGTTGCATACACTTAAGGAAATATTTTATTTATTATGTTAAATTCCGTAGTTGAATATAATGTAGTTTTTCTTTTGATAACAACGGGTAAAATAGTGCACATGTGAACTTGGAAATATTGAAATCCTAAAATTTATTGAGGGTGCAGCAGAATAAGACTGTCAAAAATGCTCTGGAATTAAACGAAGCACCGATCAAGTCATTCGACAGCATATTCAAAAATAAAACATTTCACACCAAGTTTCAATTCTTTATTTCAATCGGAGGGGGTGGTAATCGTGAAAAATCAATATTCTGGTTTTCGGCCTGATTTTCATGTGTAATGACGTACAAACAGTCTGAAAATAATTTTAAAACATCAAGGTCCAAATAGCGAATATTGCATAATATTTTCAGATTTTTTAGTTGTAAACTGTACTTGTGAAAAATGAAAACCCGCAAAAAAAAATCGAAAAAAAGATACGACTTTTTGCTGAAGATAGCGGGGCAGTACTTTTATGTTATTGTAATAACACATTGGCATAACTAATAATCCCAAACTTTTGCAGATTTTTCAGTTATGTGGGACGTAGTTAAAAAGATCAAAAACTGATATTTTGCTTTAAAAGAATATTTTTAGAAAACGTGTTGTATATGTCAATTAACATTATATTTACGGAGTTTGTCAAAATGCCAGATCTCAGATTTCTTATTTTCATTTACGCTAGTTATTAAGAAGTTTTTTGCCAAAACGTATATCAACTTTTGTCGAGATAAAGAATCATTGTATAAGCTACTTTACGTATTATCTATTATTTATTTTTATAATTTTGTTTTAATTGAAATATATGTGCTGATTAAATGCTGTAAATCTAGGGTTAAAATTAATCGAACAAAATATTTGTCAAGAATCAGAATAATTTACACTGCAACTTTCGTTGGTAAACGATCGATTAATATTTTCTTGAATCTTTAGCTACCTAATTTATCAAGAACAATTGAATAGTGTGGCTATGGCAAGACATACCGACTATAAACGAGAACTTAATCGACGTCGATCAAGCTAAGCCTTATCGAAGCCGCTCCTTCATCACTTTAATCAACCCCCTAGATATAGAATGCGACATTGACTTGCAGCTGATACGCTGCCTTGTGCATACAATCGCACCGTGGCCATCAATGGTACCTATATTCTTTCGAAGAGTAAAAATCGACGTAATTTTCTGTCTCGTACACTGACACCCCCTTTAACAAACAGTTTGCTTAATGAATGTTTCTATCGACGTACTATACACGAAATTAATTAAAAAAAAAAAATGGAAAAATAGTAATAAATCTATGTTAACTTATGTCATACGATGTTACAATAGGATGAAATAAAATATCACAGTACATTTTTTGTTTGTTATTCAGTTATTTCGATAGCGGATAAAATCTTATTGCACCAAATTTAACCTACTATATTTTCTAACACCTAGTTATTGTATGCACTACACGAAGAACTCGTGATAATATAACTAGTGTTTGAATACAATAAAAATGAACTAAAAATTTAGCAGTAAATGTACTACATTTTACTAGCAATAAGATGACCTGTATTAACCTTTCATATTCCCATTATTTTTCGAGAAATGAGGTTGAACTCAACTTATTGAATGAAGTGCTATACACATTTTAATGACACAAGAAAGCATGTATAAAGATGAATTTATTCAAGATGTATGATTATGATCTTCAAGGCTTTACAAAATTAGAAATTAAAAGAATTAAACGGAATAATCTGAATTATAATTTGTTATAATTTAAAAGGAATTTTAAAAAAACTTTAAAAAAGAATTTTTATAATGCAATTTGTGAAATTTTTTAAAATGAATTTGAAATCCAGCTTCAAGCTTCTTAAGTCGAATAATGTTTTTTGTATTAAAAACTATTCAAGTTTTACATAAAATATTTGTTGGTACATTCGACAATCTCATATATGAAAATTTGGAGGAATTCATTGAAATAGGACGTTGCACATATTTCATATGTCTATTATATTATTCTCCTTTTTATAACTATTATTGAATGTATACATACAATAGTTCATCAAATCGTATATTTACAATTGTTGATAACGACTCGGGAAAAATAAATAAAAGACGGTTCGGGAATTAATATATATTTGTTGTTGGTGAAAACCAGACGAATAATTCAAAATACAAAAACAACGACGGTACTACAATAATATCGAACGATATAATATATAAACACGATAAATACAATGAGTAATAATACGTTAAATATATAACGTTCAATAAATATAACGAACGCAAAATATAACAGTTTCGACAATATAATTTTAAATAATACGAAACAATCCTGATAATAATAATAGAGGCAATTGCGGAACGAAATATTTCAGTTAACTAACAACAGAAGAAAATTAATTCTGAATTGATTTTAATCGACAAGCTACAAAGACGCGCAAGGGCGTAGGAATCGACCGAATCGCGAGGCGGCTATCGAGCGAATGTCAGCGCCTCGAACCGTAGCGGCACGGACCCCGTCGAGTCACGTGGTCCTACCCCCACTACGGACGAGCTCTCGCCGAGAACGAATTCGAAAACCTGGTGGCTTTGCTCCTAGGTTAGCCTGTACGTCTCGGAAAATTACCAAGTAATTTCCGTCCGTCGACCCTCACAACAGGAGATGCAAGCATCTCCCTCACGGGGCTTCATGGAGGCCTCAAAGGGGCGTCATAAACACCCCTCCTAGCCACGGCTTGTCGGCCCCAGGGACGCGAAAAGCGCCCCCGTGCACGCAAAGAGATCGCCTACCAGTCCATACATTGATAATTTATTATAAACAATTAATAATTACTAATTTTGATGTCTCCCGTTTTGATTCGTTATTCCTACGCATCCCTCACAAACATTCTCATAACTCAAATTAATGTATATATAAATACCAAAATCGCGATAAATTAAAAACACAGATAATTATCGACTAAAATGAAATATTTTGCGTTCTTGTCCTCAGCAACGATATAAACACTAACAACTTTAATTTCATCTCATATTTTATTTTAGAATTTGCGCATGTATATAACATTATATTAATGGCATAAAGCAAAAAACATCAATGTGTACATTAATATAAAGTAAAACAATGACCTTTCAAGGGCAGAAATGATAAAAATGGATTGAGCATCTTGTAACATTGAATTGATTAGTATATTGTTACTACAACTACATATTACAATTTAGAACAATTTATCAAGAAATTAAGAAAAAACTGTTCAGTAAAATTTAGAAGTAATGCTTGGTGTGGGATTTTTGATATATTATTTGGTTCGTACTTTCAGCAGAAGTTTACATGGCAAAAAGTCCAAAAAAATCATCAATCTTAATATCATCAACACAATAGGAGTTCCCTTAATAACTGCAGATTGTTGATAAATTTTTTGAATAATATGTACAGTTATTTGAATTTATTTAAATAATTTGAATAATATAATACAATACAATTCTTGATTTATTAGCTACAGATTTTTTTTATGGCGTCACGGTGAAGCTATTGTTTATATCACATCACCGAAAACATTTAGAACACTCATGAACTGAGATAAACAAAGGATATGCATGTATATCATGTACGACATTAGCACGTATTACCAGGAATGTAAATTAATAGTGTTCAGAAATGCATTCTTATTAATGAAAATCATATTGAATACAAAATGCAATTTTATCAATTTGTGGCGCCAATGTAAGTATTCTGCCCTTACTTCATCTTTAAAATCATATTTATGTACACGACTAAACATATTCTGACACGTACTTTGATGTGACATTAAAATATATATATCATTTTGTATAAAAAATATCGTTGACATTCCTCGAAAAATAATATAAATATAAAACATTGATGTAGGTCATCAAGTTGCTAGCAAACTGTAGTACAACTTTTTGCTATCTTATTTTTCTAAATTCTTGCAGTGTGCGAAAAAATTACTGTCTATATTTCTATAAACAATCTGCACATTACTCAAGCTAATAAATTTCAAACTTGATGAGCATAAAATAAACATATATGTATCAAATAAATAAATTACTATTTTTACTAATTCTAGATGTTTCTTGATGAATTTTAATTGTTCAATTTATTTTCACTTCAAAATGGATGCTACAGTTAATGGCTACTTGTTTCAGTGTTAAATTAAAGAGACTACTTTATTTTAGTTAGATATTTGTACAGATTTGTATAGATATTCATTGTGTACCTACCGAAATACATAAATCATACATAATAATAATCTTGAAAATTTTTAACTCCTTAAATTTCTTTTATAAATTTCTAAATACTCAACTTTTAAATTATGAAATTACCAAATTTTCAAATTTTGTCAATTTTCAGGTTTTCGAATCCTCAAATTATCAAGTTAATAATTTCCCAGATTTTCACATTCTTAAATTTCCAAATTTTCAAAATTCCAAATAAATTTCCAAATTCTCTAGCTTTTAAATCCCCAAATTGAAAAATTTTCAAATTTATAATGTTTATAAATAACTTTATCAAATTTGCAAATTTTAAAATTAAAAAATTTCTAAAACTCCAAATTCTAAAATTTAAATATATGAAAATTTATAAACAAACTTATTTAATAATTCGAAATAATGAAAAATTATGAGTATGAATGCTTATAAATTAAAAATTTAGGAGTTCGCGAATGTCAGATAGCGATAAATTGAGCACTTGTTACTTTCTGTACTTTTAAGCTTATAAATTAAAAAATATCCAAAGAAGCCGCTAGTATACAATGTTAGGTTGATTTGTGCTATTGTACTCATTCAGTTGTACTAATTATGGAAGAGTAAGATTTAACTTTTTCCAAATCTTTATTCCAAAGTAGGTAACGATATACTAAAAGTTTGTGATCACTCCATCACTTAGTTTTTAAAACAAGAATAAATGCTTCCCAAGTAACTAAGAAAATTTCCCTTAAAACAAATAAAAAAAAAACCATTTTGTAACTATTGTTGATTTTAGTTACTTGACGTATCTTATATATTTGGTAATGGTTAAATGTGAAGCAAAATTTAACATTAGAACTACCAATTACTCAAAACGATAAACTTCAGTTTTTACATTTCATATCAAAAAATTTTCCATGCCTTTGTCGAAATATCTGACATGTATGGTTGAGATAAAAAATGATTATGTGCATTAACTCACACTTCAATGGTTAGGTTACTCATTCATTTTGTCATTTTATTTTCAATTAAATAATAAGTGAGTATTTAACACCAGTGGTTATAGTGTTAAAGATATTAATGTATTTCTGCAATCGAATGCGCGTACGCAAAATTGTCCTGTAATAAGGAACCCGTGAAGAAACTGAGCCTATGGCCGATGTATTGATTCGAAAGTATCGATCGCTTAAAAAATAAAGGGCAAGACATCTATCTCTGGTCTGATATTGCTTTGGTTTCACTTACAGGCGTGTACACGTAGTACAAGCCGATCGATAAAAACGAATCATTTTTCTTTTTCTATTCATTCGTGCACATCAATCTTCCTTGAAATCAGATACATTAACCAGTAAAACTTTTTTGAGTTCTAATAACCACAAAATATTAACAGTTATGCTAAAAATTTTTGATTTTATGATATGTCCTTATTGCAATGAGGCAAATTGATTGCTTTGATGGTACAAATTTTTTGATATATATGTATACAAATTTAATTCTTTTAAATAATAACTGAACAAAAGTATATAAAAGTTAAATAAAATATACAAATTATAGTATTTAATTCATGACAATTTATGAAATAACATTTTGCCAATAATAAAGCTACAATTTGAGACTTTCATAAAAAATGCAATTATTTTATTTACTTAAATATTTTTTGTTTTTAAAGCAACTAATTGAGTTATACAAATTGTAATATTTGGTTTCATAAGAAAATTTTTGGATAATAAAATATTGGTATTATAGCTGGATATATTTTGATTGAAACACGAATATTATAGAAGTTGTATAATTCTATATGTATTTTTATTTTTTACCAATCACTTTTAACCGATACTGTGTGAATGATTTAAAAATACATTATTTATTTAGCGAAGAAAATTTGTATTAATAAGAATAATTAAGAAATATTAAGAATATTATTGTTATAGTAACTAGAAATATTTTGATTGAAAAGTTATATTTTTATTGCATTTTAAAAATGGTTGTCTTCATTCTTCATTATTAAGATTATTGCATTTGTATTATCCAACATTACATTATTTAATGAAAAAAAATTTTGTACTAATAAAAACAGTGTTGATGATGTAACTAATTATTTTCATTGAAAAATTAAGTTATTGCACTGTGATAGGAATTGTATTAATCGAAAATATAGAAGCAATTGTGAACGGTTTATTATTCTTATTAACACTAAAACTACCAAACCGGTCAAATGACCGCTCTATAAGTTTCTTATAAGCTACACATTTTGTTAAAATACATTTCTTGAAATCAAAATTGATTTTCATGAAGATAAAGAACAAATGTGTGTACTAATTTATGTTTTATCGTTTGTTTATTTATTTTTTAACTTCATTTTTAGTTTCAAATTAAGTATGCATTATATACTGGTAGGTTTAGTGTTAATCTTTAATACCTTTTTTGATAGAAGAACTAGTTAATCTACAACTATACATGTATATGCTAAAACATTAATTTGTTGCTCTATCATAAAAATGGTATTTAACAGGAAATATTAAACTGATTCTTGAAGTTCTGGTATTTTTGGTAAGTTTTAATAATGAGAAAAATGAAATTGCAATTGAAAATTATATAAGGATTTTAAACTTCATTTTTAAGAGTTACAAGTGTGGGACGAATTTTTAATTAAACTGAATTTCAGAGAACAAATATTTGATAATTGTTTTATCATCGCTTTAACAAAAAGAAAGATCACTTTTTTATGGTAATAAGTCTTATCAGTATTGTGCGAGTTTTCTAATAGCTGTCAATTGAATTTAATTGCTATAGACGTGACCCCTATATAGTGTCGCTGTTCCCAGAAATCTATCCCTCTATTATGTAAAACGTGTTCATTCTAAGCTGATAATTTTCAGTGAATTAATTGTCCTCAAATAGATTTTCTGTGTCATTATAATTAGACACCTTGCATTTTCATAAATTTCTCTCTGTCAAAATTATCAATATACAATAAATATTCAATGCATTAATAAAATTTCAAATATATTTTATTTATTATTAAGTAACATCGTAAATTGTAAAGAAACACGTAAGTGAGTTTGTTAACAAAAGTACTCAGTTTATAAATTGTAAATTTATGTAAATAAACAAAATTATAATCACACGAAATCAATAATTGTGTTACTGTTATCAATGAAGTAAATATGTGTACTTACTCTACTACTTTCTGAGTTGTAAAAATAGTTAATAAAAGTAATTATGACTGTATTAGATGTCACATCGCATTGAAATTTCATTTGATAGATACTAATTAAAGTTGAATACCTTAGAACACAGAATGGATGAAGCTAGATGATGAAAATCGAAAGGTGTCGTATCAGTGATAGAATAAGGGAAAGCCATAAAAGGGTAATTAACCATAATGTACTTTGCTTGAATTAGAATTCGATATGTTCGCTTCAAAGTGTTATCGGGAAATCGCAAAAGGCATGTGTGATTTGATTTGTTATTTAAATGGTAAAAACATTTCGTTTTCAACTATATTTTACCACTAAAATGTTGCTCATACACTGCTCAAAAGAAATATGGTATAGAAAAATGTTAGACACAGTAAAAATCATCGCAAAATGTATTCTTTTTTTTAAATTAAAGCTTGAACTACTAGTATAATACATTGAAAATTACAAAGTTTGACAGAATTTCCAAGAAGTGAAATGTCGCTGCTATTTTTTTCTCAAAGATACTACACTTTAAAGAAACTCTTGCACTTATGGCAAATGCCGCCATCATTGACATTATCTGATGCGGAGGTTGCCAGATGGATTTTTTGAAATTCTTGGTAAAATATTTCATAAATGTAACAATAAAATTAATTTTTTCCTTAACAAAGAACTTTTGTTTATACATTTTTTCAATTTAAGACTTAAAAATTTTCTCATTTTTAAATTTCTAAAATTCCAAAATTTTTTAATTCTTACTTTTTCAACTCTTTGGATTCTTAGATCCTTAATTTAGCAAGTTTTTAAATTTCCATATTTTCCAAGTTTCAAATTGAAATTCTTAAAAATTCAAGACTAGAAAACTAAATTCTCAACTTTTTAAACATTCTTGATTTCTAAATTCTCCAATTTCTAAATTTTTATAAACCTAAAGATTTCAATTTCAAAGTGCATAATTTTTTAAATCTGTAAAGTTTTTCAAATTATTAGTTCATAATAAATATAAACGCAATGTAACGGTTTTGAATGCCGAAATCCGTGGTTCAAGAGTTATATGTTGCTAAATTTTGGTAATTTCGTGAGACACTATCAAGGTGCAAAAAGGTACAAAACACACAATAAAAACTTTTAATATTAACGAAGAACTGTTTAATCAATAGTGATACCAAAAGTCATAATTATAATATCAGAATATATAAAAAAAATCATAATGTAATTATAGTTAACATCTTTACGATCTATCTATAATACAAATATTTAAGGAGACATTATCCAGTAATATATTGTAAAACGTAACACATAATAAGAAAATTTAATAACAATTTTTAAAGAGGTATGAGAGTTATACGTCATTAAATACCAAACTTTAACGGCGCATAACTTTTGAACTAATAAATTCCGGTACTCGAAATCGTTTATCTGGTCTACATTTATCAAATATTATTTAATTATAAAAAGCAAGTTAAAAACGGTGCCCTAAAGTTTAGCCCGTGCAACGATTCTTATTAATCATAACGTCACGAACCACTGTGATTTGTCCAGAAATAAACGCGACGACAATGACGATATACCAGCAGGGGGTTATTTATTTATCGAACCCCAAGTCAAAGGCACGATGCAGTTTCATGCTTCGTCGAGTAAAAGTGAACTTCGCAGTTGCTCGATGAGGTCAATAATCCTGGACAGCTTTTCAAAATGTAAAAATGCATCAACGATTTGAAGGCACTCGAGAAGGTTAACGACCCACAATCTGCACCAACATCAATCGTGAGTTCATCGGATTCGAAGCGGATTCAAATGTAACCATTGTTCTTTCACTTCTTCGTCGAGATCCGATGTCGCGACGATTAAGCGATTTCACACTCTTATTCACGTATTCGTGTGGCTGACTAGCGACTTGTAACAAACGATTTAACTCGTTGAGGTACCTTTTCGAAAAGTCTCCTGCTCTGAATGAGCTAGCTCAGTGTAAAAGAATAAAATTACGAACGAGAGCTGTCTACGATGCTACTGTTTCGATGTTGTTCTACAGAGACTAGAATCAAATTATTCTTTCATAATGATAAATAATTAATTGCATTATAATGAGAAGTTATTAACTGGTTTATCGACGATATTATTAATTATGAAAGCGAATCTTCAACTGTTTATAAAATCCCTATCTCTTTAAATTCTCAGGTTTTTCACATTTCTACATCCCTAGATATTTAGGGTGCTTATGTACTTAAGATTTGTATACCTCTAAGATGATTATATGCGTAGCAGTTGTAGAATTCCTTTATCTTTATAGTCCTATAATCTACATCTCTATGTCCCAACGATTAATGTTGTTAGAATTCTTATATATTATATTTTATTACCCAGGATTACTATGTTTATAGGATTTCGAGAACAGCTACTGCAAAATATAATATATCTCTAAAACATTGATATTCTTAGAACTCTTTAAACACTCAAAATGTCTAAACTATATCCCGAATCGCTATATTTCGAAAAATGATATATTCCAGTAAACTTTGTATCTCTATATCCTCAAGGTTTTTACATCCTTAAGATATAGAAAATAGCTGTATTCTTAAGATCCTGAAAATAACTAATATTCCCAGGATCTCCAAAACATCTATATTTCTATGATTTTTAAATACCTAGAATCCCTAAGATATCTAAAACACCCAAATTCTTAGAATTTCTAAATTTCTGTAATCTTTATATGCCGTTATGACATCCCTGAAATAGGTATATCCTTAGGATACCTACATTCCTAGGATCCCCTTATTCTTAGGATTACGACATCCTTAAATCCTTGTACTGTTAGAACTCATAAATCCGTCGGAACTATATATCGCTATGATTCCAAACTTTTTGTATCCCTAAGATGTCTAGATTTCCTATATCTCTACAACTTTGGAATCCCTATATCCGCAAGATCTCTCTGTAACATGGATTTTTTAATTCTGCGATTCTTACAATTACTATATTCGGATATCCTTATACTCTTATGTTACCATACATCACTAGAATCATATTCTAGAAGCATATACATTTTGAAATCTCAATATCTGTGGGACCTCATATTCTTAAATTGTAATATCCCTAGATTCTTATGCTCGTTCTCTAAAATAAAAGATTTTTATCTTTTTGGTTTTAAGAACGTTACAAAAGTACACAATTTTCATCTCATATTACTAAACGTTTCAATAGAGGATTGTTTAAATTGCAATTAAGCAATTCAAAGCATAATGCTATGTATCATTTAAGTGATAATGAGTTTGTTTTGTGCGGTTAAAACGGCCTATAACAGAATACGCAGTGCGGAAATGATTGTAGTTGGTTGAGTCTTGTAGCTTTTCACCGAGGCTCTAATTGTATCGATTAGAAATTGATTTCTCTAGCTAAAATTAACACGCAAAAATTTTCGATTCAAAATATCATACCTGTAACATATTCTACAAATAACGCAAACGCATTTTATAGCCGCAGCTGCCTCTACTACTCTCTCATAGTCTAAAAATGGATTTTATTTTGGAATTCGGTGTTGCTATATGTAATGCTTTTTGTAACGTAATATTTGAAAAAGTATTTAAATTTGATTTTTAACCATATGCAATATTGTCCTCCGAGAAAAACTTTAAATCACCCGTAATCTGTATGAACTATCCAAGTAATAGAATAATAATGATACGATTTAATTTATTTTCCGATATTGACTCGTTGTAAGCAGGGGATAGCAAAAATGTAATCTCAGTATTCTCTTAGTACGTTGGATGCTATTGTACATAAGTCGTTAATGATCCATCACCAAACGCACGCTTTTAATTACGAGAAAAGTAAATGTAATAAATATAGCGTGATAGCAATTTACTATAATTAATCATTAGAATTTAGTTTTTCAACCTGCTTCATAATATTTCTAACCGTTAAATTATACGTGGCACTCGGCTGCTCTTTCCTTTCATTCATGTAGAAACGATAACGTCGTCTATAGTATTTAGATACCAATATTATATACTTGCTATCATTAATCATTTACTTTTACATAGTTTTAATTTACTCTAGTACCTGAATAACTAAACGTGAGATGTTATGTACCATACGATAATCAAATTAATTTTACTTCAGCAAAATTTGATATAATTAATAATTATTATTTTAACTCCAATGAAAGGTAAATGTAAGTATTAGCGATTATGTCCGTATTAATAGCTTATTTATTTTATTATTTATTATTTCTTTGCAATTTTGAAATTTGTTTTCTTATTAAAGTATTATTAAGATGTAACAAGTTTAGTTGCAGATGTTAACACTATACTTATTCCCGTTTAATAACCACTTATATTTAAATTGAAACTGCAGTTTAAAATTAAATAATTAACGAATAACACATAAATCAATTTATGCAATGATTCTTTATCTAAAAGGGTCAACATACAGTTTGTTAAAAGCTTCTTAATAATTTTCGTATTTTAAAATGAGAAATCTTTAGACGGGCCAATATCCGACGATCAATACTTTGTAAAAAAATTCTTTCATATCAGTAAAAAAATAGCTATTTTTAAACAATCACATTCCTACATGTCCGGTAATGGGACCATTTACCTTAACATCTGGTTTTTTTCTTTATTCTGACACTAAAATAATCGAACAACTCCAACGTAGCTGCTAAACAAGCTTTAAGTAAACACGCAAGCTTATAGGAATTATCCCATAACAAATCACTTCTCTTGTATAAATCACAGTATAAATGTTCAGCATATTTTACGAAGACATTTTTTTCACATAATTTCAGTTAAACTCTCTACCTGTACGATTAAACATATGATATTAATGGAATGACGATTACATTATAATCATATTTTAAATTTTACTTCAATTAAACTTCATAAAATTGAGAACTATCAAGTTTTTGTAACTGTAAAATAATCTTTTCTTTATACTGACAGTGAAGTAACCGAACAATTGACGCAATCGCCAAACAAACTGCAAAAACTATTCCAAGATACAGAAATGTTTGTTATCCCATAACCCTGATTATACCCCCTTTTCTGAGTGATTAAACGCGTGATGTTACAGATCATAATATCATCAGATTTTAATTTCTACTTCAACTATACTTCATAAAGCTAATAATTATCAATTTAATACAAGCATGACAATTAAATTTTTTTTATATTAACTCTAAAATGATCTTTACGAATAATCTTTAAAATAATCTCAACTTTAACGCAATCCTCAAACAAACTGCGAAAAATCGTGTTAAGGTATAGGAACTACCCCCTCATAAATCAGTTTTGTAAAGGTACGGCACAAATATCAAGAATGTTTTACACAAACATTTGTTCTCTTATAATCCTAATTATACCCCCTTTCATGAACAATTAAGCGTGTGGTGTCACAATCATATAAATCATTTTTACCTCAATTAACAATTACAAAGTTAACTTCAATATAACACCTGAATTTTGTTTATACCGGCACTAAGATGGATTTCAAAGAAACCATTAAAAAACGTGCTGACCCCATGTCAGCTCACTTTCCCAACGTAAGTCATAGTACAGTTACGAAAATATTCTGTAAGAAGATTAGAGAAGTTTTGTCGGAAGTTTCAAGGAAGATCCTATGGGAATGATAAACTGATCGATACCCCAACGAGCCGAACGAATATTTCGCGGAGCACACTAGCAACCGTTTGATCGGAAGACGTCGGTAAAAGGAAATCGCGAAACGACTCGGTGTCAAAGCGTTTCGGATAAACGCGTGGGTGTTTCGGACCGTCGAAGCGACGCAATAACCATCCGCGAAATTGAACGTTTAACGTCAGACTGAAGGCCTTCTGGCTGGCATATACATCTTTGCCAGAGGAACAGAACGAACCTTTCGAGTCTGCGCCGTTTGCACGTGGACGCGGATCTAGAGCGTTAAAAGTCCATTTATACACAACCGTGCCGTTACAGTGCCGTCAACGTACCGTCAACGTAAATACCCCTTCCTTGTGTCCATTTCCCTCGTACAGGTTGTGGTTTGTGCACGACGTGGTACATATTATTCGTTCTTTTTTCTGGGAATAGAAAGGGTTTGGTGGCGATGTTGCCACCTTACCACAATATAAAATCCGGTGTGTCACATTCCAGTTCAGAGATGCGAATGTAAATCTGGACATGAAGAAAAAAAAGGTAGAAGTCTGTTTTGCAATATCCGAAATATAAATGAATATTTTCAAAAATGAAAATTTGAATTCTTTTCATTGATGTATGATTTTGAATAGTCATGTCAGTGAACGTAAATTAATTACTACTGTAGAAAAGTTGAGATGTTAACACTCTGTATTTAGTAATCGTTAATTTCATTGATTGCAAGTAAAATTAAATTTAAGATACTAATCCTCCTATGTATTAGATTACTAATACTTCTCTATAGCAGAAATAGAAGCAGGTTTATCATATTTAAAGTGTAGGAAGAGTTACGAGTATAATATGATATTATAAGCCGAGCAGTTTACCAACAACTTTTGTCTGATTTTGAAAAAACAGTCTTTATGTCTATTTGATATACTTTTAAAATTTGTTAACAGACGGTACTTATCATCAGTTATAGCGAATTACATACATGTTTTATTCCCAATTTTTTTACTAACTCGAAAATTTTTCAGGTGAAGTTCGAAGATTTCAAACAATCTAGGTGAAAAGGAAAAGATAATAAGTTTGGGTAGAAGCGATATTGATTGTATCGATAAAGGTAAGATTATATCAAGTTCAGATTTTCTAGACTTTTCGGGTGGTTCCGAAACTAATAGCCGAGGGTCTAAGGTCCCAACGGTAAGTGTGAAGAGCACGAAGCGAAAGAATTGTCCAAGAATTGTTCTAAATTATCCGCATCGAGGATGATGGACAATTCTTTCCATTTCGTACTTTTCGGACTTACCATTGGGACCGTAGACCCTTGACTATCAGTTTCGGCAGGCAGAATAAAACCCGCGGCACTTACCGCAACAATAAGACCGATTTTATGACTTACTACTCACAGACGTCACTGCTGAAAATCACTAAATTTCTAACCGTTATATCTCGAAAACTAATAAAAATCGGGTAAGTAGCTCAAGAAAAGGTCTTTTTTTGAGAAATCTGTAGGTATATTGTATCTGTTAAGTCATTTTTTGGATTTAGTAAAAATCAAACTATCAGTATTCATATTTACATAATTTTATACGTTTTCCGGAAGTATTACAAGTTTCTTTACTGAGTTTTTGGTATTATCATTTTTTAGAGCATTAATCATTTTCCTTTCTGAAAAAGAGATTACTTTTCATATTTGAGATGACCGCTTCAGTAACTACAGAATGAGATTCATACTAACATTAGCAGTAACATTTAGTAATTTTTAGTATATTTTTGGAAATGATACACCAACACAAAAGTTATATATACATATATAAAAATTATATTTTCATTATAAAATATTCACTAATACTTGTAAAATAAAAGGCCACTAACATATCCGACGATAACCTGAAGTCGTGCAAATTTTAAAACTTTAACTCGATTGCGGCACGGGTTCCTGTTATCCAATCATGCTGAAACTTTGACATTATCATTTTTTCATCAAGTGCCAACATTTTAGGGGGTGAGACCAAAAAAAATCGAAAGTCGAAAAATAAGGGCCACTCTAGCGGACACTCTGTATATAGCACAATTCAGAAAATTCATAGCGTTTGACAATAACCATTAAAACTTAGACTTTTCATGCTATATATTAATTTCAAAACGATGGTATATTATGATACACATTATGAAATTCGTTATTCCTACATGTTAACGTTTTGTTACA
Organism: Megachile leachella; assembly: GCA_963576845.1. NCBI lineage: Eukaryota > Metazoa > Arthropoda > Insecta > Hymenoptera > Megachilidae > Megachile > Megachile leachella. The sequence goes on along the minus strand of OY756256.1, from coordinate 13,887,560 downwards.
TAATATCTTCAATTATGAAAAACAAAATTATACTTGTGAGCTCCTAGTAAGTAAGAGTAATAAGGAAGTAACAGTAAATAAATATTTTCTACCCGAAGAACTTATTTAAAGAAAAATTATATAACACTAGAACTACCGACATTAAATGCTCGTGTATCGAAAAATGAAAAATAAAATGAAGACAGAAATAAATAAATACTAAAGCATCAAGTAACATATAGAACTAGTTTTTACTACAACAAAATATGACAAACATTTCCATGAAATCACGACAATAAAATTTTGTAATATAAAATGAGAAATCTGAAACCAGTCATTTTGACTGATTGGTAGTTCTAGTGATAATATCGTAAACGTATAATATTTTTAAAAAGTACGATGAAAGAATTTGATTATAAAAGCAAGAAATAAATTTTTGATTTTATTAATAATATAACTAATAATAATATAATCATTTTATAAATTTACGTTGCACAGTTGTAGAGAAATGCAACAGAAGATTAATTGCACGGCAAAATATGAACGTTTGTAAAATTTGATCTACGGAAATGTTTCATACTGTTCTATTATCAGAACGGTAAAAACGCTCCAGATACTACAATAAAGATATGTACTATTTGTGGAAATGATGTAATCTTTAATAGTATTGTTCATAGCCAATTTTCATGTTTCAAAGTCATTCATTTTTGTTTAGCAAATGCGGCATGTTCTAATGGACCGATCGACATTGATGTGGATTGACCAAGATTTTAGAGGAAAATCAAAATCTATATCGTACAACTATATATATTTGTGAAATATTGATAAAATGACACTGAATCGTACTTCATTGCATAAAGATTTTAGTTTAATGTCACCGTCAAATTTTGCTGCGAAATTTAGAATAATTTCAAAATTCTCCAATTTACAAATACTTAACTTCTCTAGTTTCTAAAATGTTCAAATTACGAATGTCTCCAATTTTTAAATTCCAAACTTCAATTTTTATATTTCAAAATTTTAAGTTATTAATTTTATAAATTTAATCTAAATTTAATCTCTAATTTTTCAAATTTTCATATTGCTAAATTTTTTTAATGCTAAGTTACTAAGTTTACAAATTTATAAATTTCCGAATTATTCAATTTTCAAATTTCAGATTCGTAAGTTTTAAGCTGTTTAAATTTTCAAACTGTTAAGTCAGTAAATTGTCAAATTTTCAAAAGTCCAAACTTCAACCAGATTAACCGAGGATGTGTGAAACTGCGGATGTTGAATCAGCGAGTACAGAGAACTAATTATTGGAGAGAAGATTAGTTTAGAGCCTCTAAAAGATTAGAAAATTAATCTTTATCGCATTGTATTATAAATATGATTCAGTATAGTATTATGCAATTATTGTATTTTGTCAAGTATAAATAAATTTTATTATTTTTTTCCGTTAAATTAATTTGTGAGGTACAAACATTTTGTTCGCAGTTAATTCATTATTGTTACTGCATACTTCTAAAATTATAAGAATGTATTTCTTTTTTTTAAATCGATGCAGTATGCAACGAGGTTAGTAACGTTTTTATTGCTCTAACATTTAAGGACGATAAAACTTATTTAAGTATTAACTTCGCGTTTATAATATTTTAATACGGGGCTCTTACTGTAGTTAGTGGTTGGTAAATTAATTCGAAATCTTTTAATACGTTTCGTTTTCAAATTCCAAGATAAAGAAATCGACAAATTACTATTTTATTAAATACTAGATGTTACATTATGCTATTAACACGTTCGCAGACTATATTATAGTATTACAATACTATAGTATTCATCTTCATTGTGTTGCAAAATGACATGAATAGCTAGAGCGTCCAAATTTTAAAGCGAATTACTCGTTTAGTTTTCTATGAGCTCAATTTATTGTAATTATTATGCATTTTAGAATGATGATCAACTGATTCATTAAGTATTTTTATATCAATTTTCATTCAAATTTTTGTTATCCGCGAATGTGTTAAATATTAGTTATCGCGCAAATTTTAATAAATTAGGAGATAATTTAAAGAGAGCGAATGTAGTTGACCACTTAACAGAAAGTTAATATGTATTCAACAAGTTCGTGATACAATATTCAATTCATGCGAAATCTGCTCAAGTACTGAATTGTTTATCTACCAATAAGACTTTATTTTATAAATAATAATTAGAAAATAATTTGTCTGCTTAAAAAATTGCAATGATTTATATTTTTAAAGAATCACATTCTTTATGATCATTTTGTTAACATTACAACTAGCAAGGTGGTCAAATGATCGGTTCATAACTCTTTTATTATAAGTTATAACATTTGTTAAAGTAATTTTCTTAAAATCTACGTTGATTTTCGTTGAAATAAGGAATTAATTGATACGTCATTTAATGTTTCGTCGTTTGTTTATTAATTTTTCGATTTCATTATTATTGGTATTGAGTCTCTCTAAACTACAATAAGTAGGTAGTAATTGCTGGCTCTTTGGTCTTACTTGTGTCGCGTCCGGTGAAGTATAAATGCACGTGTGTTATGCGTTTTTTAACTATTACTCGTGAAATGTATAATTTTTATCATATTCAGTAATAACTTTCCAAAATAAACTTTCTTGGTTATCTGTATCTCTGTCAAACTAGTAATTTCAAATTAAATATAAATTATATGCTGGTAGGTTCAGTGTTGAATCACAAGTCATTTTTAGAGAATCCTCACAAACTGGCATAGGTGAATATATTACTAATTAATTTATATTTAAGGTTTTGGATTCAGAGAAGAAACTACGTCCACGATGCGTTTGTGTATAAAGAATTCTTTAAGGAACGAAAAGTCACTGGCAAAGAAGCAGAGAACTCTGCCAAAAATCTATACACGGTGTGTCCGAAAAATTCCAGGGTCGAGAAAAAGCCGGAAATAGATGTTCGGGATGATTTCGGAAGCTGAGAAGAGAGGAGATTTTGAGCGAAGCGAGTAATCTTTGACACGAAAGAAGAGAAAGAAATAAATACCGAAGAAAGCGTGATAAAAGCTGAATACGTTTCAATTTCATACTGACCGAGGCTTTCTGAGTTTGGTATTTTAGGAATGATGATCTTGGAAGCTAAAATGTTGAAACCAGAAAATTGAATAAATCTTGCTGTGACGTGGAAACCTCGGGGAACGTTTAAACATTTAATCATAATATTTTCAATCATGTAATAAATGATTTTTCTAATTTTACTATCATATAAAAATAATTTCTTACTTTTAAATCATTTTTTATTTTAAACAAATTTCTTGATACAAATTCAATTATTTTCGTTGTATTTATGTGCGATTTTGTTAGATTTATTACCGTAAATAGATCATTTTTGTATTTTTAAAAGTAATGACAGATCTCTGACATTTTTAAATTTTAAAGTTACAAAATTCCAAAGAATCGAAGTTCAAGAATTATAAAAACCTAAAATCTAAAAATGCCGAAAGTCAAAACGTTTCAAAATTTCAAACAAAGTTTTAAAATTTCAAGGCCTTAAATTTAAAAATTCCAAAGAGCTAAGATTTAAAAATCTCGAAATTCGAAAATTCTAGTTTTTGAATTTTGGAAACTCAAAATTTCTGGTAATCGGAGAAATTCCAAAACCTTAAAAATAACAAATTTCAGAACTCTAAAATTCCAAAAACACAAAGTAAACATTTAAAAATAAAACGAGAAATTATAACTGCAATAGATTACAAATGTTTCTAATTACATCATTAATAACATAATGTACGTTTCATTTATGCTTGTTAAAATACATATTTGTACTACAATGAAACGCAAAATAAAAGATCTCGGTAAAATGATTAGATTCTACTTCCTATGTAACGAACAGATTATTCATTTTTTCTGATTCAAAATTGCAATTAATAATTAAAGAACTATGATTTGCCAAAAAAATGATTCGATCAAAATTTATTCGCGAAAAATTTGCACGTTATTATTAGTTGCTTGACGTTTACGACTTTGGTACTTCTTAGACTGGCGCTATAATTTATTTCTTCTCAGACGCGGGAAAAGCCGAACGTCAAACAATGATGTTTCAAGGTCACTAGAATGCACTCAGGATGGTTTGCAGTTAAATATTTATACTAACAAACTGTGTGAATTTAAACTGTTAGGAATCTTCGGAAATCAGTTTTTTAAAATTGATTTTTACATTTTCAGTAAAAACTTCTACAATTTTTATTAATTTACACAGTGAATATGTGCAGATAATTATGAAAGTGGTCTTACAAGGAAACATATCGAACCGGGACACACCGATTTTATTGAAAGTTATGTGAAATATAGTTCTCAAGAAAATATTTGACACGTATTTTTTTTTGTCGGCTATCGTTCACATTGAAGGGGTGAAAATAGTCTTCGAAGTTGCGGGTTGAAATCATATTTTTGGGAATATCTCCGGAATTAAAGAAGATAATTGGATCCTTTTCTTGCAAATTGTTAGTCTTTAAATAAAGAATTTTTGTGCGTAAAAAAATTTCAACGAACTTAAATCATATTTTGAAAATTTATAATTTTTGTTTAAATTTTTGCACTAAATGTTGATCTATTTTTTTTGCAACTTCATGTACGTAAGCTATGGACAAAAATAGAGAATACGTATTTTTGGAATTTGTTGTTTGTTGCAATGTTTATTAAATATATAATTTAAAATCACCACCTGTGAAGAGGGGGATCAGCATTTTTATTAAAAATATCATTATTTTTACAATCTTTTACAATATTTTAGACATTTTATACATCTCCATATGCCGTTAATTGATTTCTGAATAATTATTGCAAGCGCCGCAAGTATGAGCGTGACGCGGTTATAATCAACGCCGTAAGGAATATAGGCTTTTATGGACAAATACGTGTCAAATATTTTCTTAAGAACTATCTTTCCCATAAATTTCATTAAAATCAGTGTGTCCCGGTTCGATATGTTTCCTTGTAAAACAAAATGTTAAAAGAGTTGTTCCTTTTATTATTTACTACATGATAATTAACTTCATTATCAGTTCAACTTACGAACTTTTTTAAATATTCAAAATTCATAAAATTCAAATTCATCAATACATAATATAGTAAAATTAATTGATACAGTTGACAAGTAAAATGTTTACTCCTTTTGAAATATTGATTTTAGACCTTTACTTTTTAAAACTAGGAACATCACTGGCGTGATGGACTGAGCGAGCGAAGCTGTCCCGGTTATCGACAGAATGATAATTATTATACTTATTACTCTTATTATTATCAATGTAACTTATATTATTGGCCATATTATGCTGCTATGATCGATAGATCGATAATTCTGTCCTCGGTTAGTTATGAAAAATAACTTATAAAAAAAAGCATCAGCCGTATTACCGGCATCAGCCGACTTATCCGATCAATTGCGAAGACATATTACTGGATAAGATGTGAATTTGACCCTGGCCCTATTTTAAATTAAAAATTGGTTTCATACAATAAATAAAAAGAGTTTAACAACAAATTAATTGTTTTTTTTAATTCCTGCTCAATCTTTCCAGTCTTTTAAATTCATTCAATTTTCTTTCACCTTTTTTCTTAATTTGCTCCAAAAGTTGAAGTGTAACAATGTTTTCAATTAAAAGTCCTTCGATAGAAGAAACTCTGCTTAGTGCAACATATGCAAGTCCGGAAGAAAATTCATTTGAAATATTTACAAGAGTATTAAGTAAAGTTAATCCCTAACTTTTGTGTGTAGTAAATGCCCATGCTAATATAAGTAGTATCTGAAGTCGTGTAGCCTGTTTACCATTGTGGAGAAAATTCCGGGTTACAGGCGTGATAGGAATAATGTTCGTTGAAAGACCAGTAAGATTTTGAAATTGGACTAAGACCATGCAAGGAATATCATCTGGGCTTTTAGTTCCAGGTTTATAGATGATATCTTTCACAATTCCCTGAGAGCCGTTTGCCAATCTATGTCTTACTGACAAATTGTATATGAGTATGACTTTAGATCCAACAGAAATTTGCAGTGTGTTTGGAAATCCACAATCAGCAGCTTCAGCATCACGAGGCACATTTTTTGCTTCTATTAAAGGCATTCGCGTTTGTTCCAATTTTGTGTAATTAGTCTGTTTAACTAATTCTTTTGTGTGTGAAATGATTGTGTGATTTCTGGTGTTGTCCGTTCCTTTTCTGACTCTTTGATTCAGAAAGTTAACTATTGACTCCAAATCCTCACCCCTACTCAAGTTGGTCAGCATGTTTAGATCATATCATCAGTACCTCCTGTCAGCCGCTTTTCCTGACACAGGCCATTCTTATACTGATAGAAATCAGAGTAAAGAGCATACTCTGTCACAATCTTTAACATGAAATACGTTTTCAAATTAGTGTCTTACAAAACTCGCAGCAGTCTGAAGGCGAATATTTTGCCGAATGTTAGACGATGCCGGGACATTTGGAAACTGACAGAGGAACTGATCGATTTGCAGTATGAGGCAGCACGGCTGACAAGAATCGGTAAGTTTTACAAGCAATGATCGGCAGCGGGACCTCGATCTTGACTTCGGATTGAGCAGATGCCAGGTTACACTTTTTCGCCTTGTGCCAGATGTTTGACTTGTTCTTCAACTCGACGACCGGCTGGGCAGCCCGATTGTTGTTGTAGATGTTCAAAGTGTAAACCTTTTGTTTCTTTTGATCTAACATCATTTTCTTGTTTTCTTTTCTTTTTTCAAAAAAGGGCTCAGAAATGGCAAAGAGTGGATGGATGTGATAGACGAAGAAATTTAGGACAATTTTTTCAAAAGCTGGCGTGTTTTGAAAAAGTTGAAGAGGTCATTAAAGACAAACGAGATTTCAAAAGAAAATCTTTACAAAGCGATTCGAAAAGGATGGATTTACGTCCCGTTCAGGATCAGTAAGGATGAAATTTTGGACATTCCTGACTCTATTGCATAAGCATCATCAGCCGGTTCCATTAGAAGATGCTCCTTTCACCATTCAATCCGCGGAAAAGGACTCGCATCAAATACTTCCTCATTTTTCCCTCACTGGCACTCCTGTTCTATGTCCACAAGCAGAATGCCAGCCTCAGCAAATCCGGTGACAGTGAAATCAGTGCCGGAGATGAAGATCCCGAGCACCAGGCTGACCACATGACACACATTTTCCTTTCATCCTCATCATCCGCACCTTTACATTCATCATCCTCATCGTTATCGTTATTAGGAGACAATGAAATTAGAGATGGGTAGCAGTTTAAAACAGGGGATCAGAGGATCCTGACTGAAAGGTTAAGAAGCAGGTTGCGTCAGGAATTACAGCGAAAGCTGAACCAGCACTTCATGTCTGTGATCGTTACGGCAGAACATAATCCGAATTATCGTTACAACAATAACAGCATTCCTGTGATCACTGAAATCGGAGCAAACAGAGTCACATCGTTCGAAGTAAACATTTTAATTTGAGCCTAAAACCGTTTTCCCCATTGAGCTCCATGTAAAAAATAATTAAATTGCAATTTTTTTTAAACGCATCAGCTTTAAACAGAAAACCGATAAATTTTGGCCATTCGTGAGGCAAATATCTTTCGATTGATACCAAATTTGTTTGGGTTCTTTGCATAGTTCGGGCGCTAAAAAAGGCCAATTATTTTCGGAAAGTTCGAGTGAAGAGCTCGCTTCGCTCGCTCAATAAATTGAAAAATATACGTAAAAATTGGTGCAAAATCCGTGTCTCTCGACGTTCATTGGTCATTTACGCATGTTTAAACATTCAGAATGCATAAAACGCAGACATCGTTGTATTCGGGAAAGTCTATCAAATCTTTCGATGCAAACAGAATCTTAGTATTTTTTATAGCTATCTCACAAAAGTGGTGCAAACTTTAAAAATGTGTTTTTTTTTTTAAATTCAAATTTCTCAAAAACTGCACGTGCTGGAAAAAAACGGGTTGCAGAGTCGTAATCAGCGCGAAAAAGGCTATAAGAATCACTGAACGAAATTAGAAACGCCAATTGGCTGTTGAACAGTGTAACCGGCGGCTTTCTTCTTCAATAATAATACATACGAATATTTGCCGACTTTAATATATTTTTTAACAACTTTTAATAATGCATTTTAGATTCTATGCCTATATAAAAATTTATTCTTATTTTTACTTATAATATGCTAACAAAATTATACTGTATTTGATATTGTGTTAACTTTTTAATAAAATATTTGGAACCCTGTATGGTACATTTTTTGTTTTTCTTACGAATAGAATATATTAATAAAGTATGACAGTAAAAAACTCCAACACATGTATGTTTTATTAAATATCTATTAATATTTAGTTAACTGAACTATTGATCTAAATTTGTGCCAAATGTAGATAACTTACTTTTTAATTTGTTGTTTGCTTAATTAGCACAATAAATAAGTGTCGAAAAATTCCAGTACAAATTTAAGGTGGAGAATCATGAATTTCGGAATCAAAACTTTCTTTTATTCCTCTGAAAACTTCGTATTAAATACTTAAATTTTCACATAGTGTTTATGAATAAGTCTGAAATAATCTATTTTGCGAACTACTAATAGCATTCGTATTCTACAATTTGTGAATGAAGTCGAGAAAGAGAAATTATGTCCAATAAACTCGTATTTTCGGATGTTTTCAACGATAATTTTACTCATTGGTCTGCAATGCATAACTATAGAATCCATATTCGTTTGATCTTCGTAATGCTTATATTTTCGCAATTACACAATTGCGAAATGAAGTGGCAGTGACAGTTTAACGGAGCAGTAAAAATAGTTAGCGAAACTATTTGTGATTTCGCATCGATAAGAGAATTAATTTTTTGTAAAACAACATAATAATACCAAACATAAAACAATAATATATTCTATCAAAAGGTCGAAATAAATGAATAGATATCGATTTTGTACAATTAGACGTAAATAATATGAAGTTATAGTTAAAAAATGTAAATTGGTTAACTTCAAAAAATTATACAACAATTTTTATTTGAAAAAGAACTAAAATAATCGATTAAATTAACTAATAATATTTTGGAATCTCGAAATTTTCAAAATATGAAAGTGGATAAATATCTTAAATATTTTAACTATTGCACATCTAAACTTCTAAACGAAAATATTTACTCACTTAGTTTTGGAGAGATTAGGATCACTGGTCTTCCTCTTTTCTCGTAGCTGTCGCTGTAATGAGAATAATTGCGTTTATGTTTAAAAACTGCATATTATTCACAATGGTAGATTAATTTATCAGAGTCGAAATTCCTTGAATTATACGAACTTTACTAAATTCAAAATTTTCACACGTTCATTAATTAAAATATTCCATATAAATTTGGACAAATATATCTACGGTACAATGGATTCTCACCTTGTGATGTATCCGCTCCTTGTAACTTTCAGACCTGTTTATGTTTGACGTCTTTGGCTTACTGGAAATATTTTGCTGCACCCTAAGTAATCGTAATTAATAAAGCGTAAATTAATACCTATAACAGAAACCAGCTAAACAACTGCAATAAATTAAAAAACGTGTCTTTTTACAAACATATAATAATATATTTATTATTTCTATTGATGCACGTAACACTTATAAACAATTTTATTATAATGTTTTAAATAGTTAGTTTGCTGCAATTTTGCAAATAGTAAATGTGTTGCAATTTTGTAAACAATGAATGTGTAATAATGTCAAAATAGTGAAGGTATGTACTTGTTAAAAAATTACTAGTAAATTGCATTCTTAGGAAATGCATTAAATTAATTAATTTTTTTTTATTACTCTCTACGAATAACATGAATCACACAACTATACAATTTTGTAACTACTTGATTTTTTAATAAAATTTGTTTGTCATTTCTTTTCAGTTTTGTCTATTATCTTTGTTTAAAATGAGATGTTAGTAACTGAAATCATTAATTTCCAATAAAATAGTGAAAAAATCAAATTAACATTTTCTTCAACTGCGCAAAAAGGTTATGCATAAATACCAGTTAAAAGTCTTTTTCTTTTATAAACAAACGCTGTTTGTGCGCTCAATTTATGGTGAAAATAAATGGTCTCCCTATCTTAACACCTTACCAATCACTTACAACGAAATTTTACTATTTTGTAATTTAAAGTAATTTGTTTAGTAAATAAAATCTTGAATAACGTATAAAAATCTATATAAGTTTTATTATTACAATTAAATTCTTATTATGTATTCGATCAACGATTTATTAATTGATTCTCACTTAATAATAATATTAAAAAGTTCCTCATTAAGCTTCTAGTTAGTAAGGTGTTTAATGTCATGTTTCCATGAAGAAATATTGAAGTAAAGTGATTTGAAAATAAAATTGTACAATATCTAATAAGCGGACCTTCGACACACCAATTTTATTCAAACTTTACACACTCATAAGCAACGCCAAATAAATTTTGTGTACATAGTAAGATATCATGAATTTAATTTATTGAAAAAGTAACAGACTCATTAATTCAATGATTGTAAATTCAAAATTTACAGAAATCTGTTTCTTCGCCATTTTATTCTTTTTAATTTCGTACTACAATTAATTAAAACAAAATCTGAAATTCTAACATAATATTCAATGAAAAAATTGATTTATTTATTTAAATTTACTATTAAGTAAACGAAAATTGATTTTTTATTTCGTTGTTTTCGAAGAAATATATAAAAAATATACATTTAAAAACTAACGAATATTAAATATTTCAGTAGAGTATTAAATAGTTCCAGTAAAAAATTAAGAGGGATAAAAATAGAACCTACATAACTTCCTGGAATCTCGAATTCGCGAACATCAGTTTAACAGTATGTGGAAATGTTTTTCTCGCCCATTTGTAACATATTTCGTTAAATACTTTACAGTGTATGAAAAAAAATTTTAACTGTTGTTAGAATAATTAATTAGACTTGTTAAAAACAAAATTATTATTCGTTAGTTTTATTCTAGTTTAATATAGACAAAATATTGAAAAACACAACTTTTCTATCGTTCTAAAATACATCTATGATTTCACGGTACTCTAAAACAATTAACTTCTTCCTTATTTGGAAAAGTCCCATACTATGATTACATAAAATTATTATTTTCTATGTCCTTAATAACTGTGCAAAGTTTGAACGAAATTAGTACTTTGAAAGTCGCGAAATGTTCTTGTAAGTAAAGCGAAGCGCTTAAGATATCAATAAAATAATGTGTAGATATGATAATAATAGTGTACTACGGAAACAACGAAGCAATTGAAGGAAAAAAAATATTGTTTTTAGCTAGAAGAAGAAATTAGAAACACATACATTTCAGAAATATCTTCCCGCGAGGAAGGATTGTCCATATTATCGGCGTGATCGGAGACTCCGCTGTAAGCGGAAATGCGTCCTCTTTCGCTGCTACTACGCGCGTTTCCGGCTACGCCGCCCCCACGATGTTCTCCTGAAAATACGGAACAAACGAACACATTCATTAATTGTTCCAATACATGCATTTTTTTAATACAAAGTCGACTATTAACGTACAGTGTGAGAGAGAACTGTGTCACTTAAAATAATAATGGTGTATCTCTAATTTTATTCAAACTAAACCTTATGGCGTATAATGTATAATTACGTTGAAAACTAAATGAATACATAAGAAGACAAAGTAATGCATATATTAATTCTTTATCTCGACAAAAATCACAGATTTAAAAAAAAATACGATTTATACATATTATGTTAATTTTGTAACATAATATAAATTATTTGAAAAACGGTCATTTAACCGCTTTGGCAGTTTTAATGGTAATATTAGGTCACACTTTACTTTATATTACTGCAATCAGTAGGATGTTTATATTCAATTTTGTAAGAAATAAATATACAATTGTCCGTGGTTTATAACGCTTTAATCAATTGTTTTAATCTTTTTTATGTTTCCTTTTTATGAACTGCATACGTTCTGTTTTGAAATGTTTTTAAAAATAACCTTTAGTTCTTTATTTGCTATTCTGATGAAGTGGAATCTTTCGAAAAGTATGAAAACGCATTATCTTATAAATTAATTCTTCCAGCTTCTCAGAGAAAATAGAGTTGAGTGGTCCAATTGAAAACAAGAAATTTGTAATTAATACTCAATCTATTGACATACATGTTCTTCTGACTTACTTTAAAATTATAAATGGCGCTAAAAATAAATAAATAAATAACAAATTAATAAACACATTAATTAATAAAGAAAATCCTTTTAACAAATTTTTGGTAAGTTTCAAATTTTTTTGTGGTGATTTGAAATAAAACACTCATAAAGAGGTTACTTGATCTGTTTCTTAGTTTTAATGCTAAAAAACCATGCTACACATCTAAGATAAAGTTTCAATATGACGATGAAATACATCCGTATATACTGCATTTACCATATTGAAATTATACTAAATATTTACCAGTAATTCTCATAATAATAATGTAGCATCATTGATTTCAAAAGGGAGGTAATTTATTTTTTTTAATTCTATTATTTTGTTTGTTGCGAGTTTTTTAAATAATATTCTGGTACATTAATAGTATGAATTAATTTTAGCGAAAAATGAGATATATAATTGAAACAATAAAATAGTTATAATTATAATAATATAATTCATTATACAATGAATAAAATTGTATAAAATTGTTATCATTGAATAATTAGTTTATATTTTACTAGCTGATCTGACAAACATTGTTCTGTCCAAATAATAAACTCTTTTGTCATCATTTTGCGAATATGTGAAAAGCTATTGTAAATGTGTGAAGGAATTAAAAATCAAACAGAAAAGTATTTCTGAGTAATCATTGTATCTATTAACGATTATGACCATGGATATACAATTCGTAGTGGAGTATGTTCAGAAGTACGCCAATGGAAAATTTTACATTTCGATTTCGGTTAGCAATATTCAATGATCGATTTTACAGCAAATATTAAGCATAAAGAAATGCATGCTTCGATTAGTTTGCTGTGACATCACCATTTAGTATATTGTAATGATTTATGATAAACCTTATTCTGACTATTATGAACAATTTTTTTTTAAATTAGCGGAATCACACCGATCATTTTCAAGTGAGACACTTACCAACGAATAGCATTTGTTTTTTATTTATGTAGATAGAAGATATGCATAGATAATAAAGTATCCTTATCAATACTCATTATAAATGTTCTTATTATTAACATTTACACTTTCAATGTAACTTCTATTCTGGATTTTTTTAAAAGAAAAAGGAAAAAAAACAAACTTTTGTAATATGTTGGATCAATTAGACACGTGTAATGTAATGTTATTAATATTAATTTTTGTATAAATCCAGTATGTAATTATGCCATATATTTCATTAATATGTAAAATATTTTACATAATTAATGAATAATTAATTAATATACATAAAAGAATATCGATTAAATAATATTGGTCAAAAAACCTTGCTTTATCGACAAACTTTGTCAAATAAACATATTCTTTACATAAAATAGAAATTAACAACATTACATTACTTGTATATAATATATAAATTGATGAACATTTTATGAAAGTTTACACCTTCCTCGAAACATCTAGAATAGGTTTTACATCATTATTATTCTCAATCACTTATTTATCGTACTAGTTTCAGCAAAATATAAAATAACATATACATTAAGTTATTTTATATCAAACAGCGGCTTCTGAAATATGGACAGTAAATAATTCGATAAATAATACCATAGGAATAACATTTATTGCATAGTATCGTAAAACTCAAAGCTTAAAATAGCAGATTGTCATTACAGACTATATCAAACAAATAATAAAAAATTTCGCACCACATTAACCCTTTGCACTAGAAAATAATTTTATTGTTTACAAACAACAACTTTAAAATATTAAATAAAATGTTACATGAGTTCTTTTAAGGTTATTATTTATCTACTAATAATTTCCACTACTGCCTGTGTCACTATGCTTATACTTTACAGGTGCACTATTATAGAATTAATTAAATAATGCTTATTTCAAATGATTATATTAAATCGAATGGTGCCTGAGAGGAGCCTCTCAAGTGCAAAGGGTTAAATCCGACTCGTTTTAGTAAGGAGAAAGTACTGTAGAATAGCATTTATAGCGTTTCAATTTATAGCTTAACCCTTTTAGTGCCGAACGACGATATATCGTCATTCGCTATACTTGCGAAAGCTGTCAATGACGATATATCGTTGCGCGTTCGTTGACGCCTTATTATACAAATCACGAGAGATCTGTATCTAAAAATAATTTTATAAAATGTTATAAATAGTTCAATTTCGTTGCAACACAATTTAAAAAACTGTGGAACTCGACAGGGGATGGTTTCTTGAAACCGTAATCACAATCTGTTTATGACATTTATCAAACAGCTCAGTATACGAAAATTAGAAAAAACCGAATGGTAGGTTATAAAGTTAAGACAAAGACTTAAACGGATGGTAGACGTGTGCGAAGATTCCACACAATTTGTAACCACTGCAATAAAGGGTTACATGGTGTATGCATCAGTGAGCATCGATGCTAAATAAACTGTTTGCGTAATTAAAAAATAAGTAAATATTATATATTTTTAATGGCCTAATAACTAAATGAAAATGTTTATAATAATACCCAAATTTTTTTCAGTCCCGTTACACCAACTACATGATTCGCTTGTACAGATCTGTCTGACGTTTGCGTGCATTATGGTGTTATCATTTTGTTGTTAGGATCGATATTGGTTGTTTTATTAAAAATGTTTGAAAATGAAATATTTATATTTTGTATTACGTTTAATTGATCAAACGATGATTAATGCAAATGTTGTTTGTAGAAAAGAAACTTGTTTCTATGTTTTTCATTATTGTTTATATTGTTATTATTCATATGATTTTTAATAACTATTGAAATACAATGGGCATTCTCAAATACAAGTACAATATTATTCTCTTTCTTTCGTAATATGCTGCATTTTGAATTTTTTAAATATCATTCTTAATTTGGTTTTTATGATTTTTTTTCCAAACCTTTGTCAATTCGTCAAATTCGCACGGTTATCTTCCAATAACCAAGATAGCTGATTTCCACGCGGCCCCAAAAGGATTAAATTTTCGACGAAAATGACTACACTAGCATAGTGAAGTCTCGATCAATCAGTTCTAAGTCACGCTAACTATTTTACTGTTAAACTTGTGGTTTCTTTCATTTTGTTCTGAATAATCCAGTCGTGAATTGCACGTTCTCGTGTTTATAATCTTCCCGTGTTTATTGTTTAGTTCAATCGGTGCAAGAAAAAACAATAGATTAAGATTCCATTACACTTTTAGTACAAAATGGCTGGATAGTAATTAAAACCAAACAGAAATAATTTTAAAGAATATAATATTTAAAATCATATCATAAAAGTATGGGAAGTATATAAAGATAAAAAATGGTTTTAACGCTCTTTGATATTTTTAACATAAAATAACTAGCTCTTGTTTGAAACGAATAATAAATTAACTAATTAGCAACTTAGTATCAGCAAATATTTAATTTTCAATCTCATATAAAATTGTTCAATTCGGTGGGTTATCGAAGATCTGCAGTTTCCGAGCTATACAATCCTATTATGTAGGATTATATACTATACATATACGTATGAAAATACATATGAGATATTACAGCTTAAAAATTTAGCAACTTCTAAGTTCTCAAATCAACATATTATTTTAATTTGAATTTATAAATGAATTTATAAATTTTTAAATTCCCAAATTCTCTCATTTTCAGATTTATATATTGTCCAAATTTGCAGCTTTCCAAATTTCTAAAATCTTTAATCTTCAAATACTCAAATGTCTAAAAATCTTAATTTCCAAATAACCAAATTTTTGAATTTTTAAACAATTCATATTCTCAAAATTCAGTAATTTCCAAACGTTTTAATTCCCAAATTCTCCATTACTAAAATCATCCAAATCCCTATATTTAAATATTTATCCCTATATTTCTAGAATTTTCAAACTAATTATTGTTCAAGTTTTTAAATCTCCAAATTTTTAGATTATCTAAATTCTTTAAATTTTCAATTTTCAAATGTTCATGTCACCTGAATTCTCAAATTCCGAAATGTTTAAATGATCCAAATTCCAGAAATATAATGCAATTCAGAAACTGTGGCTTTTTTATGACAAAATAAACAAAACCTCAAGCCGGTATTTCAACTCGTAAGCAATGAGAAGTAACAATTAATTAAATAACAATTTTAAATAAATTGGTTCATATATTCATTCTTTGATACACTGACGAACAATTAGTTTGCATTAATATTACTGGTAATATTAAGATTATATTATATTTTCAAATTAAGATTATATTTTGCCATTTTTTAGGTTGTTAAATCGTGTCAAATTTTCCATATTTCGAAATCGATTACCTGAAATACAATTCGACACGTATTACATTATGTGTAATAGAATTTTATGTACGTATGTAAAAAAGAACTCAACATAATTTGGATGCATCCATTTTTCAATAAAGTAGGAAGGTAATTAAAGACACTCTTTTCAATTTAGAACTGAATGCAATTTTTATTGTATGCCTTTTCATCTACCATTTTGTGGAAAAATTAAAAGGATCTAGCAGAAAAAATCATAGTACGAGAACATATGGAGCTTTGGCGTTAGCTAAATTATTTCGATTCGCATCGATGCACCTCAAAAAGCCATCGCAGATATATTCTAAGTGAGATTATTGATTTTCGATACTATAGCCCTGTACGTTTATTTTTCTTCAATAAACGAGACACTCTTTTTCAATGTACTGTATTTCACAAGATTGCTAAAAGATTTGAAACAGTTGTGGATTAATAACTTCTACTTCTATAAACTAACTAAAAAGAACCTTGGTTATACATACATATAATAATAGGATATTGGAATATTAGTTTATTTACGGTGAAGAAAAAAGCTATGGAAAAAACACGAAAAGCTATGGAAAGCAGATAATAACATGGGGACGCTAAAAAGTCTTTATATTTCAAACTAATAATAATGGAAAACTACAAGTGTCTTCGAATAATATCGAATATGGTTTTCAAATTCGAATAACGTCGAATACGGTTTTCAAACCGTATATTTGATCGAATATTTGGTTAATGACCCTAATCTGAAACTTTAATGAAATTAGAAAATAACATGAAGTTACTATTTAATTACCGGGTATATAATTTGAAATGCTGCTATTTTAATTACTCTTCACTTTATAGCGTTAAAAAAGCAAATGGATATAAAATTTTTTCTGTTATGAGACAACAATTACTCCCGTAGGAACATGTTAAATAGTTATCAATCCTAAATTTTACATTTTGTAGTAATTATAGGTGTAATTTTTATAGTCATAGTCAGTAAATTCACAATGTACCCACATTTTATACAGAAAATACTTCATTTATTCTACTCTTTTTTTAATTAAGTGTTATCTTAGAAACAAAAACATCAGTACGTTTTATACTATATCAAATTTTGGAATATCTTTGATATTGCGAGATTGCAACGACTGAGAGGTTAAAAAATTCTATGAACCGACATTTTATTTCCTTGTAGATTAAGTAAAAAATATCACAATCACGATTCATTCATAAATAACATTGATTAACATGTTATTCATCCGCTTTATATGCAGTATTACATATTAGACAACGCTTGCAGGTTTTTAAATACTTTTTTATTTCAAATCAGCAAAGTATTTTAAACATGCTGCACTTCCTTGATAAAATCTAGTATTAAGAACGAATTAATCCGTCACAGATGATACAAAATTATGAATTCAAAAAGATGTGTCTAGGATAAATGTCCTAGCGCTAATAACACTGTACAACAGCCAACTGATTTCGTAACGGCTACTATGAAATTCGAGCTGAATACGATTCTGAAATCCGTTTTTCTCTAGGACGTACAGTTTTTGAGAAAATTAATGTTGGGGTACTGTGCATCACGCCGTTCAATTATTTCGTTACTCCAAAACAATAGGCAGGGCGACTGCCGCGCCACGCCAACATTGAGTACCACTGACAGCGGCGCGTGTTTTGCTGAACTATTTTTTTTATAAAAGGAAAGCAAAGTGATTTTGTAACTTCGCTTGATGCTTTCTTCTGCAGAAATGTCTACTCTATCATGTGGAATGGTTAGATTTTTGCCTAGGCCCATAGTTTTTTAAATAAATTGAAAAATGTCAGGAAAAATTGGTGCGTTTTTGGTGTCTTTCTTACTTTGATCATCATTTAAACATATTTAAATATTTACAATGTAATAACAATTCATATAGTTTTATTCAGGAAAATTCACAGATTCTTCTCGTGTAAAAAGCCACTGAATAGCTGCTACGGTAAAAGCACAAAAAATTTCCAAAGTTGAAAATTTGCAATTTTTTTTTAAATTAATTTTCTCAAAAACTGTACGTCCCAGAGAAAAACGGATTTCAGATTCGTATTCAGCTCGCAAAAATCTATAAGAATTTCATAGTAGCCGTTACGAAATCAAATAAAGTCAAAATTTGTTGTACAGTGTAATAACATTTCTGCTTATTGTAAACATAAAACTATATTTATAATAATAACAGTTAACGTCAAGGATATGCTATGAATACTGTTGCATTACTGTGCCATATGATGATTTCCAGATTTTAATTTATTTTCACAAAAGTGGATTCTTATTATTTTATCTAAAGGTAGAAATTTTACTCTGTCGAATAAAAATATTTCGTTACTATATTGCATTGCAGTTATTATATTGTTATTATATTGCATATAAATATAAAAAAAGCTGCAATTTTCTTAACTGCTTTGTTAATTATTCGACCACTTAGTATCTTATTTACCTTCATTGTTTTAAGAAATTATGGCTAATGGATATTATATCGCATTCCTACCTTTATGGTAATAAAATTGTAACGAATATTTCCATCGAACTCGTCCAGTTTAATGCGTGCCAGCATGAAATTAACACAGGCTACGCTACAATTTCTGGCATTCTTCCAAATATCTTGGTTGAGGTCTTATGCGGGGGCTTATCAGGTAAGGAATGCGACTCAAGATAAAAGCAGACCGTCAGAACGTGTGCGGATAGGGTGGTTACATTAATCCGTAGTTAGACAAACATACAAATCAAAATCGATTCATTACGTCAATGATCATAACTCAATCAACAGAACGTACCGACGAGACTTATAGTTAGATACAGATAAAAGATCAGTAGCTAAATTAAAATATTCAATAACATTGGAAACTACTACTTCCCTGCTGGTCCTAAAAACGTACAAATAATAATTGTGCAAACTTGGAACACATTTCAACTAAATAATTTCACAGAAATTAATAACAAATAATGTCATAACGATTTGATCTTTTTTAAATTTACAGTTAATTAATTACGGATAATTATTAAACTTTGGAACTTTGTAATTTTGATTTTAGAGTTTGAAATTTTTTAACTTTAAAGCCTGAGGTAATGAAATCTCCGAATCATGCAACCTTAAAGTTTTTAAATACTGAAATTTTTAGATTCTAGAAATTGGGGATATCCCCCACTGAAATCTTTTAATTTTCAAAGTTGAGAGTATTCGATTTTTTGGATTTTGAGATTGCGAAATTTTTTTATTTCAAAATTTTAAAACTATAATTTTTTATTATAAATGATGCGCTTTTTAGTTTAACGATCGGAAATTTTTATATTTTCAAACCCTTAAAATTGCCAAATCTGTTTGTTCCTAAATATTTGTAATTTCCTTTCGAACTTTTTTAATTAGAACGCATCCCACGAATTGGTATCTGCGAGATCTTAAACAACCAAATTTGCCCATCGCTGTTCAACGAAACATTACTTCCTCTTAATGAAAATATAAATAAATTCAATAATCATTTATTAATGCAAACAGCAATACAATAATTAATAAAGTAGTTTTCAAAATTATTTGAAAAAAAGGCAATAAAATTTTTATGCGTTCGTTCAGGGAAAAATTAATCATCGTGCGATAAAATAGGTAGTTTGTTTTGCAGTAGTTGTAGGGGTTAAAAGGTTATCCAATTACTATCGAATAATTGAAACTGTATCGAATGCTTTTCTGTTTCGTAATCTTGTGCAATAAACTGACAGTTCACTTTGGACTCTCTGAAAATGCATGAGAACTACGTGAGATAAGACAAAACAAGTTCTGTTTAGATTAAACAAAATGGTAGAAGGTTTCAGTGAACGTTAAACCTGCCGGCAGCATTTTTTTTTATCTCAAAAAGCTAAAATGACTGCATAAATATGCAATGAAAGCTCGTACCGCCTAAAAATACTTTGGTGAAAAAGTTTGGTGCTCTTGAACCCCGTAAGCAGACAGATAGTTATAGATCGATGGGGGTAGGTATGCTGAGGAGATGCACGAAGGAAAAGCTTGAGTCTCGAGTATTTTTAGATTAAGGCAATGTAGGCGCGTGTCGCAGAGGCCGGAAACCGTTTTGTGGGCCCCTCCTTCCCGTTTTCTTCTTCGTTGTTGTTGCCGTCTGCACTCGTGCCGTACAAGATCTATCTTATTTTCCTTCCTCTCGTACCAACACAGACATATATGTATATAGTTTCGGCACCAATGTCCACCGTTTATCAAATGAAATTGATAAACGACAAATTAATCATCAAATTTCGAACATATAACGATAATAAAACATAAGTTTTTTGATTTGATATTACTAGGATAGACTCAAGAGGTGTCCTAAATTTGATATATAGATTTTGGCGACAATCTTCAAGACAAAATCCTATCGTCGTCGACGTTCGTTATAATCAAATCGACAATAATCGTTTGGTATCGTTTGCGATACGTTTAATTAGTTTGAATGAATTTTAAGATCTATATATCTCATTCTTGTTGCACCTATAAGTTTACAATAGGTACTCTAAAGTTTAAATACGCAATTGAATTCGCGTGAAGCACTTGATATGTAAATGCACTTGTTATGTACAGAGCGCCCGAGTTTCTCAGTGTCAAACTTTATCGACATATTCTATATACAAAAATAAGAAAAAAATATTATGTTAACATAGGGTTTTAAAGTTTTTATTAAAAATAGGAAATTACAGCAGACTACCGTGTTCGATTCCACATATGGGTTGCTCCAGTTTGGCGGTAAAACTTTACCATAATATGAAAAAAGTGATACGAAAATAGTATATAAACTTAAATTCTCAAATATGTTATTGAAGTCATGGTGAATGTGTGAAATGAAAATAGGTAATTTTCTTATTCGATATTGTAGAATAAATTATTGATCTTTGTACTGTTTATATACCTTTCTATAATATGATAGCATAGTTTTACGGACAAAACTGGAACATTGAACAAGGCAAATCCATCTCGTGTCGTATTTTCGTTATAACTTTCAGTAAACTGTTTAAAATTCTATGTTAATATAACACCATTTTCTTATTTTTACTCATAGAACATATTGATAAAGTTTCATAGTAAAAAATTATGACACCCTATGTATTATGAAGGTCAATGAACTGAGCTTAACGAGGAATGCTTCCGAGTTGGATCTTACGAATTTCAACGAAATAATAGTCCTACGGGTGAAATTAACGTAACCGTAATTCTAATCTCAGATGACTACTTCGTTACAGAAAAATCCATTTGAAGTTTGAAAGATCATATTGTGATATTGTATAAGTATTAGAATTAATTATTCGGTGAAGTCGGAGCATAATGGTAAACGTATTGGACTTTAAATTAATCCATCCAGGTTTTGACCTTTTACATTATTTGGTTACTTGCATTATTTTATACGTATTTTATTGTATAATAAATGTAATGATTCCTATTTACTTTGAATTTAACTATTTAAAGATTTTTTAATTGTTCTAGTTCAAATCATCCAAATTCTCAAATTTCTGAATACTTAAATCTGCAAAATCTCGACCTCCAAATTTTAAAATCATTTGATTTCTCGAATCTAACAATTGCGCAATTTTCATGGCAAGAAATGATGAAAAAGTCATTTATCGGTTCGATATATAAACTCCACCATATAAGCAAAAATTGGGTATTTAATTTTTTAACAATTCTAAATAAATTGATTACTAGATTGTTTAATGCAACGATAAATAATTAGCTTGTATGAAGAATATGATAAAAAAATAATACAAGAAATATAATAATATTGATAATAAGATAATCTGTATCTACTACTATTTGATACTTGTTATAAATACATCATTTTCTATTCGCGCTTTATTTGTTATTAATCCAACAGTTTATTTTAGTATACATGAATATACATTTTTCGCAAAATTGCTTCATTAAAAATAAAAAATAATATATTTATAGTAAGATTCGCATAAAATAATGACTTTGTGAGTAATGATGTAAATCAGGCTAGGTATTATAAGGTCATGTTAATTAATTACTTATCATAATATGTAAATATGTAGATTGACAAAGTTAACTTGATAATGTATAAAATAATGTATAATACGTTTTATATCTTGCTTAAAGAAGGTACATTTTACTGATTTATGATTAATGACAAATTTTGACTGCGCGAAACTTTAAATTTTCATTACACTTTTATACAACATTTGAACTCATGATATATGTTTTGTGTAAGTTTGTTTTATAACGGAACTCTAGCCTGACCTAACCTATCCTAAACTGAATTATTTTGTAATTTATTACATTCTTTTTATATAAAAATTAATCCCTTTTGTGTTAATCAGAAACAGAATGGTAACAGGTTTAGTCAAGTCATATTTTTTTTAAGAATAACTAGACCCATTAATACTGTATTTCGAATATATTTTCTTTTTAAATATAATCTGATGCGACCTGCTAATTTCGCTTACTAATTAATTCGGTTAAAGTCAAGTTAGGTTAGATAATGTTTAGAAATACACAACCTAATCTAACTCAATCTAAATCGAATCGGTTTGCAGTTTACGGAGTTTCGTTTTATAAAGAAAGTTAATTCACTCTGAATTAATCAAAGATAGAAAACTCTTAGATTTGTTTACGTTGTGTGAAAAATATATCACATTCCCAAAATGTAAGAACATTACAATCATAAAATCTTAATTAACATTCCGGTTTAAATGATAAAAAAAATGCTACTTTATTTCAAAAATAAAAACATAACAAAACTGTTAATTTTGAAAATTATAATCAAAATTATTTAAAAACTGCAAGCAGATCAAAACTAAGAGTTACTTCTATGAAAAAAACTGAAACTAGAAACATATTCCTACAATATTGAACACATAATTAACACAAAAGATGTAGGTATTATTATTCGAAAAGAAGATATGATGAAAGCCACGTATGTAGACGTAGAGGCTCACAATTCGTCTACACGAGTACATACCTACAATTTCCAGTACATTCTGATCTAATTTTGTCTAGACACGTCGTATTTGTATAGTCGCCAGGTTCTGTTTATGAGATACAGTAGACATTCATTATATTAGCGTTTGTCATGTTATAAGAGCTGGAAATTTTTTAAACTGGTTATTTATTACCAATAAGTTTTCTCTTTTATGATTACCAATAAGTTCTCTTTAATGATACTGAAATGGTCTCTTTGGATTCCTACGATACTAAAAGCTCATTAGTGAAAGTCTACATAAAGGTGGCAGTATAACAAGAATCTATTGCACGTGTAACTGGTAAGAAATTTGAATGAAACGTGTGGTTTGCAAAACAATTTGAAATTATAGGCAGGTGAAACACGTTTGTGATAACTTAAATGGCAAATCACTCTCCGAAGTTTGAGTCTCAACAAACTAATTAGAAAATCATTATTAATCTTTATCGTTGAATAACTATGATTAAGTCAATCATAGGCTACAACAAGTAACAGTATTACATAGCAAATAACACAGTTAGACTGAAAATTTCTTAATAGAGAAAGTAATAATATTTGCTTGTAAATTACCCTCCTCCCCTCCCCAAATTTCATATATCGAAGAAAATTAACCAACATGAAAATTCCAGAAGCACGTGTGAGTCACAAGCTGATTTTCAATAGATCGCCATAAACATTAATTGGAATGTAATAAGGAAATGTTGAAGATATCTAAAGTTAGAAATTTCGGCATCTTCGAACGTTCTCAGGAATGTTGTAACATTTAAACGTCTGAAGCTCGACATCTTTTAATTTTTATAATTTTAAACTTTGGAAAGTTGAAAATGGCATAATGAAACTATCAAATTATAGAAATTTTTCATTTCAAAATTTTTTAATTTTGGAATATTTGCACTATAAGAGTACGAAATTTGGAACTCTTCCGAATTTTTGAATTTTCGGAATTTAATATTTCGGAATTGTTGAAGTTTAGGATATAAATATTTTTAAATTTTGGGACTAATATTTTTTAGTTTTAGAACTTTCAATTTTAGAATTTTAAGATTTTCAGATTGCTAAGTGTAAGAGATTTTAGAATTTAAAAATCTTAAACATTGATGTTTTGTAATTACAGCACAATGAGATTTTTTAATTTTAGGTCTGTCTACTATAATACTTTAGAATTACATATTTTAAGATTTTAATATAATAGGACCATAAAACTTTGAGTCTTCATAAATGTAGAAATTTCAAATTTTATAATTTTATAATTTTAAATATTTCACGAACAAATGAATCCCGAAAATTAACTATTTTCAAAAGAGAATACAGTTAAGGTAAATAATTATCAATTCATTATTATTTATTGATTATTAATTTATTCTATTCTATTCAATAAATTCGTATTTTCAACCTTTTTATCAGTTCAAAGGCTTGATAAAAATTTTGATTTCTTGACTATAACTTGTACTAATATTAACCATTTTATAAATTCCGTGATTTAAATTAAACCTGACTCTTATGAATAAAGCAGACAAAAATATTTTTCAGTTACACGATTATGTAAATCTTAAAAAATATTCCATCTTCCTCTGTCTGTTGTTAAATAGTAATGTGTACAAGTAGTGAGTTAATGTCAATTACTTCTTTTTGTCGATTTTTTTTAGAAACATTTTAAACCAAGTTGTAAGATTCTCAAAACAATCTTGTGGCTACGCAAAGATTCAGATATCTTTGTTTAAACTAGTCGTTATCATGTCAACGTTATAAAACGCTAAACTTAAAAAAAAAAACAAGAATTTAAAAACTTAAAATATTTAAGTTAGTTTCTAAAATATTCTACATAACTTAATCATTAAATTTCTTAGTTATTCTGAAGATAACTTGAAAACAATTATTTTTCTTTAGAACTCAATTTCGAATTCTTATGTGGGAACAAAGTCGGAGATATACTATTTTTATAGTTATACTATTTTTTTGTATATTTTATATTTATATAGTATTTCTATTTCAACAAATATACAATTATCACGTTCTTTAATAGATTTTTTTAAATCAATGCATATGAATATTGCGTACTTCACGCACCGATTGAAAGAAAATTGAATGGAAAACAAACCTGTCCCTTTCTCTGCACCACTAATTTCCTTCGTGACGCTGCTGTCGAGCTTACTCGAAGAATCGGTATCATCACAGAACGCACTGTCGTTCAAAGTTTCACAACACGTAGTTACATTTAGGCGATCCAGACCGACGATTAAAGCTGTTTCTATGATCTCGTTCGGTTCTCGTGTTCTTCTCACAGCAGCAAACGTCTCCCAAACTTTGCCGGCGAGTGAGCCTTTGCACATGTGGGGCACCGCGGATCTTTGCTTGATCGTTTTCAGCTTCGGTTTCTTTGCGACTTTGTCTTTGCTTACTTTCTCAAGCACCACGGTCGTACCTACAGTCACCGAAATTTCCATACTTCTACTATAAATTTTACGTATTCCTTATCATCATCGATTAAGTTTTTAATTGTTACCGACTGGGATAAGGAGATGTTGAATTTCTATTTCGATTTCACTTGTTTTTCTTTATTACTATCTCCGATGCCAATTTTATTTATATTGCTATCTTTAATACCAATTTAGTTTTTATTGGTATCTGATACGAATTTATTTTTATTATTAATGCAACACTTGATTTTGTATTGCAAATTCGAACAAAATTACTATAGTTCCAGTTAGTTTATTTTTCTCATGTGTAAATACCGATAAATATAGAAAATACATTAATTTTATTTTATTTTCATAGTTTTATTTTTAAGTTAATGTAGTTTACTTTCAGTATTTTAAATAAGGGAAAGAAGGTGAAATAACTGCTTATGGTAAATGAACTTCTAACAGAGAAATCGATCTAAATACAAAAATGCCACATCGCGTGATTCATAAATTAATTTATTGCATTAAGAATAAGATCTTCTTAAGATCAATATGGAGTAGATTAATATTCAATATTAAAAAGATCATTCCAAGAGCGGAAATAAGATACTGATTTGAAGAAATACACCGTTAATATTTCGAGTTGCAACAAATAATAATGTAACAACAGGTCAAATGTAAGTTAATTTGAATCCGCCTGTTATGGAAAGACGCATACAACAAATTTTATAAATTAGCGAATGAAAAGTCTGAAAATCATTTGAGCATTAAGAAACAAGAGTTATAAAAAATCACGCAAAAAATCGCATGATTTTCAAATGAAAAAAGTTTAATTTAAACATGTCAGATAATATTAAATTCTATTAGCATCTTTCAGGCTAGAATTAAATTAAAAGTCAAAATCTCCCTATGAGTCAAAATTCTGGCGGTAGAAGCGCAATAATTTCAGCCGCATTTAACTATATAGCGAAGACACCAATATGATGAATATTATCGAAAATTAATTTCGAAAGGTATGTAGAAATATTTCAATAGTCGTCCATAGCTCAGAAACAAGATTCACAAAAGAATAGTTCCAAACTAAAAATATCCAGTTAAAGCAGTATCCTGCCTGATCTCCTGACCTAAACCCAATTGAAAACCTTTCAGGAATTCTAGCTCGTAATGTATACTTACAAACAATATGCTACAGTTCTGAAGTTTAGAAACAGTATAAGTCAAGCTTGGTGTAATGTGGACATATCAATCCTACAATTAAAAGTATGAAGAATAAAAATTTTGAAGTAAATCATGAAAGAGGTAAAAATGCACGTTATCGACGTGTAAAGACGGAAAAATGATTTTAACTGCACATTCTAAATGAAGAATTATATTAAGTGGAACTATAGATTTTGCATATCGCTTTTTAAAATCATCTGTTTTTCAAAATAATTTTTTAAATAAACACGCGTTTTACGTTGAAGGTAATTAGACGTCCTGGTAATATACTTTATATTACGATATCAAATAGAATTTATACACTTTTTACAAATTATATGAAATGTCGAATACATACTACGTGGAACTATAGAAATTTCGCTGCCTGTAGTACGATCGATAACAACTTTTTATCTTTTCGCGCTCGATATCCCATAACTATCATTTTGAAATTTGAAGAATCTCCGCTCGTCTTCCATAACAGAAGTTAATAATTGATACAATTAATTTTCTCACAATTATATTGACATTTTTGCAGATCCTTGTGCGTTTATATATAAACTTGATTCAAGTTGATAATTGCAGGGCAAAAATAAGAGGCTATAAACACATGACACAGTGATAGCGTGTCTATGTCATAATTTTTCTGTATTCGTCAGATTGAAAGATAAACAAGGTCTACTGAATCATAGGAAATTTCTTTTGGAAAATTTCATTACCTATTCATTAAATTATTAACTATTTCATATAACAGTACCATTTAATTATATTCTTCATATCAACCACAATAAAAATATTTGTCACAAACCTACATATTTCTAAATTTCGATACCTCCAACTGTTTATATTTCCCAAATCTCTACATTATCAGAATTTTATGTTTTAAAATTTTATACATGCAAATCTCTATGTTATCAATTGTTTATATTCCCAGATGTCTATGTTTCCCAAATCTCTATATTCCTACACATCTGTATTACTCAATTTGTGTGTTCCAAATTGTATCTTCAAATTTCCGTATCTATGAAACTATTGTATTTCTCAATATCTATTGTTTCTGAATTTCTATATTTCTCTGTTCTCAAATTTCTACATTTCCAAATCTCTGTATATCCAAAATACTAAGTTTTTAGCATTTCTGATCAATGCTGAGACATGTATTAAATTTGCAGTTTCCAAACATGTGTTAACTAGTAATCCTTATTATTATTTTCCTACAAAAATTTTTTATCGTACTATTATTTTTCATATCTTGCATATATCTGTTTTGTTTTTATTTGCTTAAATGTCAAAAGTCAGTATCTTATATCTGATAACAAAACATAACTTAAAACTTGCAAACTTTTAAGTACTCTGTATAGCGAATTTCCAACCTTTCTCGAAACAAAATTTTTCTTATTAATTTACAAATCTTTAAAATATTGAAACAAAAATATTATAAAAGTATGTGAATAGAATGAATAAATAATAAATAACACTTTGATAGACTGTCTTTTTCACTAAATTTCGCGTTATTATTTATTTTCATTGTTCAATTGTTTGAATACTGAGAAAGAGAAACCTAACAATGCATTCTCAGGTTTCTGAAAAACAACAGAGAATGTCGAGGGTAATTTTTTATCCTGTTTAAATATTTATCCAAAAATGCCTGTGCTTCTCTAATTATATCTTGTTATTTGCAAGAATGCAAACAATTTTTTTTTAACTAACCAATAAATTTTACATGTATAAAAGGATCACTTCTTAACATTCCTTTTTGTGGTTACTAAAATCGATTGTAACATGTATAAATATATAAACTGATACAAAAATACATCATTAAATTTTGTTATGCACATTAGATACACGAAATATTCAAAGAAATCAACACTGTATTAGCACTGTACTAGCTTGACAAACGTACTGTTTTTACAAACTCAGCATGACGTACGTAATTGTATGTAGAACATTTAAAAAAATTTGTTTCGCCGTTTGAGTGTTACGTATAACAAAATAAAATACTTAAAACAAAATACTAATAATTTTTTAAAATGTATATTATTTTGTAAATAATGTGTACATTAAAAAAGAACTTTACTGTTAACGTAAACTATATTCATAAATAAAACATAAACTACATCACATATTATAATATTTGGAGCAGAATACTTTTTCAAGGCAATAGAGAATGTTATGTGTAGCATTTAAATAATGAAAAAAATATTATTTATAAATATATAGATAGAAATATATATGTAAAAAACAATTATTCTACATGTAATACGTAGATACGCAATGTAAGTTTCTATAAAAAAAATTACGATCTAGGAAAAATGTCACATCAATGTATAGTTAACAAATTTTCGAATTTATATGTATTAAAAAATTTAGAAATGTTCACAACTACAAACTCACAAATTAATAACTTCACATATTTTCACATTTTCAAATTTATAAACTTTCACAAATTTGAAAATTTGAGAATTTCATAATTTAAGAATCTAGATATTTAAAAATGTATAATTTGTAACATTAAAAATTATAAGCTTCTAGAGTTTTATCTATTTAAATATTTAGGAACATAAATATTTAAAAATTTAAGAATTTGAAAATTTAAAAAATTTAAATATTTACCAATCTTCAAATTTAAAGCTTAGAATTTAAAAATTTGAAAGTGTCGAAAATTGAAAATTTATAAATTCACGAACTTTTAGAAATTATTGAATTTGGAAATTTGAAAAACTGAATATTTAACAATACAAAATTGAAAATTTGGAAATTTAGAGGTTTGAGACATTTGGGAATTCGAAAAATAAAAAATTTAGAAACTCAGAAGTTTGAAAGTTAGAAATATAATAGTACAACTACCAAGCGTCTAAAATAACCGTTTCAGGTTTGATATTCTGTAGTACAAAATGTTATTGTCGTACTTTTGTAAAAGTATCTATCAAATTTTGTTGAGATAAATAATGCTTGTATATGTTAATTGATGCTTCAGTATTTACTTATTTATTTTTCTACTTCACTTTGAGTATCAAAGTTAAGTTTGCATTTAACGCCAGCAGTTTTCGTTTTAAAGGTAAGGAATTTCGTCAACTTGAAAATTTCAAGTTTACATATTTAATTTTTCAAAATTGAATTAGTAAAATTCTTCTCGAATTTTATCCAAAAAAATCTAAGTTGCACTCGGGTATCACAAATTCACATTAAACAGTACATTTCTAAGCCATCACAAGTTATTCCCTTAACCAATAATAAAAAACAAATAAGAACAATAAATCACTAAAACACACGATTAATAAAAAATAAATAGTAACACGAGTAACAACGAACACCGAAGCGGAGCTTCTTCGATTCAAACAGACTTATTAGATATTCACGCGATCTTTACCATCACCCTTCAGTTTTCGATTCAGTCTGTTCCTGCATCTCTCCGACGAAAGTCTGAAGCTAGCAAAGCTAGCGATCAGAGGCGAGGGGTTGTTGGTCGTTGAGTAAGGGTTGCAATCCGGTTCCCCCTCCAAGGGGTCACGCAACTGTTGCACCTCGACCATGTGCACTCCTTTCGGTTCCAATACCGGCAAAATGATCGGGACAGATGATTTCTCTGTAGTTCTCGCGGCAACAACCGAACTGACACTAATTTCTCTTCAAGCTCTGCTCTCGCTTCTTTTTCGCGGAGACTGTGTTTCGTTTCCGGTTAGACCCCACCAGATCGCTCCCCCGCTCGTTTTACAACCACGTACAAGCGTACGTGTACGAATCTACGAGGTGTGCGTGGATCCTGATTTTCGAAACCCTCCGAACTAACCCTCCGGGAACATTGGGGGTGATCTTCAAGATATTGATGTGCTTAAGGCTCCTCTTAAAGGGTACCTTTTCTCGAACAGTCCCGACACTCTTTTTCAAATTTTCACACCTTTTAACCGAGTTTTTTTTTTAAATTTAGAGACACTGATACATATACAGATTTTTGGTTTCTAAATTGATGCGATTAGCGAGTTGATTGCTATGTAGCGAAAGGAATAAATGTATCGGAAGTAAATGTTATCACTTATTTTTCATTATAATTACAGATTGCTCTTTATATCATTATGTAAAATATGTTATGTAAATATTTTAATAAAATGTAATATTACATAGCATTTGATATCATTATATCACGAATTGCTTGTTTTAGTAAATAATTTTATAGCTGGATAAAACAGATTTGTCAATCTGAGTTGAACGAACTGAATCTATTAGTTGAACTTATCATTACCGATAAGTGATTTTATAATAAAGTTTTAACGCTTTGTTACATGACAATTAAAAAAAAAATAACTTTAGAATTTTTACAAGTGATAATAAGAAAATAATAATAATAAAATATTTTCAATTAAGAAAGTTACAAAAATATCTTGTAAAAGTACAAAAAAATGTAATCACTAAAGATAAGAAATGTTTTCAATAATTTCAGTGATTATGAAATCTGCAATGTATTTATGGATAACAAAGTATAAGAATTTTATAAGTAAATATTTCCTGCGTAAAATATATTAAAAACAAAATCATACACTTTAATTTTGTATCATGGCATAAAAGACTGAACTTGGAAAAATAAAAGATGTTTTTTATTATTTCACTAATTGTGAAATCTATTATGTATTTATGTTTCACAAAATAGAAGAACTTTATAGCGTATTATGTTACAGATTACCATACAATACATTAAAGAATTAAAAAGAAATTTAACTTTTAAGACTACAAAAATTTGGCACAAACTTCTTGGAAATGTGTAGCCGATAAATTTATAAATCAATAATTATCACGAGATAAAGCAAAACATTTGAAACTAAAAATATGAGGTAGCCTTATATTATATAAACAACAACAACAAAAGAACAGAACAGAACAACAGAACAAAATCAGTAAACCGTACCATGGACTATACAACTCAATTTATTATGTTTATTGTGTACAAATATATAAATTAACCGTTTTTCAATTTTTTCGAAATTCAATTTGTAATCGTTCGTTAATAATTAGTTAAGTTAAATAAATTTTCTGTTTTATAATTATTTAAGAGTTAATAAACAATCATATGTTTCAATAGAGTCCAAATTTAAACACTTATTAACATGTTATGATATGTATTATATTGCATAAATTTATTGACCAAAAATGCCAAGAAATTTTTTACGTTCAAAAGAAGAATTCTATCGAAGAAATTACACAATGATATGCACTTGCAACTAAATTTGCATTTCACAAGAATGAATGTATTTAGTAAGTTTGTATTTTATATTAACAGAATACGAAAACTACATTATAAACATAGTCAAAAAATTAAAACATTTACATTAATTACACATTTATAATTGTGTAACATTATACATTGTAAGAATTGGCACACTTGACACAATGACTAAAAATTTGTATACTAATAATTAATTTTACAAATTGTACAAAATTAATTAAACGTTTGAATTTGGAAATTTACCGCGTTAAAAAATAAATATATACATGTACTTAAAAAAGTAATTCTTACAAATTCTTAATAAAATTAGATATGTTAATTATTGCTGTAGTCTAAGATTATTCTGCATGACATTTTCTATACTATACGTATACGTAATTTTGAAGTAACAACCAGTATTTTTATCAGCAGCTTCGTTAAAAATTTTTATAATTACAACTCATGACTCAAATACTCTTGAAAAATAATTCTTTTATCAAGAACATTTGTAATATCCGTCCACATCATCTAACATTAAAAAACCCGAAACATAATATGATCTTTATAAATGTGGCTAAGCTTGATGTTCTTGGCTATTCATTATGTTAAATGCAATTTTCGTGACGAAAAATAAGTTGTTTGGGAAAATCGAATACCTATGTTTAGTACAAATATATATATTTTTTTTAAGTAATTAAGTTATCGACTATATACTACGATTATAAGAATGAAAAGAAATTTCCTATTTCCAATGATAAAGGTGGGCATTAAAAAAAGCTACTACCATAACTCTGCCAATTTTCAATAAAGACGTTTATAAAAATTTATATTATTACTTCATGCATATGATGCGTATATTGAATTTATAGTTCTTCTTGAATAAATTCGCAAAAGTCGCATTAAACTGTCAAAGTATTTTTAATAATGTTATAAGACTTTTCTTTTAGTACTTTTCTTTTTTGTCATTAAATTAATATTATTTGATTGATTATTTTAGTTAATAATAGTGGATAACTTTGCAACAAATATGTCTCAGAGAAACTGTTTCGAGAATTTCATGTATAGAGTTAATCAATATTTTTCATAAGTTTTGTTATTTTAGAAACATTAAATCCGATTATACCTCTCGAATATTCTTTTACTGAAACATGTAAAGTTTATATGTAAACTAATAATAATTTTTAATTTTTTAATTTAATATTTGATAGTAAACAATAAGTACACCCTGTATATGAATACAAATTTCTGTTACTGAGATTTCAAGCCCACTTTTCGCGGTTTCCTCTGTTCCGTTCTTCCTTCCTTCCTCTCCTCTCGGACAAAGTCAGTAGAAAAAAATTTAGCCTACACTTGGCGTGTACACTTTTTCTGAAACTTCCTTATCGCATTGTGCGATTATTGTAACAGTACGATTTCGATAAAAACCACCTACACTTGCAGTTTCATATATGAACCGTCATTTACGTTTTTCAACTTGACACTGCTTTCTTTAATCTTTCATTTCTCATTTAAAAAGCATACCTAATATTTTTTTATTTGTATTATAGTAATCAACACATTTGTTTATGCAAGATTAACGTTTATTTGTGAAACATAATTATATCATATTTTAATATATTTTATCTGAACATGATATTCAACAGAAATATAAATTTATGTGTGTAAAAAACAGGATATGAATTTAAGAATTAGAATTTAAGGATTCTGAAATTTAAAAAATTTAAAACTTTAAAATTTTGAAATTACTGAATTACTGAATTTTTTAACTTCAAAATTTTAATTTCAACATGGCGAAATTACGAGTCGTTGGAGTTTAAAAAATTTCTAATTTTGTAATCTTGTAATTCTGAGGCTTTAGGACTACGAAAAATCTTTATAATTTTCGAATTTTTTAATTTTTTAAATTTTCGACTTTTGAAATTTTATAATTTTTACATTTCAGAACTTCAACATATTTTTGTATGGGATTTTATAATTTTTAAATATGAGTCTACAAAATTGAATTTATGGGTTCTTTAGAATTCTTGAATTTTTTAACATTAAAATTTTATCAATCTGGAATTTTTTGAATTTTTTGAATTGTTTGAATATTTTTCTTATTGTTAAAAGTGACTCTCAATTCATAAAAATTTGAGAAGCCTCATTATAAACTGATATCATCGTCCTTCTTAGAATCTGCAAATCAGTGAACAAATATATGAGTCACTACCCATTATTGTCTTCAGTACAACTAGTTCTTCATACTACTATTTTCATAGATTCTATTTCCCAAAAATCTGTATAAACTTTATCAAAATTGCACTCGTCTACTTAAAAGAGAACGTTGATAAAGAAAATCACAAAACACCATACAATTGCACTTCCTAAATAAACTATAAAAAAGAAAACTTGATACAATGTTTAGATTCTTCTTTAACTGACGCGTGGAAAAACTTTTTCAACGAGAGAAATAAATACTGTTCACAATTTCTGATGAATACGTATAATTTTAACGAGACAAACACTTGTTAACAATGGCTGTCGTGACCTACGTTCGTCAAAGAACGCCTCGTTCGAAATGAAGTCAGTAAACGTCGAGATAGTGGATAACGTGGACGGAAAGGAAAAAAATGAACGAGACGTATTTACATCGACAAACAAGTGTATGCAATTATAAGCCTCTACAATGGAACATGAAACAAAACATTGCAGTATTGCGAGAAAACTGTCGCAGTAAAAAATAGAAAATTTATACGTTTAGTAAGACGATGTAATGAATACTTTGTTTTATTACAAAGTATGAAATGATATTTCTTTAATATTAAAATATAATCTTTAATAATGAACTGAACCTCTGAATGACTGAATGTCTGTTTAATGTTGAAACATTATACTTTTCTCGGCATAAAATAACATACTGGATATTTAAAAACTGCTCTACATCTGTGATGACCTGGTTCTTTTGAAATTAAAATTACTTACCATAAGTAAATATGTAATAAACTTAGAACGGTTCCACGTGTAACATGAATAAAACGTAGAGTTCGTTCTAAGAATTGTGTTAAAATTAACGGCATCTGACGAGTTATCTCGTTATAAACTGATTAATACGTCTTGGCCGTGTTATATGTATGTAAAAAAAGAAGTTTGATTTATTACTTATTACTCGCATTAATTAAAGAATTAGAATACACATTACTATAAAATTTTTGAACAAAGAATGATTTTGATATAGTGCATAAAATAATATAAATACAAAAAAGATGTGTTACTGTTTCTAAAAAAACATAAAATGTCAAGACTTACTGATAGTAGCAGTTCAATGATAAATATTGTAAAACAAAACGTAGCTACGTAAACTTTGTCCTTAACATAATCATAAGGTAAAGAATACATTTTACACAAACAAATGATACTTATTTACATCCATTAATGAACAATAATATTTTGAAACTAATGACTAATATATAAAATTCAAAACAATTAGAAATACTAAATTCCATATGCCAAATTATTGTATAACAATATTATCGATTTAAGCTTTCTGAACAAAACATATTTCAGACATTTAATCAGAAATAATAAATTATATAATCAAAATAAGTACAATTAAAAATTTAGTGTTCGTGTTTTGTTACACAACGTTTATAATAAAACATAAGAAATGGAGAAAAATATTTATTGAAATATTGAAAATAATTGTCCCTGATGCTACATTCTTTTAATGCAAAAAAAGAAATTGTATATGAGATATAAGTGTATTATTCTTGATTCTACTTTATATAATAATTTAATAAATAAAATGTACTTACCATTTTCTCCATCAGTCAGTGCACCAGTGTCCTCCTCGCTCTTTTTGATTTTATCAACTGTAATCACAAAATTTTGTATACTATTAACTGAAATGAATTGTTAAATAACGATTGTATACTTTTATTGGTTGCATTCTATACATTACGTGCACGGATGTGTATATATATATATATAGAAAAAGAAAAGTAAAACATAACTATACCCTATTATGTCGTGTATTATTTAAAATACTTACTATGAAGCATATGATTTTGAGAATGGTGGTGATGATGTGATGATGGAGGTTTCCTTTCAGGTCTAATGCGTTCCATCAATTTGCTTATACGATCTCTTTCTTTTCTAACCAATGGTCCTGGACAACTTTCTTCTACTACACGAACACACTGACGGTGAACACTTAGAGAACAATCTATAATAAAAAATATAGTTTTTGTTAACCTAATTTTGGCTTTTTATAAATTGACTTTTATTTACGTTACGAACTAATATTTATAACATAGAAAGATAATAACAATATTATATTAGTAGACTAATAAGATAGAAGTATAGTTAGAAAGTGGTATAATATAGTAGTAGTAATAGTTATAATAGTAAGATGGTAAAGAATGTAAGCGTCTTATAAATAAAACTTTTATATTTATTATGAACAGAAATTTTTGAAACCGAAAATTTGAAAATTATAATAATAATAAAACTTCTGCAACGAATTACGCTGGCAGAAGTTTCAATTCAATAATGAAATAGTAGGATAATAAAATAGCAGTATAGCGGAATAATAAATTAGCAAAATAGTAAAATAGTAAAATAGCAATATAATGGTACACGTAACTTCATTTGATCTTTAATCTCAAGCAAAAAATAAATAAACAAAAATACTAAAGATAAATAATTAATAATAAAATATAATTTTACATACCACTACATAAATATCCTTGAGGTCCAATTCCGCCAATGATATGTTGACAATGATTGCAGTAAGTAATAGTGAAGTATTGATGAGCTACAAAATGATGGCCCCTGATTGTCATTTTTCTTGACTTTCCCGTAAGCAAACGCACTTTAATATTCGTTTTATCTTTCGCAACAAAAGTAGGTACTCGTTCAAGTGATACTGGCCGCACTTGAAAAATTTTTGTCAAAATTGTTGCTAAACCAGCTGCTGTCGTGAACTGTCGCAAATCTACATTCTCCTTCTCTATATCTTCTCTGAAATAAAAAAAACCATAATAGCGTAAAGTAAATTATCATAAAATAATAGAAGCTAATATTACATAAATTTAAATAAATAAACTTACAAATAAGGATCCATCTTAGGTAAGAGATACGTTTCTATAATTTTTGTCTCTCGTGCCCTATCAGATGCACTTTCATCCAACTGCGCATCGCTTGGACCAAATAACGTACCTAGTCCAGCTGTTCTTTTTTGTTGAAAATCTGTAAGCTGCGCGTTCAATTCCTCTTTTGCGCGTATACGCGCTTTCCAAAAAATCTAGCAGAGAAATGATATTTTATATGACCACATGATAACAATTAAAATATTTATAAACAATAAAACACATACCTTTCGCAGAATCTCTTCCTTATCAGATTCTTTCAAAAGAACATCATCTATTTCATGTGCAACGTTTTCCTCTACATTATGCAGACGAAGAGGCTACATAAAAATTTGATAATTAAACATTGTGTTTATGTGTTAAAAGATATAATTGTTTTAAATTACTTACTGCACCAGGTACTAAAAAACTAGAATGAATTTCATATGCCCACTTTCTCATTTCTTTAGTATTGCCTTCTTTGTACAGATCCGTTACTAAATAGAACAACTACAATAATATGAATAATTTTTATACAATTTTGAATAATAATAATAAATATCTTAAACATTATAATTTTGTATCCTCAATAATGCTTACCAGACTGGAGGGATCACTATTTGATAAAACATAATTAATAAATACAGCGAGATGTGCATGGTGTTCCCATAATCGAGATAAAGATTTAAATGGACCATGATCTTCTAACTGACCCTGAAATTACAGTAATCTTTAATAAAGTATTTATCCAAATTAGAATGACCTTCGTATTATAAACTTACAACTTCTTGATCACTCATATCATCATCTTCCATTGACATGATTGGTCGTTGCAATGTAGGCAATCCAGGAATGCTTTCATTTAGCATTGTCTATAAATAAAATTGAAGTTAATTATACCCTACACACAATTGAAGTAATTAAATTTCCAAAACTTACATCATTTATAGTAGAATTAGAAGTATCATTCCCTGGACTTGCAACTGGATATGGCGGAGGTGGAGTTCCTGGAGGAGTGATATGAGGTAATTCGTCTATATCAATGTCACTATGCCTCACATGCCTTGGAGGAGAAAGATCATTCATTGATTCTGATGCTATTAAACGTCTACTAGCTTCTGATGGAGAAATGGTTGTTGTTCCCAGTTGTTCAGGACTGGATTTTGTTCGTTGGTGCTTATTGAGTGAATTCGAAGAACCCAAATTTGCACCCTGTGAAAGCTATAATAAAAATCGAATATAACTTCATTAAATAATACATAATAATGAACAACATGTTAACAATTATACATTAAACATTTATATAAACTAAGTCTGTGCAATTCATTATGCAATAGAGTAATAAGATATATGCATATTAACAATAACTTTGTACATGTATGTATAATATAATGACTGATAAACACTGCAATCACAAAACTGACTAAAAAATATCTATATAACAAACAAGTATTAACAAATATACTGAATAACCATAAACACATTCAATAATATTTTGATTACAACCACATTTGAAGAAACATTACTTAACAGAATTTGATACTTTTCAGGTAATAATACTTTGGCAGTAAGTACAGATCTTTTATAAAATAATGTTTGACATCAACTTTCGAAATATATATATATGTATTATATAAAGTAAAGATGCTTACTACAAAATATAAACAATATATTCGCATAATGCAGGTACTTGACTATCATTATGTATTATGATGATCCAGTATGTATAGTGAAACATGTATCCAAATCTTTAAAAACATGACAATAGAAAACTACAGAATTATCCAGTAGAAAAATGAGTTAATTGCAGAAGTATACACAGTGCTGTCATGTGATACTTCCTTTTTACCATGCATTTTTTATATAAATTATTCATTTAATAACTTAGCAGCTAGACTACTTACAGAGTTAGGTATGCCATGACTGGTGGTTGAGGGCATTACATGAGTCAACAGATGACGTTCCAGCTCCAACTGGGCTACGTTGTGCGTATTTGTAGTAGGCGGAGGTCTGGGAGGCAATGGTGGCGGAGACAGGCTTTGCATGGACAAGGATTTACGAGATGGTAGAGGCGGTGGTACATCACCACTGCTACCACTCAAGGGTGAATAATAACCCGGGGAACATGAGGTGTTTGTTACCAATGAGCAAAGCTGTAAGACACAACAAAAGCTGGTTAGATAAAGTTAGCAGAAGCTTGAATACATCCCTATATGACTGAATTTGAAAATTTCAACTGTAATGCATATATACTTTATGCAAAACTTATACCTGTACAGCTCAAGAAATGGACACGCATGAAAATCCAATGTAAGTCTTGTCATATTTTCTCATTATATACTGTGGTATACAATAAAAAATGCATCAAATTATTGAACTGCTACACAATCAGTGATAAAAAAAATAACGTCCAAATGTTGATCATATGCTTTCTATCAATAAAAATATACATCTTAATATCATGCCGAGCAACTATTTAATACATTGAACAGCATAGGCTAAAACTGTCAAACACTGATATTAAAGCCAGGCACAAAAAATATATAGGGATATAAGAAATGTTAATGAATTAAGCGTTAAAACGATCTCACATTTCTATGAATACAATTATGTATAATAACGTGATATTTATGATATAATATATAAGACATTCCATGTAACTGAAATGAGTTATATCATCATAATAACTTGGAACATGAAAAAAACAATTTAAAAATAGTTAAATGATTCTATGCTTATTATATTTGCAAACTTTATTTTTGCAATAAAAATAATTAATTTTATGCAATTTAATATTTTAAACATCATCAAAGATATACTCCATCCCAGTTTATGAAACATCTCTTATACAAATATCTAGTTTACAGGTATAAAATTGATTGATGCAGTACATTAGTGCAATAAACAGAAACCTTAAAATAATTTCAGCATTTCATTAAAGCACATTACAAAGGAAAAAACCAGACCTGTTCATTGGTTGTAATTGCA
The DNA here is from genome assembly GCA_963576845.1 of Megachile leachella. Classification (NCBI taxonomy): domain Eukaryota; kingdom Metazoa; phylum Arthropoda; class Insecta; order Hymenoptera; family Megachilidae; genus Megachile; species Megachile leachella. The sequence continues at coordinate 13,847,285 of OY756256.1, read as the reverse complement.
GCTAGTTGTTCCTGTAGGGTGCGTACCCTCCTTTCTGCACCTGCCAGTTCTGCTTGTAATGCTACGACATTAACATTACCACTGCTAGTACTGGCCTTCGCTAGGTCGCTACGAAGCTTATCAACATAACTTTGTTCCTTCTCCAACATAAGCTGGAATGTATGAACACGCTGAGTTTCCAGCTGCCGCTTTTTCTCAAACTAAAACATATAAAAATGCATAAGATAATTTCAACTGTCAATCTATCCATATTTCATTATATCTACATAAAATTCATTAGCCATTTGTTATCCATTAGAAAAGAAAGAAAAATAAAATATATATACCAAAATGGAAAATAATTATTACATATTAATGTAATTTGTTTTACTATGCATATGCACAATTTGATTCATGTAAATTATCAAGGGATCCATCTTCATCAAAAGTTAATTACATTATAAAATCAAGCCTATTTATTGAATATTTAAATCTTCTTATATGTGAACATTTCTAATTAGAAATATAAAAAATGCTATTCATAACCTAACAGTTTCCTATGTCAAGATGTTTGCTAACTACTTCATATATCAAACTAAGAGATAAGTTGAATAAATGTAAAAAAAGGGCCAACGTAGATAATCAGCATACTTAATGCATTTTTAATGCATCTTAATGACACAACAGTATAAGAAACTTACGATTTTCTTAATGTAAATTTTATTATCGAATATCCTGTTAGTATGTCTAATATATCCTAAATCAAGACAAAACCAACACTTAGGAAGATTTACTACATATTAAAATAGATTTTTTAATCTTTTAATTGTGGGCTTTCAAAACCTTGGAATTTTCAAATTCCGTGTCATTATGACTTACATACGCTAAGCTTTTAAGGCTCTTAAGACTTTAGAATTTTGAAACTTTGGAATTATTAAATTGTGAAACTCTGACACTTAGGAATCCGAAAAGGTTAGGATTTTGAAACTTCAGAGTTGTAATTTTGGGATATTGGAACTTACAGATTTTGGGACTTTGAAATTATAAAGCCCTAGAATTTTCAAACTTCAGAATTTAAATATTTTTAAATTTTTAAACTGTGAGACAGTGAAATTTTTTAACTTTGCAACTATGGAACCCTAAAACTTTGAAACTTTGAAATTTCAGAATTTTAGAAGTCTAAGACTAGAACTTTAGAATTCCAGAACTTTGAAAGTGTGAAATTAAAAAATGATTGTACCCTAGGATTAAAAAAAATAATGCATTCAAGCATGCTGATTTATAAAAAGTTTTATAAAAATTCGTATTCAAAAGTAATTTCAATCCATAAAAATAAAACTCTACTGCACACTATTATAGAAGTCTAAACTAGGTTTAGACATGAAATAATGAAGTTTGTTTTGAAAATAAAAATTAACTCCTATCCATACTTTAACGAATTAGACTCATGCAATATTTAAAACTCGAATTTGTTATTATGTTTCAGTTTGAAGTTTAAGTCCAATCATAATATGCATAGTAAGGGATGCTAAATACAAAATTGACACTAACACTTTAACTTTTTTTATGTGTTTAAATATCATTGCAATGGATCGTTAGGTCCATTATAGGATCCATTATAGATAAGTTGAATGACGTATCTGACAAGTAACTCGTATGACATTGTTCTTGGCTAATTTTGAACTTACATCAACAGGTTGGGGTCCAGTAATACGTGCATTACATTGTGCACCGGCTGCTGGAGCAGTCGATGCCCTATGTAACGAAGTCGCTGGTTGCGAGGGTGAAACCATCGTTGTGCCGGCTGATAGACTGACTGGTCGTTGATGTTGTCCACCCGTCACGCCAACCTGTAGTCCTGTGGCCGTCGTCACCGCACTACTTGTTGCAACTGACTTCTGCTGCACCGTCAGTACCACCTGCGTCGAAGCTGCAACAAGAGTTCAAGGACGATGATTAGTCACCTTTCGCATACCTTAGCCGGTCCTTCCCTCGCGTTTGACCCTCCACCTTTCTTTTGAGAACTGCTTCAACAGTCATCACTTGTATTTTCTTTTAAAAGATTCAGACTTCGATCAGTTCAACATTTTGCAAGCAATTTGCATCAAATAAACCACAAACTTGATTCACTGTATTCTTCTTCGTTTCAAGAGAAACAATAGGACTAACAAGAAGAGCGAAATGATTTACCTCAGCTGTCTTATTTTAAATTATCTACAAACTAAATTTCTTCTTGTAAAAATATATCTATATTAACATCCGTAAAATTGAAAGATAATTGAAATAAGCATAAAGAATAACTGAAGTAGAAAAAATAAAAAGGACTATAAATCATTTTTTAAAAGACTACGCTTTTTTATGCACGAGGGTGTTTATACGAAGGCAGTAAATATAAATGAAAGTATAACTACATTTGTTAATACTTTTTATGAATATTTTTTGATCTTCTGTCAATAATTTTCATACTTTTTCATTTTCATACTTACAGGCTTATTCATTTCCATTATTCAATAATTATATATGGACCTTTGATTTATTTTTTTTAATCTAGTTAACGTGAGCCAAATGTCGATAGTTCTGGCATTAAAGTAGGAAAATAAGGAAATATTGTAAGCTTGATCGTGACTTTAATATTTTTTAATGAAAACATGAATTGTTAAAATTAATCGATAATGAATTATTTGCGTTATTGAAAATACATTTATAAATATAGTGAACATCCAATATCAAATATCTTATCATGTGAAAATGAAGGAAATGCTAGACTTTGTTAAATCAATAATAATGATACCGAATGTCACGACAACAATAAGATTAAACGATACAGAAAAGATAAAGCTTCGCGAATGTTTAACTTAAATATCCGAAAAGATAACATTGAAATACAAATTAGTACTCGCAAATAAAATACTGTTACGACATTAATTAATTCACATGTCTGATTGAATAAACACACTACTACTTTTATCATTTTTCGTCTAATTCTGGAAATACATTTCGTCCATCGAAAAGTTTAATTAACAATAACTGGTATCAGAATTAAAATGACATCTCAAAGACTCGAGCATATTTTTCTGAATAAAAGCATCAGCATTGTGCATGATTTTCAAAATGTTTACATTGTTTTTGAAGTTGTAGATGATAGAGGGTATGTACTAAATCAGAGTTCATAATTTTGCACAATATTTGGTGACCTTTCATACTGATTTTACTAGTACAGATTTTATTAATATCGTACTGATTTTGAAGATTAATTTATTAAAATTAATTTATTAAATAATACACTTATTGGTTTTTAGAAAATTAATGATTAAATTTCATGTCCAAAATATTAAAAATATGATTTACATAACTTTATAGTTTTAAAACTTTGTAAGAATTATAGTTAATAAATAGAATTTTGTTATTTTTATTTTAATCCTGTTTGTCCTCCTTTGCACTCTGCCCAAAATGTTATATTAATTATTTATTAATATCAACATAAGACATAATTGATATTTCAAGATATTTCAATAATTTTTGACTATATATATTAATCCCAAATTTAATGATTGTATAATTTACAATTTGTGAATTTGAGAGTTAAAAAAATTAGGAATTGAGGATTTTAAAAATCTGGAAATTTGGAAACTTGACGATTTCGAAATTTGGAAATTTTGGGTCAATATTTATAGACAATATAAAAATACTGATAATATTGTATTAACAATACATGTATATTGATCACTACAATTATTAAAAAGACATATAATATATCGTCTGAAATAATTTCTTCAATCTGATAATTAAAATTTATTATAATACTCTTAATTGAAAATTAAAAAGTAAATTCTTAATTTAAACTCAACCGTAATTTCTAATTAAAACGAAATTTTATAAGACAATTATCATTTCTATTATTATTGCTGACAATACTTCATACTTCCCTTTTTTTAACGCGCTTGTTGGCGCCTTTAGTATTAACATGTTCCCGTTATAGAACTACCTCTATCATTAGCAGCATTAATAAACTAATATTATATATAGGCGCCATTTTATTTATTGAATTTAGATAAATTAACTCTATACATTCTGTGTAATAATACAAATAAGTTTTATTACTGTAAAAAATGTTACTTATTAGCAGACATTTTAATTAAAAATTAAATGTCAAATTGAAGAAATTGTAGTTTAAGATTAATTTTCACTTATACGAGATTCGATTAAAGGACACATTTTAATCTCGAATTGGAAACGATCGAGAATTACCAATTAAATTTCTATTGTTACTTAGAAGAAATTTCAGTTAACAGTTGGAAGTTAACTGTTGATTGCAAAAACCGTCGATTAAGATGAATGTTCAAAGGTCAGATTATAAATTGAATTACAATTTTCAATTAAAGGAATCATTCCATTAACAATTACAATTTAGTTAATAATTATTTTTAATATTATAATATTATTATTGATGTTGTTCTCAATAACTCTTAATAATAATTTGTAACGCTGGTCAGAAATTTATATTAGTATTTTTTGCCAGCTACACTAAATGGCTACACATAAATATTGGTTGAAAGATATTTATTAGGAATTTTTATGTTTGTACCGAATTCACCGTGAAAATTAATGGCCTTCCTACACAATGTGCAATACCGATCATATTTTATTAAAAGCATGAAACGTACAGGATGAAAAAAATGAAAATACGAGTAAGCCGTTCGAAAATGATATATTAATGGAAAAATTATATAATTGCAAGCATTGTAAACGTTCTAGAAACGGCTGAAAATACCGGAGTAGGGTTTTGCACGAGCTTTCTTCCAAGCTTGCCTCAGGTCGTACGTGGTTCGCGTCTTCATATAGACACAAATCGAAATAAACGCGTATTCGAAGGGTGATCGATTTTCTCGGGTAATAGTTTCTCGTGTTGGCGATTTAAGGTTAAATTCCCGATACGCGCGCATCGGGAGCCGTGTCGTCTGCGAAACTGCGTAAAACGATGCCGACCCGAGGCGATCCGATGAGTAGTAAGACATTCGTACCGAGAAACTTGGCCCCAGGTGTGTGTATTAATATGAATGACGAGATTCTTATGTTTACACACGACTAATCTCTCGTGTACGACCAGGCCTGGTCATTTGACTATACTGCAGCATCTTTCTAAATCGATTCTAATATTATTCGTACGCTTTTGGAATAGACCGTTCCAATTGAGAAAGTAATTATAAAGAAAAGTTGCAATATTATTGTTACTTTCGACAGTAATGAAATTTTTTCTTTGTCGAAACATTTCTTCTTCTTACTGGAAAGTTTCAATGATTTATTTTTCTTATTTATTTCCATTTGTTCGCTGCACTATTGGACTTCTGCGTTATAAAAAATATATTTCCTTACAAAAATGTAGAATTACCATTGTTACTGATTTTGTTAATATCATTAGCCATTTTTCAGCAAATGTACTGATTTCAAATTATATTATCAAATTAAAAATTACAACTTTTAGCTATGCTTTAACTAATGTATTGAAGGATTTCGAAAAATTCTTGTAATCTTGAAAATTAAATAGCTAATAATAATAACTATAATACAGCTACTTACTAATATATTTAATTAATCGTATCAGTAGTTTTCCTTTTAATTATTTATTCAACTTTATTAATCTTACATTTTCAACAATATATTCTGTAATAATTATAATCTCCTTAATTGGAAGAATAACAATTATATTCGATTATTTCTTAAAATTAATTTACCAAAAAAAATCTAAAATACATTTTTTTAATTAAGTAAATGCAAAATTATTTGTCAAAATTGATCTGGGGTTTGAATCCATGTATACTTATATGTGTTTGGATATGAAATTAAATATTTATTAATATATCTATTTTATTATCACATAAAATTCACACAATTACCTTAAAATATTTAGCACTCTCATTTTACTTTTGTTTAGTTCTTGTCTTTATTAAAAATAAACCGCCGATATCTAATAATACATCAAAAAAACTAAATGCGATATATTAGCAATTAAAATTTATAAAATTTACTATTTTCTAGGTAAAAAAAATTAATTATGTAACTTCATTTAACAACCATATTTCATTAATATTAAAAATTATTATTTTTTCAATAATATATTTGTATCACAAGCTTAAATTGATGTTTGTTTAAATAAACGCACCAAAACATCTATTAAATTTATTAAAATGTATGCACATAAACATTTATTAAAATTATTTGATAAGCAATCTTTATTGTTGTACTTTATTGTAAAAATAAATAATCATTCTACTTGCAACAAATAATAAAACTCATAACAATAGTATTAAACAAAAATCTAGCGAGGTCAGATGTAAATAAATAAAAGAAAATCATTATAATGATCAAAGAAACTAAACAGTCTCCGTTTTCAATTTTAATAATAACATGATTGTAACGCGTAAAATTTCAAAAATTAATAAAACCTAAACAAATTCAAGAATATAAAGTATTAATGTGGAAATTATGAAATACATCATTTTAGTATATTATATCATATTCTCACTTTGCATTTTTTGTTTTATTAATCTCAAATTCAGTTAATTCTTCGTCACAGTCTGCAAATATTCTATGAAATATTTGCACATTGTCAAATACATAAAGAAATTACAAAATTGCTGAAAACAATTTCCACAATTTTAAGTTCTGTGACTATAATTTTCCGTTCTATTTCCTCAAAACGACGTAAAAGGGTCTATCCGAATAAGGTAATCAAAAATGCCCTTGAGCCGAACGAAATACCTAATATGTACGTCAAACGATAGTATATCCAAAAAAAAATTTGACATCAAGTTTCAACCCCTTTATTTTTTCTATTTGATTTGGTACAAAAATTTTGAAAATTTTTCAGATTTTTTATCGCCAGTTTAAGCTCTAGTTGTGAAGAATGAAAGGCCGAAAAAGAAATCGAAAAAAATGCGATTTTTTATTGAAAATGTCGAAGCACTTCCTTTATATTATCGTTAACAAATAAAAGTTAATAGACACTGAACTAATTAAAATACAATTTTAATTCAATTAATTGAACTAAAATAAAATGACTTGTAAAGTGTGTTTTAAGTATGTGGGCGTGAAGACATAGTTATAGAAGATCAGATATATCTTCAGATTATAGTGTACCACGTAAATCAGATCTTCATGCTGTTTGTGAATTGATTTTAAATATTCATTAGCCCAGCGAAATCTGGATGTGTATAAGAGCTACCGTTTTACAAAATGATTAAGTAGGGCAACTAACGTACTTTGGAAAGTTATTATATTTGGACTTACAAAATGTTTACCAAGTGTATCCTTAATACAAATATCTTAGAAACTGGATTAATTAACTCCAACAGAAGAAAATATGAGGAAAAATCTCGTTATAAATACGTGTCAGTTTTTCAAAAGTTTATTTATGATGGACCAACAACTTTATTTAAAGAATATACACTGTGTATGAGTGTTAAAACACTTAACTTTTGATAATTATATAATAATTTGTCTGAAGTATTAGATTTTCACATTTCCGGTATCTTACATTACATTAAGTACCCCTTCATCTCTAATTATTATATAAACGGCTAAATTAACAGCTTAATGAAACGAATCAACTTAACGAAGCTTGTATTTATTCATAGATTAATTTGTAGCAATAATTAGACACCATTCAATTAAAACTAGTAGAAAAACTAAAAGTACAAATGTTAAAAATTGTGTCATAATCACAGAGAATGGAGGATATGTGAATGAAAATGGAGCGCGAAAAATATAACTTTTACTCAATTTCCATAAGAGGTACTAGGTTGTAACGATAAATCCGTAACGAAAAAGAAATTTTGTACTCCATTTCTATTAACCTAAAAATTTGTAATTTTGAAGTAACACTTTAACGACTGATATTCATATTATTAATATTAATATTTACATTATTTTAATTTGCTTCATTAAATGTTAATTGCAATCCAAAGATTAGTAGCTTTGCAGTATAGGTAGAATATCATTATCAGGCCAACTTTATTAATAATTAATTGTTGAAGGTAAGTATTACGCAATATGTGTGAATTAATATGATAGGAGTGAAAAATTCTGCGAAATGCGTAGTTGTCAAGGTATTTAAGTAAAAAATATAAGAAGATATTAGAGGAGGAAACAAGTGTTCAATGATGAATAAAAATAGAATAGACATGCATCGCAAGAAATATTACATCAAAACAAGAAAACGCTATTATGGAACGCGAATTTATGGAACAATACAATACAATAATAAATAGTAAACGCAGTACGCACAGCAATGAGATATATATGGAAATAAATGTTTCAAGTTTAAAAATTTAAAAATATGGTAATTTGAAAATTTAGGAATTATGGAATTTGATGATTTCATAATTTAAGAATATATAATTTTTAATTTTTTAACCCAAAAACTTACAAATTTTTTAATTTAATAATTTTTCAATTTGGACATTTAGAAATACAAAAATGTCAAATTTTGTAACTTTAAAATTTTTCAGCTATTATGTTCAAAAATTTATAGATTTTGTAATTTCAAAACTTAGAAGGTTAGAAATTAAAAGTTCGAAAATACGGAAATATAGAAATTTTAAGTTAAAAAATTTTGTAATTTACCAACTTTATTTAAAAATTATCAAAATTTAAAAATTCTATAATATGAAGGTTTAGAAATTTAAAAATGTAATATATTAAAAATATAAAAATATAAAATTTATAAGTTCAGAAACTTGGTATTGCGAAAATTGTAACAATTTTTAATTTACATATTTATAAATTCGAGGAGTTTAAAATTCGGAAATCTAGAAATAGAAGAGGAAACTTAACAATTAAAAAATACAAAAAAATTGTATCTCCGAATTCAGAAATTGATAGTTGTCCATCACTACTTTATTTTAAATACTTACAAATAGAAATACAGAATTAAGGAATTCATAGAAGACATGGTTAATCAATTTTTCTTTCAAGAATTGATATACTTATTCCTTTCTGATACAATTTACAGTAAATGTATCATTTTGATCAAAAACATTTGTTTAGGAAAACAATGATGAACCTGAATCTTTTCCCGAGAATTGCAATATTAATCCTTCTCTGGTACAATTTATAATTGTAAATAAAAACCTGTGTATAAGAAAGCTATAAAATTCTTTATTTCGACACAATATTTTCATTAATAAATGGTAACATGATTGCCGGCAAGATAATATTAAGTTCTTGTTTTGTCCGCACAAAGGTTAAAATGTTGCGGAATTTGATGGAATTACAGCATAGCTCTGGCAAGGTAGAGGCCGTCTATACACTCATTGTGTTATACCTGATGTGTTAGAAAGAAAAGGACAGACTCTATGAACGGTCACCGCTATAAACTCCGATGCTTACATCACTGGAAACCTCGTCGCCGCAGCTTCGTTCATGTTGGTGTGTTCAGAATAAAGTCGCCGACCATCGTTCGTAATCTTTATAAATGTCTCTTTTCGCGGATACAGTTAACAAATGTAGCTCCTTTTTTCTACGCCTCACGACTAAACGTTAGTTACATGTCACTGAATAGAACATACACTAACACGCAAAAGTCACAGAGAACATTCAAAACAGGACAATTAAAGTTTTGTAGTCATTGAAACGTCTCTGCAGTTGTGGATAAACTGCGATACTTTGAGCCCTGTCGTTTTGAAAAATTGTTACTTTGGGATTATTATAGATTTTCATATTTTGTGAACTTCTGAACTTGTCTAAAATTCAAAACTATAAGGTTTTTGATACAATATATAAACTCCGAGGGATTTTTACAATTTTTAAATGTTTGAATTTTTGACTTGTGAATTTTTCAAAAATTTGAAATTTTGTAATACTGGATTTTTTTGTAACTTTAGGATTTCAGAATTTAGAAATTGGTATTTAGCAATTTCAAAATTTTTTAATTTTGAAGTTTCTGAATGTTGTGACCTTGAAATTTAGAATGTTTAGATACTGAAACGCTGAAATATTAGAATTTTAATATTTTGGAATTTCTGAACTTACAGGCTTGGAATTTCAGAATTTTGTAACTGTGAGCTTCGGTATTTTGAACTTTCAAAATTTTTAAATCCTTAAGTAATAATACTTTTGAACTTTCAAAAGTTTCAATTTTAAAACTGAAATTTTTTAATGTAAGGATATTAGAATTTTTTAATTCCTGTGCTTTGATACTTTGAGTTTTACGTCTTCTAAACCTTTAAGCTTTTAAACCTTGAAGACTTTCGAAAGTACTATATTATAAGCAAATAAATCTAAAAAAGTAATTGCTTTCAAAAATAAATGTTTACCGACAAATATTATGAAAGACCTACTATAAAGGACACGTAGACAAGAAGTTTAAATGATTAGTATGTAATGATTTTTAAAATGTTCTACAAAATACAAAGGAAGAATCTGGAAATATTCTGCAAATTTTTATAAAATTTTAATAAATATTTTACACACTTTGAATGCGAGAGTATCGCGCTTTTTTTTCAATTCAAATAGAAACGGAATGAAACGCTAATCATACAATCGAACGTCGATTACTCAGGGATTAATTATCACCAATTACTCACACAATGAATTTCCTTTCATAAACTAGTAGGTTTCCTTGTTTTACATCACTTTTTTAATATAACTTTGAAATGAAATGTATTATCTTTACAGATTGATGCGAAATTATTCACTCATAAATTGCTGGAGTAAAAAGTGTAAAACAAAAAAATTTTGAATTTGAAATTGTATCTTGTAATATTGTTAAAAATTTATTTAATTACTTGAATTCATTTTTATTATTTTATTATATTATACCTGTTAAATCTGTAGTACTGATTATCGGTCACCTTCATTTAAATTAACACATTCAACGTTCAAATTTCGTAAAAGCTTATCAAATAAAAAATAGATTTGAGTGGGCTGTGAACAAATACAAACTACCATATACACAGAGAAAAGTGGAAAATTATAAATCAACATGGAACTAACTCACAGGATTGGCTTCAAATAACTGATTTGTTAAAGAGGACTTAGCAATCGTTGATTTTTAGTTGCTGAATTTTCAAAAGTACAAAGATTTAAATTTAGTACTTCAGAAATTTGGTATTCGGAGAGTTAGATATTTAGAAATTCGAAAACTTATGAATATGAAATTTCGAAGGGGACAGTACAAATTTGGGAAATTAAAAAATTTTAAAGTTGTGAAATTTATATATTTAAAATCGCAAAAGTAAAGGCAAATGCTAAGATCTCCACCACATTTGTGCTCATTCAAAAGAAATGCACATAGTAATTAAGTATAATTATGTAATAATTAATTATTTATATAATTTTTTTAATATCACATTTTTACATTTTCAGATTTTCAAAATTTTAGAATTTTACAATCTTACTTACTTATATGTATAAGAATTAATCATTAATCAAAACCATTATCTATTTCAAACGGGATATGTTATACAAATAATTAATATTGTAAATAATTTTCCCTTCCAATTTTCTGATATGTAATAAATGTAATTTCCATGTATATTTTTCACAAAGAAAGATTATTGTATTATCTGTCAAGGAGTATGTGTCACTGCTAAAAAATAGCGTTCTTTGTTAAACTTTCCCATAGCGAGAGGGTTAATATGTAATATCTCATGCATCTATTTTTATAAAAGAAGGTTAATAACCTACGACAGTAGGGTAGTCGCATCACTTATGATCATCAATGGCAAGATATGAAAATAACTTACAAAAGGTGTAAGCTATCCAGCTTATGTGTGTTCACATTATAAGCTTTCTAGATAGACTATCTGGTAATGGTCAATCGACGGGAAAATTATACCATAGAGGAAAAAGTACTTCCCCTTTGTATTTGCGCAAGAGTGTAGAGATGATGTAATAAAACAATATATAAAATTTATTACGTTTAAATATTATTTACGTTGACATTTATTTCTTAAGATATACTGAAATATTTTAAGTTCAATATGTTTCTTTTCTTTTTAAAAAAAACACCTTCATTGTGCATCTAAGATTTTGAAATTTGATACATTATGTTGTTATGGATCTCTAAACTTACATATGATTTCAAACGTCTGTGATCAATAATTTAAAAAGATATCTGATGTCAAAGTTTTTATATAATTTATGTTTTAAAGCTAAAAGCGTATAATAAAGTTAATTTTTGTGAACGATATCAAGCTTCCGTCGAAGGATTCTAATATATTTCTTTCTTTAATCTACACAATTATGTTTATAACTTATATAATGACGTAATCAATTTCCTAGATATAACATTTTATGTCATGTCATGTTATTATTATATTATTTTAGGTGTTTTATATAATTAAAAAAATTAATTTTAAAGGTGATTCTCAGATTTAATACTGCTTTTTACACAGTAAATATCATAAGACGTTTACGCGGAACTTATTATTTTATTGATAAATGTAAACAAAATATTTATAAAAAAACTTCAACATATCTTATAAAATTTAGGAAAAAAATTGTTTGCGCACTAAAAATGTAACTTTCATAATTTCTATATGAAAAACGTAAAGAGTGAATTTATAACAATCTACTATACACTTATGAACATGATACTGAACTGCAAAAAATAAAAATTGGAACAATTCGACGGAAAATTCTCGCGTAAACCTAACATTACTGTAGTTTTATTATAATGCATAATTAATAACTGCATAATCCTTTTGTTTAAAGTACATGTAACAGTAGGAAAGATAAAACTGGTCGGAACTTTAACATTAAATTCGTAACAATATGATTATAACTAGTATCCTTTTTAGAAACAAAACAGTGGCTCCACAATTTTTACTAGAAATATTGATTTTAATATATTAAATCAAATTTACGTTTTTTATAAAAATGTTACCTCACAGAAAATGAACTGCTTTCGTTTTTACAAAAACCAAAACTTATTTGAGAATAGAATACACGGAAAGTGTAAAATTATCTTTATTTAAAAAATATGGTAACTTTTATAGAAGTATTGGAAAATGTATATTCCTCAAGGTACTTCTACAATATCCAGAAAAATTTCAAGATATTAACCAAGTTAAATAGTTTTAATTCAATATTTGGATATTATAATATTTTGTCATCGGTACAATTTTGTATTTATTTAATTCACGGCAGGACTACAAATATTACATTAAAATATGAAAATTTCTCTGCTGAAATTTTCTGGTTACAATCGTTAAACCACAAAATTTAATATAGATGAATTTAAAAACAGAAAGAAAATTTAATTGAAAACATTGAAATTAATCATGCTAACCAATTATTATATGTTTCAAAGGTCAGATGAACAATATATTACATAAATAAATCAATACTATAATCGAAATATTTTATAAAGTAAAAGCAATTTTTCTGTAAGAAAGCTAATTTATGTTCCCAGTTGATAAAACAGACCATTTACTTTTACATAGTAATATTTTCACAGCAGTTCATTTACAAAATTAATTTCATTGTGCCAGCAAAATTTCTTCTACCTCGTTGTCAAATAATGTGGCAAGAGTGTTGAAAAAAGAAAAGAAAAAAAAAAGAGGTCATAGAAAAGAAAGAAAGTATGTAAACTTACACTTTATGAGCTGTACAACATCCGTATGCGTGGACTGCATTACATTCACGCCGTTAACCTGGAATTACCAATCACAGTTACAAATAGTAAAAAATCGTATGTTATTGTAAATTTAAATTCATAAAAACTATACGTATTTATCAACAATCTGAATTTACAAGTTTAACTATTTATTCGCGGCAAGACAATGAATACTTCCATTGAACATTTATGTACAACAACTAGCTCTACAGTTATTTTTCAATAACATAAATTCGATATTAGCTCACCTTGATTATTTTGTCGCCTGCGTGAAGGCCAGCTCTCGCGGCTGCACCGCCTACAATGCATCATCATTGTCTTTTAACAATTTTTCTTTCACGAGACAACGAATAATAAATATTCTAACAACTTCTATCTTATCGACAACAGAATCTTGGTAACACTTTTTTATACTACTTCTTCAAGTAATGCAAAATTACATTTCTAATGAACAGAATACACGACCTCTGGAACACGACGATCGAAATTTAACATGTTTATTACAGTCTAATAATGCACTGTCTAATTTGACAACTTATGAAGTTAGCAATTTGGAAATTTAGGGATTTTTTTTTCATTTGAAAATTTGTGAAGTCAGCAGTTTGGAAATTTGAAATATTTGGGAATTTATAAATTTGTGAAATAGGAATTTAACAAATTAGGGATTTGAATCTTTGAAAATATGGAATTCAGGAATTTAAAAATTAAAAAATTTTTTAATTATTCTAAATATAAACATAATCTGTTTCGAGAATCGTGTATTCCTCTTATAAAATAATTTAAACGAATAAAAACCTAATGTAAAACAGGTAAAATAGCATGTGTAGAAAATAATAGGTATTATCGAGATTAATTTAACGTTAATTCATTAGAGCTTCAAAGTCAACAAGAATAAATTATTAATAAAAAAATTTGGAAATTTAATAACCTAAGATTTTGATGAAAATGTTCAAGTTCTTAAAATACGAATGATATTGATATACCGTATAATATTTATACAATTCAAATGTTGCAAAATAGTTTTAATTTTACATAATATTTAATGTACAGGATATATCGGTAAATTTTAAATTGCTGAGACCATGCAACGTTTTTTATACTCATGTTCTTTCACGATTTCATTATTGTATCATATTGTAGTATAAAAATAAACAATTTATAAAATAATAACATAGAAAATACCACATATTTAACACATTTGCAGCCATTCAAATAATAAAAATTTTCACAATAGATTTCGCATATTTTATTTCACAAATATATAGTTTTTCTTACCTGGAGTAAATTATAGTAATTATAACGCTACACTAATCGTTAGCAAAGTCAATTTTAGTAAGAATGCCTAAGAATTATATTACTCTTTAACTATAAAAGATATTTAATGTTAGCTGTTTCATTATTAAATTTAACATCAAATTTTACTGTTAGTTTAATCCAATTTAATTATTATGATGTATCGTATCGAATTTTTGCAATATATATTCAATAGAACTTTTTTTAAACGTAAATAAATCACAATACAATTTCTTAAAATAAAGGATTAATTACTCAACACGATGTTCTTTTTATAATATAAATACATTACAAGTATTTTAAACAATTTTGAAATATTATAATTATGTTTGTAGTATAAAAAAACAATTAATATATTGAAGAAATTCAATATGTAATACGTGTATTAAACAAATAACTGATTTTGTTAAAATTAAATATATTATTTTTTAAAATTATGTGATTATAAATTTATTTTTCTTTAATTAACATAAAATGTAATAGAGTATATTCTTTAACATTTAATAAAGATTTCATACTTCGTTTATAAAATTAGTACACTTATTAAAAAGAAATTAGTAACTTATTATGTTGCAATTATTGATACTCGTAGTTTTAATCAACATTTTAAGTACACCAGTAGTTATGGTCTGCTATCTTTTTTCATTGCTTTTATAATACATTCCACAATTAAAAACCATTAAACAGAATAATTTTTTTATTTCATTCTACAGTCACCACAGCTTTATTTTCACGCTTTTCAAATGTAAAATATAATTTCACTAAACAAATTTAACCCTTCGAGGCCTCGAAACGAAGCGGTAATCATTGTACAGCGTATTTCTATATATTCACTATAGATTCACACAGTATTCATAATATTTGAGAATAGACTTCCAAATCTTAATTGTTCGTGTTTCACATTTATTTTGAGTGGTGTTGAAACCTTCGGCTGCAAAAGTGTTAAATACGTTCAACTTATGTAACGCCGCAGTACCTCAAACGATCAAACGACTGAAACAGACTATTGTTTGCGTTGTTTCCACAAATGCTATAGTGTGTTTAATTTCCACGTAAGCCGATTTTAAAACTCCGATTAACATGGTAACACACCTTCCTTCACCGACTGAACGTAGACGGGGTTATCGCCGGAGACTTTCATCCCGTATCCGGCCTCGTCTTTATAGACGACGAGGGTGGCGACGGGTGCTGGTTCAACGGTTCCACCCCCGGTGGCGCCCCCGCCGCCCCCGACGCTGCGCCGCAACGCCGCCGTTCCATTCATCCCTTCTTCGATCTCCGCCTATCCTCCCCTCACCTCTGCCACCGCTGCACCGTGATTCTATGACCTATAAGCAAAATGAAATAACGTTAATATTAAGGTAAATACCCTAGTGCTCACACGAATCACATTAATTAACAATTAAGTGGAAATTTTGTTTCTGTAATTTGTTACTTATACCGCGCAAAAATATTATTCTACAATAATCCAAGATTCAATGTTTTTAAACTATTTTCTTAAATTTTTGTATTTTTTATTAATTTTGTTTAAAATTATGTATATTGCTTTATCTGCTAATCGTACGTGATAACACTCGGCAGGAATTAATCGCCAAAAACACAAACTGAATTATAAAACGATTCAACTTTAATGAATTGATTAGATTACTGATATTTGAGTCGTTTATTTTGGAAGTAGCGCAAATTCATTCTTGAACAAAAATATAAAGATAATGGTAACAATAGATAAAACTTAATATATTATTTTATATGTAGGCAATCTATACTGAAAATAATTTAAGTTCTCTAATATTTGGGGGGTTGGAAGTTTGGGTAATTAGCAGTATTAGTAAGATGTTTATTTTGAATTGATGCAAACCCATGTTGCGTTGATATTATTTTTAATCGAACATATTACAGTACAATTTAGTTCTGGTAAATTTTAGTAATACTTCCAATAATGTAAAAAACTACAAATTGCATAATATTCGCGGTATAAATGTTAATATGAGTGATATCAGTTTGCAAATAAGTTCAAGTTCAGTTTGTGATAAATACTTAACGAAATCGACGCGGTTTTTGTTTTAGTATCGATGCACAAAACACATTAACAATTTCTCGGTTATTTGAAAATTAATTATACGTATATATCAATAATAATTATCAAAAATATGACAGTTCACTCTTAAACTCAACAGAATACATTATAAAATTATAAAATCTTCAAAATGTGGAAGTAAAAGATAAAGAAAAAAGATTACACAAAACAATGTTTGTGAAGCATTAAAAATCTTCAAAACAGGTACATCGTTACAAGTACTAAGTGAAAAGTTTGACGTGCCAAAATTAATTCAGGGCCAAAAACCCATTGTAAATGATCAAATGAATATATTTGATATATTTTTTAACATCTTAATATTTTTATTAAACAATTTTTATTAATACAAATTTAATAATTGGAACAGTAACAGTTAATGACTAAGGTATGCCACGAATACAGTTTAACTACTGGGTCATGTAAACATTTGCAAATTTTTAATTAATTTAAAACTTCTTCTTTCATAAATATAAATTCTTATTACTATATTTGAAACTAGAAACTTTTTCCTTTCAAATTTTCACGAAATTTGGTTTCAAAGAAAAAAAAATTTTACATATTCAAACACGTTTTGTGACCGAATTACAAGAAATAGTGGACTGCAAACTCTGTCGAGTATATTGATATGTACTATTGATATGTTAAAATGTGTTTAATCAGCCATTAAATACGGAAAGAAACCAAATTTTGGGATATTTTGCAATTTATCTTAAAAGACAAGAGTTCAGTGAAAAATCAAACAATACTGCTAGAGAATAGTAATAAAGAAATCATTTATCTGAAAGCAACACTCAAGGAAGGTTGCGAAGATAACATTATCAAACCAGAATGAAAAATATCTTTGAGGTAAGCGGAATTCTGAAAGTGATACTCGTTCAATAAGTATTCGCTTGATAAATATCAGTTAGGAACGTCCCTATTATAAGCGCACTCATGATATTCCATCGCTTCACTGTATGACAAACGCAATACATATTTGCATCTGACATAAGCAACATTGTAACTTCTGTTACAGTATTTCGCAGCTATAATACAAACGCATTTAAAAAGAAATACATAACTTGTTTTTATGTAGGAGTTATGCTTCTATTACAATAAAAACTACTTTTAACTGTCAAAAATCAAATATTCTAACTCAACATTTCCTAATTTTCAGTCTTAAAAATATTATATTAAGTGCTTCTTTTTAAAAATAATATAGGCCGATTTATTATCAACTGAACAATTTGAGTATACATTGGTTTTGTATAATGTTTATAAAACTATAAACTTGTTCAATTTTACTATTGTATAACAATTAATAAAATGGTTGAAGAAAATAAATGATTTATTCAACCACAAATGAACCTATATTATTTTCAATAACAACACATTATAAACAAACAAGCAAGAGTAGTTTTATATTTATATTTTAATTGAAGTTGGCTTTTATGAAATGTACATTTTTAACGTAAGCAGTTATAATTAAAATTAAAACATATAGCTAAACGTACAATTGACTTTATTAAGAAATATGTTCTATTTCATTATTTAAAAAGTTTATAATAAAATTGTTAGAGAGAATCACCATTTTTGCTAAAGTTGGCACGTCTACAGAGACATGTATAATGTGTAAAAGAGCATTCTGAACTTTCAGGTCTTCACTTTCGTGTGTTTGTTGACGCATTGAAAATACCACGGTTCAAAAACATAATTTTATGTTGTTTATATCTTGATAATATTGTTTGCTTCTACAACCGTAGATTAAATTGGTTTAAATAAATAAACATTAGTGAAATTAAACGAAAAGAACTATGGGATATAATTATTTTAACTACTATTAGTTAATAGTAGGTATATAAGCCAATAAACTTATCATATCGTTATATTTATTTTCTGTTATAGGCTTTAACAAAATTGAGATATTGTTTTCTCATAGGCATTACAATTCATTGTAAGTTTTCTGATTTAATAACAATGATATCAAACAATAATTACATTAAAACTTATTAAATTAAGAAAAACAAATCAATCGCTTAAATTTTGCGAAACGAAACTGCACGGAATGGGAAAAATGTGGCTTTTCATAATTTCATCTGAGCAATAACACAAATTTTCATAAATATAAAGAGAAGATAGCCATGTCTAATTAAACCAGTCATCATATCACTTTTTTCTAAAATTGGACTAACACTATTTTATATTACCACATTTATATCTTGAAACACATATATATGAAATGTAATTACTTGTCAGCTTCAAAATTAAAGAATTTCATTAATAAAATTTCATGTATATTATTTATTAATAAAATTGTATAAAGAAATATCATTACATGCAGATTCAATGAAGATAGTTTTACCTCTGTGAAGTTGAATGAAAAAGTTCTGGCCAATCAAAGTTAAGATTCGAAAATTTTCTTAGTCCCACAAAGGTAAAAATTTTTTTTCAGAAATCAGCAGTTCTGATTAGAGTTCCAGTAGCCCCTCAAAGAGTTCTAAGGATTTTTCCTAATCCTGGCAACTTTGATCGGCCAGAACTTTTTCATTTTGCATCGTAGCATTGAGTTTATTAGGGAAAATCCTTAGAACTCTTCGGGGGGCTACTGGAACTCTAAACAGAACTGTTAATTTCTGAAAACAAATTTCTTCCCCTATTATAAATTTTTAACGGGTGAAATTTTGTTTGGAAATCGGCAGTTCTATTGATAGTTCTAATACCCCCCCCCCCCCCCCCCCGAGTTCTAAAAATTATCCTTAATAATGAGGACGTTAAAATTAGTAATAACAAAGTTTTGTCATTTCAAATTTGCAAAAAATGTGAAGTTTTTCGTAGCTTTAAATGCCGGAACTATTTGTAAAATTATTAGAGAATTCTAGAACACTCAAGGAGGCCTTTGGAACTCTTATTAATGTTTTAAATTTCTGAAAATGGGGGACCAGCTTCGCAGAGGTGATAGTTTTTAATGGAAACTTAACATGTTGCTCTGCCGTTTTCACCGTCCTATTACTTTATTGTTTTATGTAACTAATAACAATAAAATAATTGTGAAATTACAGTTCATTGGTGTTAATTTATAAACATAAATATAACTAAAACAATATTATGAAAAAAATTATTGCTATTTTACTCTTTTCACGTACCATACTAAAGGATTGTTTTTTAATACTTTCACGCGCTTCAATAATAAACTGATTTTTTATCATTCTTATGCACGTTAACAAACTAGATGCAAAAGTTCGTTATGATACAAAAGTTTCAGCACTTTTAGATAACTCTTGTAATACATGTATTTTTGTTATTAACCTTTACGTAAAACAAATTTTATAATAACGTTTGTTACATTTAGCTAGAAAACCTAAAAATATCTTAAGCTACATTTAATCTAAAATTAATATTATCGAAAATTTTAACCTTCTTTACTTCAAATCACAAACGCAAATTTTATAGTTATCGCAAAAGTTTGTGACAAGTACTTCTGCATTACCATGTTGCACCTTTTTCTACATCACCAAATTCTACATTACTGAAGACAATTATATAATTTAAGTGTTACGTACAAAAACATCTTTTCCTACAAAATAATATATATAATTTTAAGACCTGCAAGATGGTGTTACTCTTTGAATAGAGTAGTTAAGTTGCAAAATAGTAACAATAGTAAAACTGTAGGATAATAAGATAACAGTATAGTAGTATTGTACAAGTACGGTGGAGTATCAATGCACTAATACAGTGATGGAATAATATAATAGTGTATTACAATGCTTATAATGCTGTAATAGCGGTATACAAGAGTAGTTGTATTTTGATAAAATAAAGTAATAAAATAACAGTATAATAATAGAATAATAATATATTAAAGTTAGACTTAAAAAAATATGAAAACTTGCAGAAACAAAAATACTATGTGATTATTATTTAGAAAACAAAGAAATTTTGAGCTTCAATGATTATTATATCTCGTAAAAATCAACATTTGGCATAACCTCTTCATATACACATAACAGTCACGCATTTTTAAGTTTTTTAAAAAATGCCACAATCGTTAAATTCTGTTCACGTATACGTATTTTTAATACAGTCGTAACTATCAGCACTTTTACATTACATAATTACTCTACTTATTTTTTCAATGTGTACATTTGGATGCAACTTCCTTTATATGAGGGTACGAATGAAAACTTGAAAATTTATTTAAAAATTTGAAAAATTTTGAAGTTTCTAAATTTATAAGTTAAAATTACAGGTTAAAATTACAAATTTACAGGTTACAATTTCTTACGTTCTTTATTTAAAGCTTTTAATTTTATAAACTTTAAAATCTCTACACATACAAGTTTTTAAGTTTTCTGCTAAATTAACAGATCCTTAAATTTATAGAAATTCTTAAACTTTTGATTTTCAACCCCCAATTATCAAATTTACTAAATTCTTAAGATCCTAAATTCAGAAATTCCGAAATTTCTAGATTTCTAAATATCCAATTACTCAAATTTCGCCATTTCCACATTCTTTAATCATCATATGTCGCAATCCCCAAATGCCTATATCTCGAAATTCCTGAGATTCCAAGCCCCTAAATTCCCAAAACACTAGTTCCCTAATCACTGGATTCTCTAATTCTTGGATCCCTTAATTCCTAGAGCTCCTAATCCATAGATCCTTTAATCTCTAGATACCCAGGTCTCCTAATCCTTGGATTATTTAATTCCTAGATCTTCTAATTCTTAGATTCCTTCATCCCTAAACTCCCTAATTTCTAGATTTCCTAATCTTTAAATCCCATAATTCCTATTATCTGAAATCCCTATATCGCCATATTCTGAAGTTTCAAAATGTTTAAATACACCAAAAGTTCTTAAAAATCCAAAAGTTGATAGTCTGTTCATTCTTCGTTGCCATATTTTATTAACAAATTACATCTCTGGAGATGTTATAACTCTAGCTAAACGTTTTCAAAATATCTCTAAAACTACAAACGAACAGACATTACATTCATATGAGAAAGTTGTTCAGAATGTTGGACTCGACAATGTATTTCAAGATCATTGAAATCGATGAAATAGACACTATTAAAAGTTCAAGTTTTACATATCATTTCCACCAAAGACGAATATGATATTCGTAAAACGCCAGAAACGTGTGAAATGTACAATACGTTCTAAAAGCTTTGGAGGAATAGTTACGTCTTAGCTATACTAGTATTATATCACTATTAATAATATAATAATATAATAGTAATACAATAATCAAATAGTAATATAGTAAAATTCTAAAATAGTAAAATAGTAAAATGTTAGTACAACTGTATAAATGAATGAGTTGTATAGTAGAAAATTATAATTCATAATGGAATATTAATAGTAGCTATAGTAGCACAATAAAATAACAGCACAACAGTATGAAACACGTGACTTTTCAAATTTTACTTCTTATTTATAGCACGAGGATACTACAGTTAAGTAATAATAAAAAATCAAATATAAAGTAGTTTAAAATAATGCTTCTTAAACTATAGGTCGTCTACAGCCAAAATTCCTATCCAAGATTTTAAAGTTCTAAAATATGTCTAACAAATTTCGAAACTTATAATTTTTAAATTTCAAAGTCGTAAAGATCCAATGTTCAAAAGTTTAGAAATTGTAAGGTGCTAAAACATCAAAGTTGAAAAGTTTCAAAATCCTAAAGTTCTAAAGACTCAAAATTCAAGAACTTCAAAGTTCTGGGGCTCAAAAATTTCGAATATTCAAAATCTCCGGGTATCAAACATCGAAAATTCGAAAATTCCAAAGTCCCTAATTTTTAAATTCCATAATCAAAAAAAAAAATTCCAAAAATTCAAAGATCCAAAATTAAAAAATTTCAAAATGTTAAACTTCTGTTACTTTTATTGGGTCAAATATTGCATAACCATGACACAAATAATTTGCGAAAAAAATTGTTTGCAAACATTTTTCGTAAGATATTTAAGAGAAGCCATATATCTTTATCGACAGGTTGTTTCATATTTTTGTCTGGTACTGTACTTGCAGGATAAACCACTTAAAGTGACCACCTTAATTATCTCCGTTATTTGTAGAGACATAAAAAAGTTTATTCCTCAAAGTTATACGGTATCGGAACACCCATAACATAGCTGTAACAATTTTTTTGTAAGTAGGAGGATCTTCAGAAATACCAAGGTCAACATAACCCCGATATCACCTACTTCTTGTTTTATCCATTTAGTACCTTTACCTTCTAGAAGACAAAATAATTATTTATCATCTAAACTAAAAATTAAAACTTTACTAAAAAATATTTTTCAATGTCTACACGCGGGTTACTTTAAAATAAAATGTAATTAAAAAATTATGAGGTAAACAGAAACATAATTTTGGCTTTTAAATGACAGCTTATAAAAATTTCTTGATTAAAAAGTACTGAAATAAATTCTGCATAGCATTTTCAAGTGAACTGCAAGAAAGTTTTGCTGATTCTGAAATTACTAAAAACGTATAGTTAACAGAGGTTTTCACTGAATTTATATTTTGCAACCTAATTGTTATATTCTGAAAAAATAAACATTTACAAACAGTTTACTGATCTATTTATGTAAATCTGGTTGGTATTTATAGTTAAAACTTGAAATGGTATCAAACTTTATAACAAATTAACAATTATTATTATTCATGCTTCTACTTTCTATTTATATCAACTTTCTTTTAATAAAATGATTGAATACGTTTCATAAAAATAATTGATATATTTGTTCTCATACGATTCATATGTATTACTTTCTACGCTTTATATAAACTAAACGTAGACTTGTTCTGTAAACCGATAAATTATTGGATTACGGAATTCAACAAAATTAGTAGTAAACGATCGATTGAAAAAGTAAAAAATATTTTTCCGTTCCATAAAATCATCAATTTGAACTGAATTCTTTGCTGCAAATGTTACATAATCGTTTAATGATTCATGATTTCTTAATCTTATTTAACTCAACACATTAAAGCAAGTTGAAGCGATAATACAAGAAGTGAGATTGTTGTGTTTATAAAATATTTTTCGATATTAATTCACTGGTTTGTTAGATCGCAAAATTATTCCAGATTCAATCAGTAATGAAATCTTCGCAATTACACAAAATGAGTGAACAAATTGCATAATTCTTCCTAAGGTGTCAAACATTTCCAATTTAATTACTTAATGAAAATAAAAAAGAAAGAATGTGTTTCAATTGAAACAACTGTTACGCTTTGATGAATAATTACTTCTTAACGAATACAGGATGTTTGATCATTCACCACATACGAAGCTAATAAATAATCATGGTCCCCTTATCAGCGGGATTATGTCTGTCGTGGCTGTTTACTTTCACAAGCTTATAATAACGTATATTTCACGATCGTGTTTAATTAGTATTTATTGCCTTGCTGGGATGCCAAAAATTTCATGTTTTACATGCCTGTTTGTACGGCATTAAAATAATTGTATAGTCAGCAATCAGAACAAACGACATTTTATCGTTTATAAAAAAAACTCTGGTTATTTAGTTAGTTCGGACTTGCTCTGTTCGTGAATCACACTTTCAAGACCATTCCATCGTCAATAAAAACACATTTAAAAAGAAAATGATTCAGACAAAAGCTTTTTATTTTTCGAGGCAAAGATCTCTCTGAGAATCTCAAAGTCATCCGTTTAAGAAATGCAGATCTTGGTTAAGCTTTAAAATTATATTATCTGAACTGAGAAACGGGCCTTGTAAAAATTGTATTACAATTCATAATATTTTAAGGAGTGCAACCCGCTTATTAATACTGTAAGTAACAAATTCGCACACGAGGTTCTCAATTAATCTGATTATTAACAAAATATTTATTGTTATTAGATAGTGAATTTCAACGCAAATATTGTAAATATTAACGTAGTATTGTAATGATATTGTTTTTGAAATAAGGTTTTATAAACGTGAAGTGTCTATTCCTAAAAACTGTTGACTTACAAATTCACTTTGTAGTAATATTTCAATGTTAAATGAACACGTTTTAAAATTATAATAGGTCGAAAAGAAAATTTGCATTCCTTCTCTTGAAAAACAAAATTTAATAGCTATTAATACCATATTATTTATTTGTAAGAATCGACTACAGTATCTCATAAAAAAATAGAACGTTATTTCTTTAATGTAATAAACATCACTCTCATTTATCTTTTTGTTGCATTCTGTTAGAACTATACCATGAAATTTTTGTACTT
This sequence comes from Megachile leachella, assembly GCA_963576845.1. NCBI lineage: Eukaryota > Metazoa > Arthropoda > Insecta > Hymenoptera > Megachilidae > Megachile > Megachile leachella. The sequence goes on along the minus strand of OY756256.1, from coordinate 13,822,092 downwards.
TAACGAACGTCAGTAAAATATGTATTTTATCAGGAATCGAATTATAAAAAAATGCCTTCTGTAATTATAATTTTATGTTTCATTTTTTCAATATGTGGAAAGTTATTTATAATAATATATACATTATGTTTAAATAAACTTTAATATAGAAGAGAATTTATTCACTGTTAGTTTCTACCTATTCATTTATCAATGTATTATCAAATTAATCAAAGTTTACAAACTACAATCTGAAACTAACTCGATGCTAACCAAAACTTAGTTAATATAATTCATCGTTATCGCATAAGTGTCGCTATTGATTATCCTTAAATTATCGATGTCTTCTTAATACCTAACGATATATCGATAATTTAGCGATATCATTAAGGAAAATAATATGTTTATCATTCAGTCCATTTATTCTTATTTAAACTTTTCAAACTAACAAACTAAATTTAACTTAAACTAATCTGTACATAACTTCACAGTTTAAATATGTTTATTTCTGTTTAAATTTCAAACCCAACCGGATTTAATTATTCGTTTCTATGCTGCAAATAGTTTAAAGTAACGTCAAAGAAGCATAATGAAATTTATATTATAAATTGTTTTATTTATAAACGCAAAGTTATACGTTACAGTTCACATAAGTAATTCTTATTCGCTTCGTGTTAAAATGTTGTTGATAATTTAATAAATCGTCAATATCCTTAAAGCCAATAAATGGCTGACATACAACATAACGCTCATGTCAGCCATTGTAACAAATCTAATTATTTATTAACTTAACACAACCTAACCAAACCTATTCTAACCTTAACTTTAACTTAACATAGATACCCTAATCATAATTTAACCTAACAATACCTTCAATTTAACTTAACCTAAATTAATTCAACTTAATCTAATTTAAAGTAACATAACCTAATCGAATTTAGCTAAATAATACTACATAATTATTATCTAATGAAATCTAATAGATTTGATTTCTAGAACCAATTCTTATTTAAGTTTATATTCTTTCCAAAATTTAAACAAGAATAATTAGATATGAATGATAAAATAACATATCTTAGGTTAAGTTAAATTTAAAATTTAAACAAAAGTAAATGGATCTGAATAGTAAAATTACACGTTGCATTCTGTCTCAGTCATTCTTATTAGCTTTAACACTATCTTAACAATAATATCAATACATTATTAAATACTAATAAAACATCAATATTGTACGCATAGTCAGTAGCGCCACTTCCTCGTTGTACTTTTTTTTTAAGAATCGATTCTAAAACATTTGTCTCTACGTACAATGATATTTTTTAATTAAAAAAATCTTTGACAATGACGTCTTAAAGTCCAGAATGTTAAATTAAATTTCAACATGTCTGATTATAAATTATACATAGCAGTACTACTACATAATGAAAATTAATAAATTAACAAAAAATACTGAGAAACAATCTGTATAATTATAGAACGACAACAGAATAATAAAAAAAAGTTATAACATAGTCGTATTATAAATACAAAAACGTACTTATTATCGCGTTTTCTGCACTATTGAATTTTATTGTATAAAAATTTTTAATAAGGAAGAAATAAATGAGTTTTAACGATTTATTTTATATCTTTTTTTGCAGTTCATCATGTATAAATTTCGTATAATTCAGACTAACTTTGCTACTCCAAAAACTTGCTTTCATACGCAAATATACATAGAGCACAACAAGTTATGTACAACCAACTCGGCACAAATAGAAATCAAAAGTTGCAGTAAAAATTATTGTTTCTCATTCATTGTTAGAATCGATTAAAAATATCGAAAGAATATATCTGATTCACTTATTCGAATGAATCAGATTTTCTTGATAACTTTTTGCAGTATTATCTTCGACGATTAAGTAAAGTTGAGACTACCAAACAAAGGTTACTATCAAAATTCTCAGAAATGAAAGCTTCAGTTGTATTGTATTAATATTTATATCTTCTTGCAATCAAGAAGTGAAATTGTTTATCATTTAAAATTATTGTTACCTCAAATAAATTCAGAAAAACAATATTCAGAAATTAGATTGAGGAATCTAATTTTCTATTTACGCACCTAATTAACACTTCAATAGCAAAAAGTATACTATATAGTATATAGCACTATATAGTTTAGTATTCTCGTTTCAATATACTATAATGTATATTGAGTAAAAAATAATTGCATCAGGATTTGATTCATTCTTCTAAAACAGGAATTATATAAATTAAAAATAGAGACTTTTCTTTCGACAATGGTAATTAATGAAAACTTGCTATGACCTTCGTTAGTTTAACATTTTTATTAAAGAATAAAGAAGACCCATAGTATCATGGTATTCAAGTAACTTCTAAAAATAGTTCATTTTTTCCCGCAATATTTATCTTATTTTTAATAAAATATAGAAAAATTAAATATACTAAAATATAAGTTTAACGTCAACTTTACTTGACACTACATAATTACAACTGTTTATTACAACATCTACAATAAGTCAAAATCAACAATTTTTCGCAAAGTAAAATTTTAATTTATTTTGTTCTCAGAAAGAAAAAAATTGTAATCGTATCAAGCAATATTCAAGAATGTTCTAGATACTTTTGAGATAGCATAAGACTGGTCTACTATAATAGATGCATATTTAACTCTTATCCGACCGAAATATTTTAAGAACACATCCAACGGAAATCTGTCTAGCGAATACAAGCAAAATGTACACTGTCGAGAAATGTAGGGTAAGAACAAGTGTGACGGAAGAGCTTTTAACCACTTGCCTTTGATTTTAACAGATCAATTATGTAAATTTAAAGAGTTTTAAATGTCTAAATTCCCACAGTTTCCAGCCTTTCAAAATTCCAAAATTTCAAATTCCAAACTCCCAAAGTTTCAAATTTTCCAAATTATCAAAATCAGAAATTACTAAATTTGAAAATTTACCAACCAAAGTTAATAAATGGTGGGTCCACTTCTTCTGACGTCATCATTTTCAGAGAAGTCTACCATGCTCGCGAGTGTACAATCGCATTCAATCTTTATAACGTGAAGCACATCTCTTCTTTAATATAGAAAAGTTACTATCATTAACTTTTCAAATAAATATTCTATTATCATTATGCCGATCAGTTATTTCTTGCAGATTTAATTTATAATATAGCTTCTACGTTTTACTTTTTTACATGATATTGTACCAATATCGATTTATACATACATAAAAAAATAAATTAGAGTTTTTTAATAAAGTGAATATGTACTACCTATTCTTAATTACAATTTTTTAAAACAAATTTTTCACTTAATTTTTACGGTGAATATCAATAATTAAATTCGCAATTTTCGCATCTTTTCACTGGGTAATTAATTACTGAAATTTTACAAATAACTTTTCAATTAAGATAAACGTCATTCGAGTTTCGTACTTTTGTTATTCCATCATTTTTTATTTCTATTCTGTTAATAAAATTTCAATCGTATTTTTTAAAAGAATATCCTTCTTGTAGTCATATTAAATTTTATTAGTTTATATTTGAAAACAATAAACATTTTGATCAAGCACGGATGTGTACGAAACGGTAAAAGATTACTGAAAATTAAATGATAATTAATTCTGTATAAATGGTACACCGTAATGCGATCATGTTCACGAGTTAACGCACTCGGTGCTCAGTTTCATCAAGGACGAGAAAATTCAACGCGATTTTATTCTTGTGCCAACATCGTCTAAACTCTAAACCAAAGATCCTAAAGTGTTAATCCCGACTTAGTGACGAGATGCACTATACATGTATTAATAAAATTACCATTTCTGAAACTAGGGAATTTTTACACTTTGGAACATTAGGACACTTTTGACATTACGACTTATAGTTGTTAAATTTTTTTAAATCTTGGAACTTATAATTTTTTAATTTCAGAATTTTGAGTTTTTGATACTTTAAAAAATATCAAATTGGGTATCTATTTGATACCTAAACACTTTTTCTAAATAAACAAATTTTTATATATTTTTATATATTTTATATATTTAAAAATTTATAAAATATATTTTATATATTTTTATACTATGAACCGTGTCTTGATAAAAACTTCGACAATTTTAAATTTTACTCTTTAATTTACTCTTAAAACATTTTTTTGCAATTGATAAACAGCGCGAAAAGCGAAAATTGTTAATCTCGTTCGAAATTTATTGAAAACAGTGGCTTACCGTAAGCTTTGTATAGTATTTCGGTCGTAACTTCAATATCACATTCGTGATTTACATGCTTTATGTCAGACGTGAGTCGAATATTCTCACAGCGAATTTTGAACGAATCGTGCGCAGTAATGATATTTCGATCAATTTCCTTGGCTTATTATCGTATTCAAAACGATATCAAGATTATTAATTTATTACAATACTCTTTCGTAACAATTATATCGTATAGATACCACAAACAATAGACTTTTTGGTTAATTTTAGATATAATTTACTATAAAATAAATTGAATAAAACAATTTAATTTCTTTAAATAGCATTCCAAACACCTTGTTAAACACACAAGAATAAAATACAAACTTTCTAGTTTACAAAAAGTTGAACTGAAAAGTATTGACCTATTAAGACCACTTAACCATTATATATAAAATTCATAAATTTAATGCAAATAATTACGTAGTCAATAATGGTAAAAATTATTTTTTAACATTATTGTTAAATAATAATACGTTCAAATAAACGATTAATAATTGATGCTTGTTGTTTTAACAAATTAAATTACAATACTTGAATACGTTGCAACTAAATTTCAATATTAATGTTACTGCCATGTTTAGTTTACCTATTTTCTTACCTGAATCGAACCACTTTTTTGTCTCAATGATATAAACAACCGAATTTTCATATCAATCAGATATTAAAGACTAAATTTTCATTTATATTATTCGTTCAGTATAAACAACGGTAACAAAATAATACATAACTAGAAGTTATAGAATTCAATGAAAATTTAAAACAACGTGTGACAGCAATTAAGGTTCACAGAATATGTCAAAGAGTGACTGCGAAATCATACATGACATCACGTTATTTAATATAACAGGTTAATAGGTCAGTCAGTTCTTGTATTTACATTTTAAACGTAAACTAAATGAAAAAAAGACAATCGAAAAAAATGAAAATAAACAGATGTAAGGTTTAAAGAATGACTCGCGAATAGGCGTTCCAAAGAGGATAGAGTAAATACATACCTTTCATTTAATCTATTTCGTAGTGGTAACGAATCTTATACGAAACACCAGCGATGAAGTAGAAGCGTAATAACGCGAGATATCACTTCACCTTGGCACTATATTCCACGAGAATTATATCACAATTGTCATAATAAAAGAACACATATGAACATGGCTGGTGACGGGTAATTATTCTGCCTCTAGCACTTTCACGATACATTTTGATGTCCCCTGATAATACATGATAAGAGAACAGTTCGGTAAAAAAAGGAAGACAGCTTCTGTACTAGTTAGGTAAACGTGCATGCACCTTACGTGGATATAAAGGCACTGATTTTTTTATAAAATGCACATTCGATAAAACGAAAATACACTGCTAACAAGTGTCAGCCATCTTGTATTGGAGCCAAGCACAACCCAACATCCCATAGTGCATCACGACAGCTGCAGGAGTTCTTAACCAAGTTTATAGTGACAAAATTTCAGAGAAGAAATCGAGTTCTTGTGATTGGCAAATAATTTAAATACATTCCTCCTATTGGATAAAATTTTGTTAGTGAATTTTCAGTTACACTGCAATATTTTTTTAAATACGCCGAATATAAATTTAAACAATCATTTTATACTTTAAAATATTAGTATATATACTTCGTGCAACAGATCATATTCAATTCGTAAAAAGTGGCTAACTTCAGCAGGTTCTGAGACATTTGATGTTGTCCCACTACTATACGTATTCAATTTGCCGGTTATATGTGCAGCGGAGCAAAATATATACATTAAAAGAAAAAAAAATAAAATAGATATGTTCAGCTTTAAAAATTTCAAAATTTTAAAATTTCAAAATTTCAAAATTTCAAAATTTCAAAATTTAAGATTTAAGAATTTTCGTGTTATGTTCTGGCGCGGTTTTTAAACGAAAGAATGAATTTCTTGCCCTTGAAACCACTCTGTTTGTGAGACGTTTAAATTTTAAGCTTCTCCTTTTCGTGGCTTTTTTTATTAATGAGTTTAATTAAATCTTGTTCTTGAATTAATTGATTTACAACAAATATTTATTCTTAATCGAAATATTTATTCTACCTTGAAAATACAATTGCAAATGCAGCTTTCAAACTTAAGAAACAAAACCAATTCAAACACACCGCGTCAATTTTAAATAAAACTAGAATGCAAACTCGTCGCATAATTGTTTCTCATTGCCATCTAAACCATCGTCCTACTTAATGACTAAATTCAAATTTAGAGTTATCTCACAATGTGGCGCTATATTAAAAAAAATAAACAATAACGTAACGTGTGTATTTGATAACTTGGAAATTTGACAAATTAGAAGCTTAGGAATTTTTCAATTTGAAAATACAGGAATACGTGTTTTATGTTTTGAAAAACTACAAATTTTTATTGCTGAATGTACATGCTTAATGTGTAACGGGAACAATTTAAACGAGGACACCACGACTACTTAATAATAATGAACTTAGAAGAATTTATATAATATTTTTTTTTTATAAGAATTGCATTTATGTATTACAAGAAATTGCAAAGAATGAATTGGGGAATCAAAACTCCCTCCGACGCGTGCTAAGTAAAGATGGTGTGAAATGCTATTTCTGAATTCCGAATGATTCAATCACGTTCATATCTAATTAGGGATTTGTGAATCTTCGTGAACTCTTCTGATTAGTACGCGAATTATGTTCTTAGATCATATGTATATGTACCATATTATAATATGGTTTAAATTTCTTATTAGGAGAAAGTAAAGGAAAAACTATAAATAAATAAATTGTAAGAATAAGCTTCATTTTTAATTTGGCTAATCTTTACTTTGTAGCTTACAAAATTATTTACTTTTTTTAGTTTTTGATGCATAGAATACAAACATTCAAGTTTTAATATTATTAGAAATCCAGCGGTTAAAAAGTTACACGTATGTGAATTTGAGCAATTCTGGCTTCTTTGGCTGATCGAATAGGTAGAGAATGCCATTAAAATGATAAAACATGTTTTTTTGATTAATACTTGTAAACACATGTTAGTTTTATCTTTTTATAAAAAAAGGGTGTTACAAAATCATTTTCATGCTTATAAATATAGCTCAATTAAGTTATAAGTAGAAGTCAACGTAGTATCACACTCCCATGTCAAATAAACTGAACTTCAATTTTTGGATTCCTAATATTAAAATTTGCATTTTTGTACTCTACACACAAAATGTATTAAGTGGTAAAAATGAGATTAACAATTTTATGTACCTCAAAGTAAGATATAATCATTATACATAAAAGGAATTATTGTCTGAATTTATATTTGTTAAGAATAGAAATTAAACATTGGTTTAATGTATGTACAGGTATGTATGTTCAAAGTATGTGTAAAAATTTAATAAACATTTGAGTTTGCAATAGAAAACATTTGTATCAAAGCAAATATTTAATTTAACAAAACAAATTTAAACTATATGAAGCAAAATACGTAAGTACGCTAGTAAAACCATTATTAATTAAATTAAGTTAAACTGTCTTTACTGACATTTTGCGCAGAACATGTACGTGTTTATAGTTCTTTATGCAATTAAATTTAAAGAACAGATGCAAATTTTCAACTTTGAAATATCCTATGTTTTTATAAAACAGTTCAATATATTTTAATATCGAGCTATTCTATTAAGCTTAAGTTTACCTATTAAATAATACTTTGTTATAAACAAATTTTCAATATTTCTCAAATACCACTAACAAAAATGCAAATGATTTGTAAACTTTAAACCAAGAAATTTGTATGAATGAAGTATCTGTAAAGTAATTTATTTACTAATTTCATTTTTCCTTTTGACTTATCTTGCTCTATTCTGTAGATTGCATTAAATTTCTAACAAAATATTGTTCACATTCATTTTGTATGTGATTTTTGATCAATTCCAATCAGGAAATGAAATCGGTACAACGAAATCGCATTCCTGAGGCATTGTACAGATTCACTATAAACACTAACTTTATATCTTTAGTCAATATCAAAGGTAACAAAATTTGTAAATTGATAATGCATTTACTGTTTTAATGTCGATAATCTCCCTTAATTTAAAAAATGATGTAAATTAGACTGTAAACTCTATTCAAAACAAACATAGAAATATACAAATTAAAAATAAAATTATAAACCAACTTGTTTAAATCCCTCTTGTCAATCAATCTTAATATTTAGAGATATGAAAGTCTATAAAAATCCAAGAATTATGAAAAATGCTAAAGATCTAAGAATATAAAATTTAGTATATTTAAAATGAATAAATATATAATTTATTTTTATAATTATGCATTTCAAATATTGTCAGTTTTATACAATTCATTAATTTCTTTCTACGTAGGGATACATTAATCAATATTTCTTATATTCTCTTGTTCCTGTATTCCCTTATAAAATTAATTTAATACTATTACTGTTAGTTTTACATTATGCCCTGATCTTATTCTGTATAAGATAGTCATGCATCTAAAATCATCTACAACGCATGTTTTATTGAAAACAGAAAGAGAAGATCATAGAAATTTTCTCCTATTTGAGCCATTCTAAACTATTCTAGTTAAATAGATTAATGAATTTTTCAATATCTTTTATACATTCAATCTTAATGTATTACTTTCAATGTGTGAATCTATAAAAGTATGTAAATTCAAGTACTGTGATTAGAGATTGTTAATAGAGACTGATTTAGGCATGTATACGTTATCAATTGAAGCAGATGCAACAGTAGTTACATGTAGAAGAACTGATAATATAATTGGTGTCATTGTTATGTTGCCACTTACAGTATATGTATCATCCTGTACACATTTACATGTATAATGTATGAATACACATTATAGTTAGTTACATCATCTTCTGATGTTTTATTAACTGCCTTAGCTTGTCTGAATCTTTGAAAAATTTGTTCAACAGGAGATTGCTGCTTGTTGCAACAAACTGACAAGGATAAGAAAATTCTCTCCTAGCAGGAGTTGTTCCTATACAAAAGAGAAATAGAATTTTATTTATTTTATTTCATAATTTTTATATAACACTACCTGTTATAACATTGTATTGCAAATCTTTGTTTTTATTTATATTATTATAACTTTTTAGTTGAGCATGACATGGGAAATCTATGATTTTTTTTATGAGAACTAAAATTTGCTTTAATTTTTGAGTCACATTATTCTTGCAAATTTTTAACAATTTCATTTCTCATATTTTGATTATCGTTTGTCAATGTTGTAGAAATTTTATTTAATTATTAATGTTCACATTCTATTGTACATACTGAATTTGCAATTGTCTTTTATGCACTTTTGATCATTTGAATACTGAATAGTTCGAAGACATTTATATATTTAACTGTAAATAAGATGATTACATTAAATTTAATAAATACATACAGATTCGTTTATACTCTTCTTTACATTATTAAAGTCAGATAAATGACATTATTTATGTATCTACACTTTGGTATTTATTACTAATATTTAGACCTAATGTAAGTAAAAGTAATAGTCAGCAAATTAATGTTTATTCTCTTCTAACGTTTGTTTTCTTTATTATTAATGTCATTCTTTATAAATGTAATACAATTTATTAATCTGTTTGTCACAGATGTTAATACCTGTTTCAATTTCTTGTGTACAACCACAGAGCTTATTTGTGAGCTGTTCACTAAGAGCTACAAATATAATATTTGTTTTGCTTGACTAAAAAAGTTAATAAATTAGATTTTCTATATATAAAACATAAAAAAATATATTAAAGATAATTAACATATGTGTTACGTCTAATCTTATTATTTAATTTATATGAATCTAGTATTGCTGTACCTGCAACGTTTAATAAATTTTGAATTTGATTTAAATGCACCCACAGTGTTATCTAATTTATTTTTAAGTTCTTACAATTCCTTTGTCAGAGCATGAGTTTGTACTTCAAGATTAGTGTATATTTTTTAAATTAAAACATAATTAAAAATAAAAATACTGATAAACAACAAAAATGATCAGAATCAAAATTATTTATTTACATCCTTATCTTACGTAGTTTTTTCAAATGCTTTTATATAATTTATTTTCTCTTGAATATCTTTATTTAATTGAGTGATCAGTATTTGCATTTCTTTATAATTCTTATTAGCAAAATAAATTCCATTCTTTTCACATATTGTTTCTAAATCTTTTTACAATCTTTTTATTTTGCCTGTGTACTATTTAAGGAATTTTTATTAGAAAAATTTTTTAGTTATTTCTGAATGACTAGTAATGTCTCTCACACAATGTGCATAATCTAATACTAATAGCATTTCTTCAAGATTAATAGCAGCAAAAGAATTTATGTTTTTGTTTTATCACCTAATAATCACTCTTGTAGTAATTTTATGAGTTTGCATTCTCTGAACAGTATAAGAAGTAAAAGTGTAACCTATTATGTTTCCTATGATGCAAAGAAAAAGAAAACAGATTTTTATTACTTTTAAGGTACATGAAGTGCTCTTTCAACAAAGTCTGTTATAACTCTATCAAGTATTAACACTTTGCCATTCGCACGTCTCGTCAAAATTTATTCGCTTGGCGCCGGCAGCACTAATTTGAATTACTTGGCTTGTCGCCGACCGTTTTTGAGATTATCGGGAGATTATAAATTGTTAAGTTTTACTAATCTTATCGTTAGTTCGCAATGATTTCTCAACCCTGTTCCCCTACTTTTTTCACATCCAATGTCTTCTTTCCAATCGACCAAGTCGTTCGGAACGTCAGACAAAACGTCTGCGCATTCATCATAAATAATCGTATCGTCTCTTTCAACTGCCATGATGAAAGGGCACAAGTACTTATAAAATCAAAGAATTTGTTGACATGTGTAACTTATTGTTACCTAAACAAAATACCAACAGAATGCAAACGATACGAAAGTGCTGTCACTGGCCACTGAGCGGTATTATGCCTACGACACCACTGTGGTGTCGCTGGATGGCATAGTGTTAATAAAGGTTTGAAGATTAACACTGCTATCTCCCCTTGCACCATTTTCAATAAGGCTAGATCTCCTGATATTTTCTCTTCCTGCTAGATCTTCCAAATTTAAATTTCCCATTTATAATATACATTCACCGGTAAAAGTCGACATTCTCCAGTTTCGGTCTTTCACGGTAACATATGTATAGAGAGAGAGAGAGAGAGATAGCTACACCTGTTTTACAGAAGGTCCAATATGTACATTGTCAGATTTAAAGTTATTAGAAACCTTATAATGTGGATATTCAATATTTCTTTGCCATTAGGAATATTAACCATGGTTTTGGACTTATTATTTTTTTAAATAACACTTGTTAATCTGATACACAGAACATCTAATTAAATATTACTGTAATAATTTTCCTTTTAGTTAAAAGTAAACTGAATATTTCAGATTGTAAAATACTTCATACAACCCTAATTTTTTTTAAAGAATTCTACATTCTTCAATAACAAAAATAACTTATAAATAAAACAAAATTCTATAGAGATTTAGTATATTGGTATTAATAAAAAAATGAAGTAATAATTACTAAATTTTTATCTTCTATAAAATTTCATTGGCATTTGGATTTGTGTCATATTACATTCAATTGTAATTATAAATGGGTCATTCCACGGCCACTTTTGGACTTTAAATTAAAAAAGAAAATGGTAATATTCTTTGAAGCTTCCTCTTTAAAATAAGCCCTTCAGAACGATGGAGCCTCGAAAATTAACGTCATTACAAGCTGGAAATGGACGTGAGGTACCTCCGTTTCGTGAATCGCGTGCTTAGCTATTATGATCAGTTGTATTCTACGACTGGCTCTAAGACCTAAAACAATATGAGAAGATTTCGTACACGACTTACTAATGGCCAGTAGGGAGATGCGTTTTATAGTACGATATTATAAATAATACAATTTGCAATAAACTTAAAGAAAACGAAATAAAATCATACATTTTGAACAAGTATATAAAAATAAGTGTATCACTACAAACTCGATTACAAACGGAAAGAATAGTACAGATTGTAAGACACAATGACCGTACAATATGTTAAGACCAAGTTATTCAGCAAATGTTAAACGAAGTGAATTGCACAAACGAAGTTAACGATGTATGTAATCGGTAAAAACGAAGTTAATGATATATGTAAACGGTAAAAACGAAGTGTCTACTGGGCAAATGACAAAAACGAAGTGCCGGCCTCGAGGCCTTCGCTTATTTTATATTGTTCATTCCCCTACGACCTACGACGTCTCTTGGCAACCACACCGATTTCTCGAGAAATCTGCCATGTGCCCTCCGTCGATCTTTGTTTCGCGGCCATCCCTCCATGGGCGAACTTCCGCACCGATAGCGACGTCTCTTGTAGGCACTTATCGGTATTTGCCATCAAACGGAGCGGTCCGCACCTTTGTACGCGTTTTCAGAAATTACTCGTCAGGAGACGTCGCCAAGGAATGTATTCTTTCTTTTCCGCTGAAGTACGCACCAGGGTTCGCCAACATACCGCGGTAGGAATCTCAAAGTATGTGCTATGTGCCACGTGCACCACGCACGTGTGCATTACTTTAAATTAATTATTTATTAATTTTCGTTCGATTTCGTCCGGGTTCTTACCTCTCCCGAGCGATGTGGCCCTTGGTGTTATGGTAAGCACCACCACTCCCGGGCGGATTCTACGAGTATACCCCTGGTGTTACAGTGATGTTTTTTCATTCTGAAACACTCATGGTGACCGACAAATACGACCACAGGTTTCCCCATGCACGTAGGACTTTGAGGCATGGGACTCGTCATGCATGCTGCTCTTGACCAGTAGCTCCCAAAAGCCCCGCTAGTTTCGTTCGATCATCTGCGTGCCTTTTTGATTAATTATTGTTCCATGCTCTGATCTTCCCTTGCTGACCTAATTGTATCCGTAACGATAAGTATTTTCTACGTAAAATGTAATTTATATTAGAAATGCCGAATAAATGAAAGCTAATAACAATTTTTGAATTTTCCATTTTTGTATGTAGCCGTACTTTCACGAAACACGCATGTGTGGTAAAAAAGAGGACATCGTCACAACTAACTCTAGTACTAGCTGTACTGAACCATTGACTGAAAATATAACAAGAGTCCAATCTTTGCACTTTAAGGCACATTCTGTTGGTTTTGCAGTATTGTTATATCATGTATAAATTTTATACTGTGACGATGTATATTTTATGTCACACAGTTGTGGTTGGAATTTATAATATAAAAAATACGCGAAAATAAAAGAATTGGTAAGAATGTTGGGGAAAGTATGGAATATGAAAAGTATATAAAGGGTTATTTCAAGTGAGCGAGTGAGCGGCAGAGTGAATATTTTAATGTCTCGTGTTGTAATGTAGCATAGTAATGTTACTGCACCGGGTTCAGAAAAGAATGGCCATCAGGGTCATAAAGTGATACTGCACCATCTCCTACACGGCGGCGATGACTTTAGCAGACTTGACGCCATTTGAAATGTTGTTGGTATATATGCGCGTCCGTGCCACCCGCGAGCACAATGGTGTCTCGCCGAATCTCACCTTTTTAGCTCTGCGTTGTGTTCTTCGCCAAAAAATGGGTCACGACTTTTCGCCGCTAGTAGTATTAGAGGCAATGGTGGGAAGCGAGAGGAATTAGATTGCGGTAGCCTCCTTCTACGAATTGGTGATAGCTGCAGAAAGAGGCCGCGGAGCGGACCCGCCGTATTTGCACCTCCAGATGCAAATCGGTCTTAGGCTGCCGATTGTCAGGATTCCTTAGCCCGACAGGGCCGCAACGGCTTCGGGAGCTCTTATGCCTCTGCTTGCAAAGCCACTGCAGGACCTGTGGCGTTCTGGGTGAGGGCCCAAGACGCCTTGTTCACGACCTCAGTGGGGACAGCGGCACCTTGGTGGTCCAGGTAAAATTCGCGCTTGGAGTTTGGAGGAGGTCTAATACCTTTTCCATGAAGAGGTCTTTCCAGAGCAAGGGGACCCCCTTGCGCTCTGGGGACCCCCAATTGTGTTCTCCGAGGGTTTCTGGAGCTTTCCAACATGCCAAGGAGGACCACCGTGGAGGTTTTAGTGGGTAAAAATCCCACGTAACGCTGTACACTCCCCCAGGGGCTGGGATATCTTTGGAAAATTTCCCTCACGTAAAAAAAAAAATGTTTTCATGTATACGCGGGTAAAATGGGTAAGAACGTCATTCAAGTGCCCTCTTCTTATAAGAGAATCAATAAAGTAAGGTAAAGAATCTGTCACTCTGGAATCTGCTTTTCCTGCGTGTTACGAATATTTATCTTTTGAAGTATTTGTATCAATTTTACGACGTTGAAAAATTGGAAAAGAAAAGAATATACCAAAATGATTACTCTAAAAACTATATATCAAAAGAATATATCAATAAATATATTACAAAGATATGAAAAAATATTTATTACAAATAAATAACTGGTGAATGTGCAAGTTTGAACTATTCTTTTTCGACCGCCATACGTCTATACTACTCATGCGCACCGCTGATGCATTTTACTTGGCTGTCTTCTGTCTCTCTCTAGGAGGCGGGTTTCTTTATCTAATGTCGCCTCATGTCCCATCCCTACTCTGTGCCTGGAGTATTTGGTCCCCAATCCAATCAACGCTCTTAGTGATTTTACACGCTATCTCTAGTCATAACAGTGTTGCGTTTACTGTCCGCGGTCTAGGGATTTTAGGATGTGGGTAAGTTAACCCGTGCTGAGGCACTCTGCTCGCGGTGTGTTGAAATAATTCAAACAGTTCTAAGATGGAAAAAGACTAAGTCCAACTATTTATTCAGATAATTGTCAAAGTACTTCTTACAAGAGCGAACTAAAGCGTATGAGATACAAAATTAGTCTGATCGATCAGCGCTTGGCGGAGAAGATCTTCGGTTGATGCGGATCGATGCCCCTTCCTGGCTGGTTCCTGGATCCTCCCTCAAGATCATCCCTGGTCCAATGGTGGAGGAATCCACCCCGTCCGATGTAGGCTCCTTCTCCTCGTTATGGTCCACCCTCAGCCGCATGGTGGTGGAAGAACACCGCCAAGACACGAGAACGTACAGCGCATATGCGCTTAGAGAATGCGTGGGACTCAGAGAAACAGAAAACAATCAAGCCCTTGAATTAGCGAAAATTTACCCTCGAGAAAATTTACGACCCCCTCAGAGTGCATGAAAAGACAAGATATACGTAGAAGATTGAAGCTTTCAAGAACTGTACGTGACTTGGTCGAAAACAACGAATTTGATACGGTCCCTAATAAATCGATCTTTAAAACATTCAAAGTGAAGCTATGTTTATTCTCTGAGTTCCCAAACTTTCCTTAGCACAGACTTAGTTTCCACCGAGAGTGCAAGTCGGGTTAGAGTCGGCTAAAAGTCGGGTGGGAGTGAGCGTTCTTAGAGTAAAAACACTGAAGGTTAACTTGAACTCTACCCTAAAAAATTGTAGGGTAGCGTTCAATTGGGCCTGCTTTGGTGAAATCAGGCAAGCCAACTCAATTTTAAGAACTCCAGCGTCACTTATTCTGGTGAAAGCAGGCAAGCCAACTGAATTTTAAGCCGACTCTAACCCGTCTCGAACCCTCGGTGGAAACTAAGTCAATGACACCCACGACGAAGCTTTGTCTATTATACATGAACGCTCGCTCAGATGGTTTGAATTTCGCTCTTAATTTATGACCATCGATATAACAAAATACAGATACGCTCGGTAAATATTCTCACGACCTAATCGCCAAATTACATTAGCTATATTCAGGATGCTAACTACATACGTTCACATTACAACAGAAAAACTTTTAATAAAAATAAGAAAATTTGAAAAAGAAAAAATATTAATGATAATTAAGAATATAAGTTCATAGTAAAAATAATCCCTAACTTTTTCCAAAGATTTCAACACTCGAGGTAACTGTGCTCTTGACCAATATAAAACTGATGCAAATAGTGACAAGTAAACTGAAATTAGCTGAGTTACACAAATAAAGTGTGATCTATTATGCTCTCATTTAACTGAGCGCGAACGGAGTATAATATTTAACCTAAAAAGTATATTGTATATTTATAAACGTTATAACCTAACTCAAAAACTTCAATCTTATTATTGTATGTCGATATTAAATTTTTGACATTATATTGACATTATATTGACATTATATTGACTATAATGTCTCTTATTCGTAGAGGACAAGTAAGCCTTTTTAGAATAAACTTATATTTTATGTTTATTTATTCTTAAAAAGTAAATGTTCATTTGCACGTACAGATCTTTTTACTTTACAAAATAATTATAAAAATTAATAAGTAGTTAATAAATAATGTAGTTAATTTTATTTTATTAGTATTACTGCAATATTGTAACCCGTATTTATAATAGATTTGCTATTATATTAAAAATTTTGCTAATATTAATACTGTTACCATATATCAACTATATTAATTTAAAATTTTAAATATTTATGCATTTAATCATTATAGCTTACTTGTTTAACTTTTAGCAATGGGGTACTTTTGCACGTATATGGCATATTTTTGATGCAGCTTGGCAAGATCCATATATTAGTGCATCCTGGATAAAACATCATCTTATGGGATTATATAAACCCATATATCATCCACTGAGTAATTACAAATACACACATATATAATATCTTATAAATATTAATATTTTTTAAATTTTCTTATATTAATATTTTAAATATTATAAGTTTTTGGAAAAATTGTTAAAGAGAAGTAGTCAATGGAGATTAAAGCTATTATACAGAATTAACAATATTCTGTTAGGGGTTTACTTTCTTTTTGAAGTAGCGTTTTGAATTTTACTGAAATATGAATATTGCATAGTCTTTAGTTCTATATAAATGTATTACAAAAGATTTTTCAGAATTTTAAAAACTGCTGATTTTACTACTCTTTGTGTTATAATGCTTACCTTTTTTGGTAAATTATAACTTTTAAATTAACAAATTACAAAATTTAGCTTTTGAGTACTTGTAGTTAAAACAAGAATTTAATAAACAAGTATTTAATAAAGATTATTTCAGTTGAACAAAGTACGATTTAATAGATTTATTTTTTAATTGTTCTCAATTATATAACTTACTTTGTATTTAAATATAATGATACATAATATTATAATTTAATTATTTTGTTGCAGATGAATGTGGTGATCACGTAATAGTTATAAACAGTAAACATATTGCATTACGTGGAGATGATTGGCAAAAACGTGTGTATTTTCATCATACTGGATATCATGGAGGTGCAACTTGGACATTAGCATGGGAATTACATAGTAAAGATCCTACTATGGTAAGTAATATAAAATGGTTAATTAATATTTTTTAAACAAAATTATAAGAAGTATTGTATTTCTTTATTTATAGATCGTAAAAAAAGCAATTTATAGTTCAATGCGTGGAAATTTGCAAAGAAGACAAACTATGCAAAGACTACATATTTTTCCTGATGACAATGTACCTGCAGATATGTTAAACAATGTTACTAATCAAATTAAACAATTAAGACCTGTTCCAGTTAGATTACATGAAATTGAAGCAGAAGAAAAAGATAAGATACCCCGGCTTATAAAATATCCAGATGATTACCAACTTCAATAAAACAATAACTGTAAATAGACTATTACATTAATTTTAAAAGTTTAATTTATTTCCATTTAAAATGCGTACCAGCAGTAGTTTTAAGAATAAAATAAATAACACAATATCATTGCATAATAATGTTATTATTTGTATTTACTTATATATATATGAAATAGGACCAAGACCATTATTTACTTGTGATTAATTTCTGTCCTTTAGGTTTCAATTTGCTATCCAGAATTTTTTGTCTTTGTTCTTCTTTTTCTTTTAATAATCTAGCATGTCGTTCAACTGCAAAATCAACTTCATGAACTAGTTGAATAATTCTTCTCTGAAATTCATGTATTTTTTTAGTTTTACTATTTCATTTTAAATATTCTAAACAAATTTATTCAAAAAAATATACCGCATATTCTTGGTGTTTCCGTACACGACGTAATTGCCCTGATCCATAAGGAGTAGGTCTTTTATCTTCAAATGAATAATCTTGTGAATTAAGCAATGGTCCAGCTGTATTAGGATTTGTTACCAAACCTTTCCTGCAATTATAATGATATGAATTTTTGCATTTAATCTGTAGTAGTTTGTATTAATATTCAGGCATCATAATATATATTTAAACAGTTATTATAAATCTTATTTAGCTAATGCACGTCTGCTTAAGGAGGGTAAGAAATCTCAGAACATGTATCACACTACTTTTCTTAACACTACATTTAGAACTTCTTTCTCTCAGTGAGAAAAAAAATGTAGTAGAATTCTTATTTTAACTTTACCTAGTTAGCAAAATAAACAAATAGAACATTTATAACAACTTGTGTAATCATATTATTGAAAACTATTTTTTCTGTTTAATTCATAAGCCTAAAATTATTCCTATTCATTAAAATCATCAAATTTATAAGATATAATGAAAGATACAAAAGTTAATATCTGCAAAATTTATTAATAATTTATTAAATTAATAATCAAAAAACCAAAATCTTCAACTTCCACTTACATATGTATAAAGACAGGACACAAAATGTTAAGACTTGTTTACAAAAATAGTTAAAATAATAATATATTTATGATATTAATATTTTGTTATTTGATCTTTCTACATAAGGCCTTTCCAAATATTGGAATTCTAATTTCAAAACATATGATGCATTCTGTATTACAATATAGTTTTTTCATCTATTATGATAAGAATTGTATTATTCTCTTTTCTCACACACAAAGAAGTTGGAACAATATTGAATACCAGAGTATATTATATATTTTCAGACTACATTTTTCCTATTTCAGAAGGTCCGATATTAAAAATAATTCTTTATTACATACTCTGATGTTATGTATCTTTAATTTCTATTAATTCTTATTTTATAATGAGACTGGTTTCTTATATACAATCTTACAATTATATATATTTTTAATTAGCCAATGAATACTATTAAAATGTACTTTTCTTTTATGAAACAACTCCTTTGTTAAGTTAGGAATGTTTAATCTTACTATTTATTGTGTTTCATTGATTGCACGAATTTAACATTTTAACATTTTAAATTCCATAAAAGTATGCACTTCTGCATTTTCGACACATACACTTTCTCTAACAGGGAATAAATTTATAGTATTCGGTCTCAAACTATTAATAATATATCATGCTTTTTCAAATATAGATTTTATGTTATTTTTACAATTATATTCTACTACTATGTTTGCAAATAATATCAAGTAATAAACACTTAAATATTATGATATTCAAATATTAATTCAAGCTATTACAAGTATAATTACACATGTGTTATAAGATTTGATCTTACGTTCTTCTCCATCCTTGATCTAAACACGTAGTGGAAGATGTGTGAAATCTATTGATAGAAGTAATCAAATCTGAAACGTTAATTAATTAGTTCTTCACCAATTTCTTTTACTGTAATAATAACAAGTAATAGTTCTGACAATTTAATTATTGAAGCTTGAATATTGCCTACTAACTTGCACAATGGTTAATACGAAATTTCAACATTACTTCATGTAATAACATTTTCTTTTTATTTGATAAAAGTTTTAAAAATTATCCACAATAAAATCTCACTTTAGTACTTCACAAGAAACCGATTATTCTTTTTGTTACGGAATATATACAGTCATTATTATCATATCACACATCCTTAGTTTACGCAATGAAGCTAACTTCAGTGAATTCCCCACATGATGGTGTTGTCTCACTATCATATCTCTTTTGCTCTATATATATGTTCAATAAACAAACATATAGTATATGAAAGATTCATTTTGTCTCGTTGAACTGACTCATGATAACTTCATCTGGTTATGAGATTATGAGATATCAAATAATAATCCAAGAATAAGTGATCGGTCATTTAAATTTCAAAAATATAGGTACTCCAAGGACAAAATTTTTAAAGAAACGAAACATCTCTCAATGAAATGATTACAGAAATAAGTTTCATATCGGCGAACTAATGATAAATGAAACAGACAAATTTCTATATTTTTATATAATTTAAAAATTGATCATATCGTCTTCGTATTTCAAATTTATATAAGTATAATATTTGTCACATTTTTCCTACATTTTTAAATTCACAAACTTTTAAGTCATCAAATAGTCAAATTTTTACATTATTAAACTTGTAAATTCGAATTTACCAATTCTCAAATTTGTTTGAGTTATTTCTGCATACCGCGAGCAGAGCGCCTTAGCGCTCCATGGGTTAGCTTACCCACACCTTAAATTTCCTAGACCACCGGCGGTACACGCAACAATATAAAATAAAAAATCACTGTATATACACCTTTGGCAATATAAAAATCATAAATGCACATGCGTAATACCATTGGTTACAAAACTTGTTCGGACCAATCAGAGCTATCATGCGCAAATCGAATGAAAATTCGTCGTCTGATGCGCATGGTCTCCCGTTGAGCAGAGTATAGGTATTGTCTAATTTGCTTTTAGTATTGTTTATTTATTACATTTTTCATGTATTTTTAATGTTTAAGCTTTTATAAACAATTTAATAATAAAATATTACCATTTAAAATAAAAACAATATTTACCATTTATTGAGTATAATAGACATATTTTTATAATGCAAGACATATTTTTTCTATTTCAAATTTGTATACAATTTTATATTTTTCTAAAAATAAAATAATTTATAATTATTTAATAATTAAAATGATATGTTTATGTTAAATAAAAAATGTTGCATTTATTAATAAA
This sequence comes from Megachile leachella, assembly GCA_963576845.1. Taxonomy (NCBI): domain Eukaryota; kingdom Metazoa; phylum Arthropoda; class Insecta; order Hymenoptera; family Megachilidae; genus Megachile; species Megachile leachella. Next base: position 13,800,990 of record OY756256.1, on the reverse strand, counting down.
ATCATCTTACCCTTTTTAAATACTATTCACAATAATAAAAGTTAAAAACTAGAAATTATTTATTTGTTTTTTTATGAAAAAAATATTTTTATCATAGAAACTAAAGAACTTTATTTGTAAAGAAGGTGGCGAAAAGATAACTCTAATCAGTGACAAACTTCAAATCTGTTATTATTTTTGTACAGACAATCATAGCACGCACATAGTATGTCGTACATATACGGTGTAAGTTGGATTTAAGAGGAGAAGCGTTTTATTTCTAAAACGTCGGTGAACGTTTAAATGTAAAATGACATCTGTGGACTCAGGAATTGAAACGAGTAATAATTCGGACGATAGTTCAATTGCTCAAAATGAAGATATGTTAACAGATGAAATTAACACCGTCAGTTCAGCTGTTGCAACAATAAGCAGTAATCAAAATAATATATGTGACACTAAACCAGAAAATCTTCGTATTGAAATCGGATCGGATTGGTTGAAGTGTTCGCCAGGTGTTCGTTTATCACTTCCATCTTTAGTTTCAATAAATGAAAATTACAAATATCCCGAAGAAATTGAACATTCTACACCTACAAGTAGTTCAGGACTAATAATTCCTTCCTCAAGTGTACGTATCTTTTGTATGTAATGATATCATCAATTATATTTTCAGTCGATACTATGTTTTTTTATATACTTGCATATTTTAATTTATTCCTGATCTGTTGTCGAGTAACTTAAAATTGAAGAAAATGTATTGAAACAATAAATGCAGTTTTATCTTATGTTAATTCCTGCAAACGTTTTATAAAATTTATAGTATATAAACAAATATTTTTATTATATAACAAGTATAATGGACAACTCACATGTAAAATGTTGAAATGTTACAGGTTCCATATAAGTTCATTACACCACCGCCAGAATATGCAACATTACCAAAAAAAAGTAAGTCATTTTTGTAAATTTTAAGATGTATTTATAATTCATGTATATCTTTTTGTTTCAGTATAATTGAATTTTTATAATGATATTTTCTTGTTTCTTTTTATAGGTATTGTTCGTAGAAAAATAAGAGCTGTGCATATGTCACCTAGATATAATCCTGTTCTTTTGAATGGCCCTAGATCTTCTATTACTGAACGCAGAATGAGAGCTGCAGCAGCCACAAATAACACTATTATGATGAAGCAATTGTTAAACAGCGGTGTATCACCTAACAATCATGATGAACAAGGACGAACTCCTCTTCACCTTGCATCTTGCAGGTAAGTTCAACCAATAATTTCTAATCTGTAGTTATATTTATATTACTTAATGAATAAATTATAATTTCCATGAAATATGAATATGTAATCTTTTACATACTATAAAAGTATAAACAATTATGAATATTATTTAATATTAGTATAATAATACATGCAATAATTTTCATTTGACAGGGGTTACACAGAAATAGTACGTTTATTACTGGAACATGGTGCAGATCCTAATCGTCGTGATTGTGTAGGTAACATTCCATTGCACTTAGCTGCTGTGACTGGTAAAATATCTGTGGTTAGACTTTTGTTAAATGCGGGGACGGATCTGATATCTTTACATCAGGAATGTTACAATCCATTAAAATTAGCACGGACAAAATTGAAATTGTTACGGAACTGTAAGGGAGAAGATATGCTGAGACTCAGAGAAGAAGTGGAGAATGTAAAAACTGTGTTGATGATACATTTACTAAAACAGAAAGCAATGCACAAAAAAATGGACAACTTAAGTACTTTTTGTTCACGCTTATCTTTAAATAATCCACCTGATCAAATTCAAGATAATGACAAAGGCTTATTGGCTAATCTAGATGCTCTTTCTATAACACAATAATTAATCATGTGCGTTAAGAGTTTATTTTGATCAATATTCATAAATTACGGATTATTATTAAATCGAATGCTGTTATTTACATATCAATAATACATTAAATATTTTTTTTTTTTAATTTGAATAGGTTCAATAAATCTTTCTTGTTTACTATTAAATCATTTTTAACAAACGTTTTGCTCGTTTATTACTATTGGCTTGGTATTATACGCCTAAAATAATTCAATAAGGAGATTTTGATTACAAAAACATTTAAAACTAATATTCTTATGTGTTAAAAAATAGTTCAATTCTCGGATAACAATAAGTCATAAGTATGTTAAACTTCAGACTTTTATGTCTTATATTGTCATATTTAACACTTCATATTGCCATGTTTAATGTTCGAAGTTTTTGGATCTAAACCACAAGTATTTGAAAGCTCAAGTTTGGCCTCTAACTTCTGTTCCTCTTCGTCTTCTCAGCAATCACTATTTTGAATTAATTCACTTCATATAAATGCAAGTTCTCTTTAACATAAAATTCGTAGCATGTAATAACTTTTTAAATACAAATGTTTTCATATGGTGTAGGTTTAAAGAATGATACATATTTGCACTTGATTAAATGTTTTACTTTATATTAATGTACAAATTGATGCTTTTTTTTGTTTCATACGATTAATATAATATTAGATATGTGTGCAAATCGTGAAATAAATTGTCATATGAAATTAAAATTGTCAATGTTTACCTTCTAAATATACGGTTTGCTGAACTATACATATATATTAGTACATTTAATAACATTCTCAACAAAAGGAACAAAATAATACGTATGTATATAAAATATGCATAACGTTTTATTGAAATTAATTCTTTCAAATATATTTGAAACAGTTGAAGACAGTAATAAATATTTCATATGGAAGGTGAATGGTTTTGAATGTAAATAATATTATTTGATATAAGAAGTTTCTTTATAGGTGGATGAATAAAGGTGTTTTATGATTTTTCAAAGGAAAAATAAAATTTAAAATTGGAACATTTTATACAAGAATTTGTATTATTTCACAAACTATATAATTTTTTACATTGTATCCTAATATTTTTTCTATGCAGAATTTTTCTATAGACATTATCAATAGTTTTAAAAATATTCAAGAGGATTGTTTTAAATAAAATACCTTGTACAATAAATTTAATGCATACATATACAAAGTACAATCAGGACATTGTATGTTTTAAATATTGGTTATCTGTTAATTTCTATTATCTTGTAATACATTATTGAATACATTGTATATATAATGTAATACATTACATTACCCAAATTCATTTTTGAAAATTAAACAGATCAAATTGTACATACAATTTTTTTTGAAGTTCTTTTTTAATTTTTTGTTAAAGTATTATAATTTGTTATATCTAGTTCTATTAATTTGTAGTGACAACATTTTAATAAATACAATATTATGGAATGTTCAATTTGGTTCTTTCATTTCTGTTTTTCAATGGTGTTGAAGTCATGCATCTTGAATGAATTCATCTGAATATATGCAATTCATACGATATTAAAAAATAGTATAGTGCTTCATTTAATAAACTGAGTTCACTCAAATTTTTACAAAAATAATGTAAATAATAAAAAATTGATGTAGGATTTTTCTTGAAATCTTTGTTATATATCAGATAAATATTGGTTTATATGTAGTACTACGAACTTACTGCTCATTGGGATTCGATTATTATAAGCGCGGATAATATTCTCAATTGGCTGCTGTTCTCATAATTCATCAATCATAAAACGTTCTATGAAAAATTAAGAATAATTCGACAGTTAGCATCAAATGTCGAATATTATTATCAGCCGTGATCGATACAGTTGAGGACAAACGATAAGAATCCTTTGTAGAACCGCACTAAAGAAATCTTATCTTCGAAAATTAATTTTAACCTTAGTGTGCGAACAACAATCATGAACAGTTGCAGATTTTTACTTTTATGTACAAAAATTCAATTTTGTGTTAAGTATATTATATTGTGACAAATATGTATCGTGCAAATATCATAATTGTTTATCATAATTTGAATTCAATAATGCAAACTTTTCATCAATTGTTTAACGTTATCAGTCAATGTTATTACAAAAAATGACAAGTTCCAACGCAATAATAATGTGTGGATTTCACTGTAGTATATATTTGGCAAGAAATAGAAACACAACTTAATAGTTAAAACTGAATAGTTTTATTAATTGTGAATTCTTATTTTTTACAAATATTTGAATTTTATTTAAAATTCATGTTAGGAAATTATTTGAAAATAATGTTCAACTGTGAGTTCGCTAAATGTTTTGATGTCTCAGTTATTTTATAAAATTCTTTAGAAAATATTTCTCACATTTTTCTCATGTAAACTTATTAGAATTTGTATGTCTGCTTATATTCCAATATTTTTTCTTATTAACGAATTTCATCAGAGTATTAAAGTAATGGATAAGTCTTTTGTTCGGCCGTGAACCGAAACCTTTGCCGCGACTAAGCGATTTATTGCAGGGCCCAAGTGGTTCGGCGCGTAGGCCACCGTCAATAGTTTTTTTACCTCGGAGTACGGGTCACCGGAGACCTTCTTGTCTATTACATCCGGTCCGAACGAATCTTACCGAAAATACGTACGTACCATAAACCGATTAACAGCTATACCTCTCGTTTGGAATCATTGGAATTATTCGAGCCAATAAACTATCATGATTTTTGAGGCTCAATTACGTCTAAACAATTTTTATTTACCCTCTACCTCAATCAAATTAATCCATTTTTTTGAAACACGAAATTTCTCCATGTTGGACAGACTTCGACGACACATCTTTGAATGATGTGGTTGTTAATTATTAATTTAAATTACTTACCAGTAAACTTTTCTTCAGTTTTTCTCGAAATTAGACACATATTTTCCACTTTTTTCATTACTTTCCACATTTTTATGTCAAGAGAGTATAAATGAGTATACTCGTAGAGTATAAATGAAATTGGAAACGGATTATTTTTTGACTGTAAAATAATTTGTATAATAAGAAAATGAATAATGTATTTATAAAACTAGGTTATTGCATCAAAAAACTTTTTATTAAACTCTTATTAGAAACACAATTCAAAATTCGTTTATGAATACATGAGTTTTAACCCTCAGTCTTAAAAAATCACGGATACACCTGTGAACCTTTGATATAACTGTTGTAGACTTCTTGCGGAATATCGGTTAAAAATCGCAATGCTAAAAATTAAATCAGCACAATGTTAAAGGGTATAGCATATACCCGGATAAGGAAATCATAAATATCTTGAGATCAAATTAATCAAGGACTATATCAGTTAACCGATTGCTTAAAGAAAATCATTTTTGCTAAGTATTTAGCTATTACCATGCTTGAAGGATGGTTACAGGATGAAACGCAATATACTGTTTACGATTTAGATCATCTGTTGTACCGCACAGAAAATTTAAAAAAAAAGCAGGGATATTCTACTCTATGGCGTATGTATTTGTGAATTTGTTCACAAAAATCAAAAATCAATATCTGGTAATATTATTATAACCATGGTTACGTTCATATTTTTATAGTTCTGAACTTGCTAAAAGTATCATATATGTATAAAAAAATTGCAAATTGATATTTTGTAACTTTTCATTCGTAGAGGAGTAGCATATACGGCTATATTATATTTTTATTTCACTATATATAGGTTCAAAAGTTTGACATGTATTAAGTAAGTTCATATTTGAATATAATTTTAAAAGTTCTGAATGGAAAGATAAAATAATTTTAAGAAAAAAATACGCCGACTTCGAAATGCACTGAAAAGTATAAAATAATTTCTATTTCCTAATGAAGTAATTTCTATTTCATTCAATCATACAATTACGTAACATATATGAATGAAACCTATTTACTTGTTAGGTAGTATAGTAAATATATTTCAACCTTTTCGGAGGCGGCGCAAAATTAAAAATACCTTAGTAAACGTTGCTCCCAATAACCAGTTGATTGTGGTATCTAAGAACCTATAAACGGAGCCCACGACACGGGAATTACCAAATTTGCGCCGCCTCCGAAAAGGTTGAAATGTATTTAATATACTACCTAACGAGTAAATAGGTTTCATTCATATCTGTTACGTAGTTGTATGATTGAATGAGATAGAAATTACTTCATTAGGAAATAGAAATTATTTTATATTTTTTAGTGCATTTCGAAGTCGGTGTATTTTTTTTCTAAAAATTATTTTATGGAAGATAAGTTGCATAATGAATATTTTGTAAATTGAAAATTATTTTTATACCTTCTCATATAATTGTTTCAAATGAATTATGCTCTGTAATAAATATCTAAGATTTTTCAAAAGCAAAGGAGATATATTTAAATCATTTTTATTACGTAACTGAACGGTCGGAGTCCACCATTTTGTATGCTATTTTTTCAAACGTTTAAAACATTTCACTGGAAAATGATCAGTGATATAGACAAACAGTGATATAGGTAAAAGATTATTAAAATACAATAAAACACAAGAATATAATTGATGTTTTCAATCAAATGGTTAATTAATATTATTTTATACATGATGTAGCTAGTAACGCATAAGGAGTTCCTGCCCTCTTGTTTCAAATTGAAAAGAAAAAAGTTAATATACATAATACAGAAAAAGAATAAAATAATAACTTTATAATTTTTCAAAAAACTTTTTCCAATTAAAATTCACTTACTTTGATGTCGTATCATGTCCTCTATATCTATAATGTTTATAAACGAATTGTTATAAATTAACTATTTAGGAAATGATTTAAAAGTTTTGTAAAAATAACAGAAAATTGGATGTTATTTTTTAAATCAATTTTAAAAGCATTTTTATTCGTTAAACTCGAAGCTCTCCATTAAATGCTGACAACACGATTAATGACCAATATTTTAATGGTCGTACGATTATTTTATGAATACAGTAGAGTGTAGACAAGCATTTGAATTGTATATCCGTTACGGGGGCATATACTCAGAAAACTCAAAATTTCTTGTTTTCTTATTCTTATATGTTAACAATAAAATAGTTGTTTTGATACGATACTGGACGGTAGCCACTTAACTCGAGAAGCACGAGAAAATACATATATTTCTTTTTGCTTTCATAGAAAATTTTATAAAATGATAGATAGAACAAAGGATATATGTACTATGAATTAATAAAGTGCAATTCGAAGATTTGCCACCAAAAGGAATAAGCTCCATCCACTAAAAAAACATGCTTCATACACCACCTTTTAAAAATAGTAAAAGCGTAAAAAGTGGATGTTAAAAAAACGTGAGTTGTAACCTTTTTCTGGAATGGAAAATGTCTGACAATTTCGGACAGCATGATTGAAAGGTCTATTCATGAATTAATCATTTAGAAACATATATCAAGTATTATTTTTAAAGATTATTGCACATTAATGTTTAATAGAAACCAAAAATAATTAAGGACATAGAATGGTACATAATAAAAACCATTAAAACAAAGAATTTTTTTATAGTACATTTTAAATTATCAGAATTTAGAAATTATGTTATTATGCTTACATTTTAAGGTATCAGAAATCAGAAAAATTCTTCAATATAGGAGTGATGAAAGGTAGAGTAATGTATTATATATAAAATATTCTTACTTTCAATTAGAAATATTTATGAAGTAATTGTTTGAATGAGATGTAAATGGATAAAATGTTTGTGCCGAATAAGCGCAAAATATCATAAAATGGTTGCTACATGTGAACAATATTCTACAACTTTTCTATCGATCATCTACTGGCACGTTCAATAATTGTATTAAGTCCGTTTTCGTGTTTATTTACCTGCACATAAACATAATACTTTATACGGTTTGGACGACAAGTTTCAACAAGTTTTGAGTTTCGACAAGTTTTGAGTTTTCAATAAAAGACAATGCGTAGAATCTATTTCAATGTGATATTTGTTGTAATAAATTGACTAATGCTTAATTGTAATAAATGACCGTTTTTATTTAAATTGCTGGCTCAATAATTATTGTCTTGTTTTAACTAATAAGTTCCATAAGCACAGAAACGCAGATCATGATAAAATCATGACTTACATGTATGTGGATTATACAACATCCAATTATTATAACACTTCGTATTCTAAAATCTTATTTTTTTAATGTACATATTTGCGTATAATTTCAAATGTTTATTATAAACGTTGTTACTTTAATAATAACTAACTGTTGGTGTCTGATTACTTAGAATGTAAGCATTGTGTCACAACAGAATTCTTTATACTGATCATTTCCATATCACGCCAATTTATGTTATTAATAATTACTCATTATTTCTGGTCGTAGAATTATCTTTTTAAACAATATTCAATATAAGTTTCTGCATAATTATTTTATAAATAGATCTTAGAAAAATAAGACGGTAAAAGTACAGCTAAATGGATTGCAAGTATACTTGTACTGTTATTTCAACTGATATTATACATGATACTGTACACTTTATTGTTTATTTTTTTATTTTATATTTTATTGTTATATTCTTTATTTTTTTTTGTATATGTATGTAGAATTCTATATATAAAATTCATGACCTTTTAACATCTTTCCTTGCGATAATTCTAAAACAGTGCTAGGAATTAGTTGCCCTTTTCGGGCCGATTTTGGACTCGATGCCTACCGTGCCCCTACTACCGCGCTCGACTACGCACGTGACGCCGTGCGCCAGGGACGTCGCACGATAGATTTGTCGGGAAAATTTCTAATCACCGATGGGTCCCGACAAATCTATCGTACGACGTCCCTGGCACACGGCAGTCGAGTGCGGTAGTAGGGGCACGGTAAGTGTCGACTCAGAAATCGGCCCGAAAAGGGCAAGTAATTTCTAGCCTAAAATGAAAATATTTTCGACGATCACTATGAAATAGGTAATCTAAATTAGTTTCAAGTATTCAGAATAAATAAATCATTCGATACGTGCATATCCCAAAAAATAGGTTATTCTAGTATTTTTGAAAATGCATTTTAAAAGTAAACCGTCCCCTTTGTCAAAATCGCATGTTGATACTTACAGTGTCGAATGAATTCCGGCTGTCGGTTTACGTTATATAAACAGACTATCCAAATTAGGGTTATATATATAATTTACTATTTGTCATTATATTAAGTTATGTATACAAATTGACTGTATTTTCTTAACTGAACAAACGCGAAAGAAATGATTGTTCAAGAATAGAAAAGTATTATAAATCAATTTCAATCACCGTTCACTTTCTTTAAAGACATGTGCGCTTTCTTATTACAGAAAAATATAATTTACAAACCTAACTTGTAATGTACAATGTATATAATTGTGGCATTTCCGATTTAATAAAGATTTAAATTTATTAGAATACGCAAGGTGGACCTTCATCTTCGTTCACCTTAATTATCTCCCTTATGTACAAATATAGTAAAAATATATTCACACAGTTACATGGTGTTGACGAGGCCATAACATAGCAGTAATAATTTGTTTGCAAAAGGGGGATCTTTAGATATTTTAAAGTTATAAATAATAATAGACAATTGAAGAGATCGAAGTTGATGACCCAACTTGTATATGAACAAATGTTTCATCAGGATAGCTGACATTTTGTAATGCAAATATAAAATAGAATTTATTTGGTACGAACCCAAGAAGAGAAACAAAGCTGAAACTCCGGAAAATTGATCTTAAATATTCTACTTGTTTCTTAATCATCTCTACACATTCCTTGGCACAAATTTACAGTGACTTAATTACAAACAATAAAATTTATACAGATCATGTACTTATCACATATGCACAAACGTTTACTGTTTCCCTTTTCAATATTTTTAATACAATTAAATTATTAATCATTTTTTTAAACTTTTAAAGCAAGATCTGTTAGATTGTTACACATTAAATAGCCAATTTCAAAACGTGAATTGATCGATACAATACGATAATGTAAACGTATTATACAATTTCGTAAATTATATTAATTTGAAGCTTCATGGAAGTGGTTGCTTGTCTATTACAATAAACAGCGCTTTATTCCGTCTAATTTGAAAAGGAGTGGCAGTTTATTATTCTGCTAATTTAGTACATTTAAAGAGAATATAGTGAATGTATAATATAATGTGTCATTATTTTGACAACGATCAATTACACGAGATAAATAGTGAAGCGAAGCACAATCTAATTCACGTAAGAAATTGAGTTAAATAAAAATATATATTTTTGAATAATAAGCAACTTCGGAAAATAAATTATAGCCCTTGAAAATTTTGTAAGTTGGCCATTTTATATGCAACAATCTATCACATTTTTTTTCAATTCTCATTTTTAGTATGATACACGAAAAATTTCTCCTGTATTCTACATTTAAATTTATTGAAACCTTAATCAGATATGATCTCGTGATCAGATATATCATCGATCATTCCCAAACCATTTTGACGAGTTTGATATGTACGGACAAAATACATAGTAATTTGTACCGAAACATTGACTCTTTTTAATCATAAATTTCACCTTGTTAAAGATTCAAGATTTGAGTGCTATTGCAATCAACCCTTTTCAGTAATTTCGCGTCTACTTTTTACAACGTCAACAAACATTTTTAATAAAATATAAAATATCTGAATGAAAATATAATTGTAAAGAAATAAAAATAACAGAGATAACAAATAATATTCAGACATCACATAAATGGTACAAAAAATTCAGTATAAACGTAATATTGAAAGGTTAACTATCATTATAGCGAGATCGCAAAAAATTTGGGCGTCAATAGAATTTTGTTTTTTAAGTTTAATTACCATTGTATCATTAAAATTATTTAAACTATTGCATATATAGACACCAAAGCGTATTGAATCAAATTTCTTAAACTTTTTAAGAGTACAAATTAAAAGTGTAAAATCTTAAAATAAAATATATGGAATGAATACAATTTTTATATCTTTATAATATTATTATAAATTACATGATTTGAAACCATTTTTAACGTTATATATAGCGAGAAAAATGTGACTTGGTAAATGTATAAAAAATAATTTTTATATAAAAGTGGATTTAATTACATTTTAGCTTTGGTGTTCACATATGGGGCAATTATTAGCCAGTTAACATGTATTAGAGTTTAACAATGAATATCTTTTGACTATCTGCTGCTAACGTAGTGAATTCTGAAAAGGATCAAACCAATACCACAGCGCCGACATTTGGATCAAACAATTAATAAAATAACATACTGTATCAATGATATATATTAATTTCTTTAAATTCTTATATAGTTTTGTTAACTAGTTTTGTTAATGGTTACTCAAACTATAATTACATTAATTTTGGCAAATAATTTGGGAGAAAATACACTTAACCCTCAGTATACAACTAGAAATGGCAATTAATTTTCATTAAATACGATTGATCTTATGTTAAAAAAGAATGTTCACTAGAATGTTTATGCAAGCAATTAGGGTTAGAAAGTAGAAGAAATTAACTGGTAAACAATATTAGAAACAAAAATTAATTTTTTATCAATAAACAAAGAAAGTAAAAAGTACGATCTAATTTTTATAATTTTAACTGCAAACGACAATTTTAATTTATGCGAAAATCCGTAAACATAATTATAAACACAATTATAATAAAATAAGGGTTAAGTGTGTACAATTCAATAATTACACTAGTAAGCTTAATAATCATACTTATTAATTAATACAAAACCTGTGAAATATTTCGAAGTTAGACTATTGTGCGTCTTACAGGAAACAGCCCAAAAAGGAATGGCTTAAACTAACAAATGTAATTAAGAATCATTAGTTAACCAACCCTACCGAACGGTATTATACAGAGTGACTCAACGACAGTATTTGAAACAGGCACATTACTTGCAAAAAAAAATGTAAATTTCTTTTTTAAGATATAAACATTTTACACTTTAGCACAATTAAAATTATGCAATTTAGGAAATATGCATTATTAAAGAAAGTATATACATATATTAAAATATTGCATTATGGATATTATTTTTATTAACTGAGAATTCTCAATAAAAAATTTTCAAATTTTTACAATTCGCAAAATAATTATTTTCTATTTACATATGTAATCAATTTTAATTTATTGTATATTTTGGACAAAATGTTCAGAATCATTATACGCATAAAAAATGAAATACATATAAAAACGAATCACATCATATTTAACTACCTTAGTAACCATACTACTTAATGTTTTTTTTCATCGAGAAATTCGAAGATAAAGACACAATTGTCAGCTTTATCTTTTCAAATATCAATGAAATCAAAAGAATATAATTAATTCTTCATTCATTAATTATTATTAATAATCAAAAGAATGAAATTAATTTGAAACAAATTAACAAAGCCAATACGGAATGCAATTGTAAATATAGCAATGCAATCGTTTCTAATATCTATTTACAAAATTTTTAATATTTTACAAATCAAACTTTTGCAGACTTTCTTCTCCTTTAATTTCGACGCAGACAACGGGCCAATATAACTGTAAATTTTGCGATGGAATCACTCTGTGCGGATCGCGAAACTCTATGAAAGGCTGCATTTGTATAAATTATGGCTACGCTGATCTCACAATGTGTAATTACACATACTCGTGGAATGATTTCTAATTTAAATTTACAGTCTAGAATGTACACCTATCACAATTCTCAACTAAATCGTATCGATCACGATTGAGAATGTGAGTATCTAAATACAGTATTGTCACCAGGACCGTGCTACCATATGCATATATCATTGAACTTTAGGTTCTAGAATTGTACCATTTGATTTCATAGCTAAGTCTTTGCGAAGCTAACCGCTAATTTGTATCATTGCGACATCACTGTCGCCATAGACGGAAATATTTCAGCTTGAAGAGGTCCATAGTCTACCAGTTCTCCATCCACTGTTATGTGGCCGTTTACGCCTTCTTCAGGTTCTATTCGAAATGCCTTCACCGGAATCATGTCGATGCCAGACCGTGTTAAATGGGTGCCATTACTTAAGCCCAACAGGAACTAGCACACATAATAAATAATTTTTAATAATCTGGAATCAAGACCTGTAACAAATCTGTTTTACTTGTAACTTATTATAACTAATGTTAAACTGCGCGTGGCATAAGATATATCCTTCTGGAAAAAAAGTTAAATAATATATTTTGTTAATTTTTATATAAGTGTTTTCGAAGATTAATTCTTTGCTACATTTTGATGTCCAACACGTGACGTACTTACAGTTTAAATGTAATAAACCTTACTTGAATTTTTAAGCGTTTAGTCTTGAAATTTAAATTACATAGTTTAATTTACATAGTCAAAGATAAATAAACATAAAATAAACACTTTTTTTATTTGTTTTAATATTTTAGCAGCGAATAGTTAGTTCTGATTGATACATCTGACAAATATATCACATGATAACGAGTTAATAATATGTATAAATACGCTACATATAGGACCTTTAATTTTATATCATTTTAGTCTATATTAATCGCACAGATTATTGTACTTTCCCTTATACGCTAAAACTACCGGAAAGTAAAATTGGCTTGCAACGAATCCAAAGTGTACAAGTATTTATTCTATTATTATTTATCCCATCATCATTTATTCTATTACGAACGAAAAAGTTATAAACATTATAGGAACATATCTTGCATAGATCTTTCATTAGTTGCGAAGTAAAACATTATCCAATTCTTATGATTGTTCTTTGATCAAAACTTATATTAATGTTGCACATCGTATTCATGGGTAACACCTTTTTAATTTCAAAAATTAAAAAATTTGAAACTGCTGTATCTTAAAAATTTGTCAATAAATGAATTACTAAATTTCAAAATTTTCATATTTACCTGAACATTTGGAATATTGGAGATTTCGAAATTTGATAACTTGAAAAATTCATAACCTTCTACTTACCTGAACTGTAAAAAATATAACTTTACAAATTTGTATGTTTTTAAATTATTGAATTTTTAAATTTTCAAATTTACGAATTTATAAATTACAAAATTTGATATTGGTACAACTCCAAATTTCAACATTAACAAATCTAGAACTATTAAAATTAACGCAAAAAACTGATAACATGCGCGTCTAGAGTAAATTGAAAATGAATAAAGAAATTAAGCATATTAAAAAATAAAAACATGTAAAAGTGTCCATTGAAAAGTAATTGAAACGACAAAGGACAAATATAGAAAAAAGAAATGTAGGCTCACAAAAGGTTTTTGAACTTGTAACAGAGTAATTTAAGAACCTACGACTTTATCATCTTCGCTACTCTCAAGCAACTTGTTAGTATTTCTAGTAATCAATAAAATTTTAAATATCTTTCAAAATAATGAGTACTAGCAAAATTAGCTAAAGGGTATAGCTGGATAAGGTAGTCAAATGTATCCTTGAATCGAATTAGAAACCCAATTCGTCAGTCAGTAGCATATCTGAAAAAAACATTTCACACCAAGTTTCAACTCCCTGTCTCATTCGTTGGGGTAGTAAAAGGGAAAAAACCAAATTTGGGTTTTTGGCCCTTTTTGCCTATTTAATTTCGTACAAAAATCCTGAAAATATGGACCTCAATGTCTTGGAATTTTTTCAGAATTTTTGTACGAAATTAAATAGGCAAAAAGGGCCAAAAACCGGTATTCGGTTTTTTCCCTTTTACTACCTCCACGAATGAGACAGAGAGTTGAAACTTGATGTGAGATGTTTTTTTTTGGATATGCTACCGACTGACGAATTGGGTTTCTAATTCGGCTCAAAGGCACATTTGACTACCTTATCCGGCTACACCCTTAGATTGGCTTATTTTTGTGCTAGGCTCATAAAGGAAATTTCATCAAAAACGATATCTCAACGATTGTGATGTTTCTTTGCAAAATTGATCATATAGTTTCGAAGAACTATATAATATATTTTAGTACAAGGAACGCCTAAAAAATACTTAAAATTGAAAATGATAAAATTATGACCTTTACGCATTGAAAATCACTATACATGCATCCCATGTGTTTCATTTCTAAACTACGGCAATTACACATTAAACTTCAATTGATAGTCATTAATAATTGCTGTGAAATTTAACAATTGATTCTTAGTAGCAACAAGTACATTTAAATAAGTACTGAATTTGGGAAGTAAACAATATATATGCATACATGTGAAGTTTTAACGATAGAATTACAACTTATTACATAACGGATGCTTTTTTTATGGTTCTTCCCATACGAACTATAAATATTTTGAATAATGACAATTATGTACATATCTCAGAAGTTCTGCATGTTTAAAAAATATTTACTGAATTTTATTTCCTTTTACTGGTATTATATTTATATATTAAATTTATAAATATTTATATATTAAAATTTCCTGACTTTAACAATCGTTTATTTGACGATTTGATGAAATAATTCAACTCTTTGCGATTTATATGTCGTTTTAGGATTTCTTCAAATATACGCAGTATTATGTACATATATAATATCTTGGAATTTCTCTGTGTTATGTGTTAATTTCTCTGTGTTATATGGAAAATAATATATTACTTTGGTAAAAATTGTTTGGTAAATATTTGTTGCAGATATTGCCAGCTGATAGATTTCATTATAAAACAGTTGTCATGTTCAGCATTTAACGCCATTATTAATTAATTAAGGATTACCAACTTGTGGTGCTTTAGACAGAGCCACACTGGTTCTACAACAATCTACTCAAAAAATCCTCCATTTATACAAAATGCGTGATTTCTTATTTTTTAAATATACATATGTGAGCAGAATATTTCAGATCGTGTACATAGATATGTACAGGTTCGTTGATCATATAATATTTTAGACAACAAAGTAAAAGTTAGTGCATATAAAATTATGAAAAAGGGTACAATTAATCTTCCATGCGTTTTTATTGACATTTTTTGCAGTGATTTGAAAACTAAAGGTTTCTTTATTGAGAAAGGTATTGTGTTTACTGTAAATGTAACAAAAAAAAAACGAAAAACATTGTTGAAGAAGTATGAGATTTAGATCATCCTTTCTTATAATTTTTAAATTCTTGTTTATAATAATTACAAAATTACAATTTTAAATTAATATTAATGTTACGTTTCAGAACAAATAAACATGTAACATACATTATAAATTCACCAATGATATTCTTAACAGACTGTTAGTAATATAAGCTCAAAAGCAAGCATTTCCTTTGTCCAACTTTTCGAGTTTATTAGTCGACATTGATTGTATATCAGTTCATAAGTTTGCTTATAATTCATAACAGAAGTTTTCGATGTAAATTAGTGTAATAATTTGATATATTGTGAAATAAATACGTACACTATAATTACTTAAATTCTCAATACATCGTGAGAAAAATACATGTAAAGTGACATGGAATGCATTAATTATTTCATATCGTATTGTGTACAATCACTTATAGTTGAAACCGTATACCATTGAACAAATATTTATAAGGATTATTCAAAGTTATAAAATTCATTAACGTTAATAATTTCTCAAATAGTAACATAAATGTAAACTTTTGAGCATGAAACACGTTTCTTATATATCATTACAATTAATTCTTACACATCATTCTGTTTAAAATATTTGACAAAATTTAACTTCCTTTTTATCAGGGATGAGTTTCTTGAAGCGTTGAAGCTGCAAAATACAAGAAAGTTTCATGATTCGAAAATCTCGTAACCCAGATAAGGAAACGTATAAAATCGATGAATAAAGAATCGTTTGCAGCGTGCCTCCAGAATATTTGATTCATGTATTATACATATATCCTGAACATGTGTGACGCTTTGCAAATATTCAGCGATAACTTTGTTTTTGAAGATGTATACAAATTGACTCTCAATCGTTATTATAGAATTGCATAGTGAATTTTGAGTTTTGAGAGTTCCGAAATTTCATAAAACTTCGGATTCAAGTTTTGGGAATTTAAATATTCGGTTCAGATACATCTCTGCTTTTTACAAAATGGGACATACATGGACTACTATAACATGTACAACAAAGCTGTCACATTCGTGCAGTTAAATTGTTAGTAAAAAATAAGAAGCTAAATGCGTTGTATGATTTTCACTGTCAGTAATTGTAAGTATCAAAGTTAATTACACTTTAACGATTGCGGTGTGGTTGCACACGTCTTGGACTTTAAATCTCTTGACCCAGGTTCACATCTAGTTGTATAACAAACTACGCATAAAAAAATTCTATGGTCCGTAGTTGCAACATTTCATATTATTTGTTGTCAAAAAAAAGATGTCTCCCAACTGGAAGCGAATTTGGGTCAAAAGGTTTGTAGCCACGTTCGTGGCTAGTGGTTATTGATTAATTAACTTTAATACTTATATACTAGCGGATCCGAAACTTTTAAATTTAAAATATTTGTTTACAAAAAATTATTTACCTAATATTAAAATTACAGATATGTTTATTTCAGATGTAGGAATATCATCGCATCGAACATTGACATCTATGATGTCCAGATGAAAGCTTTTCTTATCAGACAATAATTGCTGCATGTAAACAGCTAAACCTTCTTAATTTTGTATGTCATATTCTGTGTCATGCTTTTTCCTCTAATTTATAAACTAGTTACATTTTTAGCTGCATTTGTTTTCCAAAGCTTTGATTGGAAGAGTAGCTTAGATAGATGATCTCGAACGAGTTAATAATGTGATGCGACACGTTGCGACAACTTATAACAAGTGTTACGAATTTGTTACTATGATACAAAACGGAATGATTTAATTTTTTACAATTCAAATTAAATCGTATTTGGTCTTATTTTAATAAGAAAAATGCCAAAAATCTATTGATAAAAGTTTCATAGCAAATATATCACAAATACGAAAGTTCGAGTCAAAATGTTGACCTTTAACGGTCCTTTTTTTAATGCATATTTTTAAAAGACGCGTAAAAGCGAAATCATGTAAGTAGCGTATCGTGTAAATCGGGGAATAGATGTAATTTATTTTATAGTCTTCTGTTAGGTAGTATAGATACAACTTAAAATGCGTTTTTCTATTGTTAACATCATACATATTCTTAGGAGAGATAAAAGGTCCGTGTTAATTGATCTAACAGAAACATTTGATACTTTAGATGATTAAAGGAACAGTGGATTACGTGTTAACCGTAATCTGCACTGAACAAACGAGTACTGACTTTCGCACTTGATGTCACTCGGGGCGGCATAACAACAATATCATTAATACGATAATACTATGCTAATATGATTCGTGTACACAAGGTGAACTGTGGTTCTAATCCGTGACGACGCCATATAAAATTAAATTATGATTAAGAGATGTGATGTTTTTAATCTTGCGGAATTTCTTCTGAAATATACTATGTTTGTCATTAAATGAATTATTTATTAGATGAATTAAACATATATTTTTAAATCTTCATATTTCCAAACTTATATATTCCACAATTTCTATATGTCTCAAATCTTCATTTTTTTAATACTTCTATTATATTCTCTGATTTCTATATTTCTAAATATCTACATAATATAATATAACAATTTTTGTATTCTCTTAAGACTAAATACTAGAATACATAATAATAACAAAATATAATATTAAAAAAAGTACTGAAATAAACAGACAAATAGTCGAAAAATAGAAAGTGCGAAAAACAATTAAGAGGCAAAATATGTTAAACAAAATTGGCAATAAAAGAAAAGAATTGAAAAAGCAATGAATATATACGAAAGTTACTTTTTTTAAACGGACTATCAAAATTTACGTAGGGTTCACTATTCCCAGTTGCACCATTCTTGTAATTCGGAATAACATCAACTCATTGTCAGTACTTATGACCACTCAATTGGAACTCAAATCGTGTCTACGCACAAGTAGACCTTCGTTACTACGCCGCCTTAAATCAAAATATTTTTCTCAAGCTATTCGAAATGGTTATTTGCCATATAGTGGATATGTCATGGATTTGGAAAAACTTCTTTACAATGAGCCAAAATGTTTTAGAAGAGAAACAAACCTCTTAAAGAAATCTGGACGCCAGTTTCAAACTACGCATCACTCGCGCAATATTAAACAGATATTTTATGGCTTGTCGAGAACGTCTCTACGACTCGAATTTCTGAATTATTGTAAAGAGCTTTGCTAACAAATCACAACGTACGCCATTCATCTAAAGTCAACATATCTTCCCTTAAAGAAGTTTCTTTGCTATGTCTTGAACTCAACACACTATGAGATAGATGCACTCGTGCTCAACCATTCAGCAGCTTCGCAGTGAATATACATAGGAAGGCCCAAATTCCTCCAGTGCTTGGGTCACTCACATTCATCATAAACACTTATGGTCACATGCAGTAAGGGATAAAGGTCCCGCGATCCTATTTATTCAGTCGTGTTACCAATTATTGTTTTCACCAAATTACTTATTGACCCTGATTGGTTCTGTATGGTAGACACCTCCACAGCTCAACCTCTCCCTCCCATAGTCTCAGGACTTCCTTTTTGAGCAACTCGTTTAGTTTTGATATGGATCTCTCATGAATACCAATTTACTCGGCGAACCTTCGTCTGAGATATTCGCGTGGTAACCATTTATCACTTGGCCACTTTCGTCATCAAAACATAAGTAGATCGGCCATCGTGAAGGTCTTATCACAACCAATTGCTCATAGCCTTTTTTTCTATCACATTCAAAGTCGATCAGTTTCACACAACATTCAAATCACCATATAATATCCACCATTCTAACGAGTTGTGGAGATGCATTGCGATTTACGTAATTTACGAAGCTTTACAATCTTCGTCAATCTGATCGGCCATCATGAGGATTCCACCATGATCTATTGCTCATAAATATTCACTTTATATTAACTTCATCTTTATTTCAACAATAACATAAATATGTAGCTCTATTTTTGTGTAAATCTAAATCTTTTTTTAACATTTTATTCCAATAATATCTAAGCGTGTGTGTTAATTAATAAAGCTTGTTCAAACTTTATTATTACAAAATTTTTAATATTTTTGCTGGAAATAGATATTTTATCTTTTCGGATAAACATATGTGGTCATAATTTTACACCGTCAGATTATAAAAAAATTGCAATTGTGAATATAAAAAGTGTTTATAAATGTGTTTATAAAGGTGAAAAAGAATTTAAAAAGTGTTTGAGCATTGGGACATTTACCTTATTTATATTAAACTACATTTATCATGAGACATCCTCTATAGCTCTATACGACGACACCTTGTCTCTATGCCTGGCAATTCAGTTTGTACACTCCATTACTCGGCCTCTAACATTACACGCGTCATATTGGTAAAATTATGTGCCGTTCACTCTGAACAATCGCGAGCAAATTCCTTCCAAGTGATATCAAGTGCGAAAGTTATAGTAGATACACGTAGGTGCGTTTGTAGATACGAATGCACTCACATAGCAAATTCTACAGCAGGCCTAATCATGAATTGTCCTGCTGGTTTAGGCCGCTACAGTTTGTTACGAGATAAAATGTAGGGCAGTGTTAATAAAATGCCAACAATGGAAGGCTCTATTTAATTTCACATTTTTCTTCCTCTTTTAATATTCTCTTGCATATCACTGCTGCGAAAGTAGACAGTTGAACAACATTGTCCTAAATAATATTTATCATCCTTAATAGCTAACTAACTATTACAATAATAGTTTAGTAGAAATAAATAATAAAGTGAGTAAGGCTAATATTTAGGATTAACAAATCCATTATGCGATACTATACTGAATACCACATTATTATATCAAATAAAATTTTTATTATATCTTACCCCATTTTAAAATCACAGTTTGACTTAATCCCATCAGTTAACTATCTAGAAATCTCACTCAGGATGCGTAATTAGAATCAAGCAATGACAATAACGACAATAACGAATTATTTTTTAGGGTAATTTTGGGTCATTTTTGTTGAAAGTATTAAAGAAATCTGACAGTAAATTCTCATTGTGTATCGTTATATGAATACTGAATATGAATGTGTATCGTTGGATATGAATATCACATTAAATCAAAACGAACGGGCCAATGAGTATTTAAACTCCAATAGTGCGAATTCATTTATAAATTTTTATATAATACAAATGCAACAATTTTTTACTTTACAACAAATGCATATATCAACTGCGCCGAAATAAAGTTTTGAATTTCACGTGTATACAAATGCAGTTAAGTGGTCGATAGGAAAAATCCATTTATTAACAACTTTTTTATTGATATAGCTCTATTTAGATTCGTATAGGAAGAACAGTGCTGCACTGAACAAAATATTTGATGCACAAAGAAGTATGTAGTACTAACTGACATATAGTGCCAATTACATCTAGTCGCTGCTTCTATTATTATTTGACTGTATTTTACATAAATAAATTATCTTAACAAATTAACGTAATATATTCCTGGATTAAAAAAAAAAAAAAAATAGTTCAGCAAAACACGCGCTGCTGTCAGTGGTACTCAATGTTGGCGCGGCGCGGCAGTCGCCCTGCCCAGGGGTCGGCAACCTTTTGAGTCGGAAGAGTCAAAAATTACAATTTACAAAATTTCAAAGCTTTTAAAGAGCCACAAAATTTTGTCTTGCCAACAATAAATAGTACTCGCATAAATAAAGTTTCTTGATAAAAAAAATAATCTATTTTTATATATATACGTAGTGTTTTTCACAACAAAGTAGATAATATATATATGGCAATGTTAGATAATGAGTTCTTTTTGTTAAAATAAATAATATTTGTGTATGCAACTGAAGAGCGTGGTAATTCGATGCGTTGCGATTCCAGCGCTTGGTAATTCAATGCATTGCAATTCCAGCACGTGGTAATTGGATGCGTTGCGATTCCAGCGCTTGGTAATTCAATGCATTGCAATTCCAGCGCTTGGTAATTCGATGCGTTGGAATTCCAGCGCGTGGTAATTCGATGCGCTGCGATTCCAGCGCTTGGTAATTCAATGCGTTGGAATTCCAGCGCTTGGTAATTTAATGCATTGCAATTCCAGCGCGTGGTAATTCGATGCATTGCAATTCCAGCGCGTGGTAATTCGATGTGTTGCGATTCCAGCGCTTGGTAATTCAATGCATTGCAATTCCAGCGCGTGGTAATTCGATGCGTTGCAATTCCAGCACGTAGTAATTCGATGCATTGCAATTCTAGCGCTTGGCAATATTAGATAATGAGTTTTTTTTTGATAAAATAAATAATATAATATAACCGCGCGGACAAAATACGCGAGTCGTTCCGAACGCGGTGTGTGGAGCTGATTGTGCTGAGCATTTCTCTAACGCGGCTGGCCGGCATGCCGATCAAACAATAATATTAATAATTTAAAACAATTTAATGGGCTAAGGTTATTTATACCATTTAAACTTTGGCATTGACTGCACCACCTTCAGAGTCCGGAATTAAATACTCCGTAGCAGTCTTCTCATCAGCTTCCAAATGCTCCGCCAGAGTATGCCCTCGTCTTTGCTCAATTGAGATAGACTCAAGGGTCTTCTTCAGAACCAGAGATTGAATGTATGCCTCGATTCGGTCATCAATTCCGATCGCACTCATATACCTTTTGTGGTATCTTATAACCACGCCATCCCATGTCATTACATAGGGAATTACTATAGCTTTAGATTGATGAGTAATCGCCATTTCATTGGCCAGCAAGAAAATATTAATAATAATAACAATTTTAGTAATGTTTAACAATCTTTAATAATCTTATATAATTTTTAACAATTTTTAATAATCTTCCTTTGTGTGGTACAATTTAAAGCAGGGTTCAATACATAAACCAACTTTACAGTCTTTACATTCAAATTGTGTTTCGGTACGCTTTTTGTGTTTTCTGCAAACCACACATTTCCGCCGACCGTTCCGCCGCTTTCCTGTGGGATTGATATATTTGGATGGAAAATGTGTTGAAATCAAACGTAACAGATCATCTTTGGACGCAGTTTGGCCTCCAGACTTATTGTTACATATATTTTTATTTGAATATTTAAGTAGAATTTCTCGAATGAGACGTAAATGAAATTTCGCAAATGTTATATTCTTTTTGGACGTAATTTTGTAAAGTATGAAAGTATTGTAAATCGAAAGGTCCACCATGTGGAAAAATAATTTCTTATACCATTTTAGAGTTTTATGAATAGTATTAATGGAATTCAAAATCATATCCGTTTTATCGACTGCTCCCATAACGCGATTATAGTCTACTACGACAGTTGGTTTTAGAATTGGTCTTCCCGTTTTAACATCATTTCTTTTTGTTTCTATAAATTCAGCAGAATGATAACTTGATAACATTAGCACTTCTCTTTTGTCCATCCATTTTAGTGCTAATAATTTATCCGTAGATTGAAATGCAACTTCGCCTTTGCATAATTTATTGGATATATTAGGCATTCCACGTGTAGTTTTCTTCACGGTTCCAAATGCATGTGTCCTATTGTGATGTAAGAGAGAAAATAATGCCGGGCTTGAATACCAGTTATCAGTGACCAAAACATGACCCTTATTTAGATACGGTTCCATCAACGTCATGACAATATTTCCTGATTTTCCAATTTCTGCTAAATTATTGTTAGTTATATCCGTGCGCGCTCCACAATAGACAATAAAATCTTGAATATATCCAGTATGACAGTCACAAATAACATACGACTTGATGCCAAATCTGCTTCGTTTCGAAGGTATATACTGCTTGAAGAAATATCGTCCTTTGAAAAGCAGCAAACTTTCGTCGATGCATAAATACTTGTACGGGTAAAATGCTCGTGAAAAAGAATTTCGCAGTTTGTCGATGATGCTCCGAATTTTTATTAGCACGTCTTGATTTGTTGTTTCATTGTTATCATGAAAATGTAGCATTTGTAATAGAGATTTATACCTGTCTTTTGTCATTATTCTTGGAAAACTTTCCGTTCGTAATAACTCGTCGGTTGACCAATATTCTTCTATTGATACTTTTTTTACTCTTAACATTAACATCGACAGAGCAAAGAATCTATACATTTCGGCAACTGTTGTATTTTTCCATGCCAACAATCGTGAGTGCTTACTGCTTATAGTTTTCGTGGTATAATAAGCATTGCTTTCTCTTACAATATGTTCAACCATATTTTCCGAAATGAAAAGCTGAAAGATTTCTAATATTGACGATTTATCGTCAATATTTGCTTTAATTCCTGGTAGGTTTTCATCAAAATCGAAAACTTTTGGAGCCAAATTTTGTGCGCTCCAAAGAAATTGCCGCGGATCGATGTCTGGTAATTCCTCAATGTTTTCAGAATCAGATTCCGAACTACTTGACAGTAGGCGGCGCTTTTTATTGCATCCATTTGGAATTCTACCTTTGTATTCAGCTTCTCCAAGCATTTCAGACAGGTCAGAATCCGATGAAAACTCCATATCATCCCCAGGTTCCATATCATCGTAGCTCACATTTGTCATCCATTTGTCCATGATTAGGCCAAAATTTGTGGATAATTATATTTGACTATGTAAAAAAAACCTTTGCACAAGAAGCGTATGCTGCTAGCACGTCAAAGACAACGCATTAATGGCAGATGGGCGCCATCTGGCGCTGTTTTTCGCCGCGGGTAAATTTGCCTGAGCGCCGAACGGCGCTGTTCGCTGAGAATGAGCATCTATATCTGAGCGCCATCTGGCGCTGTTCGCCGCAAAAATTATTTGACTTAATTTTTAATATTAACACGATTTCAATTTAAGTTCTGAAGAATACTTACGTTTTAACGTTGAAACTAAAATTTTGCATGATAAAATTATTATTCCGTGTATTACGTATATGTTATATATTTACCTAGCTGCAACTTGTTGCTTGCGATTAAAAAATGTCTAATACGTTACTTGTGATGATATATGTAAATATGTACTTGAAATGTAAGTCTATTATGAAAGGTAGATTTACAATAAAAACACACTTCGAAAGTTTTCCATAAAAAGGTATTTAGGCTGCAGGATTAAAAAAATCAACTGTCGATATATAAAAGAATTTGAAATATTTTACGAATTGTTGATATATTTTTTATTGTATTTAAATTATTTCTTATGAAAGAACTGATTTACGGAGCAAAGCAGTAGACAATTCCATTAAATACAGATGCACCATTTTCAAAAGATGATACGGTATATTTTTTTGTTACTAGTTAACCTTTCAGAATATTTTGTGTGGAAAAATATTACGGTATAATATTAAAATAATTAAAAATTCATTTTGTAATTCAAAATATCTCATGAATTAGTAAACTTTATAATCGAATATTTCTTCATATTCTATTATAATAATAGAGAATATTTTTTGTATTCTAATATTTCTTTATACATATAGAATGTTCTATAAAATCTACCTATGAAGTAAATGTATACATTAGGTTAGATTCTCAATCACAGTTTATACGCCAGTAATTAAACCTTAGGTTACTGAAAATAATTTTTGTTTTTTTCGTATAGACGCAATTTGAACAAAATGTTAAAAAACTAATCTTGCAATGAAATTAAATGAATATCATGTGCTCTTATTTTTCAGAAATAACATGGGAAGTAGTCAAATAAAAGATGTTTCTAATTTCACAAGACCTGAGAAAGTTTTCAAATCAAAACTAAATTACGGAATGAATTTTTAAAGTGACAATACATAAGCTATTAAACTAATAACTTTTGACAAATGTTTTACACGGTACTTAAAAGATTGGTTCTTAGCATTCAAATAGTTTTATGTCATACGATGTTTTAAATTAAAGGTTATATTGAAAATAGTAAAATAAATAATAAACGGAATTTAAAATTTAATCTAAATTATAAAAATTAAGTTTAAATGTAGTTAAAACTATTACTGAAAAATGGGTTCTTTAAAAAGTATAGCCGATCTCAAAATCTCATAAAAAATTATTACAACAAAAAACGGTTTCTATCATTGAATGAAATAGGGAATTTTGTTTGTAATTTTATTATAGATAATTATGGATAATCTCATTTAGCTGTTTCACCTTATATATTATGTATAAATTAAACTAACAAGGGAACATTCCGAACTTGATTATACGCGTTCGAGGCTGCGTCCCGCAAAGGTACGATAAAAATACAACTTCGTTAACTGTATTTACAATGTAAAAATGAAAATTCCATTTTATCCGTATTTTATACTTACTAACATATTTTGCACATAAAAACTTACGAGAAGATACAACAACTTTTAAATAGAAAAATTAACAAAAGAGTGTTATTTTTTAGTATATTATTTAAACAAATGCGATTTTCTAAAATTCATTTGCACAGTTGGATTCCTAATTGTAGGAAGTCGAGGGATAATTAATAAATGTTTTACAAAGCAAAGATCTTTATTGTTCTGTGGTTTCGACGAGACTGCTCGTCGAACGAAAAACTATCGCGCTCCAAAAAAACAAAAAACGCATCGCGATGCATTGACGCCTGGGCGTCCCCCTCGCCATACCCGACCCCGCTATGGTCTATGGCAGGGATCGGCAATCTGCGGCTCGCGAGCCACAAACGGCTCTTTGGATGTAAACCTGCGGCTCTTCAGTTCAATACGCAAATATTATTTATTTTATCAAAAAAAAACTCATTATCTAATATTGCCAAGCGCTGGAATTGCAATGCATCGAATTACCACGTGCTGGAATTGCAACGCATCGAATTACCACGCGCTGGAATTGCAATGCATTGAATTACCAAGCGCTGGAATTCCGACGCATCGAATTACCAAGCGCTGGAATTGCAATGCATTGAATTACCACGCGGCGAATTACCAAGCGCTGGAATCGCAGCGTATCGAATTACCACGCGTTGGAATTGCAATGCATTGAATTACCACGCGCTGGAATTGCAATGCATTAAATTACCAAGCGCTGGAATCGCAACGCATTCAATTACCACGCGGCGAATTACCAAGCGCTGGAATCGCAATGCATTGAATTACCAAGCGCTGGAATTCCAGCGCATTGAATTACCACGCGCTGGAATTGCAATGCGTTGAATTACCAAGCGCTGGAATTCCAACGCATTGAATTACCAAGCGCTGGAATCGCAACGCATCGAATTACCACGCGCTGGAATTGCAATGCATTGAATTACCAAGCGCTGGAATCGCAACGCATCCAATTACCACGTGCTGGAATTGCAATGCATTGAATTACCAAGCGCTGGAATCGCAACGCATCGAATTACCACACGTCGAATTACCAAGCGCTGGAATCGCAACGCATCGAATTACCACACGTCGAATTACCAAGCGCTGGAATCGCAACGCATCGAATTACCACGCTCTTCAGTTGCATACACAAATATTATTTATTTTAACAAAAAAAACTCGTTATCTAACATTGCCATATATATATTATCTACTTTGTTGTGAAAAACACTACTTATATATGTAAAAATAGATTATTTTTTTTATCAAGAAACTTTATTTATGCGAGTACTATTTATTGTTGGCAAGACAAAAATTTGTGGCTCTTTAAAAGCTTTGAAATTTTGTAAATTGTAATTTTTGACTCTTCCGACTCAAAAGGGTGCCGACCCCTGCTCTAGCTCTACTGGTTCCCGAGATCTTCCATAAAACGCGATTCTCACCCCCTACTTTGAGGGCTATTTTCACCCCCTTAACATGAATGATGGGAGCTAAAAAAAATACGTGTCGAATATTTTTTCGAGAACTACATTATATCCAAGTTTCATAAAAATCGGAAATTATCACTTCGAGATGTTCCCTTGTAAGTGCCATTTATAAAAAAGCTTTAAATATTTTCTTATACCAAGGTGCTGATCAATTTTCGTACTAACCTATTCACTTCTAAATTATTGCAATGTCAATTTGCATGGAAACTGGTTTCAAATGAAAATGGGATAACCGAGCACGTAGACAAATTATTTGCGTTAGTATACACCTACCATTTACTCTACTAATGTAAACTAGACTTAAGAGATTATTTACAGTAGTGTTTGCAATATTACGAGAAACGCCAAAAGCGAACCTCGTACAGTTTATTTCGTAATGTGTATTTACTGTCTGTGCAAATATTTCGCTCAGTTGCCTATAATTCAAACGGAGCATCCCAAAAGCCGAACATTCAGTTTATAATTATTTCTACCTTAAAATCTTAAATATCAAATTGAAGATAACTATTCAATTTCTTGTAACATGGAAAATTTGAAACATCTTATATAAACGAATGAAATCGAAAAGTTATAAAATTTGTTGATGGATTTAAGTGTTGAATCACCTTTTAAAAGTAGCTAAAAGTCAATAACTAATAATCCGACGTAAAAATTCAAAAAAGAGATCAACTAGAAACGATTTTTAACAACTTGTTCCTACATCATTTTGTAATAAGTTAAATTAATTATTATTAGCACTTGTAATAATTATTTCAATTTTTTAAACTCAGAATAATATAGAATGTTATAAAAGTTTTTTTATCGTATTTAGTCGTATTCATTTTATTACAAAAAGAATTACTTTTTTGGATATTTGGGTTTTTGTAACAGTTCTAGTGTTATAAACATTGTAACCATGACGGATTGTGACGGCAAAAAGTTTTTTAATAAGGTATACGCAGATGACGTATTGGACTGCCATATATGTTACTTATCATACATAAAAAAATTATCAGAAGTTATACAAAAGACCTATACAAAGTTTCATTTTAATTCGTCATGTACGAATAAAGTGTATTTAAATTTATTTAGCTTGTTTCACTTTCATATTTAATTATGCAATAATAACCAGTAACATGCGGTAAAATTGCCCATCATTAATGTGTTAATTTAAGTGGATAGATCGCAAAGAGTAATTATATCATCAACATCAAGTAATAATTTTGTCACCTTCTATAATCACGCAATAAAATCTTTTAACATTTCACTTAGTCAGCAATAAATTAAAACATTACAGTGGTATTGTCTTTAATTGGACTATTTACCTGCAGCAAATTGGCTCGAGTGATTCCAGCTTTCACTATTACCAGCCAAATAATACCGTCCGCCAATTTGGCACGGGGTGCGAAGAAATAATCCTGGCCCAAGTGTGACTGATACGCCGCGTGGACCATGACGAACTCCCCTGAAATTTCAAATACATATACACGTATTGTTTCATGTGAACTGATTATAATTGCATTTAAATTTTAAATTGTAGCGTCTTAAAAAATCAAGTATCACATTTGAATTGTGAATGTGTCACGAGTTACATTCGTCAAAGCATGGCAAGGGATTAAGTTATAATTAAATACTTTAAATGTAACATGAGACATTATAGTCCAATATATGTATACAATATATATATATACATATAGAAAATTTTGTTCTAGTTTGGTGAAATGCTTTGTCGGAAGGATCAACACGCTGTCTATTATAATTACCGTAACCTTATATCCATTATGAAGTATAGAAGGTCACAGTATGTATAGTAATGTCTCGAAATAAACGAAAATAATTTACACGATATAAACAAAAAAGTTATAATTATCGTTGGGGAGAAAGACGCATCAAGATGATAAAAATGTCATTTGTCAGAAATGTAACACGATCTGGGTTTGGTATTCCGTAAAACAATACCAATACAAGTATAAAAGCTTTTTATTTTTTATTTCTTGTAGAAGAGGATAATGAGAGAAAAAGAAAGAAATGCTACACTCGTGGTTGTTTACAGAGACAAAAATGTTGTCTTATTTACAATTTTAATACGTTGCTAATTTTTTTATTTTCAGTCTCTTTTTATCAAACATTTTCCAACATATTTTTGACATTTTCTCGATTAAAACGAAACTAAATAGGACACAATTCGGGACATATGTACTTAATAATATTATATTACAGTATAGTTCACCATATAAGCGAAATGCTTGAAATTGCACGTAAGTATGTTTATTTTTATTAAGAAAATGTCACAAATATGTTTGTAAAAGTTTCATAGAAAAAGAATTAAAAATAAAAACGGTTTCTTCCATTATGATAGTCCCAAAATGTTATTGTTTATTTTCGTCAATTGTTTGCTTTGCTCTTCGTCCTTTTCCTGCGTTCGGCAATACATTAATTAATATAGAAACTACGCGATACAAACGAAAGTTCAGACCCGAAAAATTTGCTTATATTGAGATTTTACTGCAGTTTAGTATAAAATAATTTTCAGAAAAAAAATACACCGACTTCGAAATGCACTAAAAAGTATAAAATAATTTTTATTTCCTAATGAAGTAATTTCTATCTCATTCAATCATACAATTACGTAACAGATATGAATGAAACCTATTTACTCGTTAGGTAGTATATTAAATACATTTCAACCTTTTCGGAGGCGGCGCAAATTGTTCGACTGTCCAAAGTTTGATATGTTTAAGAAAACCTTTTAATTTTGCGCCGCCTCCGAAAAGGTTGAAATATATTTAATATACTACCTAACGAGTAAATAGGTTTTATTCATATCTGTTACGTAATTGTATGATTGAATGAAATAGAAATTACTTCATTAGGAAATAGAAATTATTTTATACTTTTTAATGCATTTCGAAGTCGGTATATTTTTTTTCTTAAAATTATTTTATATTAATTTCAGCAGTTATTTCTGGTGCACTAAGCGTCTATTACGTTTGCTTAATGTTTCAATATATAATACATGTATGTATCGGTCTTCAGATGCAGTTGTCTTCACTGGTCGTCCTGTCCGTTTTTGGATGAGTAACCACTGCTAGTTGCATACTTTTTAATCGTGTCATGGACTGTTGATTTTGGAATTTTTTTACGGAGTGCAATTTCTCTAATTGTATATCCTTCTTCTGCAAGAGTTAGAATACTAGAACGTTTTTCGATTGATAATTCTTGTTTGGAACTCATGTCTTAACGGAAAAGAAGCTATAAATGAACTCAATCGAAGCTATCGAGTGCATAGCGTTACCTCCATTCTTATCTCCATTGATGCAACCTAAACATCTCATAAACAGTGTCCAAACACTTGAAACATATCGAAGAACTCTCTGAATTCGTTCTGTACTATAAAAATGAAACAAAGTAGAAATTGAGATTCTTTTTAGCATCGAAAGCGTTCCATTAAATATTGTACTTCTGGGCAGGAATTTTACTTCCGCACTCTCATTGTATAATTGATGCTTAAAAATTAATTCTATTACGTTATAACACCTCAAAAAAGATAATAATAATAATTGCAAATGACATAATAGCCCTAAATACTTTTCGTACAAAGTTCAACTATATTTTATGTAATAAAAGTAAGTGGCCGGATACTTTTGAGCGGTAATATAAGAAACAATTTTTAAGAATTAACAACATATTTGAGGGTCATTGAAATTGAAGACAGTGATACTGTGTCTATATGATTGAATGATTTCTGACACAAGTAAGTGATTTTAATTAAAAACATAGCGAACCAAAAATAGATCCAAAAAGAAAGAGAACAAAAAAATTGTTCTTCTAATACAGATTAAAAATGAGTAGTGGACTGCATGTAAAGTCCACTACTTACATTAGATATTATTTATATATATTATTACATTCGATATTAGTTACTTAGATATTATTTATTTAAAAGTTTCAGAAGTATCGTAGTAATAATGGTATACGTGGTTACTATAATACAAAGGACAAATAGATCAGTAATGTTTAAGTACATTCAGCTTATGGGAATTGCGCTCACTATTCAAGGTCGTTAAAGATTCTGAAGGTAATTTCCGCCGGTACCATTAGTAAGTTTTAGACTCCATATCAAAATACTGTAATTATTTACAAAACGGGAGTACGAAGCATTAGTTATCTACTTCCGAGAGTGCTAAGAGTGTTACGTTACCTTGGATGATCATAAATGGTAAACTCAGCTTCCATAAACAGGTCAAACGTAAATGTTGCTGATTTATTTTTATTTACATTGTATCTCAGTAATCGTAGGTCTATTCGAGTTCCATTTGTAATTCGTAACTTTGTCATAATTTTTTTTATTTCCGAACATTTTTCTCTAATGGAAAGTTGGCGAGTATTTTAATATCGTTGGCCATTAAAATCAGATACACATTCTATGTAATTATATATTAAATATTGTTGATATCATTTAAAAAAAGAAACAAATTTCTCAATTTCTAATATGATTTTAAAATCAAGTATTCATTAACATTACGTGGAATTTGGTAAAAATCATAGCGCATGTGTTGACTATCGGAATACAAAAATGAATAAAAAAATAAAGAAGAGAAAATGATAGCACGCTTACATTATATGGGTACATATTTAATTTGAAAAGAGGATATGATTATTAACAAATTTGAAAATATAATAGATAAAGCTACTTTTATTTTTAATTCAATTATGCATTTTAATAATAAATTAAACTTAATTATTAGGTGTAATTTGTGATAAATTCTTTTATTATAATAAACTTTTTAATGGTTAGTTGTTTCCGAATTGCATAACGGGTTTATAAAATGTATGTTTGCATTATATCGATGTTACTGTAAAGTGAATATGTAATTTGTTATAAAATGTATTTTAATAATTTCTCGCTGATAAATGTCTTCAAAAATGAATCCATTTGTAATACCTATTATTTCATATATTTCAAACATAATTTATTATTAAATTGTCAGTAAATGAAGTATATGCTTTATCATTTTTTTTATTTTCAAACCAAAATAGTAATTGCTACACGTGCAATTTTTTATATATTTGAGTTGCACTTTTCACATATGTCTCACAATTTTTTAATAGATATAAAATCATAATTCCTGGAAAACGGGCTACAATAAATGCTTTAATAAATGCAGTATACATGATATTAAATCATACAATAAATTAAAAGTAAATTCTTTGCTTTTCAACAAGAATTCCAAGCGGCTTAAACGGAAAGCTCAGCGTATGTTGTATACGCCTCATGCGGCATAGACCGTGTTAAATATATTAACATATTTATTGCAAATGTACTACAATTTCGTCTTCTATACTTTCCTATTTATTCTGTTTACTCCGAAGGTCAGTGAGGTCGGGTTAATTTAATACCAGATTCCTTTGTCGTATTATTTTCGTATCATTTAGCACAGTTCAGAAAATTTAACCGTTTCTTAGAGAAATTAAAGTTAACCTATGTGCTGATCGAGAGTGTGTACATGTACCAATTTATTCAGAAAGTAAAGAGTTTATTGTTTTTAAAATCTTCGATAACATATTTCAATTAATTGAATTTTGAATGAAAAGAGTAAGAGAATAACGATAAAATTATATATCACTATTATTTAATGAATGTATTGCCAGCTTGCACGTATTTAGCGTACGAACCATAAATTACTTGTTTTATTCAGTTAACACGTTTCGTGCTACACGGACTGTCGTGTCGGTTGCAGAGAGCTTTTATTAGTGACATAATTTACATTACGTAAACAAAGCTGTTTCTGATTAAATTTTAAGACGAGAAGTAATAAAACCGAAATGAGTTTTATAGTTAAACATTACGATATAATAGGAATTCTCAAACTTTTATAGGTCAAGACATACTTTTGAAAACGGTAATTTTTTACAACATACTTGCTTTTAACACTAGACCTACCACTCCAGCGGAAATGACTGGTTTTACAATTTTACTTTAAAATTTCTACTTCATGTTACATTTGTTCCGCAGTGGTGTAATTACTTTTGCAGCGACAACTGAAAGAATAATATAATAAATGTTATTCTTCTTTATTTAAAATTAAAATAATTTTGTATTTTGGCTATTTATACTACTAACCTTTTTTAGATTAATAACCATTATGAATGACAGAAAATTAGTTTTGGCTTCTATTGATTAATTTTGATTACTTATAAGTATTATAGATGTCTGGATGTTTATTTCGGTTACTGATAATCACTATCGTTGACTGAAAGTTTTTTTTTTAGAAGTCAGCTTTTTAATATTTTACCTTTTATTTTTTTGTTATTGTATTTATTTTTATTTGTAAAAATCACGGTGTCCCACTGCGAATTTTTCTTTAATATTAAATTCCTTACAAATTAAAATCCTTTCTTGAAATACTTCTTTTACATTTTCCATATCGATTCCACTTTTAATCTGTTTGTGCAATTTAATTGCACCTGCAGTTTTACTACAGGTTACTTAAGTAATAATTGCTCTAATAAACATACTTTGAAATAATCCAGAAACTTCATGTAACGACAGTCAATAACAAAAAAAAAAACTAAATTGAATAATGAAAAAATAGCAGAAAATCAGCGCAGAGTTGTTGGAAAAAAGAATGCATAACATGTTAAGTCAGTTCACAAAAGTTATAAAAAGTCAAGTTTATATAACGAAATATAGAAAAATTATTACTATTGCTTTTGTAACCTAATCTTTAATTACTGTAGATGGTCTATAAAACTTGATTTTTTAAAGAAAAGTATTGCATTTCAAGAGCAGTTTACTATTTTAAAATAA
Source organism: Megachile leachella (assembly GCA_963576845.1). Taxonomy (NCBI): domain Eukaryota; kingdom Metazoa; phylum Arthropoda; class Insecta; order Hymenoptera; family Megachilidae; genus Megachile; species Megachile leachella. The sequence continues at coordinate 13,766,595 of OY756256.1, read as the reverse complement.
TTATGCAATCTGAGAGAGAGAGAGAGAGAGAGAGAGAGGGAGAGAGAGAGAGAGAGAGAGAGAGAGAAGGATCTCCGATTTGAATTTCGGGGGAATCGGTTGAGAATAGACAGACGATAGTCAGACGCGACGGTGGGCGTACCGAGCGGAGAAAAGTGTAAAAGCCAGTGAGCGCACTAAGCACGAGACTATTTCAGCTTATTTCAAGCAAGTTGAAAAGTTTAGTTAAATCTTGTTCTTTTGTGTTACAAAAAATATAGTTCGTTTTGTTTTTCTCTTTTTCGTTTTGCATCACTTCTTTTATATAAACTTCCTACAGCTTTTCCAATGTTTCATTAAAGTTATGACAAAAATACAAAATATCTTCGAATACCTTTGTCTTTCAACGTTACATACAGCGTGTCACAGTTTCGTAGTAAAACTTTATATTTGTTATAACTCTTGTACTTTTGTTATTATTCCTTAACAAAGTGTTTGAAATTGCGTGTTCAAATATCATTCTTTCTTTATTTTTGCAAATAGAATATGTTAATCAAATTTATTGGTAACAAATTAGTACATTCTGTGTATAAGGCATGGAAAATAAAACTACATGTAACCAGACCCTATCCTTGGAGCTGAATGTATTTTGCAGTAGAAAATGCACATAACAGAAGTACCGAGGACAGTGTCATAGACGTTATAAAGGTTCTAATTAGTATGTAAAAATGAATAAGATAATGAATACCGTTAAAAACAAAAATTACTTATTTTTTCATATATTAACACGTTCAATTGTTGCTATTACAGTAATAAATGTTAATAGTCTTAGCACAAGCATGTACTTCTTAAAAGCAATATTTAAATTATGATGTTCAAATCATTATTATTAATTTCAATTAAGGTAATCTTCTTCTCAAGCGTGTGCGTAAGTATGTTATACATTGTATAATACACATGCATGGTCTATGCACATAATATACATACATTAATACTATAAAGGAGTGGTACATAATTAATCATATGTTTTGTATGTAGGATTGAGAAATAATCGAGAATGACGGATTACTAGTTTTTGGGAATAATAATAATAGAATAATTTTAATAACTTAACAAGAATATAGAATTAACAAAAATATAACAACCAAGTACGGGCAACTATTTTACAACTTTTCGGACAACTTGCTTCTTCCAACGTTACGACAAGACTGCCTCGCGACGTCACACAGTGGTCTGAATCGAGAAATTTAGTGACATTTTGATATAATTCCTATATTATTAAAGATATCGAATTGAAATTTGGAGTGAAGAATATTCATAAAAGATCGATTTTAACGATATATAATATAATATATTTTGTTTATTTTATAATGTTGTGTTTGTTAATTTTAAAATTTATTTACAAATTTAGTATGTTTTTTTGCAATTAAATACGTTTAATTTAGTTGATACTATTCTTTTATTGGATGATAGAGTTGATTTAAATTAAAATTCATTATATTTATAATGAAAAAAAATGTGGACCTGCGAACCACGTTTTATGGGAGAGCGAAGTCTCTTCCCTATCACAATTCGACACAGTCCAGCGTGCACACGTACGAAGTAGAAATAAAATATTGTTTTCGTTTGTTGTTACCGTTTACACAATTTTATTGTTTTCTGTTTTCCTAAAATTCCTAAAATTCCTATTTTTCCTAATAATTACTAATAACTTGAAGAATTTTATGTATTGCATTCAGTGTAACATTTCTAATACATTTCGAACAGTAACTTTTAAGTACCACTACTAATTTACTGTTTAACGACATACCTTCCATTTAAAAAAAGATTAAAGAAAAAAAATTAAAAGGAATCGTCAGGGTACCTTAAAGAAAACGGATAATTTTTTTCGCAAAAAATGCTATCTTCAAAACTTCCAACTTTAATTGTCTATTACTCATATAGTTTTTATTCAATTTTATTAATTTCTTCATTTCCGAGATTGGGGGAGACTTAACAAGCAATATACATTCAATATACATCTATACGAGAAAATTGATATTTTCGCAAAATGTCACTAAATTTCTCGATTCAGACCACTGTGCGCCACGCCGTTTTCCTCGTTCTCTCCCGATTCCCGCGTAAAACGAAACAATTGCCTTACGACCCTTTGTTCCCTCGCTAATTTTCCGCGCCAAATCGTAATACCGCCGAACTATCTTGGCGCCAATCGTCCACGTTTCCCGCTCGCCCGATCACGCCCGATCGTATTCGACGACACTCGAACTAACCAATCCCTCATGCATGTTATTAAAAATTACAATTACTTACCTATGATCTATTTCATCATATGTGTCCATACAGAGTGTCTCACAATAAAAGTAGGTCCTTGAAATGAGAGGCAGCTGATGTTATTCTGAATAACATTTCACTTTACAAAAATGGGGTTTAAAGTTCCATTTTTGAATTATTAAGGAAAAATATGGACCAATCCGAGCGCCAGGATTCCGCACGCTCAGCTGTCTTTCCCGCTTCTCGGCGCGCACAATCTCCGCGCTTTGATTGATCCGTGTTTTTGTTTAATAATTCAAAAACGAAGCTTCAAACCTTCTTTTGCAAATGGAAATCTTATTGTATTTAAAATCACGTCAGCTGGCCTCCATTTCAGGCACCTACACTACTTATGAGACACGCTGTATATTTATTATTAAAAATGTGAAAAAGTTTTAAAATAATTTTCATTACTGATGATAAATGATGCAATATTTCTATTAAAAATAACTTACATATATACTTATGTAAGGGAAACCAAGGCAAAGTGAAACATATTTGTTTAACAAAGCACACCAATTACAAAATAAATAAACGTGATTTTGTAACATGTTTATTTATCTTTCAATTGTACTATACAAACACTCTGCCACTTTAGGAGTTTTTTCAAAAAATAATTTATAATTGTTTTCGTTCAATCCAAACAGAGGATAAGGTGAAAAACAAATAAATGTGAGAATATTGAATATTTTTATTGGATATGAATTTATAAGAAGTACGTCTTATTTGTTTGCAACAAATTAAAAAATGAAACAATTTACAAAACAACACATGACATCGTATACATATATGTATAATTGCGGCCTGTTATGTTATTTGTATTTTAGTAAAACTTACACGTTGAATTAAGAAAAGTTGATTTTGTTCTGTCGTAATTACATAAAATTCACAAGAATTTTACCGTCATCTTTCTACTTAAATCTGAAAATTTACAAATCCGAGAATATTGAATTTGGAAATTCGGAAATTTATAATTTTAGATTGTTGAACAACTAAAAATTTGGATATTTGAGATTTTATAATTTGGTAACTTGGTAATTTAAAACTCTGGAATTTGGAGATGTGAAAATCTAAAAACTTAAAAATTAGAAAAATTAGGGAATTTCTAAGTTTGCGAATTCGATAAGTTGAAAATTTGGGACTATGAAAATTTGAGAATTTGAGAAATTGATAATTTTGAAATACGCAAATTGAGAATTTGAAAAATTGGTAATTTCATAAATCAGGAATCTTGATCATTTTTAATTTTTAAACTTATAATTTTAAAAACCTATAAATTTTAGAATAAAAAAAATAATAAAATATTTATATAGTTACTAAATATGAAATTTCATATACAACAAAGTTTCAGATATGAAGTAGTTACATAACACTACTTAAAAATATATAGAAAAGAATGTTTCATTTTCTCCTGATTTCCCTTACTAAACTTTCTCATCCTCTTAATATTACAACAATAATATTTCTAATTTCTTACCTTGAATTTGTGTCCAAGAACTCGATACTTCGGAAGTTAAAGCAGGCAGTCTGGACGATGGCCCATACATAACTTGGTTACTGTTGTTTTCCACATCTTAATCATAAAACAATTATTACATTAATTAAATATACGCGAAAACTGACTATAAACGCAAACCAGGTCATTTTATCAAACAATATCATACATAAATTGATTTTATTAAGTGTTATATTCCTAAAAATATTAATAGTAAATTAACATCTACCTCGAATTCAATAATTTCGAAAAATGCTTAAGCAAACATTAATTAAAAAATATGTATATATATATATAGTAAAATAATTTTTCAAATCTGGCGTGGAGCAATCTTAGGTTCCGCATTTGAATCATTTTCATTTTTAAATTCTCAGATCAAAAAATTTTCAAATTGTAAAGTTTTTAAATTTAGGATTTATAAATTTTTATCAATGTCATCAATTATCAAATTTAAAAATGTGTAGGTTTCTTAATTCAAACGTTCACATTTTTAGATTAAAATATTTCCAAAATCACAAATTTATAAATCTTTAAATTTGTTAATCTTCGATAGAAGATTCTTTTTCTGCACGTATAATTAATCGGTGTTTTGTAAAATGTAACTCTTAATGGCATTGAAAATAACACTAAACTCTAAATTCTAAAGACCGTTTTAACTGTATTCTATAAAAGAAAAAATATTAAAAAGGTCAACAGATTTACATTCTTGTATGATCTGATATTATCAGCTCCGTACAGGAGGTTTACAAATGAATTAAGGTAAGCGGGCAAATAAAAAGATACGGCACACAATACTCTACAGTGTTAACGAATAACATCTCGCTGAAGATTAAGTAATAAAACTATAATTATACCAAGGTAATGTACAATAGCGTACAAAAGACCCTAATCAGGCAATTGCTATTTGTTTTAAAAACAGGAAGTCAAACAAATTTTTATTCAATACTAGATGCAGGAGTGATATAAATTTAAGAAAATAATATAATACTGAAACAAAATTATTTATAATCGTAGGAATATTTACATTAAGTAATGAAACTATTCGAAAACCTTTTACTATGACTTTCTTATAATTGGTACCAATACTCCCATCTTAAATGAACAGTCACAAAAATTAACAGTGGAAATAGGGTAGAAAAAGTGTGCTTTTACTTTTTTATTTGCTAATTGCAATTTTCTTAATACAACACTTGCGTAAAATCTAAAAAAATAATTCCATTGGCTGTTAAAATAAAGTTGAGATCATTTACTTAACACAATTATGGAAATGTTTATATCGCTTTAAACGGTGTTCGAATACTTTGTTACTTACTTTATTTTACGATTTACAATAAATACTTTACATCCATTTTTGCTGGGTTGCACCGTTAACTTAACTCTCAAACCAACTTAGGGATACTGTATCCCGATTACTGTTAATATAAAAAGTAGTTGAATAGTTACACCGTGTAATTCCTTATGGAAAACACGATAAATATATATATATATATCAGAGTTTTTTGAATCTCAGCTCATATCGAATTGGAAAATTTACTGCGTTTTTGAGAAAATAAAGTTGTTAATTCATTTATAATATTCAAATTTATGATTAGAATCATTCCGGTTATTTTTACATGAAATGATGTATTGTTATGTAAAAATATTTTTTGTTAGAAATTTTATTTTTACCGATTTTTCGTTATTATTCTTGTACAATTTTTTATTGTTACGGATAGAACTAGTCGAACGAGGCGTTTCAGAGCATACAACGAGAATTAAAAGTACATAGACAATTGAACGAAATTAGCGGGGTTTTTGGGGGCGACTGGTCAAGAGCAGCAGGCATGGCGAGTCCCATGCCTCGAAGTCCTACGCGCACAGGGAAACCTATGGCCGTATTCGTCGAGCATCATGAGTGTTTCGGCATGATAAAATAATTTTTAGAAAAAAAATACACCGACTTCGAAATGCACTAAAAAATATAAAATAATTTCTATTTCCTAATGAAGTAATTTCAATCTCATTCAATCATACAATTACGTAACAGATATGAATAAAACCTATTTACTCGTTAGGTAGTATATTAAATATATTTCAACCTTTTCGGAGGCGGCGCAAAATTAAAAATACCATGGTAAACGTTGTTCCCAATAGCTAGTTGATTGTGGTATCTAAGAACCTATAAACGGAGCCCACGACGAGGGAATTACCAAATTTGCAGGGGCAGGCAGGGGCAAGCTTGCTTGCTCCGCGCTCCGGCTGGCTGTCTGCGGAATCGGTCGCACTCGAAGACGAGAAATACAGTAAATATTCGATATCTGCGACTCTCTCGGGTCTGAACTGTTGCACATATCGTACAGGTCCTACATTGATTGATGTTTTGCCGAACGTAGAAAAGGACAAAAGAGAAAAATAACACGGGCGCCGGTCGCAGATATCGTAAAGGTACTACATTTCGGGCGAAGGAGACCGAACGTAAACAAACAGCGACCTTCCAGAAGGACACTCCTAATACAAGAATAAAACTTTTTTATTTTTAATTTTTTTTTTAGGAAACTTTTACCAATTGATTTTTCACACTTTTCTGGTTAAAATGAGACCAAACACAACATAATTCGGCACACATTTACTTGTAATTTCAAATGTTACGCGTACATCGATGACTTTACTCTAATAAGATATTGTAAGCAAATATAACTCAAATTACGTCGTGTTTGGTCTCATTTTAGTCAAAAAAATGTCACGAATATGATGGGGAAAGTTATATAAAAAAGTGGATGGAAAATACAAAAATTAGCAAAGTTTAAATATTGCAAACAATCGAACAGACTTTTGATCTTTGCCGACTGCTACGACCGCAGTGTCTCTTTCTACTATATTCGCTATCCTCCTCTGCGTTTAGAAACTTTTATCGTCAATTAAACCAGTAAATATAGTCCAAATTATATCGTGTTTGGTCTCATTTTAATCGGAAAAATGTCAAGAATCAGTTGGTAAAAGTTTGATAACGAAAAAGTCAAAAATAAAAAAGTTTTATATTTGCATTGGTATTGTCTCACGGATATACTAAGCCCCGGATCACGTTACACTTCTCGGCGAGCGAACCTCGGGCGTCTCGAGGGGTCTTTCCCCCAGTGGTGGGGATAACTGAGTCGCACATATCGTACAGGAGATTTTTTGCAGATATCGAATATTTACTGTAATTAATTTTTCTAGGAAATGTACACGTGCGTGGTGCACGTGGCAAATGGCACGTTGACACTTTCCAGCAACGCGTACAAGGGTGCGGATCGCTCCGTTTGATGGCGGATATCGGCAAGTGCCGACGCGACATCGGTATCAGCGCGCGACGTGGCGGCACGAAGATTCGGCCGCAAAGAGCGGACGGCATCGGGAGGTTCGACGGTTCGGTCGTAGAAGAATAGCCGCGAAACCAAGGTCAAAGGAAGCTACATGGCAGATTTCGGAAAAATCGGCGTGGTTGCCAGGAATCGTCGTTGGGGTGTGAAACACATAAAATGAGCGAGGGCACCGGGGGCCACACTTACTTTATGTTTTGCCATTGCGCGTTTCGCTTCGTATTTGTCATTGCGGATTTCATATTTTGTCATTGTGCAAAGTCTTTCATTGCTTGAGCAAACCTTTCGTTACTTGTTCGTAATACATCAATTGATATCGTAAATTGTTAAATTGCTTTCGTCTATCACTCGCTACAGGACTTAACGATAACCGAAATAAATTTGTGCGTTTTCACCGTTATAAAATTAGAATTGTTCTAACACATTTATTCTTGAAATTACATTCCTTTGCGGGATAAATTTAAATACTTATATTACACTAATTAGTAAATAGAGTAAGCTGTTATAATAATTATTGACCAATACGCATGTATAGCTTTTTAATTTTTATTTTAATTTTGTGTGTCATATAATTGGCATACTAGAATGTTTTTATAAAAATTAGTAAAATTAAGTGCATTCATTTCTACTAACTTAATGCTTTTATGTAAATAATGAATACATATATGGTTTTATATTACAATTCTGATATGTACATAATAATTTTAAAAGGAATCTTTATTCCAAATGTTTTTAGTTACAGCATCAAAAGTTGACCTGTTAACATAACCTCACCTATATTTTGAATTTATTTCTTTCATTTCTTCTATTCATTTTTTGATGAAATTAGTGCAGTATGTACTAAAATATATTTGTAAATGTTACTCTTAAAAATATTATGTAAAGATTAATATAAATTAATAATTGAAATTTAATAAATACCTACATGTATTTTTATATTTCATGTTTTGAGTGTAAAGAATTTTACTATCAAAAAACGGGCGTAACAAATTTTTATCGCTGGAATTCAATAACCTACGAAGGAATGAGGAAATCCGCTTACAATAAATCCATTTTTGATTTAGTGGCATTGAGAAATATAAAATAATACATCACATAGTTTTTAATCATAAATATTCTACTTTTAAAAATAAAACTATTTATTTTCCTAATGGTAACGAAAACAAAGTAGTATTAAACGCTTTAAAAATGTTAAAATGTTTTAAAGAATCATTCATGTGTCGTATAATAAGGATAAAAATACAAATAAATAATAATTTGCTGCAGTTGTGTAAAAATTTTGAAATGAAAAGATGAACATCGGAACAATTAAACTTTTTATAGCGTTAACTTGATAAAGATTTGAGATATTTTATTCTTAACGCAGCAGATCTTTAAACTTAATTTTCTCGAAAACTATGCTACAAATAAAACAATTAAATTTTACATTTTTCTTTTCTTGTTTGATTAGAAAATACACTGAGTCTGCTCTTACATGGTATTTGGTCGACTCTGTGTTTTTTAATAGTTTAATTGTTAGCACAGCTTCACTATAATAACTTTTACTTATAAGGTATTTAAACCGAATTTCATTTCACTTATGCAATGAACATCTTTGATTTAATTTGTTCCTAACTCTTTAAATAATAGATCCTAAATACACTAGAGGTAGAAGTACAATAGCTTTCACACGCGATGTCACCCGGTAAGAAGTTTCACGCGACTGTTCACAGTAAACGGTGTAGAATTCCATAACTATGAAGCGCTGTCTAAAGTGCCACTAACAATAAGTGTGAAAGTGACAGTGGTTTATAAAGATTTATAATACTAATGCAAATTTCGTAATAAAAACTCTTTGTCTAATGCATGAAATATCTATACATATAGCAGAATTAGCCAATTAACTCAGGACGGTTTTATTACGATTAAAAGCCACATATAGGAGATAATTAACCGTGACCAAATAATTGTAGTTATAAAAACAAGAATTTCGATTTATTATCTGTTGGGGATACTGATAATAATGATAAGTGTCTCATTCGTTAGAATACAGTACGTGAGAATTTCATTATATGACTTCATGATTGGGCTGTGACAGACGACTATTTTTAACCGACTTCGAAAAAGGAGGAGGTTACTCAATTCAATCAGTATATTTTTTTTTTTTTCTATGTATGCCCGCCGATTACGCCTAGCTGGATGGACCGATCGGAATGAAACCTTTTGCATCTTGTAGGTTCTGACTCTCCATTGGTACCATTATAAAAAAAAAATTAATATTTCAATTGCAAAGTATTGTTATTGCAAAAAAACCGGCAACGTTTGAAAAAAAATTTTCTCGATTTTAGTGCGCTTTTAATATCTTATCACGGACATGATTCTGAACTATTTTGTTCATATACAAATTTCACGAAAAGCTTTAGTTTACAAGATATTAGCGAAAAATTGTTATTAACTTTCGAAATCAACTTTGGACGATTTTAATGTCCTTTTAGTATGTTGTCAGGGGCATTGTTCTGGACAACCTTTTCCTTATGCATTTTTGACGGAATACTTTTTAATGCATTTCGATGTCGGCGTATTTTTTTTATTACAATTATTTTATTGAGGAAACATACATGTATATCTGTATGTTCCGCATTGCCGACAACATTTGTTTTTTTTTACCCAATATTCTTAGAATGTTAGTTTTCTTCTTATTCTCTATAACAAATTCCAGTTATGAACTCGGTAGTTTTAAAGGAAAATTTCAACATTTGAACGTAAGGGTATTTTTTAGCTATCAGACTTTCACACTCAGAGAAAAGAATCCTGGTTTGCTGATTTTGTAGATCCTCAGTTACGCTTGCGTTTCATCCCACCATCAAGAAACGGTTAAGGATGCAGGGCAGAGTGGTCACGATCAGGAAGGAGCATTTTGATAGGGAAATTAACGCCATCAAATAGCATTCTTTGGGGACTTTCGACGTTTTCGTAAATATCCGATTGCGACATTTAATCATCATTCGACATTCAGTCGTCATTTAAATGTCAACGAGTCTTCATTCAATGGTCATTCTGTACTTTGTTATATCGTTCAATATTTTTTTCGTCCTCATGGTAATTGTTCAACGTGCGATGACAATTATAGTTAAAGTCAACTGTGCTGTCTCTTTGAGGTAGTTATCCATCAGTTAATTCTGAAAAATAACATGCCACGTACTATCGTGAATTCAGGATTTATGATCCTGGAAGAGTTTAAAAATTTATTCTTCGCGGTGAATCGCGACGTAATTGCAACATCGCACGCAACAATAACGATAAGAAACAAGAATTTTCGTTATCAGATGACGAACCTCGTTTTCCAACAACATGCCCTACTAGACACATGAAGAATAAAGAGGTGTTTTAAAAATGAATTAATGAATTCTTGTGAAACCAATTTTCCAGCAATCCATCGAATAGATTGAAGATATACAGTATGGTACTACCTCAATAGTTTTTTGATGACCTGAAGCTAAGGAAAAATAAACTTTTGGAAGATGAAAATTTTAAAAAATAAGTTGCAGAAATTTGAAATTATAGTCGAAGTCTTTTAGTTACATAAACGTGAAATTGAAAACTAAAACGTTGAAGTTTTGAGCATCTTCGTTCAAGAACAGCAGGGATAATAGACAGTTGCAACAGAAAATTATGCATATTTTACAGAAATGTTGATTTTATAATGTATACTTGTGTCTTAAAATATTTGTTAATATCGAGATACAAAATTGAGTAGAGAATTCAAATGGTTTCTATTTTTAACATGATAATACAAACTACGAATAGATTAAATATTCATAGGTCTAAATAGTTAACACGAGTATTTCTAATCGGGAAAGTATATAAGTTTTCAATAACATTTATGACAGATTTATATGGAAATCAAGCGTTATCTATACATATATATATGGATAACGTGGCTGTACAAAATTTTAAAGTGGTTATATTTATATACGAAAAAAATGCAACATATTAAATAATTAAGATACTATATAAATTATAGCTTAGCTTACTGCAAATTTACGTTGGCAAATACTTTTCTCCAGTGTTATGACTGGTTAAATACTTCTTGTCCAAGCAACGTTTTATCTGCTTACTGTTTTTTATCAAATAAGTATTTAGTTCATAATAGAAAAATTAGTGCTACCATAAGTATAATAATTATACTGTATTGTTTTACATATTTAGAAGAAACTATAGCGTTTTCGTGAAACTTCATAATATTGCATTTGATTGAAAGCTTATCGATAGAGGTGGTACATATTTAGAAACGCTGATATTTCATTTTCAAAACAATATCTGGATTCCTCCGGATAAACGTTTAGAAATATTTACTTCTTCGAATTCAAAATTTTTGCAAGCTGGAATATCGAGATGTGAGAATTTGGTAATTTGGGATTTGGGAATTTGAATATGTAATAATTTGAAAATGCGATATATCGGAAATTTTCGAATTTGGGGATGTATTAATTTGAGAGTGTGAGGTTTTAAAAATGCAGTGAGTTGGGAATTTTCGGATTTGGGAATATGATAAGTTGACAAATTTGAAATGTAGGGATTTGTAGAATGTGAGGGATTAGAAACGTGTGGGCTTGAAAATGTAAAATTTAGGGATATAGGAAATTAGAAAAGTACGAATTTGGATATATTGAAATTTAGAAATATGCGAATTCAGAAAGAATTTTATAATATGGAGCTCTGGAAAATTGGACATTTGATAGTATGGATAGAAGTTGTTTTAAATAATACAAAGGTTTTGTAATATAAGGACTTAATAATATGAAAATTTAAGGGTTTAGGAAGTTTAAAATTCGAGAAGTTTCATATGCGAGAATTTAGAAATATGAAAATTTGGAAATCTCAGAATTTGGGAATATGAGAGTTGACCTCCATAACCAAAGAAAGCCTATGTTGCACTCGAGTGTACAGTCGAGTCTCGGTATATGGCCCTGAACGAGGTTACAGAAGCAGAAAAAATTGTGCAATTGGCCACATAAACGGAAGTGCTTCTACCGCTTAATTGTCAAAGCCTTGCCATCACCAATTCGGGCTACTAACCAAACACGTCTATACGTACACACATTATCTCAACATCCAACGAAGAATTTGCGATCATATTCGACGATTAGAAAAAAAAACGGCAACGGCTTTTGATGTTGCGATGGTCTCCATGGACATTGTCCGCTATAGCGGAAATCTGTGTGGTGCACTCGCTCAATCAATAACATAAAGTGTGGTAAATATAGCAAAAGTCTGCAGTACACTGTATTTTAACCAAAGAAAGATCTCGATGGTTCACTATTAACAATGTTATATCGAAGCGTTAGATTTAGTTCACATTAATTCGCGGCATGATACGCATGAAGGCTTGCTATATTAAAATTCAAATATATGGAAGAATGATTAAGTTTTCATGAGATAAAAAATTTTTTCATGAAAGCACTGTTGTATTATTCATAGAAATATTAATTGTTATTGATGCAATTAAGCAATAGAGTGCTGAATTTACATATATAATTTATTTATCTTCATATAACTCTACTGCAAGAAGTAAAACAAAAATGTAGTAATAGTGATGTCACAAAGAGTGCATGCAGTTCTTTTTCAAAGCGTTTAGTCGAATAAGGTAGTTAAAAACACTAAAACAGTTAAAAAAGGAAGAAAAAGAAAAGAAAAATTTCACATAGATAGATGTTTGTACAGCAGTAAAAACTTTTAAAATTTTTTTACGAATTGCCGGTGAAAAATGTCATGAGCTAAAATTAATTTAAGAAATAGAAATTCATTAAAATTGATTAAATGAATTTCCTATAAATAAAATATTTTTATTCCAAAAATATTACAATCTTGGTTTTTTTTATTAAACTATAAAAATAATTCAATTAATACGTATTTAATATTTGTGAGAGTAATAATTTATGACTAGGATATGAATATTGTTTAATTACTTGATCACAAAAATGTTCTCAGATTTGAACTAATATAATACTCTTTGTTTCACGAATTTAGATTCTTATTATTTCATCTAAAACTAGAAATTTTATCAATTAGGGTAAACTTATTTAGTTATAATTTTATATATTTTAAATATAAAGAAATTGTTGTTATCTTAACTGTTTTCTTCACCGTCTGACCATAAGAACATTTGTCTTAACTATCAGTTATCTTCTATGCCATATTAAGTAGTGTTTTATACAATTCTAATGAAACTACTACTCGAAACTGCAGTATATGCGATGTTAAAGCCAGCCGCCCATGACGTTTGTACACATGCGTGTAAGATGTTTTGATTCTTTACGAACCTATTATTTGTAGTTCACTGATAAACAGAATCTTATCTGATGAGGAAGTATACGAGTAATGAGAAATTCATATACTAAGTCAGTAATAGGAAAAATGTTACACCAACAACACTAATCATTGTTCCTTTAACTTCATATAACATAGCATCAAGATAAAACTGTATTAAAAAAAAATATTGCAATCTCATGTTATATACAGTCGGTTGCAAAAATATTGAGACATCATATTTTCTCTGTCAGGTTTTATATATTAAACAAGTATATAATTGTACGTAATAATGTACTAAATTATGTTAGCATGTAGTAAAAAGTATAGAGAATGTATACAATGACTGTTTACAATTTGTTCCATTATATTCCAAGAAAAATCTGCAACATGCAAATATCACAGAAATATTTGGCACATTTCACTAGTATGAGTTAATTCTTCGAGTTGCATTAAATAAAAATGTAACTTGTTACGATACAAATGCAACAAATTATTTGAAATAATGAACGTTTTGTGCGGATGAAATTGAAATGTTGCATCCCGAAACCTCTTTGCATGTATGTAACATAAAAAAAGATTACAGTTTGCACAAAATAACAGGATTTGGAGAGAAGAATGGAAGCATAATTTTTTCAGACAAAAAAACGTTTGGGATAAATAGTTTCATGTTTTATTGGCACGATTTTACCAAAAATCAGAATGTCGCTATGAGTTCAAATTCTGACAGTAGAATAATAATGTCAGTTTCGTTTATCTATATCGTAAAGATACCAATATGTTGGATATCAATAAAAATTAATTTCGAAAAGTACGTAAAAATGTATGAGAGCAATTTAGTCCAATCCATGGAACAATCAAAGTTTAAAGAGCGGATATTTCAACAAGATAACGTAGTCGTCAACAGTTGAACATTCACAAAAGAATGGATCCAAACTAAAAATAACCAGTTAATGCAGCGACCTGCCCGATCTCTTGACCTAAACCTAGTTGAAAACCTTACAGCAAGTTTCATCTTATAAGGTTTAAGCAAATATAAAGCAATGTGTTGCAGTTATGAAGCTTAAAGACATAAAGCAAGCTTCAGATAGTAGGCATACTGTACAAGGTTAAATTAAAAACATAAATAACAGTTTTTTAAGTAATTCATAAAAATAACGAAAATATGTATTATTAGTATGTAAAGACGAAGAAAAACATTCTACCCGTATATTATAAATAAAGCAGTATATTAAGTGGAATTATTTTCATATATCGGTTTTTTAAATTACATATTTTTCAACAAATTTTTTTAAATAAACATATGTTTTACGTTACAGATAATATTAAGTAGAATTTGTTCACTTTTTACAAATTATATGTGTTGAGTGTAGAAATGCAAAAATCCTAAATTTAGTTTGATCGTTGGCATTATGTTCGTAGTTTTGAGTTGTTTTAATTATTCGTTATAATAAGGAGAGCAATTTCAGTTTATTATGCATTTGTGCACTTTTTTCATATTGTTAAAGACATGTAAAGGAGCAAATGAAAAACCTGAGAGAAAGGTAGAATATTGGAAAATTCGCGTTTAATTGGCAACCTGGACGGTGATCTCTTTGCGTGCGCAGGGACGCTTCTGCGAACTTGGGGCCGTGTAGGCTGTGGCTAGGGGGGACGCAAATGACGGACCCCTGAGGCCTCCATCGACCCCGATTTAGACGATGCTTTGCATCTGGTGAGGGTCCGCGGACGGAAAAATTAAATGGGTAATTTTTTCCAAGACGTTCCGGCTAGTTTAACAAGCAAAGCCGCCAGGTACAGTAAATATTCGATATCTGCAAAAAATCTCCTGTACGATATGTGCGACTCAGTTATCCCTACCACTGGGGGAAAGACCCCTCGAGACGCCCGGGGTTCGCTCGCCGAGAAGTGTAACGTGATCCGGGGCTTAGTATATCCGTGAGACAATACCAATGCAAATATAAAACTTTTTTATTTTTGACTTTTTCGTTATCAAACTTTTACCAACTGATTCTTGACATTTTTCCGATTAAAATGAGACCAAACACGATATAATTTGGACTATATTTACTGGTTTAATTGACGATAAAAGTTTCTAAACGCAGAGGAGGATAGCGAATATAGTAGAAAGAGACACTGCGGTCGTAGCAGTCGGCAAAGATCAAAAGTCTGTTCGATTGTTTGCAATATTTAAACTTTGCTAATTTTTGTATTTTCCATCCACTTTTTTATATAACTTTCCCCATCATATTCGCGACATTTTCCTGATTAAAATGAGACCAAACACGACATAATTTGAGTTATATTTGCTTACAATATCTTATTAGAGTAAAGTCATCGATGTACGCGTAACATTTGAAATTACAAGTAAATATGTGCCGAATTATGTCGTGTTTGGTCTCATTTTAACCAGAAAAATGTGAAGAATCAATTGGTAAAAGTTCCATAAAAAAAAAATTAAAAATAAAAAAGTTTTGTTCTTGAATTAGGAGTGTCCTTCTGGAAGGTCGCTGTTTGTTTACGTTCGGTCTCCTTCGCCCGAAATGTAGTACCTTTACGATATCTGCGACTGGCGCCCGTGTTATTTTTCTCTTCTGTCCTTTTCTACGTTCGGCAAAACATCAATCAATGTAGGACCTGTACGATATGTGCAACAGTTCAGACCCGAGAGAGTCGCAGATATCGAATATTTACTGTATTCACAATTGTATAGGTCGGAGTGGGGGAAGGCCCACGTGATAGCACGGGGCTAGGGCCGCTACAGCTTATCAGTTACGAGTTACGAGCATTCTTTCGTTGACCGTCCTTTCGATCAGTTGTTCATTGCGCTCCTCGTTGCAAATTATCACTTCGAACTCATTCGCTATAAATTATTATTAATAAATAAAGATACGCTTTTTGAGTTGCCTTAATATTATAATCGAATTGATTTGCTATTTTGTTTTGTATATATGTATATATTGTATATAATTCAATTTGTTTTCTCGCAATAAATATTAATTTATCCCTTACGTTTGTCTTTTGTGTTTTTGTCTAAAAATGAATATAACATTTGTTTAACATAGTAAAGGGTTTACAGTTATAAAAAAATATGTGTCAAATGATTTTTGAAAAGCTACCACATATGTAAATTTCATTAAAATCCGCGTGTAACACCTTGGTGATGTACCTTGTCAGTACATATGTATGTATGTAGGGAATGAATCGAATGATATATGACATAAATTAAAGTTTAAATAATGTATGGTCAACAACAAGAAGGCTGGACAAAGAAGCGTAGGACAGGCCGTCTACGTCCAGTTTTGGCCGAGCATGCTGTATCCAATTATTTCTCTTAAATATATTGTTCATACCTTTATTTATCGATTTCTCGCATTTTTCATTTATTTATGAGCATTCTTATTTCTAAAAACCTCGTTAGAGATATTCGACTAGATAAGCAGGATCCGACACGTATTACAATGATGTTTCCTTGTCGAACACTCTTAGTGTTCGGTTGATACGGCCACGTATCTTGACGTAAAGACTTCTAGGCATATACGAATCCCTACTGCTCTTGATCTATTGAAAACCATTCTAATCTGCGACTGACAAATTGTACGTGTTTGATTGATATTTAATATTCTAGGTCTTCCTTATAAAGCTTTATTTTTATCCGTAACAATACTTTCAATTTCGTTTAACTGGTCTAAGTGTTGTAAAGGTGATAGTTTTATAAATAAAATAAGTATGAATAGAAACAGTAATCACTATTTTTATTTTATTCATCTCCTTAAACTAATTTTTACATTTTTCAATGTAAAAAAGTTATCATTTTTCACGATTTGCACGAAGAATTAAATAGACTCTACATAAAAAGTAAAAATAGTACATAAACAGTATTAAAAGTTCGTAAATGGAAGTTTCTAAGGCAATGAAGAAATATTTCTTCTTATTTATAGCTTGTTTTTAAAATATCCTTCATAGGTACACTTGTACAGTGGCATCTTCAATAAATTGATTTAATCGGAAAATTCATAAAAACATCCGAATATCTCTGTATCATTGTACGAAGACTTGTATCATTAAATTATATTGTAAAATGTAAGGAAGTTACCGCATACGTAAAGCAATAACTTTGTAAATAAATATTTTCATAAATATTAACACCATTTGTTTAGTATATTGCTCTTTAAATTTATATCACTCTTAACATAATGAAGAAAACAATTTTTTGAGCTAACATTTTGTGAACTAGAATTAAAAGAAATGTCAAGTTAAAATTAAACATATAAAATTAGAGTATTTTCTATGCAATAATTTCTTGATAAACTATTTTATTATTTCATGAATTAGTGTATTAAGCACTAAGTTGCATTTAAAAAAAATATAAAGCTATTAATTTTTTAAGTCTCTTCGTGCCTACTCTCAATTACAAACTGTAAAAAATAGCTGTAGACAGGTTAAGTTTTCCTTGTAATCGTGTAACGTCAATATGTTTTGATTTAATGCATTTCGTACCACAAGAAATTTCAAGATTGTGATAAACATTCGAAAATAGCGAAAAGATATATTAGTATTTAATTATAAATACCGCAATCATTTATATTATATTATACACTGCGAGAAAAATTTAATGCATCGCTTTAATACTATCAAGTTCATAGTGTTGCTAAAGTTTATCTAAAACAATTGCTAAATAAAATGCATTCAAACAAACATTTTACTTTTTCATGTAGGTAGTCGATATTATTTCAACTAATGCTCAAGAAGAATTTACAATTATGTTTCAATATCTGACAAAAAAGACAGGTTTCGACCCATAATATTGGGAAAATCTGAATATTCTCCGTCGAAATAAATCATACCGCTTTAAGAAAGCATATTCTTTTTATGAATATAACAAAAATGTTAGTGTTTTTGTTATACTACATTATAACAAATGATTTAACAAGCGACTTATATTATTCTTTGCAAAAATATGTTTTAGATGATACATATGACTAGGGAAATGTTTAGATGACGCGTGCTGAAGATTTTAATGATTTTTGTTCCGTGAAATAACACTCAACTGCCAAGTTTCCAGCAAGGCAAGTAAACATTTTACAAGGAATATGTTTTCAATTTTAGATTATTCTGAAAATGTTCGTAATTGATTTCTCAAGGTTATTTGACAATTTATCACAGAAAAAAATATATGCATTTCATATCTTTAAAATTTAATATCAATTTGCGTAAAATATATTTGTAATCCTTTATTTTATAACATCAAAATAAGTCGTCTTGTGACTCTGAATAAATGTACCGTGAAATGATCATATAACAGTTTGTACTTAAAACTAATTGTGAATTATTGGAAACTAATTAAGACAGATATCATGGTGAAAATGGTAATGGCGTTGTAAAAGCTTGGGATTGAAACAGAATTAAAGGAAAGCGTTTACGGAATACGATTTATTAGAAACATTATTGAAATTACATAAATCTTTAATATTTCTTGTATCTGAAATATACAGGGTCTTCAAAAAGTTCCGAACAGGTTAAATAACTTGAAACGTAGGCGTTGCTCAAAAAAATGGTTGAGACAAAAGTTGTACTAAATTTTTCTGGCTATCCAACCGCGACCTCGTCAAGGTAAAGTCCATTTTTTTTAATGGCAACGCCCAATTTTGACATCGAAAAGGAAAAGAGTGGACAATTTTACGCTTAGATACGGTCTTGACCGTTCGAAAATTTTGACCTTCATTAATTGGGTATCACACCACTTTGTCTTAATTGACTAGGATAGTTTCTTTACGTTACCTTACCTTAATTGGCTGGTATGAATACAAGTTTCATTTTATCGACTTCTTTAAAAAAATTATTCCTGAATATGATCTTACAGATCAATGTATTACCATAAGGCAGCCAGGACAATTTTCTACAACGTTTTGTTGAAACATTTTTTTTAGCGATGTTTATTTTTCAAGATCTGCAGGCAGTCACAACTTGAATTTTACTTGATTTCCGAGATAAAATTTTTCGAACTGTCAAGATCGTATTTAGTCGTAAAATTATCCACCTTTTTCCTTTCCGGTGTCAAATTTTGGCGTTGCTATTTACAAAAATAGATTTTACCTTGAAATAATCTTGAAGGCCACGGACAAGGTCACGGACGATGTCGCGGTTGGATAGTCAGAGAAATTTACTATAACTTTTGGCTCAACCATTTTTCTGAGCACCACCTACGTTTCAAGTTATTTAATCAGTTCGGAATTTTTTTGGAAAACCTTGTATAACATTGTAATATCATTTTATGGAGGAATACGAGATATTAATTACAAGACATAAATACAAGACATTTAGTGGTTAGATTTATGTAATTTTACGTTCATTGCATATCTTTTATTTTTTAAATGAATTGTGTAAGCCTTGATAATTTACCACATTACAACTCACTGTTCAAAAAAATGTTAAAAAAAGTTCACGAATTTAGGCATTTGCAAACTTGTAAACTTTGGATTTTGGGTATTTAAAAATTTGAAAATTTAGGAGTTTAAAGATTCTCTACTTGGGAGTTAAGAAATGTATTTCTTTGAAAATTTCTGAATTCGATAATTCGGTAATTTGGAGACTTAAAAACTTAAAAATTTCCAATTTGAATTGGATATGCGGAAATTCGAAAATTTGATAGTTTTGGGATTTAGTAATTTTGGAATTTGTAAGTTTGAACATTTTTAAATATGGACACTTTTTAATTAAAAAATTTAATAAGTTTGAAAACAGGGAAATTCAGAAATTTAAAAATTTGAAGATTTGGAAATTATGGAATTTTAGAATAGGAAGTAGTAAAATGTTTACTAAATTTCTAAATAAAGGATTTCATACACGGCGAACTATCAGATTAGTATGAATCTGGCCGTCCGAGGGCAAGCACGGATAAGCTTCACTGAAACGGGCACGCATGAAATGGCGAAATATCAGATATGAAATACACTAGAGATTCCTACAATTTATGTCAGCCCCGAGCATGAAAATATAGATGTTTGTATAAAGCGATGTAATTTTGCCAAAATACGTCTTTTGAATGTTGATATATTTATTTTAAAGATAAGTGATTATACTTTTCAGGGGTATACATATTAATTACAAAAACTATTGCTTGCAGGTTGTAGTATAATTATTGGACCAGTGTCCAATAAACATATTTTACAATTACAATATGCTGAAAAGAAATATAATGTTTTTCAAAAGAAAGATTGCAATTTTAACAGCTATATATAATTTCTAATACTTAACTGAATAGTATAAAAAAATACTATATTGGAAATTCAAAAGGGTCTACATTTCTCTTTTGAAGCAATGCACAACGTGATATTTACATCTTAGATAAAATTGATTACGTTAGTAAGACAGTGTTCATTTGCTTTGATCAGATGCAATCTTTATCTGCAAAATATATAATTAGAAATATATCAGTTGAAGCAAAGTTTTATATAAACAAACAAGAAAAGAACGATGTGAGTTGGGCTGACACAGATTGTAAAGGCACAAAATCTTTAAAGAGTTTAATCTCTACACATATGTATGTATTTCATGCTAATGTGTGTGCAATCTATGTTTCCTGCGATACGTTTTATTTCATTAGGATCAAATAAAAGTGTCTGCAGAGAATGCATAAATTATTATTAATTACTTCAGAATCTTTTGTTGGTTTGAACTGATTAATATATTGTATCGTTAAATTCTAAAAAGTAGATGTCTTATATCAAACTGAATCATTAAAAAAAATATTATTAGACATAAGGCAAATTGGAGTAAATGCAGACTGGTTTTTGTAAAGTTGGTATTTAAACGTAAGTATTTTTAGTCTGCTATGTAAATATTTAACGCTGTCGATATCGAACGCTTTGCACAATTACTACTATTTAATTAATATTAACTACGACCTTAATTTTCTTTGTACATTTTGATTTTGCTAGGAAATTGTTTAAAATGTCAACCACTTTGCATTTTTCCCGAAAATGAGGTAAGTGCGTAACATGAAGTTAAAAATACTTTGAAACTTTATTTCATGTGCAATGGGACAAGATCAGAATTATTAATAAATGTGTTATAAAATATCAGATATATTTGAGGAAAATACGTGCATTTTTGTGTGCCATCTATGCCGAATAGCTCACATCTACTTATAGTACTTAAGTACATTACTACATACGAGATAGAGAAATTTCGCTCATATTGTAATAAAAATAGGCTGTATATGCGCTTGCCTCGTTTACGAACTTACCCCACTTTACCTTATATAATATTTACAAGTTATTCTATTCTGTTCATTTGTTAGGAAAAATAAAAATAGGTATCTGATATTGACGATGACTTATTATAAAATGTATTATAACACATTAGAAAAAAAGGCATTAAGTTTTACGTAGTTAGTTTTGTTTAATAGCAAATTTAATGAACAAGTTTGTTCAATTGTCACCAAATTATTAAGGCCGACCGAGGATACAATTTCATAAGGTATATTTTCCAGTTGTGCCTGGAACTGGTTATTGGTGAAGGTAATACACCGAAGCATGTATTTATCTTTGGTAACGGTGCGTAACAGATGTCTCAAAGATCTCAATTTATTGTGGATCTACAAAATAATCGATGCCTTTACTGAATTTCAAAACACCAAGATGTCGCCATATTATTCATAGATATATTATATATTGTAAAATGCTAATAACGAATACCGCGAAATGTATATAGCAATAGTCATTTTCAAAGTTGCAACAGAAAAAGATGAAGTATTGTACAAATCTGCGCAAAGCAATCTCTTTTATCTCAAGCTTTCGAAATATATTGTCATTTCCATATTGAAAGAACTTTATATAATGTGATATAATGTATTAAAAATGTATTAAAACCTTGAGAATTGCAGTTCAATTAACTTATAATGATTTTAAAATTAGTAAACAACTGTTTCCAAAATTGAAAATACGATAATTTACCTAAATGTACACAAGGAAAAATAATATTAAGAAGAAATAATAAAGGTCATATTTGATAAAAAAATTTAGATAAATGAAACTCGACTGCTTCTATGGTTTAAATGTTTATTATAAATAGTTGGAGATTTTTAATCATTCTGGTAATTTATATCGATAATTATACAGATTTTCATAAAATATGAACATTCTAAAAATCAAACGAGCGATATTTCCAAAAATGAAAAACATTAATAAAGTTGGTTTTTGTTCTGTTAGAAAACTAAATATATCACTGTGCGACATAAACATATTAACACCAATGTCAAGATTTACAGCTTGTAGGTATTACCTCACTGCTTGGTCGAGTAAACAAGTTGAGAAATAGCTTAAATGAGAATATGTTAACGAAGGAAAGTAATAATGTGAATCGTGTTTTGAAATATCCGAAATCGTTTGTTGAAAACATTAACCTTAGCTTTTTCTAGGTTAAGAGGAGATTGTCCTTCTCAGGCATTAATTTAGATGAAGTTGGTGAAAGGAACTAAAATGTCGCAGATTTAAGCTTTAGTTTATTTTTCGTTATTAGAATTTTTGTAAATTTTAATAAAGTTATTCAAAATTCAATTACTTTTGTATATTATTCATGCGATGCAATTAAATTTTCAGCAATGTATTTATTGTTATTTCATATTATGTTTGTTACATTTCGTTTTAAAATTAAATCAAAGTGTGCAGTCTCAAATTTCCATTATAAGTTCTATGTATGTATGTATGTTAAATATTAAGAGTCTTTTGACAAATTATGTGGTACGTAACTTATTGAAAAAGGTAATAGATGATAAAATGTAACCTCTAAGAAAAACTGTTTTTTGCAGGACTGGATTAACTTTCAGAGGTTTCAAACATGTAAAAGATTTGAATGCTTCCACACGTATTAAATTCAAGATACAGTCGTAAAATCAAATTTCTTTTTTTGAAATAACATTCTGAGATTTTTCAATTTTAGAAGTTTCGGATATTTGGAATTTTAGAATTTTTTAATTCTAGGACTTTGAAGTTTCAGAAGTATATAAATTTGAGATTTTGGAACATCAGAATTTCAGAATTACAGGACTTTGATATTTTGAATTCTGAACAACGCAGGAAGTTCTAGAATTTTTAAAACTTGAGATTTTACATTTTTGTGGTTCTGAAATTTGAAGGTTCGGGAATTCCTTAAATTGGAGACTACGGAGCGTTGAAATTTTAAAACCTTGGGTTTTTGCAATTTTAAAAGCTTAGAAAGTTAAGTTGATGTAATTTCAGCTTGAAAAGAGATTTAAAAAATTCAGAAACTTGAAATTTTAAACCTCTAGAACTTCCGACGCTTGAAAATTCGAGGCTTTACAAAGATAGAAGACGTAAATACTGGAAAATTTGAAAAATGGTAATAAAATCTTCTATAATACCTACTGTCTTACATGCTTATATTGCTTAATAGTTAATTCAGTCTTAATTATAATTCATTAGTACGTTATAAAAAACTTACCAACTTCTCCGTTATCAGGTTCGTCGATGCTGTGGTAACTAGAAACTGAACCTGTGCTAAAGTAAGTCGATTTTGCAGAGGTTGTAGAGTAGAAACTGTCGAGCCTTTGTCTTCTTTCCGTTTCTGTCTCAAGAGTCAGACTTTCGCTTATTATTTCGTTATCATCGTAGCCTTCGAAAGAGTCATTCAATATAGAGGTATTCCCATCTAGAGCGTCGTGAAAACTCTTCGATTCACTAATTTTGCTGTAACTGATTGTACACAAAGAAATTAAAAGACGTACGGCTTACTCCTACAAATTGTTACAATTATTATAGTACAAGTTACGATTTTTTAATAATTATCACAGTATAACTTACTAGTTTTTAATAATTGATAATAGTAACATGATGATCGACTTTAGATATACGAACGCTTAATTTAAATTGAAACTGAATTATGAAAATAAATATATAATGAATAATACGTAAATTAACTTATGCAATGTTTCTTTATTTCAATGGACGTTAACCTTAACAAAAGTTTATTATTAATGTTTGTAATTGAACATAACGAATGAGATCCATCATTTTGATGAGTTCCGTATATCTACTGTCAAGTATTGGGTGGTAGGAATATAGTAATTGTATGCGTAAAAATAAATAAAAAACTGTAAAATGAAATTTAGTTTTTATTATTCACAAGGAAGTTAGTTTTAAATCTATTTCCCGATTTACACTTAAGGTGAGTTACTAAAGACTGTGTAAATAAAAATGATGTAAATCGAAATTATCGCAAATTATACAAAAATATAAACATAACAAAAAAATATAAAAGTTTTGTTCTTGCACCGGTATCGTTAAAATGCTTAGTTTTACGAGTTTCTTTTCAATTGATTACTTAACTGTGTAGTGTATCGAAATTGTAAAACGCGATAAATAAATTAATTATGTTAAATTGGAAGATAGGTGTATTTTCAATAATGTTCGCGAATGTTTGACAAATTCTTAACCATCATTTTTTCAAATGTAAAGTTTTGTGTGAAAAAGTAACATTTGATATTTCAGATTTATATTTTTATAATGAATCACGAGTATACTGTTTTCGTTACTGTACTTTGTATTTGCATATATTCTTTCAATTACCAATAAATTTTATTAGATGAATAAAACTAATATAATGCTTACGATAATTAACTATTTAAGTATACTTTAAATAAAAATTAAGTGTGCATTAGATGGAATATTGCATTTTTATTGAAGAATTCGACTTTGATAATTTAAAACAACAGCGTTATTGAT
Organism: Megachile leachella; assembly: GCA_963576845.1. Classification (NCBI taxonomy): domain Eukaryota; kingdom Metazoa; phylum Arthropoda; class Insecta; order Hymenoptera; family Megachilidae; genus Megachile; species Megachile leachella. The sequence continues at coordinate 13,741,441 of OY756256.1, read as the reverse complement.
AAATTTTGATTTGGAAGTGATTATGATATGCAGTTTAATTAATAACTCAACATTATTACTCAATACAATTTTTGTGTTAGTTTTGAATTAATTGATATTTCATTTTTTATTGTATAAATAGAAATTAATTTTTATTAGAATTCAACATTTGATATTATGATATATAATTATTTGTAAATGTGTTTCGATAGATTGATCATTGAAACCAACGATGATGATTCGATTCATCAACGAAAGTGATAATTTATATATTCATCGTTGTAGTGATTACTTACACGTTCGGATATTTTTGGACTTTGATTTGCCAGATAAGATCTTAATTACTTAACTGTTATTGTTTTTCATGTTTTACAAATATCTTTTAATTTCTTTTTGAAACGGTACACCTTAAATTATATCAAATAAGATTGTGATGATCGACAATCTTAGATAACAGTTCAATAAACGTACACGTTTCATAAAATTGAAAGAAAGGTTAGTAACCGAATAAGGCAAACTTAATATCTTCCTACTGAATCAGCAGTTATCATTTCTCAGAATTTTTAATTATTTAACACGTTTGCTACGTTCGGGTTTTTCTCGGATGCAATTTATGTCAGACGTATTCGAAGATTTCCGTGTATGTAAGAATCACGCTATTCGTCTCAGGGTGCTAATAAGATTCGCCACTTACACAACATCTACTTATACCGGATGTTCAGGAAAAGACTAATATTGATATGGGTAAACATGTACACAAAACAGACTTATGGATTTCATTTTGCAAAAAATTGTTGAAGTACCAAGCTTTGAACAATATGACAAGCTCTCAGAATTATAAATAATGATTAAGGCACGCAACTTTTATTACTCATATCTTCATTACACGAGTAACTTTTCTTTAAAAGTTTCACTCAAACTAATAAAAATTAGGTCTGTAATTAGATTTAAACTAATAAGAGCAATCGGCTAATTTCAGCAACTAGATTACACTTACGTGGGAACGGTGAAATGGATGATTTGGGTTTATGTTAGCTAAAATGGCTGTTACACAATTGTATGCCGTTTATAGTTGTCACTGCTGTGAAAATAGTACGTGCAAGTATACGTGAGTATTACCTGAACGGTTTGAAAATGGCCTAAGTCCATTTATGTTTAAATTGAAATACTCAAGAGTTTGCGTTTCAATAAAATTAAAAATATACGTATATGATATCAATATGTATATGTGTCATACTCCTGAAGTATCTAAAATAGTTAAATATACACTTTCTGTTAAATAATAGCAGTTATTAAGTGAATAATATGTAATTTTTTACCAAGAATGAACTTAAGCCACATTCAAAGTTAACGACTAAATTTGTCATAAAATTTCAGAATTCACTCAATATAATTTAAAATTTTTCAAATTGAGAAAACAATATTCAATTTGTTTTATGTTTCATTGGAAACACTTGAAAAACATCATTCATGAAATTCGAAAAATCTTCTAGCTATACAGGGTGTTCGGCTACAGGTGGGAACCCTCTGAAGGGGTGGTAGCTGGGGTGATTCTGAACAACTTTTTCCTTTACCAAAATGCTGGTTAAAGCTTAGTTTTTGAATTATTAATGAAAAACACTGACCAATCAGAGGGCGAGAATAGCGCGCGCTCGGATGCGAGAGCGACGGCTGCAAGCGTGACGATTGACACTGATCGTGAACAAACTAATCGCGCGACATCGGTAACGTAGTTACCACCGATAATGCGTCAGCCGGTAAGTAGTTACAAAATTTACTAAGTATACATTTATTAACGGAACTAAATGTATCGATGAAACGAAAATGAAGATGAATATTCAGAGCAATTTGTTTGTTCATGACCAGTGTCAATCGTCACGCTTGCAGCCGTCGCTCTCGCATCCGAGCGCGCGCTATTCTCGCCCTCTGATTGGTCAGTGTTTTTCATTAATAATTCAAAAACTAAGCTTTAACCAGCATTTTGGTAAAGGAAAAAGTTGTTCAGAATCACCCCAGCTACCACCCCTTCAGAGGGTTCCCACCTGTAGCCGAACACCCTGTATAAATTGCATAACAATTTACTGCTCATCTACATTTTGTGTATACGCAAAGGTTTTGAAGAAGTCGTGGTGTGTCAGTGTATATCGTATTAGTACTAATTAATTATTGCATTAAATAATTAACAATTGATTGTAACTTCATCATCACCACTTTCGAACATTTGAAAATCTGCAGTTTCTGACAATATTTTCAATAATAGATTGAACTTAGGCCACTTTCAAAGTCAATTTTTCAACTATCAAAATAACGGAAAAAATTGATATGTCCACAGTTACCGTATACTCTGGATATATTTAATAGCAGAATCTTTTTTATGACAGCTAACGTCAAATAGTACATGTTATTACAGTTTACATTAAACAATCGGCAAATCTACTCAGGCTACTTTCAAAATAAGCAGCTCACCTAATTGATGTTTACGATTGCTCAGTTTTGACGCATTGGTAATGCAGACACAACGTACAATTAATAGTAACGACGAATAGAACTATAGACTACATATATGTTAATCAAAGAGCACGTTAACCCGATTTTAAATAGTAACTCACGCATACGAGTTGTTTACGTTGAAATGAAGCCTGTTCGAAACAATAAGCTGCATTACTATTTCTTACGAATGGTAACGTTTTATTAAATATGTTAAGTGACAATATGTAGATACTATTTAAATTATCAGACCAGTCTCCGTTTCTAGAAAGTTTCTAGAGTGCGGCTAGCTTGTCTAATTTTGAAAATTTACGATCTAACTCCCTTTGGTCTCATAACAGCATTAATCTTCTGCTCTCTCGAAACAGATGCCACTGTGTCACTTGAACATTTTTCTTTCTTACGATGGTTGTAAGATTTCAAATGAGGGGTGTCGAAGAAAAAGAGAAAGAAAAATTGATCGGCATACGTAACAAAATCTTAAACTTAAATGCTGACAGCCAGGAATAGGTTATACTATTCAGGTATTTTTATTGAATGAATAGTGGTTACGTTTATTTGTAAAATAACTTTAGTGACATTGTTCTATTCTATAAATTTGAATTAGCGAAAATTTCACTGATTTACTTAGTGACCTAGTTTTGCATTAGTTTTCGGTGGTGTTCACTGATAGCTCAATGAATTCCTCGCCGAAGTAGAAACAGTTGAAATGTCACTGACGGGTTACTGAAATGTGCTAGTGAAGCCAATTTGAAACTGCAAGCAACCGTCACGCTACCAGTACAACTTTACCCCCTTGTCATACTTTGACGAGTCTGACTTGTGACGCATTCACAGTTAATAAATCTTATTCGAATTTCTAATAAATTTTTATTTGAAATTTAAGTACAATTATAATTTAGGTAAATATGCTGGATTAGGGAGCCATTTCTGATTTCAGTGATTCTGAAATATGTTGTAAGGAACATAATTCTGAACAACTTTTTCCTACATATATAGTAGTCATACTTTTCCATTATTTTTCATATTCACAAAAATATGCGTACCACAATTTTGTCTCAACTATGTAATGTTTAGGTATATTATACATCGTGCAAACCCATATCACACCAAAGAATGTAGTTGTGACATTTCTGTGACACGGATGGGTCAGTGTAAATTAAAAAAAAAACAAGTTAATTTGCAAAAGCGCTTCAAGATTTGGTGGGCTTTTAACCCTCTATATCACTGGATTTAAGGTAACTACACTTAATATGAAATATCGCAGTATCTCTGCGAAGTATCACAGTTAAACTACTTAACTTTATTTTTATATAATTTATCATTAAATTTATTTTCTTCTTAAGAAAATTCTAATTTCCTTATTGAAATACGTATGTACATAATATGGATTATGTTGATTGTAAGTAATGTGGCACGTGTTCCTTATTAATATTGCATAATATTGTATTATAATACATATCTTTATATGAGAAATGTACACAATATATAAAATACAAAGAAAAATAATATCATGAGATAAATTAAAAAAGAATTGAATACACTTTTTTATTTTCCTCTTTTAATTAAAGAAATATTTATTTTTCATAATAAAAATGAAGTTTACTTAGTTTCTTTGATAAATTTTCAACTTGTTTCATAATGAGTGTCACTTTCTCGATTCAACGTAATTTCAAGACAATTAAATTTTGGTATAACAAACTATTAACATATTAATATTCGTTAATTTTGTTCATTTTTAACATTCGTTTCGTTGAAGAATAAGAGTTCCATGCTGCCTGCAATTGTCCTAAACATATTTTCAAAGTGCAATACAAAATTATGAACATGGACTTCTGGAGATTTTACTAACATGATATTCAAAAAACATTCCGTCTATCAGGAATATACAAAAATTTGTTTAAATACAAATTTCATTTAATGATGATTAAGATTCCATAATTTCATGAAGCAGAATGTTTTTTGAATATCCCTCCAAACTTCTGAGTCAACAGCAATAGTCGTATTTATCCTAAACAGTAGAAACATATATAAAGTTTATGTTATTTATGAAACAGAGGAAATATGTATTTTCATAATAACTTTAATACCAAAATTCAGCTAATGATTTGAGCGAGCAACAGGATCTACATACAGTGTGTATTATTTTTTTACCAAACTTTATTAACATATTCTATTAATAAAAGTAGGAGACAAGTTAATATCAACAAGGTTTTAAGCACTTTATTAAAAAGTTATAATAAGAATACGAAGTGTCGAATGACTGTTTGTTGTTCGATATTACACTCAAAGTGTTTTAGTTTTGTTCGTATAACTTTACGAGAATATTTTACAAATAAAAATGGGAAAAAGGTTCTGTTGAACGTAGTCTCTTGAATGCATTATTAAAACTTATTTAAAAAAATTTAAGTTAATGTTTATTCGTAATGAAGAAGAAATCATTCATTATCATTTCAAATGTTTTCGTAATCATTCCACAAATCATTTACGAGTCTATGTTTATTTAACATGTTTTTATGATTTCTATTTACATGCTGGCACTGTTTTACGTGTAAATCTGGAACGTACTATATTTGGCATCGAAAAACAAAGCAATCTGAAGACAGTTTGTACTTTTATCTAATTTCTCGATAAAATGTTTAAAAGCCTATATTAATATAACATTTGTTCTTATCTTTCCGGAAAATATTTTGGTATGGAATAACTATGAAAAATTGAGATACACTATATGTAATTCTCTATCAATTGGAAAATGCAAGATTGTAATTTGCGTAGCTTTAAAATAACATTTTTTGAAAATATTAAACGAACTAAACGAATCGAACTGCTGTGTGTATGAAAATTAATATAAAATTAAATATTGTAAGGTCGTCTAAATCAGAAGGGTCTTTTTTATTTTCTATTATATTCTTCATATGGAACATAGAACACATTATACCGGAGACGTAAGTTGATAAATTTTGTAATTTTTACAGTTTTTGTTGGAATTCACTGCTTAACTCTGTGAAGCACCTGATTTTAAAAGAAATAAAAACTGGATTTGTACAGAATTTTTGTTACTATAAACAAACAAAAAATAAACGATACATTCATTTCAAATATTTAACATAAAAATAATATCAACTTTTCGAGGTGGATTAAAATACTTCCTACCATACTTAAAAGGCTAAACAAAAGAATTGAATAGTTTTTAACTCAAGTAATCCTAAAGATTTGATAATTCTGTACTAAAATATATTCTGAACTTTTTTGTATATATATGTTATAAATAGAAATACAAGAAAGATCTGCGCAAAATAAATTAAAGGATATCTATTTGGAGAAATCAAAATACAACAATGTAATGCACTGAGAGTCAAACAGATACTGTTCTGGGGTATATTAATTTATATGTAAAATATCTTATAGTAATTTTTGAATATTATTTTCATTTCTACATCCTTGAAAGTAGGCTATATTAATCCTTTTCGCTCGTATTTCCCCTTGGAGTCACGAAACAGCACGAGCATTCCACTCGTATCTCCCCGTGGAGCCACCGAAACTTTAAAATCAAATATTGTCTGTGAATTGTAGCGTCTTTTTATTATAGCTATATATTACATTATATACACATAATAGACATTATTTCCCCTATAATTAATGTTTAACATAATATAAGGAAAAATCATTAGTTTGAGTAATTCAAGAAATCATTTTGCAATTGATTTTCAAATCGAATTATATACTCCAACAAAAAGTTTTATAATAAATTTTTTATTTAGATTTTTTATCTGACATCCGTGTCAGATATTGGTTGAAAAGGTCAACCAACAACTTTTGGAGTCAACTTTTGGACTCTGTAGAAATGTTGATGAAAAATTTAAATAGACCTACCAATTTTATTAATAATCGACCTGCAAATAAATGGTATTCCTGTTTTCTTTTTATAATATTTTTTTTTTTTAATGAGGGCAGCAGAAAAACCGAATAAGAAAAAGAAAACTGCAAAGAAATACAAACGACTTATTATAGAAAGTGATACTTCTGCATCATCTGAGGAACTTTAAGTTCAAATTTCAGTGTATTTTGAATAAATTAACGTTATATTTTGTTATTTTATTGTGGAAATAAATTTTGTTATTTAAATGAATAATTTCTGTTTACATTTATAAAAGTGTCAGCTATTGGAGTATCTAGATGTCAGATATTGGATATACTACATTTCGGCCATGTCAGTTATTGGTGTAATTACCAATAACCTTGTTATTAATTAATTGCATCGATATATTCCAGAAAGAATGTATCAACTTACTCCATAAGAAGTTGTTATAGAAACAGTACTCATATGAAATATATATATATAAACTAACCATAAGTAACAAAACGTACTTGACGTCTTTCTGAACGACTTAATGCTAAACTAATTCAGGACATAAAGTTCTACATATTCCATCTCTATACGGACTGAAAAATCACCATGAATTATACTTTTTACATACAAATGATACTGATTGAATTACAACTACTCACAAAGGAGATTTTCCAAATTTTAATAATTGATTTGAATAAAACTCACACAATACATAGTTGTGGAAAAAATAATTAATCCATATTTCCATACAGGCAATTATTCACAGGCCAATTAAAACAGTTCTTGAAGTTAAGGATCGTAAACGTATTTTTCTTGATATCTTGAAATCTTTTTATACTAAAAAAAATGTTGGGTATAAAAGTTTCCTATTTTTTTTTTTTAGTAGAAATTTTGGCCGCGCAAACGGTTTTGCAAAATATCTATTTATTTGACGATTATAATAAAAGTCGACATTCTTTTTATTTTGGGTAAACCATCATACTGCTTTACTTTAATTCTATTTATTTAATATACGAGAAATCAGTGTATAAAGGAAATACACTTCATACATATTTACATAAAAAAAAAATACTGACTTCAATTATAATATTTAAATAAATAAATATTTTTCAAAACAGTTCACGTAATTAAATATTACACTATAAAACAAACAATTTGCATATACATTTTTTGTATCATAAACAGTTTTTCAGATATTTATCTGAGCGTTAGCGAAGACTATAAGATGAAAAATGTAGGGAAATTACCCACGCTAGGGCCAAAACTACTGGATCAATCTCAACCAAATTTTGAACTTAGCATCCTCATGGCATGGGGCATTGCAGATGAAAATTTGGTTGAGATTGGCCCACTTTGACAAAATTAGAGAGCGACTTGACAATATTCAAAGGAAACCATCCGTTGTTGAAAGGAGAAGATTTATGGCATCAAGAGACTTGTAGTTTTTAAATACATCCTACTTTGAATATAAGTTGTAAATTATCTTTTCATATTGTTTTCCGCATAAATTGCTTGAATTGATTCCATAATTTTCACATATCACAAATTCCATCCACAAAAATAAAAAAATTTTTAAACTTAATACAATTGACATAATTTACATGAAGCATAATCGATAAAATAAACAAACTAAATATTATCAAAGTTATAGAAGTTTTTAACAGCATAAAATGAAAAAAAAGCTCGAGGCTAATGCTATTTATATCTTTTCAAATCATAGAATGAACGATTGATTTTTATTAGTGTAGCACAATCAATCTATGTATATACGCACGCTCAGACTTCACTGTTATCAACAGTAGTCTAGTTATAAAATATCTTTTTAACTATGTTTAAACCCCCTAAATATGGATTCCTATCGATTAGAAAAAGAGCGTATCATCTTCGAATGTCCCGTGAACGTTCAATCAAAGTCGATTACTGACTTTTGGGAAACTTCTCTTGTGAAAAAGCGTTAGTGAACATTGATCAAAAGTCAACTATTTTTGTAATGCAAACATTTTTTTATGTTAGTTTATGTTAGTATTTGATCAATATATTTTTTGCAGAAAGGTTGAACACACAATAACTATAGCGCAATCGACATTTTGCAGATTTCTTCAAAAGATGGAAAAATTTTCCATAATATGAAAAAGGTGAAAAAGCTATTATAGTAATGACAGAAACGGCGAATATAATATTTATTTAAGATGAAATATAATAATAATGTAGATATTAGAGATATGCATAACTATAGCAACAATAAAATTAAAACATAATAACAATGTTAGATGATGATGAAATGATTAAATTATAATTTTAATAAATGAAATGAAACGTTTCAGTAATAACTGGATTCTCCTTTCTCTATTAAGGTGAAGTGAGGTAAATGCAGACTGGTTTTTGTAAAGTTGGTATTTAAACGTAAGTATTTTCAGTCTGCTATGTAAATACTTAACGCTGTCGATATCGAACGCTTTGCACAATTACTACTATTTAATTAATATTAACTACGACCTTAATTTTCTTTGTACATTTTGATTTTGATAGAAAATTATTTAAAATGTCAACTAGTCTGCTCTTTCCCCAAAAATAAGGTAAGAGCGTAACTTGAAGTTAAAAGTACTTTGAAATTTTATTTCATGTGCAATGGGGCAAGATCAGAATTATTAATAAATTTGCTATAAAATGCCAGATATGTTTGAGGAAAATACGTGCATTTTTGTGTGCCATCTATGACGAATAGCTCATATCTACTTATAGTACATTACTACATACTAGATGGAGAAACTTACCCCACTTCATCTTAACACAAAAATGCGACTGAATGTCTACACAACTAGTTTTCTTAAAATTTCATTATTAATTTTAAACCATGATTCAATAGCAACTTCGTTTAACTGTGGAACGCTTGAAAATTTTGTACGTAAATATACCGTACCACAATGTCCCATAGATTTCCCATTGGGTTCTGATCTAGAGAGTACGCTAACCACTTTAATAAATCAATGATAAATGTTTCAAACCACTGTATTGCTGTTGGACTTCTATACTATATTGACGCATTATTTTGTTGGTACACCCAACAAATGTGGTTTTTCGAATGAATAAATAACAACAAATTGTTCTACAGGATTTCAATGCACTCCAAACTATTCATTCCGGACGAAGGAAACACTAATTCTGCCTTGTCTCTGGAACTTAACGTTGCTTACACCATTAACGATCTACCACGAAATTGCGTTTAGAGAAGTATTTGGAATCTTTTGGAAGGTTTCCAGTTTAAGAATTAAACCCATCACGGCCATCAAGATCAAACTTTTTTCACCAGAAAAATTACTTAATGAGTGTTATTAAATGGGAAACAAGAACATGATATTACCTTTTAACTTACTGGTATTATAATATCATCCCATTTTCTATTCATGTTTTCGCGATTGTATTGTGTTTTATGACATTTAGAAAGTGTAACTGTAGAAATTCATTTTTTTCTTATAATGTTTGGGATATGCTGAATCCACGTTAAGTCCACACACCTATGTAATTTCTCAACTTTTCAGATAATCGCTTCCACCTTTTAATATTTTGCCTCTCAATACGTAGGAACACTTCCTTTTTAATTTTTGCATATCCTAACGAATTACTTAAAAAATTCGTTATAGCTTTATGAGATCGTCTAAACTTACGTGCAATTTCTCGAATTATCATTTCTTTTCGCTGCATAGTAAAAATGCACTTTGTTCTGTCTCACGTCAGCAAGATACGTGCCATGTGGCATTATATAATTCAATTAAAAAAGTCTGCGTTCTTTTATGACAAACAGACTTAAAGTGTAATATTAAAATAAAATTACTATGGTTTTGCACAGATCGTATAAAGTTTTTTGACTTTCCATATTTACGAAAATATAATAACTACAGTAGGCTTCCTCTAAAGTTCAATACTTACAATGTCTTTTCATATGATGCAGCTACTTTTTCCGAATTTTTATTTTAAATTTAAAAAGCTTTAGAAATACCGGTGGTGTTATATTGTAGTTATGCACTACAGTTTTGATGTACTATAAGCACGATGGGTATAATTCATTTTGTGTTGTGATGTAACGTGAAAGAATATTTAAATACGTTGTTTGGTCAATGGTGGATTGGAGATGGTAAACTAGTTGCATTAAAACCCTTTAGACTTCATGTTATGAAGAGATTTCAATAGCAAAGTGTATTCTTTCGGTAAATATCTTAAAAAATTTACATAACCGAATCCACGGTATTTGTTAAATAATTCGACGCAAACGTTTGTTGACATTGTTTTTGTCGACGTTTGTTGCAATCTTCGAGAGAGTTTGCAATTCACTCAGTAAGAAGAGAGTGTCAAACGTAGACGGAAACAAGAGGAAACAACTTTTGCAAATATTAAAAAGCAAGTAATAAGTCAATTATGGTAGTGATGTATACAAATGTTCATATAATAAAACTTATTGATTTTTCAATGCCTGTTTACTAATCTTATTAATTATAGTACGATATGTATATTATATAAATACTGAATAATTTTTTTAAATAAGTTGAAATTTTCGACTCGCGTCATATGTTAATATTTTCAATAATAAAATTTCAGTAGCACCCACTACAATCGACATAATATGCTCAATATATGCAGACTTAATAATACATGTAACATAAATCTCTCAATTTATGTGGCACCTTTACGTGAATCTTTTTTTTTACGCACAATTGTATGTGTTTATTAAACTATTTATGTAAATTTTTAATGCGCGATCTTAATTTACACGACTAGACAATATATTTTTCTAGAAGTTTTGAAAGTAACAAGCGTATACAATAATTTATTTGGCGATGTTGAAATGTGTCAGTGTAGTATGACATAAGTGTAATAGTACATTATGCTAGTCATCGTACGTGTATTTGGATAAAAAAATAGGGGGGACAATATTGTATTTAAATACAGGTAACCCTCCTCTAACACGGTATCTTATAACACGGTTTTGCTATAACACGATTCGTAAATTGCGGGAACCCTCCTACAACACGGCATCCTATAACACGGTTTCGCTATAACGTGATGAGAAAACTGCAAATCCTTTCTACATACAACACTGTATGTACTTATACAGCCGCGGCGAGGCTTGCTGTCTTAAAGATACAACGTTCTCGGTTGATTATACTGAGCAGTGAGGACAAATAAATTCATTAAATTATGGTTGCGTTAGATTAAAATATTTTTTTTTTACTTTGTGTTGTACATACATTTATATTTTTAATAAAAATTAAGTTGTTTATGTCGAATTAAAAAAAATATTTGTTTTTAATAAGTTTTTGGAACCTAACCCCCCTTTTTGTACTAGCTCTGGGTCTCATGCAACACGGTTTCACACAACACGGCATTTTCTAGGAACCTAACTACCGTGTTATAGGAGGGTTACCTGTATACGGACGTTAGAATCATTCGACCTTCACAACTATTACTCATTGTCAGTACACAGAAAAAAGTAACGTCCTTCACTTCTTCATTTCAATCACATTGAAATACATTTTTGAAAAGGAAAGGTTGATTATTTTGAATTGCAATTTGAATTATATTTCGGATTAGTAACGTTAGTAATAGTTGAATTATTAACGACAGTGTGGTCTACTAAAACTTTCATTTGTTTTCGAAAACGTACTCACCATTTTTGTTAAGCGATGTGAAATGAATACGTACTAGTGAAAAATAACTGTGAAAATTTATATATACTAGCTTTAATTGTAGTTCTTTTTTCGTTTGTTTTGACAAAATTTATATGCGATTTTTACTCGTATAAAGGGAATCCACGTGGAACGGATACTTTGCGTAAATTAAGAGACGGGTGTGCATTCTAAGTAATATCAATTTTAGTTTGTCATCAGATCATTCCAAAAAGCAGCTGCAATGTTGATGAATCGTTACGAACACGTATTCGTATATTATATCTATTAACAAGGAAAGACATGGAAATGTCCCCCTCCGATTTTGATGAAACTTTGTACATTCATGGACAGGCAAATATAAGAGACACGTATTTTATTTATCGGCTGAGACGTGAGTTTAAGCGGTGAAATGACGTCTTAAAGTTTCGACCCGCTTAGGCTATCTCGAAAACCATACGAGATACATTAAAACTTCTTATAGGAAAGTTGTATGGTATTGCGTACAACAACAGGATGTTAACAAATGAGAGAAAATGCAATTTGTTGATAATAAAAAAAATTTTTCATAGCCTTATTTTACAATTTATTCAAATTTGCATAATGACAAAAACTGAAGAGAATTGTATGCCAAATGAATTTATATACAGGGTGTTCGGCTACAGGTGGGAACCCTCTTAAGGGATGGTAGCTGGGGTGATTCTGAACAACTTTTTCCTTTACCAAAATGCTGGTTAAAGCTTAGTTTTTGAATTATTAATGAAAAACACTGACCAATCAAAGGGCGAGAATAGCGCGCGCTCGGATGCGAGAGCAACGGGTGCAAGCGTGACGATTGACACTGGTCATGAACAAACGACAGCTTGTCTATATTCGCTGTAATTCTCCCACAACAAAAATCATGTCAACAATTTCACTACGCGTACAATCAGTCATTATAAAATAAATCGCTATTAAAATGAAGAAGCCTTGTAGTATCTACGTACTCATCACTTCAAAGCATTCAGAATAACTAGAACTTGTAATATGAATATCAATAATACTAGTACTCGAGATCGTTGCGCTAGCTACAGAATATCATTGTGATATTCTGTGTTTATAAACATTAATGTCAACAGTAGTCAAACTCGTCTTATTGAATTTAGAAGATAAGAAACATTTTCTGGACGTGCAGTGAGAAATAAAAGTTCAAGCCATTGAATAACATTTTAATGTCAACATAATGTAAATTAATAGATTCGTCTTGAGGTAAGCTATGTGTCTAGCGTGAAAAAAGTTGCGTTTCTAATTTAATAAAATACAAAGTTCACCTCTAAATCTCGAAGGCCCCTCCACCGAGAAAAAAAACAGTGTATATCATTGAATGTCCTCTTTCAGATACATCATGTTTCGTTTAAACATTTTTTTCGAATAATGAATATTTTGCGGGATAATCACGTGGAAAGATTATAATGAGACACATTGTTACAGGGTGGCTCATCACATTTTGCCATCTAGATTTGCATCATCATTATTATAGCAAATGTTTCAGATGAAATTGAATGGTTTTGAGAGGGGCATATGCTGGTGGCAATTATTTTTTTGTGTGTGGACGTGTAAAGGACATATAAAGGTTATTAATACTTTTTTAAATGGAATCATATATTTTTTATTGTACCAGCTGATGCTCCTTCATATTCTTCACAAAAAAATATTAATCTACTTATGTAAAAAAAAATCATTAGTTTAGGAGATATTTTAATTTTAATGTCTATTTACAGAAAAGGTTCAATGTGGCGACCATTTGCATTCGAACACTTTCTGAATCAAGAAATTAATGACTCACTAACATTCCGTAGTATATTTGATGTTATTTTATTACACTCATTGATGATACGATCCCTCATATTCGTCATTGTAGTCAAAGGCTCAGTGCACATCTTATTTTTTAAGTAGCCCCACAAGAAAAAGTCAAAGGGCATTAGATCTGGTGATCCAGAAAATGAATGAGGCCACCTCGCCCTATCCAACAATTTGGGAACATTCGGTTTAATGTATCCCTTACTATTCTTGAATAATGAACAGGGCGACCATCCTGTTAAATCCACATTATTTGTCGAGTATGCAATGGTAAATTATCTAAAAATATCCATGGATAGCTTGATAAAAAAATGTGCATATTTTGGTCCGGTTAGTGATCTTTCGATAAAGGACCAGTAAGTTTGTCGCCCGTATGGCCATTCAAACATTTACACACTCTATCGATGTTGTTTATCCATTTGTCGAAACTAATGAGGATTTTCTTGAATTCACTGATCCATTTGTCTCTTTGGGAGACAAAATTGTAAATGTTGATAATAGTTATTTGCGGTCAGTTCTTGAACCTTTGATACGTGATATCGATGGCATTTGTGTCTTTTGAGTATGCGTAAAATGCTTGCTTGGCTAATTCCAGCTTGTCCTTCGATTTCACAAGAGCTATCGGATGGATTTAACGTAACTACGGCCAACACTAAAGTTTCATTTTTTTCATATGTTTTACTTTTTCATTTACGAATCCGAAAATACTTTACAACACATAGACATTCTTGTATTCTAATTTAAGTGTTTTAAATATTAAATCGTTATTTTCAAACGTTAACAGTTTTACAATTATTAAACAACTAATCCACTCTATCGCTGTAAAACACCGTAGAGTCACGCGTTCGAAATTTTCAATAATTTTTTATCGTGCGCATAACACACCATATTAGAAAGTTCACTGTTACTGTGTAACAAAAAAGAACAAAAACTTGCAATTCATTTAGTGACAAAGCACCTCTCAAAGCATGCAAAAAAACATCTGCTGTTCAGTTAGGGCAATTTATAATATTGACCAAGAAAGTCACGATTTCTTAACAAGTTAGAATTAAAATATCTCTTAAAATAATGATTTTTTTACATAAATAGATTAATACTTTTTTGTAAAGAATATGAAGAAGCATCAACTGATACAATAAAAAACATATCATTCCATTTAAAAAAAAACATTAATGACCTTCATATGTCCTTTACACGTCCACAGACAAAAAAAATATATATAACAGCATGTGCCAATATCAAAACCATTCAATTTCATCTGAAACATTGTTTGCTATGAGTAATAATAATGACGCAATTCTAGATGGCAAAATGTGGTCACCCACCCTGTATAAATTGCCTCCTACAGTTCGTTAGATTTTTATTATATACATTACGCGCACACGTCTGCTGATGCGGATCCTATCGGACGATGTTAAACAATCAGTCAACCTTACTTTTAAGCATAAATGAGAAACAATTATATTTGCGTTATACATAGCTGTCATTTTTATTAAATTCGTATTGAGCATTACAAAACACTTATTGTTAAAATTATATTTAGGAATATCAGTATTGCCACGATTATGTTATCTAACTTATTTAAATTGTTCTTTTGAAAACAATTGAGATACTAATAAGCAAATAGAATCGTTTAACCGGAATATGTAACGGAATAATCATGGAACACTCTTTTCATCATAATATTAGCGAAATTATAATAATGTCAGAATCATTGACACTAAAACAGTTATAATTCCTAAAATTTATTTAACATCCTCGCAATACGGAACTTTTATTTTGATATTATTGTTAAAATTGTTTCGTATTCGTCTAACAATTATTTCTGTTTTTTTCTTCAATAAAATTATTGAAAATTTTAATATGCAAGAATGAAAGGATCTATTGCATAACAAAAATTTGGTTTAGAATAAAATATTAGATTAGTACTTTAAATTAAAATTCAAATGGAAATATCTTAAATAGGAAATTAGAATTTCAAAAAAATTATAATTTGAAGTGTACGCTTTTAATGACGAAAGTATCTGATGATGATTTTTCAGAAGTGCATAAATAATTATTTAAACATGATAATTCATTATGAAGAAGTGGTTGAGTGCAGCTGTAGCAAGTGCAAAGGTAACGAAGAATCAGACTACTAGTGATGAGAACTGAATTGTGTACTTTGATGAATCGAATCATTTGAAAAGGTAAAAATACACAAATTTATCCAATTGTGGATTAAATGTATTGGCATTGATGCAGCACACAATTGAAATCGAATAGTATTAACCTAAACGTGTGAAGTCATAAGAAGGTTTTAAAAATGGCCACTTTTTGCGAGCATTCAAGTGTCTTTGAAAAATAACATTTTATCTACAAAATAATTTTATCCGTTTATAATCTTTTAATATTAAAAGCATTATTCTCATGAAAAAAATATGTTAAATTGCTAAATGCGAGAAATTCAAACTGTTCTCGATAGAATAAAAAGGACATCATCCAGAAGCATAATTAACAATTGTGGAAATGAAAATTTATTTCTACAAATAAGACACATAAACATCGATAATTAGCAACTTTCGTTACCGATACACCTTCAATTACTAAATTTTGCGTTTCGAACTACTTGTTACAATAAATTCTGTATATGTAAAATAACATAAGACATACCGTGAATTCTGAAAGACAGTAACGTAACACTTTTCTAAAAACACTAATTGTAAGAGTGTATACCGCTAATAAAGAAAAAATTTGAGATAAACATATACGCAACATTAAAATACGAAATAATATTAAAGTATGTCAGTCAAATAATTATAATATTAAAATATGTCAATTAAAATGAATATAATACTAAAATACGCAAAAATGTATGAGGTAAACATAATATATGCTAAATAAATTCTGCGTCCTGTTGTTGTGAAGGAAACTGTGATTATTTTTTAAATAATATTACAAACAAGCTTTTTGGCGAAAAAAATTTTTTACAATGGTTTTGGTCAGCTTATATGTACATAAAAACCATGAAACTTTCCTTCAAAAAAATTTCTCTCATTTATGACAGTTTTTAATAGCCTGTTGCAAAATAAAAGAAAATATGCATCTCTTATTTTTTGGTCCTTTTACTGCTTTCCTTGTTAGTTTCATATTATGTTCATAATTATATATTTACTAAAAATATATGTTATGTTGTGTTGGAATGTACTTTTCATTTCTAAAAGTGTAAACGTGAAGTTCATTTGAAAGCACCAACGGTAGTGAACTCGAATGACCTTGAGTATCTCCATAATCATTAGCAAGTCAGAATTTTGTTCCGCTTATCCACAGACATTTGGGCTACATTCCAGACAGACGTATTCTATTCTCGCACCCAGAGAAAGTCCAACGTGTTTATGTCGTAACAAACGTGTTAAGTAAGTTACCTTATTTACCATAGAAATATTCATAAATGCAGAGATAAATAACAATGAATCAATTCAAGTTTTACTTACATAAGTAATAATTAAGTAATCAAATTATATCAAATACTAAATTCAATTAATATTAGAATTACCAGCGCCATATGCGCACTTACTTTTCAATTGAAAATGTAATATAAAAATGAATAATTAAATACTGAAATATCAACTAACATCCATATTCTTCATATTAAAAAAAATATAACAGTCATCTCGACCAAAAGATCACAACAAAATTTTGTATTGTGGTGTATGCAACCTGAAACCATTTATTCTGAGTGGTTTTAATTTTAAGTTTTATAGTGATTATCATAATGTAGCAGGTAATGACAGATACGTTAAAACAAATATTATATGTATGTGATATTGCTACTTTCTTGTTATTAGTATAATACTGATAATATTTTTAGAGTGACTTTATTACGTTAATATATCAATGGTAAATGGATTAATTAAACTTACCGGTCTAAATCATCACCACAGCTCCTGGAGTGTGATATCTGCGACTCTTTCGTGTACTCGCTGTAAGCCTTACCATTACCTAAATTTTCAACAGATGGTACTCTATCGCAGGGCAAATAAGATACTTTGCCTCTGTATGTTCTTAAGCCTATCAGCCGGGCGATTGTCCACACAGTGAATCTTTGACCACCAATCGCTCGTAAACGTTCACTTTCAATGTCAATATCGGCCAGCAAACCCCATCCGACGGACAGAAATGAAAATAGGATTTGATTCCTCGTTTCCACACGCACCAGATCCATACGCGCTTTTTTGAATTTTACGGCGGATAAAGCGCTAACAAGAAGTGGGTTGTAATCGTATGGCTCCCTGAAACAATATTTCATACATTTATGTATAATGATATGAGTGATCGAACAATATGTATATTTTCTACAATTTACTAGTTTTCATGTTTAAACCGTTTGTTAAAAACATAATTTACTATTGAAAATTTATGTTTGTTAATTTAAAAGGACGAGATATCAACGATTTATTTGAATTTTAGTTCTTAAAAACTGCAAGACTTTTCTCGATGACTAATCGGCTATAATGTTTTCTATTATACTCGTAACGTAACTCCAGTTTCACGTTGATTTTTGTGGAATTTTGTACAATTATTTATAATTCCTTGATGCCCACTTTCTATTTCAAGGGTAAACGCAACCCTTTTATTCGAGTAATTCCATGTAATTGTTTGTAAATCATAAACGATTGAAGATATTAAAGAATTTGTTAAATGAAAGTTATACTGTTTCTTTAAATCTTCAAATTTCTGTAAAAGATTTTTGAAAAAAAATATGTTTTCAAAAATTAAGTTGTCCGTCCTACATTTTTTTTTAAACTTAATGTCATGTTACTATGAATAAAAGTATTCGTCTTTTTTTGTTCACATTCAACTGTGTATTACAGTATATAATTAATGTAATTATTCTATATACAGTTGTCACTTTAAATTTCGTCTTTTTTTATGTCTGCTATTACGTCAATTTACAGTTGCCATATTGATAATCTTTGATAAAAATTATTTTTACATATGTTTCGTAATACATTTACATGATTAGAAGACTGCAATATAATTACACATAATGTACGATAGCGAGAAGTACAAGAGGAAGTATGGGAGAAGTATTATAATATACTATAGTAACGGTTGAAAATAGTTTATTTGGTGTATTTATTACAGTAATGAAATTCCTCGAAAAAGTGCTTGAATCATAAATATGTTTGCAACAAGCACAACAAAGTGTAGCTAATCTCTCGCATACTTTCGTGCTTATGATTACGTACTAAAGATGAACATCTGATGCGGTCAATAAATTTTCCTTTACCTTCGGCATAAAAATCTAGATTCTTAGATAAAAGATTGATAAGACAGTGGATTGCAGAGGCGTAATGTATCTAAAAAGTTAGCTATACTCCGTTGTATTTGGTGCAAAATTATTTTAAAAGTATTTAAATGTACGTTTAACTATGTTGTTAAATAGGTCTGATAAAAAATTGTTTCCCTTATCAGCAATTTATAAGTAACAGATAATCATAGATACAATGATGAAATAAAATGTATATTTCTTCAGTTGCTGATACAAAATGCATAAAAATATGTGTGCTATTTTTTGTTCTGGGACGTACATTAACATTTTTACTAAAATGACACTTGACTAATGTTAGTTTAGAAGTATGTCTAACATATTGATACAATAATATTGTGATTTCATGGAAAATTCTGACAAGAACATTTTAAACCGAGAAAGTTTGGGAACTACTGTATTAATCGATAGTGAAAAAACTACCGCACAATGTATTTCCACAATTTAGATAAATTAAATATGCAAAACTATTATTTGGTTCATAATATGAATTTACTATTTTTTAACCCTTTACACGATTTATTTATCAGGTGCGCCAGTCAAAATTAATTATTCGCAACTACATCATTAAAACGAATAAAGGTATGATATAATTAATTTCATAATGTCATAAATTTAAATTCAAGCGTATTAAAAACTCGAATAACAGTTATTACATTTGAATTGTAGGTGTTTCGCAAATTAAACTTACCACATTACAGTAAAAAGTTAACGAGCTAATTTCACTTATTTTTAGACTTTCATTGTGATATGAAATTAAATCTTGATTATTCTTTCGGTTATTTGGATAACTTCTTAAAAATTTTAATTTTCAGTGCACTCTTGTTATCTTCTATATTCCATTCTTTGATTACACCGATCTTCCACTGTCTGTTTTCTCATGCATACAATATATGCTTTCGTGCATGTACATTCGAGTGATTCTTATTTCATCAAACACATTTTATCTTGTATTCTCTTTCTAAAAAGAAAAATATGGTACTTTTTTACATTTTGCAAAAAAGTATTACAAATCATTTTCAGCTAATGAATTTTGTTTTTCAAACGAAACAATGCAATTTTCTTTTTGACATATTACATATTAAAACAAGTTTGTTTGATACAAACTACATTCTTGGATACAAACTATCTCTTTGTAAAGTAATTACGTTTTTTTTCTGTCCCTAAAAAACTTATTTTCCACATATTTATACATTTTTTTAATAATGACGCCCAACTTTTCACTGATTTCAAACGCATGCATTGCATTTCTTATGACTGTTCAAACTATTTAATGTTTCAAAATTGTCATTTATTGCTTCTTTGATTTCAAAATCTAATTTGACTGGACTAATAGCGATTCGTAACCGGTCTTCCGCGAACTTGTTAAAGTATTCGACGAACTTATCAAATGATGACAAGATCAGGTATTCCATTGAACTTGAATGAACTTGATTTGAAGAAGTTCTATTTTTATAAAATAATTATTTTAGTTATAGTTGTTACAAACAGATATGACACTACTTTTAGGCTAATAATAAGTGTTCTGCAATTTAAAAACTTTTAAAGTACATTATACTAAAAGCTGTAAACAGTAATTTTTGTAATTTTGGTGTATGCTTCTGGAAAGTATGATCACTTGTCTTTCAAATAAACATAACAGCATTATCAGAATAGAAAACATTTTACTATTTCTCAGTCGAAATTTCCATAATATTTTAATCCCGCTAAAACATTGCGAAATGTAATAAAGTTTTAATGTATAACAAAATATTAAGCCACACCAGCAACATTTTAAAAACTTAATTTTAATTACCACTATAATTTTACAACAAATGGCCACATGCGAGACATAAGAAAATTTTGCATTAATCCCTATAATACTAAAGAATTGATCAACATATTAATTTAGTTCCCGCAAGACATTTTCGTACTTAATAAGCAAAAAGATTTGTTCCGAAGAAATTATCACTTGCACAAGTGAACTGATTCATTCCGTAACGAGTAAAATGGTTAAGAGGCTTAATGTGCTGTTCGTGCACGTTATCCAACAGAAATTAATCCGAAGGATACTAGTTAGAAAGAGAGTCCGAACGATTGACTCGTAAATTTTATTCAGTCCGTAACGATTGACTTTTTAAGTTGTTTTCAGTCCGATTCGGATGACTGATGGATATTATCTGACGAGACGTTTCGTCGTTGCTTCCTCGAAACGTCGGAAGTGCAAGGAGGCATGCTGATTGGTGCTCATTAGAAACGCTGATTTTCCAATCAACATGCCCCTTGACTTGGGCCCACCCTCTCTTGCGCCCTGAGCGCGCCCTTTTTGGAAGAGGGTGGGAAAAATAACCGATGAGTACGGGAGGATCTCGAAAGCCGGCAACGCCGGGGAATTTCCCTCCAGGTGACACGCACGTTGTCCTAAAAAATACCGCTAAGATGGGACCGAGGCCCATCCGCGATGACCCTTCGGGAAAAACCCAGTTTATGATGGAGTAGTTACTGAAGGCTAAATGAAACTTAGAAATTCTAAAGGCATTGTCCGAAAAAATGTAAAACTAAATTGCCGTCGATGGCTAAAAATCTGTCCTTCAAAAATAACTGTTAGACCCGGACCCATCATAAACTACCTACGAAATCCTCGCGTATTGTGTTCCGTCGCACGTTCGGAACATGCTCCCCCCCTTGAGAGCCTTGCCGATCAAAATACATTAACTAATCGCAAAATACTACATCTAAATCACGCTGAATAACTAATAGAAAAAAAACATGAAATACGATAAATGAATACTACAATATAACTTATAAAACGAAAAATGCTACGACGCCGTGACGCATTCTTCAGAGTCGGCTATCGGAAGCTGAGCCAACTTCTGCACGTTCCTCCTGTAGCTGCCATGGGGAGTCCGAATGGTGACTGCCCGGATGATGTTGTCCTGCCCGGGATGTATCTTCTCTACACGACCAAGATGCCACTGGAGCGGTGGTAGATGATCATCCCTCATCACTACAAGGGATCCCTCCTTGATCTCGTGCGAGCCTCTGGTCCACTTTTGGCGAACGTTCAATTGGTGGATATACTCCTTATACCACCTGGACCAGAAATCCTGCTTCACCTTCTGAATGTGTTGCCATTTTGAAAGACGATTCGATGGTGTTTCGCTGAAATCAACCTCGGGCAAACTCGTTAAAGAATTACCAATCAGAAAATGAGCAGGGGTTAAGGCTGAGGGATCGTTGGGGTCAGAGGATAATGGAACGAGAGGACGAGAGTTAAGGATAGCCTCGATCTCAATGACAAACGTGTTGAATTGTTCAAACGTAAACAATTCCTCACCGACGACGCGTTTCAGGTGATGCTTGAATGACTTAACGGCGGCCTCCCATAAACCCCCAAAGTTCGGTGACAAAGCTGGCATGAAATGCCACGAGATTCGCTTATCTATTAAAAAATGTCGAACCCTATCGTCCTCTTGAAGTGTCCGTTCTACGTCCAACAGTTCTTTATTCGCTCCCACGAAATTTGTCCCGTTATCGGAGTACACGTTTCGACAAATTCCTCTTCGCGCGATGAATCTCTTAAATGCGGCAATAAAAGCTTCTGTAGTCATATCGCTGACCACCTCAAGGTGCACGGCCTTGGTTGAAAAACAGATAAATACCGCAACATAAATTTTAACTCGGGAGCGGTTTCGCACGCGTCGCTCCTTTATGAAAAACGGGCCGCAATAATCGATGCCGCAATTGGTAAAGGGCCTGCTTTCCGTGATCCGCGTAGCAGGTAGATTTCCCATAGTGTACTTGGTAACCGGAGGGTTCATACGGAAGCACCTGACGCATTGACGAACAATCTTCCGCACGGTGTTCTTGCCGTCAATGATCCAATAACGCTGGCGAATATTATATAATGTCGAATTGATGCCGAGATGGTGTCCTTCCAAATGGGCGTTACGAATAATAAGAACGGTGACCGGATGATTTTTCGGAATTAACATCGGATGTTTTGCGTCGAATGAAATTTGTGCATTTTGTAATCGGCCACCAACCCGTAATATTCCCTTTCCATCGATGAAAGGTTGTAACGGCACTAATTTACTATTAGACTGTAATCTTGATCCGTGTTGTAAGTCCTTTATCTCCTGTGCGAACGATGAGGACTGGACTATTTTAATAATTCGCTCGTCGGCGTCGCGAATTTCCTCAACGGTGAGAGGACCCTTAACTCTATTCGACGGAAGAAACCTTAAACAATAAGCAATAATTCTACGGAGCTTCTTTATACATGAATAGCGGGTTAAAATTGAATCATCGCTATTAACAGTTGCGAAACAAGTTAGTGGTCTTGATTCTGAAATTTCTTGCGCGATGACGAACTTAGACTCAGGCCAGACCGATTCGTCGCTGGCGAGCCAAGCTGGTCCATGACGCCATACAGATTCGGACAGGAACTGCGACGGTGATAGTCCTCTGCTAATCAAATCTGCGGGGTTATCTTCGGACTTAACGTGTTTCCATGCATCGATTTTAGTTTTTAATTGTATTTCCGCGACGCGATTCGCAACGAACGTCTTTAATGTGGAAGGTTCTTTGTTAATCCAATTTAACACTATTGTCGAGTCGGTCCAAAAGTTGATGCTATTAAAATTGTGAGTTATTGCCTTCGAAACGGTGGCATATAATGATGATAATAAAACTGCTCCGCATAATTCCAGACGAGCCAAACTGATGGTTTTTAATGGTGCGACGCGCGATTTCGCACATAACAATTCGGTTTGAATATTTCCGGATTTGTTAATGGAACGTACATAAATACACGCTCCATAGGCTCGCTCGCTCGCGTCGCAGAACCCATGGAGTTCTAATCCTTTGACCGCGCCTTGACATACTCTTCGACCGAACGAGCATATGTCTAACGTATTAAAATCCGCAGCAAAATTACACCATTCAGTATGAAGACTGGCTGGTATCGACTCGTCCCAGTCCAACTTCAACTGCCACAAACGTTGTAACAGGATCTTGGCTGTAATAATAACCGGTGCCAATAACCCTAACGGATCAAATATTTTCGCGATCGAGGATAATATTGACCGTTTCGTAACTTTATCGACAGCTATAGATTCGACGGTGTAAAGAATTTTGTCCTGCCGCGCGTCCCAGGCAATTCCCAAAGTCTTCACCGTGGCGGTTTCTCCTAGGATTTTGGGATGAATCTGGTCTTCATGGAGTCCTTGGAGAAGCTTCGAATCGTTCGAAGCCCATTGACGAATATTGAGGCCACCCTTCGTGAGCATCCTGCATATTTGTCCTTGAACCGCTCGCGCTTCTTCGATCGTGTCCGCACCGGTAAGAAGGTCGTCGACGTAAAGGTCTCGTTTTACGATTTCTGCAGCTTCCGGAAACCTGCTTCTTTCATCATCCGCCAGCTGATGAAGACACCTTATAGCGAGGTACGGGGCTGAAGAGAGACCGAACGTTACCGTGTTTAGCTCGAACGTTGCTAAGTTTCCACGGTCGTCTCTCCATAAGATGCGTTGGTACGCACGATCCTCCGGTCGAACGAGGAACTGCCGGTACATTTTCTCTATGTCCCCGGTCATTACATATGCGTACATACGGAAACGTAGAAGCAGCGAAAACAGATCACCCTGGATCGTGGGGCCTGTCATTAATGCGTCATTGAGAGACAGACCGCTACTCGATTTAGCCGATCCATCAAAAACGACGCGGACCTTCGTGGTCGTACTTGAAGGCTTTACCACCGCGTGATGTGGTAAATAAAAACCTTCTCGACCCTGTGGCTGCACTTCGCTCATATGTCCGAGCTCTTGGTATTCCCGAATTACGGCGGAATATTCGCGTTTCAACTCCGGATCGCGGTTGAACTTCTTTTCCAGCGATAGGAAGCGGTTTAAGGCGCGCGCACGAGATTCGCCTAATTGTGATTTCCGGTCATTAAAAGGTAACGCTACGACGTATCGACCCGTGTTATCCCGCGTTGTGGTCTTCAGAAAATGCTCCTCGCATGCATTTTCCTCGTTGGACAGGTGTCGTACCTGAGGACCCTCCTCTATCTCCCAAAATTTCTGTAAGTCGAAATTTGGAGTAGCGATGTAAGTCCTGTGCTTCCCCGTTGTAGCAGATATATTCCCCCCGATGATCCATCCCAGCAACGTCTTCTGGAGAATCAAGTCGGTTTTCTTCGACGGAGAAATATCTATTTGACCAACGCTCAAACATGCTAAGGCCGGACCGATGCCTATTAGCATGTCAACGGGCTTTGGTTGATCAAATTGTGGGTCAGCTAGATTTATATTTGCGGGAATCGGAATTTTTCGGCGGTCGATGTGTTGATCAGGTACGGATCCTGATATTTTCGGTATGGTAATAAATGTGAGCGTACGTTTGAAATTTGATACCCTAGATTTAATTACTGCGGTTACGATTTTGCTAGTGACGGTGCTTAATTGATTTAGTGATTCTATTGTCGTTGTGTGATTCGTCGTCGTTAGCCGTAATTTCGATGCCAGTTCGTCGGTAATAAAATTCGCATTTGAACACGTGTCTATTAACGTTCGACATTCTACCGGATTCTGGTCCCGATCCAGAACATAGATTTTCGCGGTAGCTAGCAACCCGTTCGTAGGCACGTCCGTTACGAAAGCGGTGCCATGTCCAAGATGCGACCTTTGCGGATAACTTGGTCAGGATCTCGATTCGCTGTTCGGTCGCGCGTCCTGATGTAGCTGGGTGTTGTGTGCTCGTTTGCACACACGACACTTCCCGAAAGTGCAGTCCTCGATTGCGTGGTCCGATTTGAGGCAATTGAGGCATAACCGAGCGTTCTTCGCGGCTTCAATTCGTTGCGGAACCTCCATATCAATGAATCTCGGACATTGATACTCCGCGTGATGTCCTGAACAAATTCGACATTTCGCATTTGTAGTAAACCTCGATGTCTGGGCGTTGACCGATTCGGTAATTGCGTTGACCGGCGGTTGTCGTCTTCGTGAACGCGGCGACGTTGGCGGCGATCGCGGACCCGATTTTTGCGTCACGAACGTTTGTTGCCTCGGTTGCGACGGCATTGGTCTCGACGGGAAATTGTACGAACGCGCTGGCGCGGGACGCGGTCGAAAACGATCCGGTTGTTGGTCGGAACGATACGCTCTCGATTTAACTTCATCTGCGTACTCCTTACTCTGATGAGATGCGTTGTGCAAATATTTAAAGATATCATCGATAGCGGGGACCTCCGTGTCCGATAAGGTCCGCTCCCAAGCCCTTCGCGTCTCTTTTCCCATCTTCGAAATTACGACGCTACACAAAAAATCGCTCGCCATTTCTTCCCACGATCTGCCCAGTGCTTGTAGCGATCGCACGTGCAGCTGCATGTGATTCACCAAATCCCGAATCGCTTCCGATGAATCGTTAGCCATCGCGGGGGTATCGCGTAACATGGCGGCATGACGCAAAACAAGCACCCGTTTGTTATTGTAAATTTCGGATAGATGCTTCCATGCGGCCTCGTAATTTTCTTCGGTAATGGTAAATGCAGCAATCGCGTCTTCGGCTCGTCCAGACAACGAAAGCTTCAAATAATGCAATTTTTGCACTCCACTAAGACCCGGTTGCGTGTGAATTAAAGTGTGGAACGCGTCTTTAAATGTGACCCAAGTTTCAATCCGTCCGTCAAACTTGGGTAAATCTATCTTGGGTAAATTGACTGGCAACGAAAACCGTGAGGCATTTAACGCGGGCGATTCTCGCGAAACTTGTTCGTCCGACGGCCGCGTTGGAATTACGATGTTCTCGGCATCTTCTAAAATGATAGTCGCGGACGCAATAATATCGTCAAAGAAATCGGTCGTCGCTTCGCGTTCCTCTTCTGCCTTGTCGTAATCTTCGATCCTTCCTAATTCGTCTTGAATCGCACTGTATGCCGTATATTGCCTACGCATCTTTTCGATCCGGTCACGTAGCTTAACGCGCTCTTTACGGGTATTTTGGAACTTTTCAATGTATTTCGCGAACATCGTACATTGAGACTTGAAGGAACGCCGTTTATGTTTCAATTCTTCGATATGCGCGTCGGTTTTATCGGAATTATCTGAGTTGCCCATTTCAAACGAGGTCGGAAAGAATTAGGAACAACGGATACGAAAGGAGAAAAATGTACGAGGGATCTGATTGATAATTCGTAGTAACGAGCCTACCTTTGGCTGGATTCTGCGTGCTGGAGTCGTCTTGAGCTCGAATCGTCGCTGTTGACCTGTAGCACCGGTTGTAAGGCGGCAGTACAGCTTCCAGGCACAGGTTGTCCAATTCCAGATAGTTGATCCCGAGCGATGATCTCCTGATGTGACGGACCCGCTTGGTAGGAGTTGGCGCTTGTCGATAGGAAAACACCGTGGTCTTCTTGAACGTGTCAATTGTCTTTTTCGAAGCGCAAGATCAAAATCACACGTGGCACTAGATGTAGTTCGTTTGCGCACTGCACTCCACAGATCGCGGATCCGGCTCGAAGGACCAAAAAAAATGTGCTGTCTCGCGCACGTTATCCAACAGAAATTAACCCGAAGGATAATAGTTTGAATGAGAGTCCGAACGATTGACTCGGCAAGTCGTCTTAAACGGTGACGAAGAAAGTTTATTAAATCCGGCTCGAAGGACCAAAAAATGTGCTGTTCGTGCACGTTATCCAACAGAAATTAATCCGAAGGATACTAGTTAGAAAGAGAGTCCGAACGATTGACTCGTAAATTTTATTCAGTCCGTAACGATTGACTTTTTAAGTTGTTTTCAGTCCGATTCGGATGACTGATGGATATTATCTGACGAGACGTTTCGTCGTTGCTTCCTCGAAACGTCGGAAGTGCAAGGAGGCATGCTGATTGGTGCTCATTAGAAACGCTGATTTTCCAATCAACATGCCCCTTGACTTGGGCCCACCCTCTCTTGCGCCCTGAGCGCGCCCTTTTTGGAAGAGGGTGGGAAAAATAACCGATGAGTACGGGAGGATCTCGAAAGCCGGCAACGCCGGGGAATTTCCCTCCAGGTGACACGCACGTTGTCCTAAAAAATACCGCTAAGATGGGACCGAGGCCCATCCGCGATGACCCTTCGGGAAAAACCCAGTTTATGATGGAGTAGTTACTGAAGGCTAAATGAAACTTAGAAATTCTAAAGGCATTGTCCGAAAAAATGTAAAACTAAATTGCCGTCGATGGCTAAAAATCTGTCCTTCAAAAATAACTGTTAGACCCGGACCCATCATAAACTACCTACGAAATCCTCGCGTATTGTGTTCCGTCGCACGTTCGGAACACTTAATTTGAAACACAAATGAGCGAAGAACGATTCTCTGAGGTTTACCGTGGATTACTGCCGTGATTTTAGATTGCTTTTTAAAGCATCCTGTCTGAAAGGTAGATTTACGCCGTCCGTAACTACGATTGGTTTTAAGAGGAGGTAGGTCTACGACGTTTGAGCGCAACGTCTTAATTTTAACGCAAAAAACGTGATTTCCTAACTAATACTCAAATATGCGCAAATGGCTTTTTATTTAAAAATTAATAAATGTTAGTAATATCAAATACTTGAAAAGATGATTAACATCCTTGACATTGTATTTTATTATTTATTTAACTAAAAAGTCGCAAAATCTTGCTTCACGTGGAAGCAAATGTGTTCAATTTTGAAAAGAGTAATGCAACATCATTTTATTTATTGAAGTGTAAAACGGAAACAGTTAACAAATAATGAAATAATTCAGTTTTTTGCATAAAAATATTCCATTCGCGAATTTAAAATATGCCACGATAATTGTGAATACATATTTTGGGTAAAAATCTCTTTGTTGAACAAAAAATTTATTTCGATTCATTATATCTTTGGTATAATAAGTATTTTTTCAATGATGCAAAATATTTGCGATAACTTCATGGACAGAAATACTTGTACATATACTTCGCAGCCAAAACGTGAAATCGGAACTATGTATGAACCAAATGTAAATTTTTAGAGACCTTAATGCTTAAAAAATTATGGGGTCCTTAGATGTACTGTATAACTAATTCAAGATATCAATCGTAGAATAAACCTACATTACTTGAAGTAGATCGTAAGGATTTTAAATTTTAAACATAATCATTTAACCTTCATAAGATTTGTAGATTTAAAAGTTTCAGACTTCAATGTTTTGAAATTTCGGGATTTTGTAAATTTGGGACGTTGGAATTTTTAAATTTTGATATTTCAGCCATTTTACATTCTGAAATTTCAATACTTTACAATCTTGGAAATGTAAAACTTCGGGATTTTTTAACTTTGAACTTCGAGGTTTTGAAATATTCGAATTTCGTAACTTTTGAAGTTTGAAATTTTAGAACATTAAGATTTTACGAACATTAAGAAATATGCTGCGCGATAAAACTGACTAAAGCCACGATAACGTGGCAAAACTTTCCTCCTCTTAATACTTGAAGTACGTGCTTTATTCTACTTAATGGTCATTTTTTTTATTAATATACATAGCCACACAGAAAATAATAATTTCTTTCACAAATCTTATAACAACACATTAATCCTCACGGGTGGCAAAAAGAGCAACGCAAATAGAAAAACAAAAAGTGTAAACTCACTTTCAATCATGTAAGTTTGTGTAAGGAATAAGAACTACAGTGGTTTATAAAATTATTATATTCAAACACAAGTTCCATATTTTATAACTTTACCCACTTAGCTATGGTGGTGCCTTTATTAAGTGTATACTTAAATTGTGTCGCAAAAATGGATTGATGACAAGTAATACTCATTATATACAGAGTATATGTAACTGTTATAACATTGAATTAAGCTATACTCAAATGCCTCTTTTATTTTTTATGCAGATTGGTTTACTTTACTTTCTTCGGTAGTGAAAAGGTATCTTTAAAAGGATATAACCATTGCACATAAACATACATAGAGTCAGTCTACAGATCAAGTGCCACACGCAAATTCGAATATGTATTTAAATTTTGAAGCACATACTGTAAACGTATAGGTAGAACACGAATGAAATGTAGCGATTTTTAAGTCGTTACAAAGGTTTAAAACTATAAAAAACAGTACCGAACACGATTATTCTTGATTTCACAATAATTGATGACAGTGAGGACCAAGTATTGTCGTCGAGAATGAATGGCAAAGCTTTTAACGTGGTGCCACTCGACTCTATGTGTCAAAAATGATTGAAAACAACATCAAAACGGTTTCTCATCGATTCGGCGACGATCGACGTCAATAACGGCAGGTTTCTGCCGTCAAGTTATTGCTAAAATTTATACAGCAAATTTTAAATGTCTCACGAGTTTATTCTTAAAGTTTTAAGTTAACACTAAAACTTCCAAACTGATCAAATGACCGTTCTACAAGAACCTTATTATAAATGACACAATTTATTGAATTGATTCTTCTGATATCTGTATGGATCTTCGTCAACATAAAGAATTAATGTGTATATTAATTTATGTTTTGTCGTTTGTTCAGTTATTTTTTGACTCCATTTTTCATCTCAGATTAAGTACATATACGCCGGTAGGTTTAATGTTAAAAGATCTGAAATCGTAGTCTGTAACGTGATGCAGACAAATAAATAATCAGACATACGAACAAATGCAGATCGGGTCGTTTCAGGAGCCTCACTACGTCCAACTATTACAAATGTATGTAAATACATACAAATTTATACACATACATACATATATAAACAGATAAGCTATTTGGTTGAGAATCTGAGAAAACAATATGAAACTAGGAAAATCCCGCCGACGCAATGCGAGCGATCTACGTCAGAAGTGTCCTTGAAAGGATACAAATCTCTTTTTATTGTGGATTCAGATCTGCCAAGTTGATGCTCGTTTACAATTTTATGTGCCAAGACGAGCATTAGACACCAATAATGATCAAAATATGAAAGGATGCAAGGAGTATTATGATCTAACGAGACATTTATATAATCGAGATCAGGAAGGATTACATTTTTTATTACCCGGCACGCAATTTGTTAGCATAGGTTGAAATGTAACATGAATTCGAGGTTGTTTCAGTGATTCAAGTTCTCCATGATAAGTATATACGTTATAATATAAATATTGTCATTTCTCTACAATGAGTGCACCTGTTATCAAACAAAATGATGCCACTTCTTTAGGACGAATATACCTGCTTATCACAAATAACCGGTTAACTTGTGATCGATTAACAAAGTTTAGGTATGCAAATACAAGTTATCTCGCAGCCGGTTAATAATGTTTTAATAAAACATTACGAATACTGTATGTATTGTTTTTTAATAGTAATACATGCAAATAAAAATTGGACACTTAAAACACAAAAATCGTCATTTCACATTTTCTATTAACAACCCTACTGTTAAGACTTCTCACACATTTAACTGTAAACATGTAGTTTATCCTTAGTTTGTAAATTCATAGCATTTAGTTTTTAGTTGATTTATAGCCAAACCCTTGAAAACTTGTAAAACGTTCCGTGGCAATAGTAAACTCATGAAGCCATAAAGACCGAGGTTACATCGATCATAGATTTAGACATTTTAGACAGATAGAAAACAGATAGATAGAACAGAACATTAAATAGAAAATAATATATTTTCTAGATAGATAAAAAAGAACATTAGAAGCAACCAACATTAGATAGTACTTGGCTAGAACATAGCATTAGACTCAAATAAACTATTATAGTATTTCAAACCTAGACATTTAGTCATTTCTTCCCGAAGTATCGGGTGGTTCTTCGAGTAGCAGAACATTAGTTTAGTTTTTTTCGTTGGCACAAGCGTGCAGAACGCCTACCAAGCTCGAACATCTCTACGATAAACACAAGCATTTAACACTTACATATATAAAAATTCAGCATCTACTGAATATAATGTTTGCTTAAATTGAAATAAAGATTTTTGTTGAAACACTAACAGAATCATAGAATACTTAACATACACTTATACTTGCCTTTTATTCTATAATATATTGAGTATCAATAACAATGTTGAACTAATTAAAGTCATTATCGCACATTAAATAGAAATCTCTTGATTACAATAATCGGGCCGGTTACTAATTAAATTCAATTGACAGGTGAAATAAAATTCTTGTTTAAATTGAAATTAATATTACATGTTACATACTTCATACTTTGTGAAGAATTATATATTCTATTTAAAATGCCTTTAAATATCTGTTATCTATTATTTATTTTTAAACATGAGCCATTTCTTTAAAATAAAAGTTCAATTTTGGTGAAAATCATTTACCAATAATTTTATTTAGGCATAGATGTCTTTCTTTTCCGTTAAGATTTTCAGACAATAGCATACAATATTCTTATACATTATTCAAAACAAGTATAATAATAAAATGTTATTCTGAAAAATTTTTAAATGTTATTAGTCCAATTTTGAAATGAAATGAGTTAATGATAATTTTAGTTAGACATAGATGTCTTTTCATAATGATAATAATCTAATCAATGGTATACTGACTTCGTAAATTAGCTAAAAAAAGTTTCATTGTAGAATATTATTCTCAATAAGAATGTTCCTTCTGTTGTAAAGCCGTGTAAAATCGCGCATAATACTCAATAATTAAAACAATTTTCCAATCACGTTAATTATTAATTATTACAACTTCATTATGTTTTGCTCTTAAAGTTTTTGCAGCTGCTAATAGTCAATTGTGCTTTTAAAACTGTGGAGAATATCAATTCCATCTGTTACATTTATCAAAATATCGCCTTTAAGAAGAAACCAATTTTAATGGAAACCGCTGTATAATATTCTTCATTTGTTTCTCTTAACACTTTCACATCATCAATATAAAATTACAGGTTTTCACATCATGTATCGCTTGAAATAAGCTACACTTTCCTACGTTTTCATATTCTGTTTTACCTACAGATCACATATTTAGATTGAAATTAAATTATAAAAATAACTAAATAATGGACAATGCGTAAACTAGCTTATACAACGATTCTTTGTTTCGGTAATAGTCAATATACAAAAGCGTTTTAATAATATCCGTAATTTAAAATAAGAAATCTAAATCCGTCATTTTGATACCTTCCGTAAATCTAGTGTTAAAATACATTGTGTTCGTTGACAAACACTTCTTTTTCTTAGTACTTAACAAAAACACAACGTCATAGACAAGATAACGATGTTATTGATCACATGAGATTAGATGTCAAGATGTTTTATTTCCTTGAGCTTTGTTTTGCAAACAGTAACACACTTTGACTGAAACACCGTTCGTTTTCTTCAAAAATTTGATTAACTATTATAACATAGTAAAATTTAACAGGTTTATAGTTTTAAATATATTATCCAAACTTTTTAGTTAATTCGAACGAAAATCGTTAAATATTACAATGCATAAGTAAATGGACTTATACATTATTTAAAGAAAAAAGACTCATATATTCAAGCAACGTATTAAATGCTTATTTGAAAATGATATAACTGAATTTGTAATTTCACCACGCATCGTATTAACCCTTTGCACTCCTCTGTCGAGTGTGGCTCGACATTACATTTCTCTTGGATCTTACAAATAATTCAGATAAATAGATTGGTTAAATATGTATATTTCTATTTATTTACTATTTATAATAAACGAAAAATGTATTTGTCACATACTTCACACTATTTTAATAAATTTTACTGTGGACCCCTATCTTGATCAATTTTTGTAAATTGAGGAGTCGGTAGGTAAAACAAATTGAGGAGTGCAAAGGGTTAAGACATCAAGGGGACAACTTTACGATACGGCTAAATATTCGTCCAGTCATTTGTAACCGTTAGTTTTTTCCTCTTTATGAGTTTCAGCAGGCAGGCCTGCAGCCAGTAAGCGGCACATAAGGTCACTTAGAAATTTAGCTATTGTTCAGTTTTTTGCATCAGTCCGGGTATCATAAAGTCGTATTCCAGAGCAGGGATCGGCAACCTGCGGCTCGCGAGCCACATACGGCTCTTTGGATGTAAAGCTGCGGCTCTTCAGTTCCATACGCAAATATTATTTATTTTATCAAAAAAAACTCATTATCTAATATTGCCAAGCGCTGGAATTGCAAACCATTGAATTACCAAGCGCTGGAATTGCAACGCATCGAATTACCACGCGCTGGAATTGCAATGCATCGAATTACCACGCGCTGGAATTGCAATGCATTGAATTACCACGCGCTGGAATTCCAACGCATCGAATTACCCCTGCGCTGGTATTCCAACGCATCGAATTACTACGCGCTGGAATCGTAACGCATCGAATTACCAAGCGCTGGAATTGCAATGCATTGAATTACCAAGCACTGGAATCGTAACGCATCGAAGTACCACGCGCTGGAATTGCAATGCATTGAATTACCACGTGCTGGAATCGCAACGCATCGAATTACCACGCGTTGGAATTGCAATGCATTGAATTACCAAGCGCTGGAATCGCAACGCATCGAATTACCACGCTCTTCAGTTCCATACGCAAATATTATTTATTTTATCAAAGAAAAACTCATAATCTAATATTGCCATATATATATTATCTACTTTGTTGTGAAAAACACTACTTTCATTTGAAAAAATTGATTATTTTTTTTTATCAAAAAACTTTATTTATGCGAGTACTATTTATTGTTGGCAAGAAAAAATTTTGTGGCTCTTTAAAAGCTTTGAAAGTTTGTAAATTGTAATTTTTGACTCTTCCGACTCAAAAGGTTGCCGACCCCTGTTCCAGAGGGTTCCTTAGAAATTCAGAAATTAGTGTCCTCAGGGATGTTGACTTGACGGAATTTCCCCGATGTTGCCAAACATGCGTTGACGACAGTGACCAGCCTGTCACCCCCGCTCCAGGGATGTACCGCGCTATGGGCGCACTGGAAGGGGATGACACGGTATTGGTCACCTTACGAGGGAACATATCGAACCGCGACACACCGATTTTAATGAAACTCATGTGAAAGATAGTTCTCAAGAAAATATTTTACACGTATTTTTTTTTTATCGGCCATCGTTCACATTGAAGGGGTGAAAATAGCCCTCGAAGTTGGGGGTCGAAACCATATTTTTGGGAATATCTCTGGAATTAAAGAGGATAATTGAATTCTTATTTTTGTAAATTGTTCGTCTTTAAGTAGGGAATTTTTGTGCGTAAAAAAATTTCAAGAAACTTTATTTGTTTAAATAATATTTAAAAAATTTGTCATTTTTGTTTAAATTTTTGCATTAAATGTTGATCTATTTTTTTGCAACTTCGTGTACGTAAACTATGGACAAAAATAGAGGATACGTGTTTTTGGAATTTATTGTTTTCTGCAATGTTTATTAGATGTATAATTTAAAATTACCTCCTGTGAAGAGGGGTAATCAGCATTTTTATTAAAAATATCATTATTTTTACAATCATTTACAATATTTTAGACATTTTATATCTCTACATATGCCGTTAATTGATTTCTGAATATTTATTGTAAGTGTCGTAGGTATAAGCGTGACGCGGTTATAATCAACGCCGTAAGGAGCATATGTACGCTTTTGTGGTCAATACTGCTTTCATACTTTTGCAGGCGTAAAGTCTTCGATCTAAATAATATCTTTAGAATTTTTGGAAACATTGGGATTTTTTAAGAAATTAAGAAAATAAAATTAAAATTATTATTAATATTAAAAATAAAATTACTTGTGCGATTTAAAACAAAATGGTTCATACATTCGCAATCTTTGTTTAAATTTTCAGCTTTGTTAACTAGTTCCACAAGCTATTTTTATATTTCATTGACGTTCGTTGCCCTGCATTCTATTACAATGGTTCCATTTGTTAATTCGAGAAACAAAATACCGCTGTCTTCACTTTACTCGCTGTAAACACTTTAGTGGAACAATCACTCGTTTAACTGTCACGTGTCATTGTGCGACAGTTGACGTTATCATGTTTCAAATTCATAATCTATTTTTCGTCCAACTGTAACGATTTATTGAATCTGTATAGCCTATACCATTTCAGCGATAATAAGGAAATAAATATTGAAGATTTTATAAAAATTGATTAGGTAGATTTTAAAATTATTATCTACTAACAACGAAACTTACATTTTCTTCTTATATAACCGTATGAAGTAAATATGTCAAAATTGGTAACAGATGTTGACAAATACAAGAAATTTTTATTTTTATGATATTAGTGTCACGAGCAAATTGCAATCTATAAGCAACTTCGAGGCAAAATAAATGACTGTAATATGACTTACATTTGCGTTTCATGTTTATTAAAACAAATTTTAAATCTTTTAAGTTGAAATTAAATAAGAGTTAAATGTAATTGAAACCTTGACACATTATGGTACCATAATGATTTATTATGGTTATTTCCTTTTTTGAGACAGAACGAAACTCTAAAGGAACTATTTTTGCAATGACTGTTTCTAGATCTTTATAAACGACAATAGGTATCAGTATCTATTATCAATAATGTGAATTGTTTTTGGTTATGGAAGATAAGAAGAATCAAGATTGAGTACGATAGAAGAAGACAAGATACATTCACTGGACTTTTAGCTAAGTATAACAGACTGTAATTATGAAAAATATACTTATCTCCTTTAGTTACACAATGATTTATTTACCTAATTTCGCATTCATTCAGGTTTTAAAATGACGAATTTAAAAAGAAGAATTTGACAAGAGTGAACATTGACAGTATCAATGTAAGAATATTAAAGCCTAACTTCTTCAAGCATCCTTACACATATGTGAACTTTGGTTTCAGATTTATGAATGGAAGATCACTACGTGGATATTGCTACTGTTTTTGAATATTAAAAATTTTGTCAAGATTTTTCTATAAAACTTTTACGAATTTAAAGCGAGTAAGACACAAATACATAAAAAAATTAAATCATGTCATTTTCTAACCTTAAGAGTATCGGCCTCGAAGAAATTAACAGATTAAACATGATTTGGGTTATACATATATGTTTAACGATAATTTCGATTTACACAGTTTCCTAAAAATTCTATCTTCAGTGTAAAACGGGAGATGCGATGTAGAGATTTGGATTAACATATAATTAAAGTATTTTTAAATTTGGTAAACTTACGTAAGACTTACATTTTCTCCATTTGCCATATATTTTTACAAGTTTTATTAAAAACATTTTTATAATAAAATTACAATATTAATATATTTATCAACATCGTTATTACTAATATTTATTTGTATTAATTAATTTATTATTATGTTACTAAATATTGTTAATTTATACTTAAACAAATGTTATATTTCATCAGTCTATGAGAATATGTATAAATTCCTTATTTTTCATACTCCGTTTTGCAAAGTTTTCTGAATAGACAAATAAAATGGCTATTTTTATTTCACGCGTGTTTATGACGTACTTCTACGACTTTACATGATTGCTTAGATTATGAATGTAAATATGTACAATGCTATACGTTATCTCGTACTACAATTCTGGCGAATAGTGTTCTAATTACCCGTAACAATTAGCGATAACGGATTTTTTTTTAGTTGTGATTTTTAGTTGTGAGTAATAACGACAATTGCACACATTTAATTAATCAATATAAAATTTTTGTTATCGATAGCCAAAATAAAATTTGGTCATCGATATTGGTTATTCATAACTAAATATGATTTCCCTCTGGTAATTTATTCCCTCAGGAATAAATTCCATCCATGTGGATACCCCCATGTTCATTTATTTATAGTGATTATTAATAATTTGAACAGTTACAAACAATTATTTTATAATTAGTTCACTTTTCACATATTATATAATATTTAATGATGATTACTTTCCATTTCAATGTAATAATTGTTCTTTCCATCTCTAAAACATAAATCATTTGTCTTCAATATAAAGAGATAAAACTTTAAGACTATCCTATCGTTTTGTCATTGACTGCATTTATTTAACACTGCTATTTCCAACATACCTATTCAAAAAAGATAAAAATACGTATTCTATTTTTAAAACCATTACGTCAAATTTACACTTTAAAATTGATACAATTTTTAAGCAAAAGTTTTAAAATCTATTTTAAAATTAATTAAAATTTTTCCACCCAATAAAAATTTAATAATATAATAAATATGCATAAATTATTAATACATATATTACTTATTAAACAAGTAATAATCACTTTGTCTGTCTAAAATTTTATTTTCCTATAACTGAATATAAACTGTAATTTGTAAATGATTTATATATTTATATGTTTATAAATATTTTTATATCCTAGATAAATATACAATAACTTGCTATAATATTGAAGTAAAATATTAATAGTTAGTCATTTATATATTAATATCAATATAAATTTTAATATAAGTGTTAATATTAATACAAATACATGAAATCTCAAATCGACAGAAAGAATTGTTAAGATCCTTTTGAGATTTTGAAGCTCTGTAAGAATGGAATCACATATTTAATCAAGAGCAAAAATCTGGTTTCTGTAGGAAAAATATGGTAACTTAGGGAGAAGAGAAGTTTTACTCGTTCATTTCCAGGAATTCCTTGAGGGTTTTAAAATTAGAGGGTCGGATCATTATTTGAAGACATAAGAGTACACAAATTTTGGGACAAAAAAGTCTAGGAATTTCGGGACCCGGAATTAAGGGATCTATGGGTATTGAAATTTCGAGATTTGAGGAATTAACGATTTAAAAATCGAGCAATTTTAAGGCTTAAAAATTTGAAGAACCAGGGAGACTTTGGAATTATGAAATCTAGGTACATGCAAATTTCAAGATTGAACCAGTTAACTTTGGCGATCTTTTTGCAAAGCGCGCACCAGTGTGTGTTGCGATAATAAAGCGATGACGAACTAGCTCTTAAGAATTTATGAATTCATCTCAAATCATTTACACTTTTTACTTACTTATTTCATTTCTTGTTAACCTCTAAACATTTTAAACATATTACAACTTACGAATACAATTTAGTTTTCACTAAAATTACAATTTAAATATCAAATTGTAACAAAATTTTACGTATGATGGATATAGTCATCAAGGTACAAAATTCTGCCACATCTCCATGACGGATATAGTTGTCAAACACACTTATCTGGTTAAAGATTTAGAAACTTGGGGATTTAGGTACATTTGGATCCAGATATTTGAAGAGCCGAGTGTCTATATTAAAGTATCTACATATAATATCATTAGAAATATAAACACTATAAACTATGAAAACTTGTTTTACTTTAGTAGCTGTCTTATCTATTATGTGTAACTTGATACGCTCTTTATGAAGTATTATAAAATAACAGAAATATTTCAAGTATTGTCAAGGTTTAATATCAAAACATGTTAACATTATCATGTTTAAACAAGAATTTTTCCTGTGTTGTATAACATCTGCACCGTCATTCGTTATTAAGGAGATATTCAAGATACAGTGGTCATTCGTTATAAGCGAATCGTTTGGGTCTGAGGTTTCGCTTATAACGCACAGGTCCTACATTGATTGATGTCTTGCCGAACGTAGAAAAGGACAGAAGAGCGAATGAGATCGAACGTAAACAAACAGCGATCTACCAGAAGGACACTCCTAATGCAAGAATAAAACTTTTTTATTTTTGATTTTTCTTTTTTGAAACTTTTACCAATTGATTCTTCACATTTTTCTGATTCAAATGAGACCAAACACGATATAATTCGGGACATATTTACTTGTAATTTCAAGTGTTACGCGTACATCGATGACTTTACTCTAATAAGATATTGCAAGTAAATATAACTCAAATTATGTCGTGTTTGGTCTCATTTTAGTCAGAAAAATGTCACGAATATGATGGGGAAAGTTATATAAAAAAGTGGATGGAAAATACAAAAATTAGCAAAGCCTAAATATTGCAAACAATCGAACAGACTTTTGATCTTTGCCCACTGCTACGACCGCAGTGTCTCTTTCTACTATATTCGCTATCCTCCTCTGCGTTTAGAAACTTTTATCGTCAATTAAACCAGTAAATATAGTCCAAATTATATCGTGTTTGATCTCAATTGGAAAAATCTGAAGAATCGATTGGTAAAAGTTTGATATCGAAAAAGTCAAAAATAAAAAAGTTTTATATTTGCATTGGTATTATCTCACAGATATACTAAGGCCCGGATCACGTTACACTTCTCGGCGAGCGAACCTCGGGCGTCTCGAGGGGTCTTCCCCCCAGTGGTGGGGATAACATTTTTGCTTATATCGGAAAGGACATTTTTGCCTATAACGAATGACCACTATACCTATATGTATATGTACAAGGCGTCCGCGCCAAAGTGTGACGGCGTGATATTTCATGAACTATTGATGTCACGAAAAAGTGATTGTATGGAAATTGCCGGGTAGAAGAGGTCTTATGTTTTGGCGGAAGCAAAATTTTGTTATTGTTATTAGTGTAAAATGTCATAACCCGCGACTCTTACCGCAACAATAAGACTGATTTTATGACTTACTACTCGAACCGAGATGTCACTGCCGAAAATCACTAAATTTCTAACCGTTATATGAGCCGTTCAGTGCACACATTGATTAATTCCATTTTTTGAAAAATCTTAAATTATTATAAATATTAAAAGTTATAACTATACCGAATGCTTTAACACTTAAATTTAAGATGTTTCAAAAAATGGAGTTAATCAATGTGTGCACTGAACGGCTCATATCTCGAAAACTAATAAAAATCGGGTAGGTACATAAAACTTTGATGAATTCGTCTTGAAAAGCACTATCGTCTGATCGAAAAAGAATATGTAGTTCCATTTAAAAAACAAAATTTCACCATCATATCTTTTACATTAATAACAATAACAAAATATTGCTTCCGCAAAAACATAGGACCTCTTTTACCCTGCAATTTCCATATAATCACTTTTTCGTGAAATCAATAGTTCAAGAAATATCACGTTGTCATACTTTGGCGCGGACACCCTGTATGTAGAGATACCTATGCGTTACCAAAACCTTACTGATACTAAGGATCAGAATTTTGTTCCTATTTGATAGATTATATGTACAAATTGTTAAATTTTTGTTTTATTGCAAATACACTTTCTATTCGTATTAAGTAAATATACATTTCGCTTAAGGTTGCATATTTTCATGAGCTTGATCACTGTGTTTTTTATAAATTAAATTAAATTTATAAATTAGTATTATATATTTTTGTAACTTTAGAGTATTTGAACAATTACTACTCTTTACAGTAAATAATTATATAGTATTTTTTAGTGAAAGTAAATAGAAATTGTTTGACTGATTGTTTTAAATTTTATTACAAATATTTTAGTATTTACTCTTCCGAGTTATACCATTCTCATAACTCGGAGTAACATCGGCTTAATATTAATGGGTATGCAGTCAAACCCAAAATGTGTTTACATTTCATTCTTGCAATTTTAAACGGATACTTAAGTCCACATGAACGTCTCCACAACTCAACGATCCTAGCTATTGTTAAGAGCCTTCTAACAGGCCAAAAATGCACATCATTCTAGTGCCAATATATCTTTTCTTAAAGAAGTTTATTTCCTTCATCCTAAACTGTGCATCGCTACTGTGTGTAGTGTCTACGAAATCCTTGTCTACCAGCAGGTCAATACACTCGAGCTCGATCATTCAGCAGTCTCAGAGTGTATCCCATTGCCAAATTCCTTTCAAGGATCCAAATCACTCAAGTGTTTGGGTCACCTTATTAATAAACAATATTTACCACCTTAAAGTGAGAGCTAAAGGTCTTGCAATCCCATTCGCTGAGCCGTCTCACAAATTAATGAGTTTCATCATGAAAGGGCCTTTATGTTAACGTCTTCACGACCTGACCTTCCACCATTCCTTTCTTGTCTTGCAGTTTTTGGACAACTCGTCAGTCTTAAAAAAGCTTTAGTAACGTGCACGCACCTTTATGAACCATCGTATCATTCTGTATAAGAGATACAATTATCATTCGAGACACGAGGGTACATTCGTAGCAAGTGGGGCGGATAACACAGCTTCCGCTGATCTGATCACCTTTGAGAAGATCTGTAAGCCACGTCGAATGTATAAATTACAATACAACTTCAACATTCGTAGCAAGTGGGGCGGATAACACAGCTTCTGCTGATCTGGTCACCTTTGAGAAGATCTGTGAGCCACGTTGAATGTACGAACTGCATTCATTACAAATCCACAATATGACTGTAACATTTGTAACCAGTGGGGCGGATAGGGCAGCTTCCGCTTATCTGATCATCTTTGAGAAGATCTATGAGTCACGTCGAATGCACAAACTGATTCCACTACAAACTCATCACCAGACTGATTCCACCATGAATCCATAATCGCACTACTTCTACTACATAGAAGAAACCTATCAATTTGAGGGATGATGAGGTACAACCTTCGTTGTCCTGGACACATCAGTGCGAAGGACTCTGAGCCACTATATGTATAAATCCTGTTTTATAAGAATAATTCAACATATAATGTTACGTAAATCGCGACTAGACGGAACCTTTGAAATTCGCGCCTATAAGGGTCGTAATTTCTTATTCGATTTAATTCGAGGTCCCGAATTTACGTATCTCCTAACTGGTGATTATTGCAGAAAGGATAGTTCTTTGGATATTGAAATGAAGACTATGTGCCAAATTAAACTAAGGTACTGTTTATTTTAAAAGCTATGGAGTTTGAAAGTGTGTTGTCGCGTCGGATGTTTAATGTATTCTGAATTTTGTGTGTTGAAATGTCGTGTAGGTAAGTTCGTGTGGGTGTGTGTAATGGGGTAGTGTCAGGGGGTAATTGTTTGTGATTGGTGTGACGTTTTTTGGAGTGAGGGGACTTAAGTGACAGCCTACATGTGACGTAGGCGGTGTTTGGGAAAAACCCTGACGTATAAATCATGTTCTTTAATTTATTGGATGGACCTCGACTTTAGTGAGCAATAAAATTAGGATGCACCTCGACGGAAAGAAAACATGTGTTTGAAAAAGCGAAAAGATAAAAACTATTACTGGCAATAAACATGGGCAAACGGTGACTCTAAAGAAACTCGCGGGGTTCGTACTGGCTTCATGAGTTTATTGCTGCTGTCGAGGGTCGAAATTCGTGTGAACGACGGTTATACCTGAATAAAGGTTAAAACATGATTTGTTTACAAAATTGACGGACGCGGTATCTGGCCGCGTAGCATATAATCTCTATCACTGTAACAAGTTGTGGAGACACAATAGGTCGAAGATTTACAATCTTTGAGTAAGCCGACGGAAAGGTCTTATTTACCCATCATGCGAACAGAAATATGGTATATAAAGGAGCTATAATGCTCCTAAGGAATTGCATAGTACTGCCGTCTAATGCCCGGAGGACCACCCAATATGTAGCTGAATTGGGAAAAAATGAAATCCAAGCTGATTCTTGGAAAACTATTTATTTGTCTTAGTATGTGGTGTCGTGTATGGATGTACAGTTATGAGTTTTTACTACAATCTGTCTAAATTAACTAACTTGAACCAACTAATCTGGTTGACTATTTTTACTGAATTGCCGAACTGAAAAATATTCTTTTTCTTCTAACCTTCCCCTCCAATGCGCCCTTAGCGCGCTTCTCTGTAAAAAGGGAAGATGAAGGTCAGGGTGGGTGAAAGTAAGATCCAAGGCGAAACTAAGGATCCCAAGAGAAAGTGATTTTCGTCACGGAAACCCTTAATCCCGGCTATAAATTATACCGTACTCTAACGTGGTACTTATATTAAATTTATATTAAACATATTGATAATACTGTGATTTTACCTGAAGAAATAACATTTAAAATAATAACATAAATATTATCGCGTTTTATCATGCTGTCTCTTTTGTAACGTGCTGTTAACAACGCTCGTGGAACAAAACGGCGAATTTTACCAGTTTGAACAACTCGTTTTTATATAACTGTACCAAGTGAATACTTGGATTTGTATGGAATGCTATCCACAGGTCAACATCTCTTGATTATTCAATTAACTAATTAGAAAAATTAGAGTTATAATTAACCGTTATTCAAAAAAATATGAAAAGTAATATCTTAACAATGTAAACAGTTTAATCTTTTAATAAATTAATTATTACGTAAATAATTACGTCTTTTAATTATTTAATTATTGTGTGATTAAAAAAGAGATTAAGAATTTTGCAATTGGCGAATATTATAAAGAATCAATTGGATAAGTTATTTGGGAATGCTTCATTGTGTAACGAATAACGTGATAAGGTAATTAAGTCCTTGATTAATATCACGCGTTTTTCTATTATGTTGTCAAAGGATTCTAAAATTTTTAATAATTAGTCAAAAATACTTTACAAAGTTAACATGGTTTGAAT
Source organism: Megachile leachella (assembly GCA_963576845.1). Lineage (NCBI taxonomy): Eukaryota > Metazoa > Arthropoda > Insecta > Hymenoptera > Megachilidae > Megachile > Megachile leachella. Next base: position 13,696,926 of record OY756256.1, on the reverse strand, counting down.
TTATGGCATTGAAAAATGAGAAATATTTAAAGAAATATTACTTAACTATTTGAAGGCTATACTAAAACTATAATTTCGCGCAGATTACATCATGGTATAATAAAGATTTTACAATGTTCAGTAACATTGTCCAACAAATTTAAACTTTTTTTGTGTTTTTTAATACCCACTAGGTGATCCTTGTAGAGTTTCTCGTCCTGAAAAAGAATCCGAAAACCGAATTGCTCTATCACCTTCAGTTTTTGAAAAACACGTGTTTTGGGTAGAAAATGCGATATTGCGAGGAAACTAAAAAAGCTAGGGCATTCAAATTAGTTTCAAAAGATAGGGGAGTGTGTCCCGAATAAATTGGTATATATAAGTGTTATATTGCATAATTTTAAATAGGTGTAAATATTGATGAAAGTTTAAAAAACGGCCGTTGTACGCATTTTTTACGTGTTATTTTTGCATTTTTAGAAAAAATTATTTGTCTAGCGCGAATTCCCTATACTGTATCGAATTCTAAAGATATTTCTGATTAAGAAACTATACGGGGTAAGTATCGTAGCTGTATGTAATTCCAGTAAATTGAAAAAATATCTGCCGGGTGCACACGTGCGGCGTTTTACCGCGAGGCGGCCATAGCACGCTCTCCTCGCCAAGTCAGTGCCGTAGCTATGCGCAATCAACATCAATGATGGGGCTTAATATACATATTCATTTTTTATATTTACAATGTATAAATTTTTTTAGTATTATTATTTCATAATTATTATTATTCATATTTTGTGATTATTCGTTATTATTTTTAGCTACCAATGATACAATTATAAAATATTATAATTCAAAATTTAAAAATCGAATGATTGAGAACAGTTTGCAAAAATAACACGTAGGAAATGCGTACAACGGCCGTTTTTTAAACTTTCATCAATATTTACACCTATTTAGAATTATGCAATATAACACTTATATATACCAATTTATTCGGGACGCTCTCCCCTATCTTTTGAAACTAATTTGAATGTCCTAGCTTTTTTAGTTTCCTCGCAATATTGCATTTTCTACCCAAAACACGCGTTTTTACAAAAGCTCGTGTTTTTCAAAAACTGAGGGTGATAGAGCAATTCGGTTTTCGGATTCTTGTTCAGGACGAGAAACTCTACAAGGATCACCTAGTGGGTATTAAAAAACAAAATTGGTGTTGGACAGTGTAATTAGACAAAATCGACTCTGGAAGCGCTTTATTTAAAATTATTAGTCATTTTACGAATGACTAACACGACCCTAAATAATGACAGAATAATGTTCGTTTATCGAAGAAAATAATTAAATGAATTCTAGGAAAGCTATTTTGAATTAAAATGGCCAACTAAATGCAGTTGTTAGAACAGCTATTCATTTATTTGACACTACAATTAAGTAATCAATTGTCCTCTTCGTCAGAACATGGGTTTCCAGCTAAAACCAGATAGCTTAATTGGGAAGTCTGCTGTCACTGGCTACTAAACGACCTAACGATCCAAGAATTTGATGATCGATCAAATATACAATAGGGTTATAAATGAAGAGTGACTAATCGTAACGTGTGAAAACGCTACTCAAAATAACAGGCCTCAAAGATGCTGAAACGGGGGAATACCATTCGTATACATACTATTAAACGACTCAGAGCAATTTTGAGAATTTGATGGTCAATTAATGCGAGAAAAATAACAATTTTTATAACAGTGGATAGAGAAGCATTCGTTTAACATTGAGCCTATCTTAAGGCTATATACGGCATTTCTCAAAATTATGAAGTTTCAGAGATAAGATCGCTTGAATGGGAAACCTGCTTCGTAGTTTATTTTCATAGTTTCGTACTTAAATGGTAATTTATAATAACTCAATTCGGAGTATATTCTCTGACCTATTATAATGATTGCGCGCATTAACCGTGAACCTAGGTTAAGCGTTACGTTAAGAAGGGAATACATAAATTCAATTACCAATAATATATATTGATTTATTGCTAATCAATTTAATTCGTTAAGTAGTAATTTCATAGTTATTTCAAGAATCAGAAAACGTATAATATTTTATTATATACATATATTACCTGCGTACGTATGATATTTGAACTCTCAAACTATTCTTTATGACACTGTCGATATTTGTTATGAATGCGATCAGTAATTAAGTGAAAAAGAAGTACAAAATAATGAATTTTTCATCAATTAACATTAAAATTCTTCCAGAATGTCACATATTTCATACAACAAACTTATGACAAGGACAAAATACAATTTCTTAAAATCCAAAGTGAAAGATAGGAATATAAAATGTAACATAATTATAAAAAATATAATAGCGTTATTTATAACTATAAAGACATAGGTGATATTTCTAATAGTACTTCAATATTATTGTTATCATAGTAATTATTATTACTAATATTATTATTAAGTAGTAGTGCTATTACTAACACTATTAATGAACGACAATATTGTATAACAGTAATACTTAATAATACTATTAGAAATTTAATAATCTTCTAGTATGTCTTAAAGTTTGGTCTAAATAAAAATATTCATTTTTAACCGACTTCGAAAAAGAAGGTTACTCAATTCGATCAGTATATTTTCTTTTCTTTTTTTTTTTTTTTTTTTTCTATGTATGTTCGCTAACTGGGTGGACCGATCGGAACGAAACCTTTTGCATCTGGTAGGGTCTGACTCCCCATTGGTACCGTCATTAAAAAATTTTTCATTTTTTAATTGCAAAGTATTTTTTTTGCAAAAAAGCCGGCAGCTGTAGAAATAAACTTTTTTCGATTTTAGTGCGCTTTTAATATGTTATCACGGACATGATTCTGAACAATTTTGTTCCTATACAAATTTCACGGAAAGCTTTAGTTTTCGAGATATTAGCAAAAATTGTTGTTAATTTTTGAAATCAACTTCGAGCGATTGTAATATCCTTCGAATATGTTGTTAGGGGTGTGGTTCTAGTCAACTTTTTCCATGAATATTTTCCATGAAAATTTTTATATTCATATTCTGGTATATGTGGAATTATTTATTCAAAAAAAAAATAAAATTAAAAAAAAGCCAAAGGAATGAATAAAATATGTGATCAATGTTTCCATAGACATTTTTTGCATACAATGGATGCTGTCATCAGATTTTAAAAAATTTCATTTTTAAGCTAAATTGTTCAAACAATTTTGTTATAAACAATATACAATATGTTCTTAATACGCTTGATTCACCTTGCACACCTAACAATAAATGTCAGAAATTGTATTATATTTTGAAAATCTCATGTCACAGATACAGTCTATTTAAGTAGGTTTTCGAGTTTTCGTCCGCCATAATGCATCCGTTATATTGAATTTTGATTTCAGATTTCCATTCAGTAGCATAAAAAACCGATATATTAAAAAGATCGAACAGTTAAAAAATGCAGTTTTACAAGGTCTTTCATGCGTAGTGCCAAACGAGCATGGTAATTTAGGAGTTGTTTACGTCCTAAATATAAAAAAAATACGTGTTCCCTAATTAACTTTCCTCTTGAAGTTTTAATAGATTTTATTTCAATCAGATCAAAACTGCTTTTTTTGCAGCAAGAAATTCGTCGCTTCAGGGTATTTCACCCCCTAATTTTCACTCCCCTTCCAACATACCTAGGCCAATTTTTGTCGTCTATCGAAATATACTTTCATACCAAAAATCATTAAAATTGCTTCACTGATCTTGGAAATATCGCAATTTTTCCATGTTACTCTCACACTTTGGGGGGTTGTTTCGTACCCTAAATATGTATTACCGCAGATAAAAAAAATACGTGTCCCCTAATTTTCCATGTACTATAACATATCCAAATTTCAAAAAAATCGGAGAGTGACACTTGGGTAGGTTTACTTGTAAGTGAAATTCAAAGTTAATTATACTTTGTTATGTACGACGGTACATCTAGGGTTAGGATTTCGACAGTTTATTTATGATCGGTCCGTTCGACAGCCGTTTTTGATCTAAAATATTTCAAGTTTTTCAGTTCTTAATTGTACTACATGTCCTTGCTATAAATTCAGATTTAATTTTCACTTCATGCTCAACGGCCACTCTTCGATTATAAACGTGTTTTTTTTCCGAAGGATACTTCAGAAATGGTCACGTACGGACCTAACGTTAATTTATGGTCGCCAAATGTGTAGAAGGGAAATCGCGGCATTGCCGAACTTTCGGGGTCCTTACTTTCCGAATCTCCTTCTAGACGAAGACGCGCTAAGGGACCTATGAAGGGTGGGCCCATTGTCAAGGAGACACGTTGATTGGAATTTGGGAAAAAATGTCAAATCCAATCAGCGTACGATCTCCGACTCCGTCGTCTTCGTAGGAGTCAAGGCGACAACGCAGATTCAGATAAAAATCAACGGTCGAACAGATCAAAATCGAATATCGAACGAACTACTCGAGCATCACAGAAATCATTCAAATATCAATAATTTTTTTTCATAAAGTGCATCATTTCGGGACATCGATAAACATACAATATTAACACTTAGCTGCCCTATATCGGTGGAAAGGAAGCTAATTTTTTAACTACTGCTCCAAAGTTAATTCAGCAGCGCAGCGCGTCGCGAAAAGTCGTAATCGAACGAATCGCGAGATTTACAACCTCGTGGCACGGAATTAAACCGTGCGGTTATCACGACGTGAGTAACTTCGTACGAACAGTCACATACAGTAAATATTCGATATCTGCGTCTCTCTCGGGTCTGAACTGGTGCAGATATCGTACAGGTCCTACATTGATTGATGTCTTGCCGAACGTAGAAAAGGACAGAAGAGAAAAATAACACGGGCGCCGGTCGCAGAATCGTAAAGGTACTACATTTCGGGCGAAGGAGACTGTAAAGTGTAGAAATGCAAAAATTACAAATTGAGTTAATCGTTGAAATTATTTCCTTTGTTTGTGTTGTTTCGATTATTTGTTAAGAGAAGAAATGTGATTTCAGTTATTATGCATTTGTGCACCCTTTCGTCTTATAGATAAGTTCAAAGGCTATGTAAAGGAGCGAATGAAAAGCTTGAGAGAAAGGCAGAATATTGGTATATTCGCGTTTAATTGGCTACCTGGACGGTGATCTCTTTGCGTGCACAGGGACGCTTTTGCGAACCTGGGGCCGTTCAGGCCGTGGCTAGGGGGGACGTTTTTCGACGGACCCCTGAGGCCTCCATCGACCCCGATTTGGACGATGCTTTGCATCTGGTGAGGGTCCGCGGACGGAAAATTACATGGGTAATTTTTCCGAGACGTTCAGGCTGGTCCTAAGAGCAAAGCCGCCAGGTATTCGTAATTGTATAAGCCGGAGTGGGGGAAGGGCCACGTGATAGCGCGAGGCTCGGGCCGCTACGGCTTATCTATTGCGAGGATTCTATCGACGACCGTCCTTTCGTTCAGTCCTTTCGTTTGCTCCTCGATACAAACTTACGTCGCTATAAATTATCGTTAATTTAAAGATACGCCTTTTGGGTTGCCTTAAATATTGTATTTCGTCACTGGTTTGCTATTTGTTTTGCATTACATTATAGATGATTCGATTTTGTTCGCCAATAAATATTAATTAGTTAATTCCTTGCCTTTGTTATTTCGTTTCGTTGTTTATATCCCTAACATAACAGAGACCGAACGTAAACAAACAGCGACCTTCCAGAAAGACACTCCTAATACAAGAATAAAACTTTTTTATTTTTAATTTTTTTTATGAAACTTTTACCAATTGATTCTTCACATTTTTCTGGTTAAAATGAGACCAAACACGACATAATTCGGCACATATTTACTTGCAATTTCAAATGTTGCGCGTACATCGATGACTTTACTCTAATAAGATATTGTAAGTAAATATAACTCAAATTACGTCGTGTTTGGTCTCATTTTAATCAGGAAAATGTCGCGAATATGATGGAGAAAGTTATATAAAAAAATAGATGAAAAATACAAAAATTAGCAATGCCCAAGTATTGCAAACAATCGAACAGACTTTTGATCTTTGCCGCCTGCCATGATCGCAGCGTCTCTTTCTTTTTCACTCGCTATCCTCCTCTGCGCCAGAAACTTTTATCGTCAATTAAACCAGTAAATATAGTCCAAATTATATCGTGTTTGGTCTCATTTTAATCGGAAAAATGTCAAGAATCAGTTGGTAAAAGTTTGATAACGAAAAAGTCAAAAATAAAAAAGTTTTATATTTGCATTGGTATTGTCTGACGGATATACTAAGCCCCGGATCACGTTACACTTCTCGGCGAGCGAACCTCGGGCGTCTCGAGAGGTCTTCCCCCCAGTGGTGGGGATAACTGAGTCGCGCATATCGTACAGGAGATTTTTGCAGATATCGAATATTTACTGTACTTGCCCACGAATTCTTGACTGCGATTGACAGCCTAGTGTATATTGTCATTTGCATTGAGTCCTGTGTGAGTTTGGAAATACTATCGGCATTAACGTAATCCTTTATAACTTGTAACGCAGTGGAACCTAACTGTTCTCAATTATAATCACTATAGCCACTTGTATTACTGCTAATCATTCTCAACATCCAATGACCGTCTACTTTTCCTACACAATTGTATTTTCTTGTACCAAATTTCGCTCCATCTATCTTTAAAATAATGTAAAAATATGAATTGATTTGTGAAACATTTTGAGTATGATTGACCTGTCAGATAAATATTGAAATTAATGAATAGTATTCGTATTATTCTGTTCTTAAAAAAATCCTGAATCTGAACGATTAGAAAACTCTGAGACTCCATTTAATAGACTGCAACACTAAAAATTGTTGTAATTAATTTATATTTATCGAATATTATCTCATTATGGAGTTTTAAATATTATGGAGTTTAAAATGGAGTTTTTCTTAAGTCAATAGTTAGTTTCAATTTTTTTAGTATTCTATCATTAAAAAACGACCTTATCGATTATTCTCAAAACACATGTGGTATGTAAATAATTACGTTACATAATGTGTACCGCAGACGGTGCATCATCGATCTCTAACATTGTTTAAGCTGAAGTTCACTAACAGTAATTAGTTGTTAGTAACTGTAATGGAATTAGTTACGCTGAATTAATCTTTGTAACAATTTGTAGTTACATTACTATAAACCGATTTGAAATATTTTATAAGTTTCATTAACTTTTCAATAATTATACCAAACGAAAATACTTGCGATAAATTTAACATGAATAAACTATTTAAATATATTAGCTTACATGTATTTCTTAACCAGATGTTAGAGAATTTAAATAATTCACTAATGTGCATCAATCCAATTATATTGATCCAATCATAAATTGCGAACAATTTTTTTGTGAAACAACAATATACAAGTGGAGATTAGTTAGTAATCAAAGAATTTACGAATATTAGTAATCGCAAAAATTGTATTGTACTTTTCATTGGAAAAGTTTTGTAAATAATGTTTCAAATTTTTATGAGAATATCATGCCTTATTTCATCGCATTGAAAGTATAATTTATGATAATACAGTAATAACAGAATGGACAAACTCTACTAGTCGATGAAGTTCTGTAGCAACTATTTTGCATGATGTAAGGTAGATTAGGTTTACTTTACCGGAGATTTCATTATCGTCGCAATAACATCTTTCGCATAATACTAAAAATGACTATTGAACATAAATGAAAGTGGCAAAAGTGCAAAAATACATAGCATTACTTGATTAAATTGTCTGTATATGCAATTATTAAATTAAGCATTTAATAATATTATATAGGGTGGCTCACCACATTTTACCATCTAAATTTGCATCATTATTATTACTCATAGCAAACAATGTTTCAGATGAAGTTGAATGATTTTGGGTTTAGGAGATATTTTCATTTTAATGTCTATTTGCAGAAGAGATTCAATGTGGCGACCATTTGCATCAGAACACTTTCTGAATCAAGAAATTAATGACTTACTAACATTCCGCAGTGTATAATCTTGCTACATGTGTAGCACTTTTCCCAGCTTCAAAATAATACTTCATTATGAAGTGTTTTTTCCGTAAAATTCCTACGACGTTTTACTGAGGTAGGAAATATTTTGGGTTGTGATGGATGTGCATAAAACAGAAATTACGATTTATAGTTATAGAGTAATTATTTAATTTGAGAGTAAACACGAAACTGTACGGACTTCAGAGTAAAAAGAACGCGAGATTATGATGTTTCTCGGTTGAAGAGATGATGTTTCTCTTTGAGTTTTTATGTATAACTAACTAAGAACTTTTCCATTTGCGTACAAGAAAAGTGTGCGCTTCCACCTCTTTGCCTAATCAGTCATTTTTTCAACCAATTGAAATTAGGCACCACTGACCTATCCCTACTTCCTTGCGTCCGAAACGCGATTCGTAGGAAGTAGGAAGTGTCAGTGGAAGTGGAAGCCGTAACGGTAAATGTTTAAACAAAATTTGATGGAGTTTCCGACGGGTATGGGTGCCGATTGCCTGATGGGAATGACGGTCACCAGGGTCAGTTTGGCGACCCTTCGGAAACTCATGTTTATGGCACGGGCAATTGGCCGCTGAGGACTTCAAAAAAAAATCTAAAATATTCTAACTGTCGGATTAAGTAATAAACTGACTCTCAAAAACGGTCTTGTTAATTTGCGTGCAATAAACATGCTGGCAATTTGTAGTTTGGGTACTGTCCCTGGTACAAACTGCCAGCCATCTGGTATTTGTAAAGAAGGTGAAATAAATTAACTCTATTGAATTAAAATTCGTGGAGATGCCACGAAACATCCTCCCCCCGTTGAGAGGACTGCGATCAACTTATTCGCGAAACTATGAGTAAATATAAGATATAAAACTATGCTAGATATGTCGTATAATAATTGAAATTACGACCGTACAGTTTCAACAATTACAAATATGGATACGTAAACCAATATCTCTGAATATAAGATGATAATGAAAGATGATACAATATATAAGTATGAATAAGTATGGTACTATACACATGATGACGTTAAACCTAATAAACACATGTCTCTAAATGGAATCAAAAACTGTACACTTATATAAAAACATAATAGGAATAAAGATGAACAGTAATAATAATAAAATAGAATAATATACACAACGGAACTATATACACAACAGATTTGAAATCACAATTACTACGGAGTTCATAAAGGTAACCAGATTCGATTACGTTTTAGTAGTGTGTGATTCAACCTGGTTAATGTCATCTTCTTCCGAGCGTTGAGGTAATGGCACTAGGCGTTTCACGGCCCGATCTAACGTGCAGGTGGCGGTTTTAATTGTCACCGTGCGCACAATGCCGTCAGACCCGGGGTGAACTTTGAGCACTCTGCCCAGTGCCCAGTGCATGGGGGGGACGTTGTCTTCCCGGATGAGTACGATTGTACCCTCCTTGATGCTGTGGCCGCCCTTGGTCCATTTACTGCGTCTGGTCAGCTCATTTAGATACTCTCGGTGCCAACGATTCCAAAAGTGTCGTTTGACCTTTTGGATGTGTTGCCACGTCGAAAGCCTATTCGACGGAGTATCGGCAAAATCCCGTTCGCGTAGGCTATTTAGTGATTCGCCGATAAGGAAATGACCGGGAGTCAAGGCTGAAAGGTCGTTCGGGTCGGATGATAAGGGCGTGAGAGGTCGGGAATTCAAGATGGATTCAATCTGTATAACCAACGTATTAAACTCCTCAAATGTAAATAACTCACTGCCTACGACGCGTACGAGGTGGTACTTAAAAGCCTTGACAGCAGCCTCCCATAATCCACCAAAATGTGGCGCACGAGGTGGGATAAATTTCCAAGTGATAGCTTTATCCGTGAGAAAGGCTGTTACCTTATGATGATGATCATCGGATCGAATTAATTCGCGAAGATCTTTCAATTCGTTATTAGCGCCAACAAAGTTTGTACCGTTATCTGAGTACAGATTAGTGCAAAATCCCCGCCGCGCGATGAACCGCTTGAGCGCCGCAATGAACGCCTCGCTGGTGAGGTCACTTACGACTTCCAAATGTACCGCTTTGACCGCAAGACAGACGAACACGGCTACATAGACTTTTATTTTCGCGCGGTTTCGATGTTTCCTTTCTTTAACGTAAAAAGGACCGCAATAATCTACGCCGACATGGGTAAATGGTCGCGACTCGGTGACTCTTGCTGCAGGTAAATCACCCATGATATAATCCACAGGCGGCGGTCGGGCTCGTAGACAGCGCGTGCAGGGTCTTAGCGCCTTCCAGACCTGGTTTCGTCCGTCAATGGGCCAATACCTGCGTCTAACGGCATATAGAGTATTCTGGACGCCAGCGTGTAATTGAATCCTGTGCTCAGCCTCAATGATAAGTAAGGTTACCCGCGATTTCGGTAATATAATAGGGTGACGTTCCGGAAATGGAATGAATGAATGTTTTAGACGACCTCCTACTCGCAGAATGCCGTCTTTATCTAAAAAGGGAGATAAATGTTGCAATTTTCCTCTGATCTCACTATTGTTATTTGACAACAGTCGTAATTCCTTGGCAAAATGTGCCTGCTGGAGAACCTTGATAATTGCGTCATGGGCATTCTTGATTTCAGAAGCGGTGAGGTGTCCTTTCATGTTGTTGCATTTCTTCCATCGTAGACAATATGCAATAATCCTCTGCATATGTCCCCAAGAGGAATAATTATCCAGGATGCTGGTATCTAACGTGGTTGTAGTTAAACATATTGCTGTCTTCTGCTCTGGAATGATATCTTCTAAAGGTAGTTGAGGGGTTGTTGGCCACGAAGCTTCTTCTTCGCAGAGCCATTCTGGTCTTTGGTGCCAGATGGATGGTTGCAAAAATTCTTCTGGGTACTGGCCACGCGAGATCAAATCCGCGGGGTTATCCGACGTAGGGACGTGTCGCCAATCCGGGATCCTGGTGTTCTCTTGAATTTCCGTTACCCTGTTCGCCACGAACGTCTTTAGTGTGTGTGGAGACGCCTGAATCCAATGGAGGACAATAGTAGAGTCCGTCCAGAGGAACGTACTATCAATATTAATGTGTAGGGCCTTTTTCGTGGTGGTTATTAATGACGTCAAAAGCACGGCGCCACATAATTCGAGTCTCGGAATTGACTGCGACTTCAATGGTGCCACTTTCGATTTGGCAAAAAGGAGCTCCACATGTGCATGGCCATGTTTATCTATTGTTCTGAGATAAATGCATGCGCCGTAGGCCTTTTCGCTTGCGTCACAAAAACCATGTAATTCCGTTACCGTCGATGTGCAAGGAATGGCTTTCCTCGGAAACACTATATTGTTTAGTAATGGTAATTGCCTGTAAAATTGGGCCCACTCCGTAAAAACATTCATCGGCAATGACTCGTCCCAATCGAGCTTGATGGTCCATATTCTTTGAAGGAACATTTTCGCGGTACTGATAACAGGTCCTAAAAGACCGAGAGGATCGTAGATTTTCGCGATCTCTGAAGCAATGACCCGTTTTGTTACCCGCGTCATGGGGAATTGCACCTTAACTTCATACGATATGGAATCGTTAGAAGAGTTCCAGAAACTTCCTAAAGTTTTTAAATTCGGAGAATCGCTAAAATGTAATTTCTTATTTAAATCCTGTTCTGGAAGATCCTTCAAAATTGATTTGTGGTTGGCTGCCCACTGTCTTATGTTGAGGCCCGCCAAGCTCAGTAGTTGCGTCAATTGGTCACGTATTGCGCGTGCTTCGCTGATAGACGATGCTCCAGTAAGCGCATCGTCGACATAAAAATCGCGACAAAGAATTTTCGCAGCTTCCGGAAAACGGTGACCTTCATCTTGGGCAAGTTGGGAAAGACAACGTATTGCGAGGTACGGAGCAGCAGAAAGTCCGAACGTGACGCGTTGCAATTCATAAGTCCGAATTTCCCCGTCAGCGTCACGCCAAAGTATCCTTTGAAATTTCCTATCTTCCGGTCGGACGATGAACTGCCTGTACATCTTCTCGATATCACCAGTGATGACGTAACGATGAATACGAAAACGAAGAAGGATGTACAGCAAGTCATCCTGTATTTTTGGTCCAACGTGAAGAGCATCGTTGAGAGAAACCCCGGTGCTAGTGGCCGCGGAGCCGTCAAAAACGACACGTAGTTTTGTGGTCTCGCTGGTTGTCTTAACCACTCCATGATGCGGTAGATAAAATCCTCTCGATGAATCCGTATCCTCGGAGGTCCTTATCAGATGCCCTAGGTCAAGGTACTCCTTTATCACTGCGTGATAGTCCTTCTTCAACGCTGGGTTGCGCTGAAGTTTCTTCTCGAGTGAAATTAATCGCCTTTGAGCTTGCGATTTTGATTCACCCAGCTGCATTATTTTGTTATTGAACGGCAATGCTACCGTATACCGCCCGTCTGATCCTCGCGAAACGTGCCGCTGAAAATGTGTTTCGCAATATTTGTCAGCATCTGAATATAGCTGTCGTTGTGGCCCTTCCTCAATCTCCCAAAACCGTGCAATTTCAGATTGCAACGAGTTTGCTAAATTACACGAGGCACCATGTAATTGTGCCGGAGATGGGGGGCTCCCCCCGATAACCCATCCTAATCGAGTTTTCTGAAGGTACAGGTCGGGTTCTTTCGGCGCAGATAAACTAATCTGACCGATGCTTAACATAGACAAAGCGGCTCCGGAACCGAACAGTAGCTCAATCGGTGCTGGCCGATGAAACTCAGGATCCGCCAATTGGATGTTCCGCGGTATGTTAATCTTCGACCGGTCAAAGGGTTGATCAGGTATAGATTGAGCGATTTTCGGGACGGTTAAAAAGGTCAAAGTTCGCTGGTATGCGTTAACCTTTGACTGAATGGTTGCCGTAACTTTATATTTCGCGATCGTAGTCATCGTATTGAGAGACCCTACAGGAATGGAGCATTCCTTCTTCGGGATTTTCAACCGTTCCACAAGGTCTTCCGTAATGAAATTGGTCGATGCACCTGTATCAATTAATGCTCGCGAATTAATTGGACGTTGAGTATTGTCCAATATTTTAACCTGAGCGGTGACGAGCAACTCGTTATTAACCGTATCTATAGTGAAGACCTTGAAACGGATTGAATCCTTAGGACTCCCAAGCGATCTATGTCAATCGTCCGATCTTCCCTCGTCGAGCGGTGATAATTCGCGCTTCGTAGTCGACGCTTCGCCTACGCGATCCGGGGTTGACCTTGGCCGATGAATTAACGTATGATGATGTTGCTTGCAGATCCGACAATAACTTTTCTTGCAAACATCCGGATTATGATCCGTTCTTAAACAATTTTCGCAAAGTGATGCTCTCCTAGCGGCTGCTATTCTTGATTCAATCGAAAGGGAGTGGAACTTCTCGCAGCTCCAGATCCCGTGCGAACCGTGACAAATCGCGCATTTCGGAGGGCTCGCGGATGACGCGGATGTCGCGATAGATGCTGTTGACGTGGTTGATCTTTGTGGGTCCATCTTCCGTGTTTGATCGCGTTGCCGTTTAGGATTGTTGACGTTCGCGGATGTTACAAACGCGTGGGCCCGTGTTGCGTATTTATGTGTTGGTTTCGCGGGTGCAACATAGATCGCCTGCTTCGGTGCCGACGGTTTAGGTTGAATCGTCGGTAAACAGTTCGCGCGTTTTTCTAAGAACTCCAATAAATTTTGATACGATGGCATCTGATTATCTTTTAAGGAAATTTCCCACTGCCACGCGGAGTCTACACTAATTTTAGACAGTATAACAGCGATCAAGATGCAATCCCACGAGGATGTATCGATGTTTAAATTTTTGAGTGACCTAAGATTTTGGCGAATCGTGTCCACTAATTCCCCTAAAGCTTCTGGCGTATCTCGCGTTAACTTAGGCATCGACAATATTGCATCGCAATGTTTCAAGAGAATACGACGTTTACAATCGAACTTTTCTTTCAATATAGAAATCGCGTCCGCGTAATTCGCGTCGGTTGTGCTTAAGCACTGGATACATGCGGCGGCCCTTCCCGTGAGCGTAGATCTTAAATACTGTAACTTCTGCACGGGAGTAAGATCGACATTTTGATCGATCATGGACGTGAAAGTATCAAAATATGATGTCCAGTTTTCGATGTTTCCATCGAAGGTAGGGAGTCGCATCTCTGGCAACTTGATTGCCATCGGAGCTGCTACAGATGGTGTTGCAGAATCCGTAGTGTCTCTTCGCAGAATTGTGGATGAACGGCCTCCTTCGATTAGTTGATTTGCTCGCGCAACCGCGGCCATGTACCGATCATGGAATTCAAAACGACGCGGACTCTCGGAGTCGTCTAGCATTTCTAACTCGAATTGAATCGCATCAAAACGATCCCAAATGACACGCATACCATCTAAATGCGCTTGCAAAAGACCAAGATCGCGCTTTTCGGGTTTCTGCATTTTTTCAATTATTTTCTCGAACGCAGTGATGTGACCGCTAACAGTACCACGCTTACGTCGTAGGGCAGTGGTATGAATACCTTGTGAGGCAGATTGATTGGCGGAATCGTCGGAGGATTTAGACATGTTGGAAGTGAATTAAGGATATCGGCGAAAAAACTAAAAGCCTACCTTTACGATGTGGAGACCTGCTGTCTTCGACGAAGTTGCTGTCTCCGCGTGAAGGTGGTCCAGAATGTCGTTGATCTGCGGGATGCTGTGGTCCACAGATGTACGGCTGTCCTGCACGGTTGTCCTACTGCAGGGTTGTCCTTAGATGCAGGATAATGCCAAGAACGATGTGTTGTCGTAGAGGTGGTGTCACTAACCTTGTCGCACCACTTGTATCGTTTTTTTAAAAGTTAAATCTTAATTGTTCACACCCGCACTTAATTAAATTGCGTGAACTTTCACTTACTGCCGGAATGTATCCGGCTCGAAGGACCAAATGTTTTTTCCGTAAAATTCCTACGACGTTTTACTGAGGTAGGAAATATTTGGGGTTGTGATGGATGTGCATAAAACAGAAATTACGATTTATAGTTATAGAGTAATTATTTAATTTGAGAGTAAACACGAAACTGTACGGACTTCAGAGTAAAAAGAACGCGAGATTATGATGTTTCTCGGTTGAAGAGATGATGTTTCTCTTTGAGTTTTTATGTATAACTAACTAAGAACTTTTCCATTTGCGTACAAGAAAAGTGTGCGCTTCCACCTCTTTGCCTAATCAGTCATTTTTTCAACCAATTGAAATTAGGCACCACTGACCTATCCCTACTTCCTTGCGTCCGAAACGCGATTCGTAGGAAGTAGGAAGTGTCAGTGGAAGTGGAAGCCGTAACGGTAAATGTTTAAACAAAATTTGATGGAGTTTCCGACGGGTATGGGTGCCGATTGCCTGATGGGAATGACGGTCACCAGGGTCAGTTTGGCGACCCTTCGGAAACTCATGTTTATGGCACGGGCAATTGGCCGCTGAGGACTTCAAAAAAAAATCTAAAATATTCTAACTGTCGGATTAAGTAATAAACTGACTCTCAAAAACGGTCTTGTTAATTTGCGTGCAATAAACATGCTGGCAATTTGTAGTTTGGGTACTGTCCCTGGTACAAACTGCCAGCCATCTGGTATTTGTAAAGAAGGTGAAATAAATTAACTCTATTGAATTAAAATTCGTGGAGATGCCACGAAACATGAAGTGATAATTCACCGTATCATCGTATTCACCGTAT
The DNA here is from genome assembly GCA_963576845.1 of Megachile leachella. NCBI lineage: Eukaryota > Metazoa > Arthropoda > Insecta > Hymenoptera > Megachilidae > Megachile > Megachile leachella. Next base: position 13,681,232 of record OY756256.1, on the reverse strand, counting down.
TAAAGACCTAACCGAAACAAAATTTCACTGTTACTGCGCAACAAAAAAAAAAAAAAAAAAAAAAAACTCACAATTCGTTTGGTGACACGTGAACTCTCAAAGCATGTAGAAAAACATTTGATGTTCAGTTAGGGCAGGGATCGGCAACCTTTTGAGTCGGAAGAGTCAAAAATTACAATTTACAAAATTTCAAAGCTTTTAAAGAGCCACAAAATTTTGTCTTGCCAACAATAAATAGTACTCGCATAAATAAAGTTTTTTGATAAAAAGAAATAATCTATTTGTACATATATAAGTAGTGTTTTTCACAACAAAGTAGATAATATATATATGGCAATGTTAGATGAGTTTTTTTTTTGTTAAAATAAATAATATTTGCGTATGCAACTGAAGAGCGTGGTAATTCGATGTGTTGCGATTCCAGCGCTTGGTAATTCGACGCGTGGTAATTCGATGCGTTGCGATTCCAGCGCTTGGTAATTCAATGCATTGCAATTCCAGCGCGTGGTAATTTGATGCGTTGGAATTCCAGCACTTGGTAATTCGATGCGTTGCAATTCCAACGCGTGGTAATTCAATGCATTGCAATTCCAGCGCGTGGTAATTCGATGCGTTGCGATTCCAGCGTTTGGTAATTCAATGCATTGCAATTCCAGCTAGTGGTAATTCGATGCGTTGCGATTCCAGCGCTTGGTAATTCGATGCGTTGGAATTCCAGCGCTTGGTAATTCGATGCGTTGGAATTCCAGCGCTTGATAATTCAATGCATTGCAATTCCAGCGCGTGGTAATTCGATGCGTTGCGATTCCAGCGTTTGGTAATTCAATGCATTGCAATTCCAGCGCGTGGTAATTTGATGCGTTGGAATTCCAGCGCTTGGTAATTCGATGCGTTGCAATTCCAGCGCGTGGTAATTCAATGCATTGCAATTCCAGCGCGTGGTAATTCGATGCGTTGCGATTCCAGCGTTTGGTAATTCAATGCATTGCAATTCCAGCGCGTGGTAATTCGATGCGTTGGAATTCCAGCGCTTGGTAATTCGATGCGTTGCAATTCCAGCGCGTGGTAATTCAATGCATTGCAATTCCAGCGCGTGGTAATTCGATGCGTTGCGATTCCAGCGTTTGGTAATTCAATGCATTGCAATTCCAGCGCGTGGTAATTCGATGCGTTGGAATTCCAGCGCTTGGTAATTCGATGCGTTGCAATTCCAGCGCGTGGTAATTCAATGCATTGCAATTCCAGCGCGTGGTAATTCGATGCGTTGCGATTCCAGCGTTTGGTAATTCAATGCATTGCAATTCCAGCGCGTGGTAATTCGATGCGTTGGAATTCCAGCGCTTGGTAATTCGATGCGTTGCAATTCCAGCGCGTGGTAATTCAATGCATTGCAATTCCAGCGCGTGGTAATTCGATGCGTTGCGATTCCAGCGTTTGGTAATTCAATGCATTGCAATTCCAGCGCGTGGTAATTCGATGCGTTGGAATTCCAGCGCTTGGTAATTCGATGCGTTGCAATTCCAGCGCGTGGTAATTCAATGCATTGCAATTCCAGCGCGTGGTAATTCGATGCGTTGCGATTCCAGCGTTTGGTAATTCAATGCATTGCAATTCCAGCTAGTGGTAATTCGATGCGTTGCGATTCCAGCGCTTGGTAATTCGATGCGTTGGAATTCCAGCGCGTAGTAATTCAATGCATTGCAATTCCAGCGCGTGGTAATTCGATGCGTTGCGATTCCAGCGCTTGGTAATTCGATGCGTTGGAATTCCAGCGCTTGATAATTCAATGCATTGCAATTCCAGCGCGTGGTAATTCGATGCGTTGCGATTCCAGCGTTTGATAATTCAATGCATTGCAATTCCAGCGCGTGGTAATTGGATGCGTTGCGATTCCAGCGCTTGGTAATTCGATGCGTTGGAATTCCAGCGCGTAGTAATTCAATGCATTGCAATTCCAGCGCGTGGTAATTCGATGCGTTGCGATTCCAGCGTTTGGTAATTCGATGCGTTGCAAATCCAGCGCTTGGTAATTCAATGCATTGCAATTCCAGCGTTTGGTAATTCAATGGTTTGCAATTCCAGCGCGTGGTAATTCGATGCGTTGCGATTCCAGCGTTTGGTAATTCGATGGTTTGCAATTCCAGCGCGTGGTAATTCGATGCGTTGCGATTCCAGCGTTTGGTAATTCGATGCGTTGCAAATCCAGCGTTTGGTAATTCAATGGTTTGCAATTCCAGCGCTTGGCAATATTAGATGAGTTTTTTTTTATAAAATAAATAATATTTGCGTATGGAACTGAAGAGCCGCAGCTTTACATCCAAAGAGCCGTTTGTGGCTCGCGAGCCGCAGATTGCCGATCCCTGAGTTAGGACAATTCATAATATTGACCAGAAGGTCACGATTTCCTAACAAGTTAGAATTAAAATATTTCCTAAACTAATGATTTTTTCACATAAATAGATTAATACTTTTTTGTAAAGAATATGATGGAGTATCAGTAGATGCAATAAAAAATATATGATTTCATTTAAAAAAACATTAATGACCTTCATATATCCGTTACACGACCACCTACAAAAAAATATACCACCAGCATATGACCTCCTTAAAACCATTTAACTTCATCTAAAACATTGTTTGTAATAATAATGACGCAAATCTAGATGGCAAAATGTGGTGAGCCACCCTGTATATACTTATATTTATACCTTCATATACATATATTTTTTAACATCTTTTGTACACTACACTGTATTGTTTAATGAATATATATCTTACCTACATATATACTTGATTAATTTCTGCAATTTTGATTTTGAGATATTTTATCGAAGTTTCCTATTTACGGATGTAATATTTTTGAATTTCAACATCATAAATTATTTTTGAATATGCACCGTAATATTTTCCATACTTCTCTCCACTTGATGCAACATGCAATTGGTGGACAAGGCAATATGGCTGCTGAATGGAGAGGTATGCTATTGACTGTCAAATTGATTACGCAAGAGTACACCTTATCTACTTTACATCAGGCTATTTTGCTTCATTATTCATGAGAACGAATTTTCAATGTAACAATAAATACTGCTTACCGAGTCTTCCTATAAATAGATTTCATTTAACATACTTTTAGTAAGTATGCGAGAACGTATATCTTGTCATTCTACACCGTACAACACGTTTTCGTAATGAAACATTTTAAAGTACATTTTTGCTGTTTATCAGAATGTCAGTATAATAGGTAAAAGGAAAAACCCGCATGATTCTTGAAATAGGTATGGAAGTCATTGCTATTTATGAAAAACCAAGGTAGAATTTTATGCTGACTGATGGCTGATCAACCGTCTGACTAGGAAAGTACGTTTTAAGTATCTGTGAGAAATAGCACTTTGTCCGTTACATACAAAGTAGTATCCATACTAATACAAGAGATACCAAAGAAATAAAAAATATTTAACGGTCGAAAGATGAAAATTATTATAAAATCACTATAAATTAATATATGTTTTAAAGATGACAGTACAAGATTTTTTTTCAAATATCGAAATCTTCGTTTATTATTTATTTTGTGTGTTTCCATAGTGATTTCAATGTTGATACCAATCTCTAAATTTATTAACATTGCTGGAAATGCAATAAATATTGTATTGTTATTAAATATTAAAATATTAGGATATGTTCTATAATAATGTAATCATTTTTAATATCATAAATAGGAAATATTAAAAAGTTCTGCATCATAAGTAAAAGGAGTAAAAATAAAGTGATTAAAATAAAAATTTTAATAGAAACTTTACCAATTTACATTATCAGAAATTTTGTAGGAACAAGATACATTGTAGAAGCAGCCTAAACGAATAAGAGGCAGTGACATCAGAGAAGGTAAATTAAGCTTTAGCATGTAGAAAGCCTATTTTTAGATTTCAAATAGGTCTCACGTCAACACATCATATTTACGGTTTTGTTGATGGAAAAATTCAAATGTACCAATGTTTGATAATTAATAGCTAGGACAATTTGAAAAGATTTTTTTCCGTAAAGAAGTCTAGTATCATTTGTGTAACCTTTAAATATATTAAAATTATAAAAAAAGAAAAATTGTTATTAGAAAATATTCTATTAATTATTAATGTTATTATTCTAAACATTATTAAATATATATGTGTATAAACGTAGTCAATGAGAATGCTTCCATCACAGAAGTTCTTTCTTATAAATTTATTAACATATCTTGCTCATGAAAAGTTACAAAACTATGGTCATTTAACAGTTAATATAAATAATAAACTTTGTCATATACAAATAAAATGGAAAATTTATATAATTTTCTATTCCTCCACTGTTTCCTATTTTGTACAGTTTCACTATTCTCGCTGACCATATTATTTTTGAGAAAATAAAAGGAAATCAGCAATTGGTTTGTAATCAAAATAAATAGAATTAAAAATATAACAATGTGTATGAAATGTTGAAAATCTAAAAAAATGGGATAGTTGTTTAAAATGTTATGAATATACATATATTGCGGATGTCTCATATTCACGCTTCATGAAAATCTTTTTGTAACACCATCTAGAATGATTTCAACTAATAAATGAATAAACCACTGGACGTTTAAATATTAAAATAATTAATTGAATGGTCTTTAAATCGGATTTTCTCGAGTATCGTTGAAACTGATTACATAAAACATTCATCAGAAAAAGGTTGTAGACCTTGATAGGATGCATTTTTTATGTATTACTATTTTTATTTGTATAATGATAGGTTTTCTTTGCTTTTTTTCCAAATTTTTTACTTTCTTTCTCTTTAAAATGTAATTTATGTTGAGATTATTTCTTGAATAAAAGAAATATATATTTTCTAATAAATATTTTCTTGGAAAAATCAGAAAAGTTTGGTAATTATTCTAAAGAAAATTTGTATACATATTAAAAAATAATTCATAAACGTTTCATTCAATTATTTTCTGAAATTGGAAATGTGTGCTACTGATGGCACAGCTGAACATTGATCGCTAACGTAGAAATATATATTTTCGGAAATTATTAATTTTCTTATATATTAGAAAAATAAAATGTTTATTAAACTTTTTATTTTAACTTTCATTTATTCATAAATATTAACTTCTTATTAAACTATTTTTGATATCTTGAGAATTTTGATTAATCATTAACCGTGAAAAATATTTGAAAATTAAAAATTGGATCCATACTGGTGTATAGGCAATAAATTTATTCCGAAGAATGCTAAATATTGGAAGAAAACAGAGTTTTATTCAAAACTTCAAAAAATAAAACACTTTACAAAATATTTAAGAAAAGTTATTGTTTGATTAAAATTTACCACACTAATTGATTTAATTCAAAATAAACTATATGTACTTCAGTATTTCATTGAATTTTTGATATATTTAATCTGTCCTTTCAAATTTGTCGCTCATTAGGTAACTATGACTGTTAATAACTATAAATTTGTAGATTAAATGTTTTTGATGTAAATGACCGACGAACATTATATCATGAAATCGAAATAATAAAATTTATAGACTCTAATTTGTTTGTGAAGAGATTATGTGGATAATATCGTGATACAATTTTTAATTTCAAAAATTAAGATTTTAATTGAATCTGTTAATTAAATTTGATTTATTACAATCAGTTTATGTGGATTTCGTGGTCCTTAGTGAACAGTATTGGGAGAGAATTGTATCTTCGAAACTTAACTAATAAATTACAGTTTAGAGGAGTTTGACTTCGATATGGGTTTAAGGAACGATTTCTGTGCCAATCTATAAGATAAATTGTAAACAGTGATGATTGTTAAGCGATGTTCTGTCGCGCATACTCGTATAATTAACCTTTTGCACTGCAATAATATTCGATACAATGAACCAATATTGGGTAGACTTTGATATGACAAGCTGTAGATACTTACTTTAAGCCATGAGTTCTATAACCTTAATCTTTTCGTATCCCACAAAATTATTTATCTTAAAACTTTCTTTTTCCAGTTACTGTCAGCCTCTACAAAAAGAACGAAAAATTCATAGATAATAAATAATATTTAAAATTGAGAATTCTTTACAAGAATATACTAGCCTTTACTTTTATAATATAATATAAGGAATCTATCTTACCAGAAAAATGTGAAAATTTTAGTCTTTGAATTTTTCACTTTAAAACTTAGAAAACAAATATGGGAATTTGGAAACTGGGAAAGTTAATTTGATTTTTATAAAATTTGGAAATTTCCATATTTGGAAAATAGAGAATTTGTGACTACAAATATCTTTTAACCTGTTAAATACATTTAATTGTATATATACACATCAATTTAAATTTTTATTTAGGTATAATCAATGTTAAAAAATTATTAATGTTTAATGAAATAAAAATGTAATCCTTCTTGGTTTTGTTCTGATCTCGACGTATATACTCGTTGTTAATTCATTTTAGTTATGAATATTAGGTGATTAACTAATTAATTTATAATATTTATCTATTATTTTATGAAACTTAAGTACTGCAAACCTGATTTCCAGCAGAAAATATGTTGAATTTTATAGGAATTTTTTTTTTAAATTCTTAACACTATTATACAGGGTATTCCAGTTTTTTATGTTTAAACTTTACCAACGTATTCCATACGCAGAAATAAGAAAAAAATTGTATACTAATATAGGATTGTAAATACTATATTAAAATGTTATAACAAAAGTAGAAAATGATTTTGAACTAGTATATTTCTCGATGCAACAAGCTGTTCGTCCCAGTTTCGATACGCAAAACTTTATCACCATGTTTTATAAATAAAAATCATAAAAAAATATTATATAAACATAGGCTCTTAAATGTTTTGTCAAAAAATTATACAAAATACAGAAGTAATAGCGAATGATTTTGTCCATCCATATGACTGTCATGTTTTTTGAATAACCTTTAACAAAATGCATTCAAGAACATATGTTCATACAAATTCTAAATTCAGGAATAAATTCATATTTATTCGTATTTTTATTTATAGAATATGCTAGTAAAGTTATGCGCACAAAACTAGAACACCTTATGCGCAATATTGAGCAATAAAGTAGTCCGTTATCATTTGCTATATTTGCTGTAACTAATGAAATGTTTGAAACACTGTGCTCATATAACATGTTTGTTTATTTTCACGAATAATATATGTTCATAATTTTCGGCGGTGAAAAATTGAAATACTCTGTATACTGATTAGATTAATAATTAAATTACGGTATATTAACAATCAAAATACCTACTCACGACAAATAGTTGAGAAGCAAAGTTACCAAATATCAAACATATTTTGAAAACTAGGTCTAAAATCTAACGAAATTAAAGGGATACACTCTGTCTATGAACTTTATACTTATTGTTAGTACAGGTTTGTTCTTCTTTATAAAGATTTAAATGCGTTTCAGTTGTCATTACCATATTAAGTGTCGATTTGTTACAACCGGCAATTGGAAAAATTTTTACGTTCTTATTGTGTTTCATCATCCTGTTTGAAGATTTTCAGTAGTTCTTCGTTATTAATTTATTTAGAATGTTTAATGCCACGTGTTAAAAAAATCAACTTTTACATGAAATGTCATACGTCTATTATAGAGAAATAACTTGTTGTTTATGCGGGACTTTTCATGTAATAAACATTTGTTTATTAAAATAAATAGTAAATTTTTCAAATAAATTTGCTAAAGAATGTTATGAACAATTTATATTATATTCAATGAAATGCTAACAGAAATAAAACAATAGGATCCTAACGAAATGAAGACAGCTGCAAATGATATTAAAAGTAAGAAAACGGGAAATACTTACACGTAAAGCATGCTCAGTCTTAGCAATTAACAGAGTTAATTCCGATTTTACAAATAATCGAAAATGTATTCAAATCGATGTACACTTTTTCGTGTAACGTAATGTAGTTTTAATATGCATACATATTAAAGTCGTTAAACATGAAAAAATTATCGATATTTTCTAATATTTCACGAAAAATTTCGATTTTTGTGGAATATACATATGTATATGAGTTACATCATTTGATGCAGAACTATCGGATACTTAGCTTGATAGGTCACATATATGCAAATTGCTTTCTTTAAAACTTCTTATTGATCGTCCAAGAATCACTTTACATTGTGGTTAATGAAGCCGAAAAACGTGATCTGGCCTGAGGCCATTTTTTCAGGAACTTATCAAAAATCCGTTATGCTTTTACATCCCGCTGCATCAAGACTTTTGCGTGAACGCCTATCATCTTAGAACGATTTAATTTTATTATATGCTATAAATTTTCCAAAAAAAAAAAAAATACTGAAGAAAATAATTATAGTAAAAATTGTACTATTAAAAGCTTCAATATAAATGAATCTCTCGTATTTTAACCTTCACTTACAGTGTACTTACATTGATATTCGAATATTACAGTACTTATGTATTTGTCATTGTATTCGGGAAAAAATGACATAAATGTCATTCTGTTTACTTAATAAAAATATGAAATATTTACTGCAGTTTGAAAATATATGAACAACTTCTTTTCCATTAGAACATTTCAATGTGTTACATATTTTAAACAAGAGGCTATCACATTTTCACGCCACATTTATTTCTGGACATTTTGTGCAAAATAAAGAATTTATGTATAAAATGTAGGAAAAACTACGATTTTAGTATTTTCATAACCTTATCTAAACGTTTGAACATTTCTCAAATGTTCTGAATAAACAGAGCGCAATCGTTCTTTTAGTCCATGTTTGTAATTCAACTTTTGAATTCATTGGTGTTTTTCGAATTTTCTGGTCTAATTTTTTACATAGATTCTTTATAAGATTTAGGCAATTGTGGAGATGCATGCAAAACTTTTGGATATGTATGCGTATTACTGTACTATACTTTATGTGGAGAGAGCTGGAAATCCTGGTATAATCAGGTAGAGGGCGATTGAACATTAAGAAAGATGAAAATATTTTAGTAAACATTTTCTCATCCCGGACTCCGTTTTCGAGAAAATCGATTACAAAATCTGAACGACTTGTAAGCGTTTTAGTACAATTAGTTTGTCGTGCCACCCAGTGCATACAACAGTCTCTTTTCGGGATACTGTTTATAAACATTGATGATTGCGTGGTTAAATGAATGCAAAGTTTCCCGCTGATTACTCATTTTTTATTCTTTTTCAATGCTACAATACACTACACTATAAGTATTGTTGGAAATGTCCACGATTTACAAACACGACATTTCAAGCATTAGTCATTTGAAACAGAAGGTTATCGAGAAATTCGATAAATTAAAAAGCGCTAACTGCTTACACTCACAAGGGAACATCCCGAAGTGATAATTTCCGATTTTTATGAAACTTAGATATAATGTAGTTCTCGAAAAAATATTCGACACGTATTTTTTTTTAGCTCCCATCATTCATATTAAGGGGGTGAAAATAGCCCTCAAAGTGGGGGTGAGAATCACGTTTTGTGGAATATCTCGGGAATCAGTAGAGCTACAGGGATGGCTTAAATTGCAAAGTTGTGTATTTTTTAGTGCGGAATCCAACTGTGCAAGTGGATTTTAAAAAATCGCATTTGTTTAAATAATATATTAAAAAAATGACACTTTTTTGTTAATTTTTCTCCTTAAAAGTTGTTGTATCTTCTCGCAATTTTTTATGTGAAAAGTATACTAGTAAGTGTAAAATACGGATAAAATGGAATGTTCGTTTTTACATTGTAAATATAGTTAACGAAGTTGTATTTTTATCGTATCTTTGCTGGACGCAGCCTCGAATGCATATAATGTATAATGTATTCTATTATAAAAACAAAGTTAACAGATAAATAAGCTAATGATAATGCATGAATTAATATACACATTAATTCTTTACCTTGATGAAAATGAACATAAATTTCAAGAAAACCATCTTAACATATTTTATAATTTGAAATAAGGTGCTTGTAAAACAGCCATTGAAGCACTTTGGTAATTTTAGCATTAATACCCTTTTATCTAATTATGAGTAAAGAAGCAATTCGTTGAAGCATTCCTACAGTTATTATGAAACATGACATTCGTTCTCGCGTATCGTTAACAATCATTAGTGGCCCGCAATAAATTTCATTTTTTAGAATTCTCCGAAAGAAATAACCAAGCGAGGTAAATTTACTATTACCTTTGATTTAGCGATTGGAAAATATTTTAATACTTGTACTTGTCGAGTATTACGTACAATGCAGATATTATGTCAATATCATATTCTTAATGGTCTTCGAGATGGAATCGTTAGGACAGATTCGGTTTCTCTAGGAAAAATATGGTAACAATGAAAGCAGAGACCTATCTCCTCGTTGATTTTTAAGAATTTTGGGGAACGTTTAATAATAATTTGCCAATTGAAGAATAGGTGAAGAATTATGGTAGGCAATAGGGAAAGTAATAAAGAAATATTTAATATTATATACATATATTATTATATTAAATACTATTGTATATGTATACTATTAAATATAATTGCCTCTTATCTTAAAATTATTAGAAAAGAAATAAAAAATAAAATGTTAAAAAAACTAAATCCTCTGGCCCGAGTAGTAAATGCAGAATCTGTGTATCAAAAAAAGTTTAAAAAAAGCTAAAGTTAAAGTTAAAGTTTTTTATAAGTTTTAATTTCTTATAACTACAGTTTGCAATAAACAAATTTTTAAAAGTTCTGTAGTATGTGCCATGAAGACCTCAAAATTTTCAGAACTTTTTCAGAATTTTTGTACGGAATTAACTAGGAAAAATGGTTTAAAAACTGGAATTTCGATTTTTCCTCTTTACTACCTACACGGATGAGATGGGATTTTGAAACGTGGTGTGAGATGTTTATTTGGGTATGATTTAAATATTTTTTTAATACTTAGATTTTTTTCATTTTTAATATTTAGATATTTTGAGGATTTTGTGGAAATATGAATTAGAGGTCTGCCGAATTTGGTGATCTACATAGTGGGGATATGACGTTTTAGGAATTTTGGGACTTAAAAATTTGGATGATTTAGAAATTTGGAGATTTGAAGGTAGAAAATATAAAAATTAGAAAATTTGGTAATTTGGTAACTTGGTAATTTAGAAATTTGGTAACATGGTAATTTTGAAAATAAAAAATTTGAAGATTTTAAAATTTGAAAGCTTGAAAAATTCAAAATATGACAACCAAAAAACTGGAGGATTAAAAATGTCCAAATTTAAATATGTATAAACAACTTTATACAATACATACAAATTTAAGTAAGTATATATTTATCTAATTGAAGCTTACTTGTATCCAACTGTATATCTCATAATATGTCTGACAATATTTCAGACAAAACAGTGAAATATGTTTGATCCGTTAACATCATATTAATAAAATACGATCCAGTGGTCTGGTGGACAATTATATCGCATCACACACTGACATTCACAGTTCTATCCACGAACTCTTCATGTACTACTAGATGAGTATTCGAGAATGAAGAGCACCCGCAACACTAGTATGCCTGACCAGCATTATGTCCAATTTCTTGAGTAGTACTGTTTATTTATTTTATTAATTATATTAGTCAACACGAGGATTTTAAAATTTGTAGTTTAATTTGTTTCTTTGTTCCATTAAATTCGTTAAAATCGACGAAATTGACATTGTGCATTACATATTGTAATATGAATTATCATTATAAACAAAGCTGCGTTACAATCATGTCAACAGAAAATTTTGAATAACTATTAGTCTGATATTAATAGATATACTATTAATAGTATTTGAAATTAGTAATTATACTAGTAAGAAAAATAAATTAAAATTAATACCATAATTATTAATTTTAGATCTCATTTTCCAATACTTTTTTACACCAATACCCATGCTTTATTCAATTCCAAGAAAAAATATTAAGCACACAATTTAAAAGAATTAAAGATGACCTTCATATATCGATAAAAAGATAAAGTAACAGGAAAACGATTACTGTACTGTGTGTACCTCAAGAAATCATGTAACTTTGGTTTAGAAATTGTTTTTCTTCCGTGAATAATTTATGAGTTATGTGAAATCGTCATATTGTGACATTCACTCTTTGCATTTTAATCATGCTTCTTGACTTAACTTATTAGCATATATAAATCATTATTGTATACTATAGTTGTCATGTAGTTGTAGTCGTCATTCAACATTATTTAACACTAGTTATTCTTTGTCATTAACACTATTCAGTATTTACTATATCAGTCAAAACAAGTGGTTTTACAATTTTATTTTAAAATTCATATTTAATGCAATATTTTCCTTTCGGTAATGATGTAATCATTTTTCGAGCAGCAATTAAAGAAATAATATAATAAACTTAATTTTTTGTTTATTTAGAATTCAAATAATCTTGTAACATGGCAATGTACGTCAATACCATTAAAAACAATTGGTATTTATCAGAGTGTACAGAAGTCTTGCAATCTGATTATCGACATTAACCAGTTTCTCCATTTTGTACAAGTTTTCACACGTTTTTAGAATTTTTACTGCGTATCATTTAATATGGTGGCAGTAATTGACAGGGAAATTTTGGACCGATTACAATGTTGATACAAAAATAATGACATAAATAGTGGTATTTAAATACTGTAATTATAATAAGATTGCCACCATTTATAATTTTTGTAATAAATATGTGTGCGAAAAATACACTTATATGAAAAGCTACGTTTGTAAAAAATGTGACAAATTGTACAACTTTTCATATTTAAGTGACTTTAATATACTGTAAGAGGAACTAACCAAGGGTTACCTAACTTTGAAGTGAAAACTTATTTCAGTAATTCTGTCACTAAAGTATATAGTTTTTATTATATTTGTTTATATTCATATGCCAATCCTTATTTAGAAACAATAATCCTAGATGAGTAATAATACCTCGTAAAATAATACCTGAATAAAAAATATACTACATACCCTAGACTTCCTTTTGTAAAAAAGTGATAAATAAATATGAAAATATTGTATCATTACGTACTTTTTACAGACCAGTAATTTTGATTTATGGTAATAATAATATCTTCGTTTCAACTGTGTGTATTTGATACATTAAAGGATCAGAAATATAAATACTATGATGCTATAGTTATGCTTCAGTGCGTATTATTACAATACGCTACCGAAGCAATATTTCATAGTATAAAATAAATTCAGCGTAACAGTCGAAGACCAAAACGATTTCCGGAGAACGATAAAGATGGACGTAAAATAAATCATGGCTATGATAGCTTTAATAAAAGGAACTTACTGTTTAGCGTACGCGATGGATTTTGCCAAGCCATTGCCAGAACCGCATGGTATTATGCCAAGAGGCATTTCCTTCAGAGCCTTTTCCCAATCTGTCCTTTGAAAGAGTCCATTCACCACCTCGAAAACGATACCGTCTCCTCCAACCATCAGCAAACCGCTCCATTGATAAATGTCCCTCGTACGCACAAACTCGCGTGCATAATTGGGACATTTGGTGATGTGCACTTCATACGGTCTCTCTGCTTCTGACAGAATTGGATGAATTCTCTTTTGGAATATTTCCCGACCCCTTCCTGGGCCTGACTTCGGATTTAGCAACACCAGAATCTTCTTTTGCTCGTCTGGGCATGCTGCAACACGTTTTAAAAGCGTGTGTAGAAACCGCCATTTCCATCTGAACAAAGTTTACATCGAGTCAAGAGAATCCTCTCGAGGATTATGCGATACATATTACGATAAGTAATTTTACTGTCACTGGAACATTGCAGTCGTTGTAGCAACCCCTAATGCGGAGATTTCTCTCTGCATTTCCGACCGCGTTCGATTAACATGAATGGGTAATTTGTTCTACACTCGATACGATTCAAGCATCTATTTCTGTGTCCATTATATTTTATGCGAAAACAATGATGGTGATTTTTATTGTTTTCCACTCGTATAAAATTTAATTTGTGTACAATTTTCCAACTACATCTTCTAAACACAGGCTGCATGAAATTTAAATTTAAGGGTAGTTTAATAAATCTGTTAAATAAATTTTAACGCTTTACTGATTTTGTCATTTTCAGTTAGTAATTCAATCGATATACCAATTTTTTTTCAGTAGTAGATTATTACTACAGAAATGTTCCAAATAAAACAGCATAATATTACATTATTCTTAAGTTACTATACAATATACTTGAGCAATTTGTTACGAATTTTACTTCAATTATAAATTTAAATATGTTTATAAAGAAACTTATACAATCATATTAATAATACATTTGCTACATTTATTTATAGTAGTTGAAACTGTTAAAAACATAAAATAAAGAACTAAGATTGAATGAAAAATACCAAAGCAATAGAGCATGTACATCGAATCTTTTATTACAACACCGAAATAATGTAGTAAATTTTAAACTGTAGTTATTGTTTGTAAATGTAAATACTTTAGCACAGTATTCTAGAGAATGAAAAGTATTATCGATTAATAAGCACATCAAAAAGTGAAGAGTATATAAAACGAAAGGATGTAATTGCATTTGTCTGATGCATAGCTGCAATAAAACACAGAAACTTAACCCGATAACATATAGAGTGCTCCCGGGAATACGAACCAGCACGTGAGTTTACGTAATTCCTTATGGAGAAATAAGGAAAATATACCAATAAAATTGGTATTGAATCCAATTTCTTTATTTATGACACAGTTTTCGACAAAATTAAGTTTGAAGCCTTTGATGTTATGGCATTGTTATTTTCTATCGAGCATCGAGATAACATTTCATTCTGAAGTTCCTGTACATTTGCAAAAACTATTTATTTCTATTTTTATGCTTATTATATGAGACATGAATGATTCATCAAAACATTTTGATATTATGAAAGCCTTTACCACTTTGTTTTCGTTAAGATACGGAAGAAAAACGGATTTCTTTTCAAAAGTACAATATTTATAATTAAAAATCTGCAAGATATATTATTTTACAATTCTCAATCCCATTAAACCAAAGATGAATTGATTGCCAACGGATTTCCTTATTCCTCTGACTGTTATTGAATTCCAGCTATACAAATTTGTTATGTTCGTTCTGTCATAATAAAATTTTTATTGTTAAAAGCATAAAATATAAAAGTACATTTAAATATCTGATACTGCCACACTTTGAACACTATTTTCGATTTATTTGTCTAATTTTATCCTTCTTTCTACTAAATTATTATTTTATATTATTTCTACAGAATTGAAGATTAACTCTACTTACATACTGAATGTAATCAAACAGTTAATGCAAGAGATAGAAAAATTAAAAGTCATCATCATTAAAAAGAATCTTATTGAAAATATTAAAATTATACTTTTAATAGTTAATTAATCAAGATAGTAACTAGTTATTAAAAATAATGTGTGTTGTAGTTATTATGTTGTTACATATAAATTGTGATAATTCAATGACACAAAAATATTACAAAATAGATGTGTCACCTTAAAACTTGAAGGTTGTTGAAAGTGATTACTTGAACTTTTTATAAATATCTTTGATACAATCAGGCTGGTTATCAGAAAATTGTTGCAACGATTACTCTGTATAATGCACAGTAAAATGGTTATTTGACAATCAATAAGGTTGACGATCAAGAACATTAACTAAAGATTTCTATAACTAATTTCAACGAACGGTAAGCTTCAAATTGACGTAATACAGGTGCCTCTTTCCGACAGTTTTATGCCATCAAATTATCTAAACCTTTAGAGGTTCTTAAATCGATCAATATTCACTGTAATTGGCAATTAGCCTTTTTGCATTCGAATTATTCGTAAAATGCTTACACGTTAATTTCATTAAGCTTCAAATTCATACAACATAAGTATTATTTTGCTGTATTGTATGTTGTCATATTCTGTTAAATGTTTAATACTTTCGAATTTACGAAAAGAATTAATAAACGTATGTAGTCATTTTTATGAAATTTGCTTTTATTTACTTTTATTTACATTAAATTGCTCGTCATCATGTAAATGCAGACATGATAATATAAGTTTATACCTTATTTATCATACTGTCACAAATACAGACAGACATTTTTTGTTCATTGCAAAGCAATTTAAACCAAAAGAATTCCAATAATTTTAAGATGATTAAAAATGCAGTGAGTCATACTTTTATGATGATAAATCCGGAAGGTTTTACTAAAAAACCATATAACAACATCCACACTGATGAAAAGTTGTAATAAAGTATGATAAATAAAATAATTTTTAGAAAAAAAATACACCGACTTCGAAATGTACTAAAAAGTATAAAATAATTTCTATTTCCTAAATAAGTAATTTCTATCTCATTCAATCATACAATTACGTAACAGATATGAGTAAAACCTATTTACTTGTTAGGTAGTATATTAAATACATTTCAACCTTTTCGGAGGCGGCGCAAATTTGATAATTCCCTCGTCGTGGGCTCCGTTTATAGGTTCTTAGATACCACAATCAACTAGTTATTGGGAGCAACGTTTACTATGGTATTTTTAATTTTGCGCCGCCTCCGAAAAGGTTGAAATGTATTTAATATACTACCTAACAAGTAAATAGGTTTTACTCATATCTGTTACGTAATTGTATGATTGAATGAGATAGAAATTACTTATTTAGGAAATAGAAATTATTTTATACTTTTTAGTACATTTCGAAGTCGGTGTACTTTTTTTCTAAAAATTATTTTATTTCATGCTTTTTAGTGGAATGCTGAGAATTGTGTAGGATATTGTGAGACAGTTCTTCTTTTTTTTCTATTTTTTTTTTAAGTTTCGTTATTTTAATATATTAGTAACAACAGTGTTTCGCTAATAACTCGACAACTATTGCTTCCCGTTAATTGCGGATAAGGAAAAAGTTGTTCAGAACCATGACCCTGACAACATATTAAAAGGACATTAAAATTGTGCAAAGTTGATTTCAGAAGTTAATAACAATTTTTTCGTTAATATCTCGAAAACTGATGCTTCCCGTCAATTATGCATAAGGAAAAGGTTGTCCAGAACAATGCCCCTGACAACATATTAAATGGACATTAAAATCGTTCAAAGTTGATTTTAAAAGTTAATAACAATGTTTCGCTAATATATTGTAAACTAAAGCTTTTTCGTGTAATTTGTATGAGGCTAAGGTTGTCCAGAATCGTGCCCCTGACAACATATTAAAAGGACATTAAAATCGCTCGAAGTTGATTTCAGAAGTTAATAACAATTTTTTCGTTAATATCTCGAAAACTGATGCTTCCCGTCAATTATGCATAAGGAAAAGGTTGTCCAGAACAATGCCCCTGACAACATATTAAATGGACATTAAAATCGTTCAAAGTTGATTTTAAAAGTTAATAACAATGTTTCGCTAATATATTGTAAACTAAAGCTTTTTCGTGAAATTTGTATGAGGCTAAGGTTGTCTTGAATCATGCTCCTGATAACATATTAAAAGGACATTAAAACGGTGTAAAGTTGATTTCAAAAGTTAATAACAATTTTGTTTGTTAATATCTCGAAAACTGATGCTTTCCGTCAATTATGCGTAAGGAAAAGGTTGTCCAGAATAATGTCCCTGACAACATATTAAAAGGACATTAAAATCGTGCAAAGTTGATTTTGAAAGTTATTAACAATTTTTTGCTAATATCTTGTAAACTAAAGTTTTTTGTGAAATTTGTATATGAACAAAATTGTAAAGAATCATGTCCGTGATATGATGTTTGAAGCGCACTAAAATCGAGAAAAGTTTTTTTCAAAAGTTGCCGGTTTTTTTGCAAAAACAATACTTTGCAATTGAAATATTAAATTTTTTTTATAATGGTACCAATGGGGAGTCAGGACCTACAAGATGCAAAAGGTTTCATTCTGATCGGTCCATCCAGCTAGGCGTAATCGGCGGACATACATAAAAAAAAAAAAAAAAAAAAAAAAAAAAAAAATACTGATCGAATTGAGTAACCTCCTCCTTTTTCGAAGTCGGTTAAAAATGCATTACATTTCATAGGGAACCCTTAACCAAACATTCATACACCTCATTTTGGGGACAAACTGCTAATTGTTTAAAAAATATCAACAATTAAAGGTAGTTACTCTTTAAATTCTGAAATACAACATAGAGACCACATAACTACATAGAGGCCATTAACTGCGAGGTTAAATGCTTGACTGTAGCTCAAAAAGTCTATGGTTCAAATACCAATTACTTACTTTTTTTCATTTAAACATTTGATTGTATTGAAGTATCATTATAAAAATTGTAACAAATAAATATAGCAGTTATATTTTCAAATTATTCTTTAAATCTTTATTATTCTTTTATGATTACT
Organism: Megachile leachella; assembly: GCA_963576845.1. Classification (NCBI taxonomy): domain Eukaryota; kingdom Metazoa; phylum Arthropoda; class Insecta; order Hymenoptera; family Megachilidae; genus Megachile; species Megachile leachella. The sequence continues at coordinate 13,662,852 of OY756256.1, read as the reverse complement.
GTATGTTATAACATTGCATAATTGTGCGTACTGACTTTATACATTCCGATTATGACTTTTTACGATTTTTAATCATTTTGAATTCAACTGTATCAATGTACATAAGGAATATTAACGAGAATTTAAACATTGTAATAAATACAACATAGTAACAGCAGTTATAGTATAAGTCTTTGTAATTTCAATAATGATAATTTAATATGATTAAATATTTAAACGAACAAAGAAAATAAGTATGTAGTATTTGAACTGCACACTTTTTGATCTATAATTAATCATTCAACCAAACAACTAATGGTTTGTATGTATCACTCCAAACACAGCTTTATACATATTTCAAAAACGGTTTTAAATATGAAAGAATTTACCAGAAAAACGTTATAGGATATTAAAAGAATCATGAAATGATGGCAATAATTTAACCTCGGATGGTGGTTTGCAGGTCACGTTCTTAAATACAGGGTTTGTCCAATAAGTATCGGGATTGATGTCCTAAAATGAAATTCGTTGAAGATACATGTACATTGAGTTAATAATCTTCAAAGTATACCCTTCCTTCATCAATACACCGTTGCCAGCGGATTTTCCATTGTTCATACGCTCCCTGGAAGTCGGTAAACGTAAGACTCTTCAGGCACTCCGTCGCGAAGCCGCTTGAACTGCCGCAATCGTCCCGAAACAATGTCCTTTAAGGCTTTTTTTAATGCGAGGGAACAGAAAAAAATCAGAGGGAGCCATATCTGGTCTGTAGGGTGGTTTCAAAATTCAAAATTTCCCGTACTTTGTCGACATTCGTATCGGTTCGATATGACGTCAATCGTTCAACGCGTTGCTCGTCTTCACGTCCATCTTTGAACTTTTTGTGCAACTCAAAAACACGCGTTCTAGACATGAAATCGTCCTTGTAAGCTTGACGAATCATATCGAATGTCTCCGTAGCAGATTTATTTAGCTTAACGTAAAATTTAATGGCACAACGCTGCTCAACGGTTCGTTGCATCCTGAATCTCGACGCGAACATTAAATACGCGTCCACTTCAAGCACAATATAAAGAAAACAAATGGTAAATAAACTTAGGTTTCTATTATACATAATAACCCCCTGCATCGGTCTAGTCAATAGAGATTGCTCCCTGATCTTCCAAACTAGTAGAAAAAAATCAATCCCAATACTTATTCGACAAACCCTGTAGAACTTCCATTTTTTACTGTCCATTCTTGCAGCATTTTTCAAAAAGTTTTTAAAACACTACCCATTTTTGTTTTCTGTCCAAGACGTTCCCAAAATATAAAGTTTCAAATACATCAGTAGTGTAAGTCTGGTTCTGCAACCTTCGCGCGGTAAACTTTAGCGGTACATTTTAATACCGACGATATGTAAACACTGAAGCTTTATTGGGTATTATTTGCATAAAAAATTTAATTTTCAAAACGTTTCGACAGTGGTTACAACAATATGCAATAAAACAGTTATGGATACTATTTAATGCTATTTCTATTACGATTTTGTGTATACCTATTCCGATCAAAGGGTGTCTTTTCACATCATTGCGAATAAATGCAAATAATTACCAAAACTGTTGGCATTTTAAATTATCAGTTAAATGTAGATAATTTGAGAAATATATTTATTGATACACTGATGTGTTTTCATTAGAGATTATTTAATCAGACATTAATTTACAAGATATAAATATTGTGGTGTACACTAAAATGCAACATGGCGGGAAATAAACGAATGTCAAAGTTATGCCGCAACTATATTTTCCGTTACGACTGAAATCGGGATTTTCTAATTTGATTACAATTGGCATACTGTTGCAAAATGATGTCGATATTTATATGTAAAATGATTCAAAATTAGGCACTGTCATGAAATCCTCAAAGTGTCAGAAGACCGCACGGTAAAAATAAGTATAACATGTACACATTTTTAAATCTAGGATAACCTAGAAGAAAATGATATCGCTAAATTAATTTAACAACTATTGTATGAAAAGTCAAAAAATTAATTACAGAGTAACGATTCAACTTACATAATTTTGAATTAAAATTTGAAATATGTTTTTTGACACCTTTTGGTAGAAATAGTGTTAAGAAACTAAAGATGGTGGTGACGTGACATTCAAACGATCATCCAAAGTGGAATTGTCGTTGTCACATTTAAAGTCATTTTTGAAATATAAGGGTGAGGTCGGACTTTAGAAAGACCCTTACGATTATGCGATTATTCTTTATTTAGATAACAGTTATACACCCCGATAAAAGTATCTTAATAATTTCTGTAGCCAAAAATAAGGAATCTGCAATACGTTGTTTTGGCACGTTCCGTGGACGCAGTGTTAAGCAAATAGTCATCTGTCCCCAAAAGAAAGATATAAATGTTCTGTTAAATGTTTTCTACCATGTAGCAACATTTTATAAATGATTAAGCTTAGAGAATTACACATGTTACATGTTGAATTTTCATAATTGAGTGGCAAAAATAAATCTGAATCGATAACTTATAAAATGTCGGTAATTAGATGTCGATAAATATGAACATTAAATTATCGACTATTAACTTGATGCCACTCGATTCAATTCTAGATTCTCAAATATTAAAATAAAATAATTGTAATATTGCTTTGTGTGCTTGTTTTCTTCATGAAATTTCTATATTACATTCTGTTATCGTGTGTCGTGTTAATCTGATATTTCTTCCCATCTTTCATAATTACAAATATAAAGAGTTTATAAGTTATAAGTGTTTATTTTAATTGTTTAATATTTAGTATATTCCATTCTTACATATCACGTATAACATACTTTTTATCAGTTTTGCAGATCTAAAAGCCATGTGACCGAATTACAATCTCGTTTAGACATGAAAGTATACAGACACATGTAACATGAAATTCGATCGCTCAATTGCATCGACACCGATTAATAAGGAATGCGTCGAGTTTTTTAGTGACGCGACATCAATCGGTGCCGATTCTTAATGCAATGATTTACGGCGTCCTTAAGTGCTGGCGATGATTACTTTTCAATTTCAAATAGACATAGATGAATGAGAAAATCTCCTTCGGATAATGGACGCAGCAATCCAATATGTAAGATAAATATGTGAAAAATTTCTATTTTATCGTCTTTCTGTTTAAAAAGAAATTACAAATATTTCTATATATTCGCACATAAGGTGTTGTACTGATTCAAGCAAATATTTCATTAAAAATATTAAGTATTATAAGGAAGAAATATAATTACGTAAAACAAAATGAGAGTCCGAGCGAGTATAAATTTCAATTAGTTTTGAAAACTAATTAACACGTATTGCATAACAATTTTCCAACAGTTTATATTAATTTTTAAAAAGATTATACTGACATTATTTAACATCAAAAAGCTGTGAAATCCCATTAAAGAATGCATTAAAAAGGATGTCCTATATCGCAACTTTGAATTAGCAGAAGCAAATAATATATTGTAATTTCTACACGACATAATGAAATTACGCGAAATTAATTTTCATTTACATATACATAAATTTCGAGAAGGGTCATTTACATATAGTAATGCCACAATTATAAAAATAAGCACTTTTGTAATTTATAATTTATATTCCACTGCGTACCTATTATTCTCTCTGTGTATCCATTAGCGGCCATGTTTTCATTAATGACTGTAATTAATTGCATTAAAAGTGACATATGAAGTTATTTATTGGCCCAAATCTTAAAAATTTCAAGTTAAAAGTATTTTATTTATAATTATACTTAATAACTATTCTTATATTAAAGTGTTCATTAATAAATGAAATATAGATTTTAAGATTAGCTATTAAACGCACAAAATCATCAATTTATAATTTCCTTAAATAGTTATATTATACAAGTAAAAAATAGTAGTTAAAAACATAAAAACTGTACTTATGTAGCGGTTAAGCTGTAAATCTTGTAGAAAGTTTTGGAGGTCCTTGAAGACCCAGGCTTGTTCGAGCGTTTTGCGCGTAAACCCTTGTTTGCCTTTTAGGGCCATGTGCATATTTTCCTTTATGCGAAGAGATGTTGGAAAATTCTTCAGAATCATTCTGACCATCGTAGCTTTCACATCATGCCTTTTTACCGTAGTTCTTGTTCACATTTTTGTACATCACATTATCCTAAACTTATAATTTACGTAGCTTTTAAAAAATTGAATTCAATTTAATTTGACTTTTAAGATTTATATTTCAGATTTAAATTCGAACAAATATGTATATGTATATTTATATAATCCTCATTAACTACATTCAGTAATTTTTGCTTCAAACATTTCTCAAAATTTTCCATAAATCAAAGTTATAACGATTTGAATTATTTGCGCTAGGATTCTAAATTCAGTATAAATATTTATACATGTTACACTTATTAACCTCGACTAGGTGCTAATATTGTTGATAACTCTAACAAGTATATATTGGCCTATTTTTGCATCTATGGAGAAATACAATTCGGAAAGAAATGAAAGACAGAGTTAAAAATATTTATACAACATTAACACTCGACACGATTACACTATGATATTTTTTTTTTAAATATCCAATAATGTTTATTAGTAATGTTAACGCTCGTGTTTGAAAAAAATTCTTTCGAGCTTTGGTGAATATTGCACGTGGTATGCCGAATAAATTTGTGTTTATTATAAAGTCTATAACTATTTCCTTATTCGAATGACCACTCCAAAACTTGGAGACTATACAAACCAATACAAGTTGTTACTATTACGAATGTTAAAAGACGAATGAAATTTTTCTTACGAACATGAAAATGCGTTACATGCGTACAGTTTTTACAGGATGAGGGTGAGGGAAAAATTCTTTATTTCTATTGGCTGTATAAATAGAGTGAGGGCCCTGGAGGTACTTCTTTATTTTATATTGCACATTCCGCTGCTGCGTTTACTAACAATCACGTATAAGTATCACCATTTATCAAGAAATCGGCGACCCGCCCTTCGTCGATCTTTACTACACCGCCATCTCTCTGCGGCCGAACCGCCGCATTGCCATGCCGCGTGCCAACACCGAATCGGTCCACACATTTGGATATGTTTTTGCAAAAATACCTGTCAGAAAGCGTCGCAGAAAAATGAGAACTAGCTCACCCCACCCGGTTCTTACCTCTGACGAGCAACTTTGGCTCTCAGTTATGGTAAACATCACCACTCCTGGGCGGATTCTATAACTCTGAGTTCTATAACTCGGTGACGTTTTTCATGCTGAACGCATTTGGTGTTCGACAAGTATGGCTACAGGTTTCCCCGTACAGTAGAAGCTTCTAGGCATAGGCGAATCCATGCGCTGCTGCTTTTGATCTGCTGCTCCCGAAAACACCTCTAATTGCAGCCAGTCGACTGCGTGTTTTTTAATAAATACATATTTCATACCCCGAGTATTCCTTGTAATTTTTGTAAATTTATATTTATTTCTGACTTTGCATTTCTTGGCTAGTTTTCTAAATTGGCATCAATTAATGAACTTGCAAACTTCATCCTGGTGAAAAATGTTTTGCAAACGTATACATAAAAGGGACAAAGGGTATAGCCGGATAAGGTGGTCAAATGTGCCCTTGAGTCGAATCAGAAACCCAATTCGTCAGTCGATAGCATATCCAAAAAAAGCATCTCACACCAAGTTTCAACCCCCTATCTCATTCGTGGAGGTAGTAAAAGAGAAAAAACGAAATTCCGGTTTTTGGCCCTTTTTGCCTATTTAATTTCGTTCAAAAATTCTGAAAAAATTCTAAAACATGGAGGACCATATAGTGCATATTATAGAATTTTTTCAGATTTTTTGATCGCAAATTGTAGTCGTGAAAAATCAGAAACCGAAAGCAGAAATTGGTTTTTCGCGCAAAAAAATCGGTTTTTGATTTTTAACATATATTAGCAATATCTGTTTCTATGCCTATGTGAAACCACACCATTACGGATGCGGTGGGAGCTACGCGTGAGTCGAAAAGTGGGGATTAGGTGGTCCTAGCGTACCCTCTTTGCCCCGTTCCCGTCCCGCTAGTTTTCTCTCGTACTCTGGACAGTAGTTATGATTTCAATTATACCGTGTTTGATACCATTTTAATCAGAAAAACGAAACGAATACGATAATCAAAGTTTCATTGATGAAAACCGAAAAATAAAGTATTTTGGTTTTTGAATTTGGACGACAGAACACGCATGAGTCTTTCATGTTTGCCGAACACTTCAATCTTCTACCTCCCTTTCCTTTCCATTCGCCGTCTTCTTTTATGTTAAAAACTTTAATCATTCATTACACACGCAATTGTTAAGGTAATTATATCACGTTTGGTGTCATTCAAAAGTTTAAGACGAAATGGAAAAAGTAAATAAATGATATACTTTCCTTAACAAATATAAATACAATGTTCTACTTTTGGTGTTAACTAATTAGGCATTTATTTACACAATTACAGAAAAAATTTCGTTTTGATATTATGCTCAGTAGATAAGTTATTAGAAAAAGAATGAAGTTTGTATAATATTTCGTCGGTCAAAAGTTTAAGACTACACAAAAAATATTAATTTTTGGCAAAAAAAATATCTATAATTTTTGTTTAAACTCAATATTTTGTCCAATATCCGTTATTTTTAATTACTTCGGCACATCTTCTTGGCATAGAGTCTATTAATTTTGTACATTGATCTACCGTAATATTATTCCAAGCTGTTTCAATTGTAAAATAAAGTTCATTTAAATTTTTCGGTTTATAGCCTTGTACCGTCTTTTTTACGATACTCCACAAGTTTTCGATCGGGTTAATGTCGGGTGATTGCGATGGCCACGGTAGGACGGTAATATTTTTTTCTTGAAGAAACTGTTTCACAACCTGAGCTGTATGTTTCGGATCATTATCATTTTGAAAAATAAAATCATCTCCCATTTTGTTATGTGTAAAAGGCAACATTGTATTCTTGAGTATGTCCATGTACTGAAAGCGGTCCATAATTCCATTGACACGACATATCGGACCAGGGCCGCTTCGAGAAAAACACGCCCACACCATAACGCTTCCACCACCGTGCTTAAGAGTATTTAAAACGCATTGTGGTTTCAAACTTTCGCCAATTCGACGTCTAACGTACCGTATCCCGTCAGAATAGACGCGATTAAATTTCGATTCATCTGAAAATAATACTTTTTGCCAGTCTTCACTTGTCCAATGCTTATGAGCTTTAACAAATTCAAGTCGTCTTTTTCGGTTCTTAGAACTAAGCATTGGTTTCTTTTGGGGTTTTCGCCCTCGTAAGTTAAAATCTTCTAATCTTCTTCTAACAGTTCTAGCACTGATTTGTGTATCGTTTTCGTGGTTTATTTCTACAGCAATATCATTTGCACTGCGAAAACGATCTTTTTCGCATAACCGATGAATCCGGCGATCGATTTTTGGCGTTGTTTTTCGTGGTCTCCCGTTTTTTGGTTGATCGCAAAACATACCTGTTTTTAAAAATTTGTACCATGCTTGCTTACAAGCTGTTTCTGATCGATTCATTATATCGGCTATTTCAGTAAAGGTTTTATTTTGCTTTCGCAGCCTTACGATTAGCTCCCTTTCGTTTTCAAGTAAATTCTTTGATTTACCCATAGTCTGTTCGCACCTAAATGAATTTTAAGCAATAAAAGGCACACCAAACAATGATTCTGACATTCCAGAAGCAAAATGTTCGAAAACTGTATGCATACTCACGTTTCACACAGAACGTCTTAACAACTGACGATCTGTTGTTACTAAGGTCAAACATATAGCTATGTTATTGGAAAGAAACAAATCAAACAGAAGAACAATATGCATATAAGATGTTTGCAATTCGTTTTGCAAATGATCGTCTTAAACTTTTGTCTGCTACTGTATGAATGAAACCTATTCATTCGTTAGGTAGTATATTAAATACATTTCAACCCTTTCGAACGCGGCGCAAAATTACGAACAATCGACGAATACGTTGCAATCCGACATCTCACGGTTTTGGGAGATTGAGAAGGGGCCTCAACGTCAAATACTTTCGGACGCGGACAAATATTGCGAAGCACATTTTCAGCAGCATGTCTCACGAAGGACTGACGACCGGTACGTCGTAGCACTGCCTTTCAACGATAAAATAAGGCAGATGGGGGAATCAAAATCCCAGGCGCAAAGGCGGCTAACATCATTGGAAAAGAAGCTTCGGAACAACGCAGCGTTGAAGGATAATTATCAGGCGGTAATGAGCGAATACCTTGAACTAGGACATATGGTAAAGGTATCGGAAAACACAGGCGCAAGAGGATATTATCTACCACATCACGGGGTGACTAAGATAGCGAGCGAGACGACGAAATTACGCGTAGTTTTCGACGGCTCTGCAGCCACCAACACCGGAGTATCTCTCAATGACGCTCTTTACGTCGGACCGAAGCTCCAAGATGACCTACTGTACATTCTTCTCCGTTTCCGACTTCACCAGTACGTCATCACTGGTTACATCGAGAAAATGTACAGACAGTTCGTCGTTCGACTTGAAGACAGGAAGTTCCAACGGATACTTTGGCGCGACACTGATGGCGAAATCCAAACGTACAAACTACAACGCGTCACGTTCGGATTGTCTGCAGCACCCTATCTATTCGTACGGTGTCTTTTCCAACTGGCCAAGGACGAAGGTCACCGTTTTCCGGAAGCCGCAAAAATCCTTACCCGCAATTTCTATGTGGACGACGCACTCACTGGAGCATCATCCATCAAAGAAGTACGCGCGATACGAGAGCAATTAACAAAATTGCTGAGCTTGGCGGGCCTAAACATAAGGCAATGGGCCGCCAATCACAAGGCAATTCTGCGGGACCTACCAGAGCAAGATAGGAATATAAAATTACATTTTGGCGATTCGCCAAATTTAAAAACATTGGGAATCTTCTGGAATTCCGTTAACGATACAATATTATACGAAGTCAAGGTACAATCCACTACGTTGCGCGTAACTAAACATTTTATTGCTTCGGAAATCGCGAAAATTTACGATCCCCTCGGCCTTTTAGGACCCGTAATCATCACAGCTAAAATCTTTTTACAAAAAATCTGAACGATCAAGCTCGATTGGGACGAGACGCTACCACTGAACGTCCACACAGAATGGACCCAATTCTACAAACAGTTACCGTTACTGAATAATACAGTGTTTCCAAGGAAAACCATCCTTCGTACACCGACGGTAACAGAATTCCACGGATTCTGCGACGCGAGCGAAAGAGCCTACGGTGCATGCGTCTATATCAGATCAACAGATAGACATGGCCAAATACACGTAGAGCTCCTCTTCGCAAAGTCAAAGGTAGCTCCGTTGAAGTCTTAATCGTGTTATAGGTTTTGTAAAAGCGCGCGAATAGTAAGAGCGAGTGAGAGAAAGAGTGAGAGAGAGAAACAAAGGTGCGAAACGGTAGGATAATTAGGAGACACAGATCGAAGCAGACCGTTAACGGAGCGCGACGCAAGCGTTAGATTCCTTAGTTCTTCATTATCCAAGTATATATACGAGACAAATTTCATTTTCTTTATTTTCTTGATCTTTATTTTCTTTTCCTCCCCGTTTTCTCTAACAATCGATTCCCAGACTTGAATTATGTGGAGCCTTACTGTTAACATCGCTACTAACCACCGCGAAAAAGGCCCTCCACATTCAGATCGACCGTACCATCCTCTGGACCGACTCTACCGTTGTTCTCCACTGGCTGCAAACATCTCCACATATACTGAAGACGTTTGTGGCAAACAGGGTATCAGAGATTCAAGAGAAAACCAGGGTCGCGGACTGGCGGCACATATCTACGTCAGACAATCCCGCAGACCTCATCTCGCGTGGCCAGTATCCAGAGGAGTTTCTCAAACCATCCATCTGGTAACAAGGACCAGAATGGCTCTGCAAGGAAGAATCCTCGTGGCCAGACCCAAAACTGTCACCACTCGATGATGTAATACCAGAACAAAGAACAACTACTTGTTTAGTCGCAATAACAACAGATAACAGCATCCTGGATAACTATTCCGATTGGGGACAAATGCAACGGATCATTGCATATTGTCTGCGATGGAAAAAGGATAACACCGTGAAGGGAAGTCTCACCGCTCCAGAGATCAAAAGGGCCCACGACGTCATCATCAGGCTCCTCCAACAAGCACATTTTGCCAAGGAACTGCGGCATCTAGCACACAATAACAGCGAAATCGGAGGGAAATTACAATGTTTATCTCCTTTCTTAGACAAGGACGGTATTTTGCGAGTTGGAGGCCGACTAAAATACTCGGTTATGCCCTTTCCGCAGCGATACCCCATAATATTACCAAAGTCACGGGTGACAACGCTGGTCATTCAAGCCGAGCACCGAGCTCAGTTACACACTGGTGTCCAAAATACACTTTATTCCGTTAGACGCAGGTATTGGCCCATTGACGGACGCAACCAAGTCTGGAAGGCTCTAAGGTCCTGCACGCGTTGCTTACGAGCCCGGCCACCGCCCGTGGACTACGTAATGGGTGACTTACCCGAGGCGAGAGTCACCGAGTCTCGACCCTTTACGCACGTCGGTGTAAACTATTGCGGTCCCTTTTATATAAAAGAAAGGAAACATCGAAATCGCGTGAAAATAAAAGTATACGTAGCGGTCTTCGTTTGCCTAGCAGTAAAGCGGTACATTTAGAGCTCGTAAGTGACCTTACCACCGAGACATTTATTGCAGCGCTCAAGCGATTTATAGCGCGGCGCGGATTTTGTATGAATTTGTATTCCGATAACGATACAAATTTCGTCGGAGCCAACAATGAGTTAAAGGAGCTTCGCGAGTTAATTCGTTCAGACGACCATCAACAAAAGATGACAGCCTTTCTCGCAGAAAAATCCATCGTGTGGAAATTCATCCCACCTCGCGCGCCACATTTTGGCGAATTGTGGGAGGCTACCGTGAAAGCTTTTAAACACCTTCTCGTACGCGTCGTAGGCAGTGAGCTATTTACTTTTGAGGAATTTAATACTCTGATTGTACAGATTGAGTCCATTTTGAATTCCCGACCCCTCACTCCTCTATCATCCGACCCGAACGATCTTTCAGCCCTGACTCCCGGCCACTTCCTTATCGGCGAAGCACTAACTAGCTTACGCGACCGAGACTTTGCCGATACTCCGTCAAATAGGCTATCGACGTGGCAACATATTCAGAAAGTGAAAAGACACTTTTGGAATCGTTGGCACTGGGAGTACCTCAACGAGCTGACCAGGCGCAATAAATGGAGCAAGGGCAGCCACGACATCAAGGAGGGTACGATTGTCCTCATCAGAGACGACAACATTCCCCCCATGCACTGGCCACTGGGCAGAGTGCTTAAAGTTCACTCCGGGTTTGACGGCATCGTGCGTACGGTGACAATTAAAACCGCCACCTGCACGTTAGACCGGGCTGTGAAACGTTTCGTGCCCTTACCCCAACTACCAGAAGAAAATAACATCAACCAGGTTGAATCACACACTGCCAAAAAGTAGTCGAACTTAGTTACATTTATGAACTATAGTTTCATTTTTTCTTTCCATTAAACAGTTACATTTTTTTCCACAATCGCAAATCTGATACATTTTTATTACGTCAAACACACCCTGAAATATTTCCTATCTCCTGAAAAGGTCGTAGGAATTTTCGAAAAAACAGAGTGCGAGAGAAAGAGGAAGAGTGAGGGAGAGTGGGAGAGAGAAACTAAAGGTACAAGTTGGTAGAAATTAGAAGATTCAGATCGAATCAAACCGTAAGTGGAGAATAGCGCGAGGGATGGTTCTCAGCATTTCAGTAGTTTTTGTTAAAAATATATGTATATTACATCAGGTTTCAGTTTCTGAGTTCCTTTTCCTCCCCATTTTCTCTAACACTACCTGCATGCCAACTTGTTTTTCCGAAACATGTACCTCGCGGGAAGGGCAGAGCAACCCCTGTGCTGACCCGCGCACGTTGATTTAAAAGAAATTAATCTTTTGAATAACATTTGAAAATGAGTCCAAACGGTTGATTCGTATTCGACGTCGGAAACGGTTGATGTAAATTGTAATAACAATGAGTCGTCTGGATAGCTAATATCGTTTATCGTACCCATGCTCTTGTAATAAATTTGTGTAGAACGTATATATAGACATTTTCATTTCGTTTAACCTTCATCCGAATCCCACATAAGTATTGAAGTATAGAAATGTATAAATATATCTGTCTAAAGCTAATACATTTTGATATTATACTTTGATTAGTTTAAACGTTGTCAGTAAATAAAAGTGTTATTATTAACAAAATTTGTATTGTCAATTATAGGGATTTGTGTGAGCACTAGGAGATTTATTTGAGCGTGGTACTCGCAAAACCCTCGTTTACTGCATATAAACAAGAAATTAGAGTTTGATAAGAAGTTTGTACGCTTCAACACGTGCCCACATGTTTCTATGAATGCACAGTCATCAACAACATTTTCGTGAATATCTCGGAAGTATGTAATTTCCGCCGAAAACTAATATGACATTCGTAGCCATTGTGTTAAATGAGTAAAGTGATGTATCATGTGCTAAAAGCTTGTAGCGGCAACGGTAAAATGTTAAAATAAGTACCAACTTATTTTCTCATAAGGAAACATTCTCTGTCGGCTTATACCAGCGGTGCTCGGATATGTTGTACAATAAGTAGCAGGTCTCATTAACCTATAATTGAGGATACAAATCATGTCTAATCTATACGAAATACTTTCGTATTCAATAAGCAACAGGCTCATAAAGTCGTCACGGTGCTAAATGTGGATTTGTGCCAGCCCTCATGCGCCAACTTTACCTCCTCGTTCATAAACCTAAGCGCCTTTAGGCGCCTAATGGAGTTTTGGCTACTCTCTGGGTGAGGGTAGAAATTGTGATTCTGCCTTTTCTTGAGAAAACTAAAAGAAATTATTTCAACGTTGTTGTGCGACGGAACACAATACGCAAGGATTTCGTAGGTAGTTTATGAAGGGTCCGGGTCTAACAGTTATTTTTGAAGGACAGATTTTTAGTCATCGACGGCAATTTAGTTTCACATTTTTTCGGACAATGCCTTTAGAATTTCTAAGTTTCATTTAGTGTTAGACTACCTTCGTTGAAACAAACAAACTTTTGGCTGTCTTACATTGACTTCGGTAAAGCATACTCAGTCTTACGAAACACAGTAACTATCAACTGCAACAATATACAACAATCATTACAACTAGTGGGATGATGATCTACATCCTTCATTGACCTGGACACACCAGTATGGAGGACTCTGAACCACTCTATAAATTCTACTTTACAACAATAATACTACATAATAATTGTATTACTGTAACAAGTTGTGGAAACGCTATGGGTCGACGAAGATTTACAACCTTCGAAAACAGCTATAAATAGTTCATATTTTACCCATCGCGCGAACAAAGAATTTGCACTAAATTTTGCGTTTCTTACGAAATTTCTTGCGCGGAAGCGTTAAAATGTTACAGAAAGCCTATAGTAAATCGTGCCTATCAAAAACGGAATCGTATGAATGGTACAAGGCATTTAACACGTTGACTGCCTCACTAAAGTAATTTTCAATTGCATTCAGTAGTGCTTTAATTCTTGACCAATTTTTCTAAATATTTGCACAATATCTTGTTACATTTATTTTCCATAAATCCATGTAATTAATGTGAGAATTTGTGGTTAGGAAAATGAATACATTTTTAACAACATACATGTTAAATCAGTATAGATACTTAAGTGTCACCCATATAAGGGTGACGTTGCAGTCAACGTGTTAAAGAGGGAAAAGAAGTGCAAGATTTGTCGGCCTGATAATCGTCGCCTGAGTGTTAGAGAGGTAACTCATAAAGTGGAAATATCTAACATGTCTGTGCATAACATTTCAAATGACGTGTTGGGGATGAGACGCATCGCTGTACGACTTGTTCCGAAGGAGCTGAATTTTCAAACAAAAAGAACATCGAGAAGTAGTTGCTGATGATGTGATTTCACGAGCTTCTAGTGACTTTATCTTCATGAAGCGCATCATAATCAGTGACGAAACATGGGTTTATGAGTACGATATGCAAACAAGTCAACAATCTTTGGTATATCGCTTTGAAAATGAACCAAACTCTAAAAAATCGCGTCAAAGAATCCTGTACCACGATAATGCTCCATCGCGCACATCGATCTTGGTATACGAATTTTTAGCCAAGAACTCAACAAATGTGATCGAACAAGCGCCGTATTCTCCAAATGTGACCCTGTGCTACTTTTTCTTATTTCTGAAACTCAAATTACCCTTTCGGGGAAGGTGTTTTGAGTCGATAGAGGCCATAAAAGAAAATTCGCAGAAGAAGCTGAAGGCGCTACCTTCTTCAGCGTTTTAAAGATTGGGAGAAACGTTGGCACATGTGCATTGCTTCTAATGGGACCTACTTTGAAGGCGACAAAATAAATTTGGATGATTAAGTAAGTAATTTGAGTTTTATTTACAAATTCCGGATACTTATTTTACAAAATGTAAGTTACTCCGCGGTGTGTGAAGCCGCGAGAAGTGAACTGGATAATGAGCTTGTTAATAACGGTGGCTACGAATAGTAACCGACATTATAAAGTAGAGGCTCGCAGTAGGAATCAGCCTATTTTGCTGATCCAAGAAAAAGGACGAGGTAAAGACCAACCATCTCTCTAGAATCAACTTAAGCATTCCGACAGAAGAATTTGGCAAAAATATTCAACACCTGCCTGGAGGGCAGAGAAAAGGTTAAAGACTTCGGTAGATTAGAAATTCTCTGGACACTTGTTTGGAGAATAGGACAGTAAAGGAGCTTGCTTTTGGACGCTCGTTCGACATATAGAATTCGATGAACATTCCTGGACACCTGTCGGTCGATCAGAAACAGAGTACCTCTTGAATGTCCATGTTAAACAGAAAAGGATTCGGAAGATTATTTCTGAAAGGAAGAGAAGGAGAGAGCTGATTGAATGGTTTCACGTAAAGAAAATTTGTTTTGCGTAGAAAGTGAAAAAAATTGATGTATTCTTTAAAGTTTAAAGCCATGTTCCACTACTAATCCATGGACTCCAATTCTCCTCTCTAAGATATTTATCCTTTTACCCTGCTTATAACGAATTGTAGGATTTTTTCCACGTGCTAGCATGGTTTTTTCCATGCAATGACCGTTGGTATGGGTTTTTTCATCAACGACCGTCTTTTGTTTAACGGCGTTTGGCGCGTGCGAGGTACTTGCGTCTCAATCGTGATTTTGCGTTCTTGCGAGTAGCTTTGACGGAAAACAGTGCCTTCCGAAGTGTTCCGAACATTACTTCATAACTTGAATGATAATATAAATTTTGCCATCCAACCCAGCTGTTGTTCATCCGTACTGTTCACTGTTCACACGTATAGATGTGGCTAAGCAGCTGGTAGAACGCAACTTGAACGTCCTCACAGTTTGCGACACGGACTAAGCTCCTGCACATGGCATCCAGCAATTTCAGTGAAATTTACATGGACCAGGATTGCTTAATACAACAACTCAAAGTAGAAACTCTCGGTGGATAGCACAAGCGGCTAAATCCAACAGAGAATGTGTAAGGAAGCTCTTGTATAGACGACTTCTCTACTGTGGTTTCATCATAGCTGTAGTAGTCGAGAACCAATTCCCTAAGTCATAATACATTGCGCTGGGAAGATACTAAAGTCGAAGGAGTGATCCGTCTTCAATCTCCAAAAACGCTACAATACCTTCAATCCTCGGTCATCCAATCCATTCTGAACTCCTGCTCTTTTCTCGGTTCACAAAGCAGGAAAAAACAGCACAGACTATAAAACGACCAACATATCCAGTGATCTTAAGCTCCAAATAATGAGATAAAGGAATCGGAGTTCCACTGTTTTGCTTTCTGTTTCAGGTAACAGGTTTTATATTGAAAGATGAGCCAATTATAAAAGTCTATACCAGTCTCCTCGTGTTTTAAATATTTCGAAAGTAAATAAGCCCTTTGTCCGGATCTTTAAGCAAGGGCAGATTAGGGGAGGATTACGGTACGCAAGGTAACTGACTGAGAACAGATCTTGGTTCAGCAATATGAATGAATATGGTAAAAACGAATGTACATACATTTAAGTGCAACGTAGGCTTTCTTACAATACCTTCATAATTTTTTAATTTCCTAAATTACAGTGCTAAGTATTCAAATTATCATATAATTTAATTTTTAAATTTTCAAATTCAGAAATTCACAAATTTTTAAATGCTTCTTAAAAATTAAAAAGTTCCCAAGTTCTCTAAATTTCACGTACCTCCCAAATTTTCCAAATAACAACTTCCAAATTTCAAAATATTCAATTTCACAAATGTCAAAAATTTTTAAATCCTCAAATTCTTACAATTCTAAATATTTAAATTCTTCAGTCTTTAAATTTCTAGGTCTTTAAATCCCTGGATTACCGTTTTTCTGAAGCCCTAAATTTCGAGATTCATTTTTACTAGGGAACCTAAATCTACTCTTAACTGTACCATCAGTCAAGCAGCGAAGTTGCTCGATTGTGCGCTTAATGGCCACAACTCTTGAGGGTTTGCATCACCGAGCAGCACATGAACACGTTTTCCTTTTTCTGTGCCAACGATGGCATAGTTCCAATAAAGTTGCGATAGAATATCCAGATTGAATGTGATATCTCTGGCTCCAGAATAAGTATTAGATTTTATGAGTAAGTAAGGCTTTCTAGCAGGTGAGGCGTCATACCAGTTCACGCGGAGTTTAGGTGAACAAATAAACGACATGTGTGAACTGAAAAACCAGAAGCGTGATAATATTCTGCTTCTGCAAAAAACATAGGTACAGCATCAGAGCTCTCTCTCTGAATAATGGTTGACAGTAATTTTTAAATTTAAGAAATGTATGTCTTGTAACTTAATTATTTTCACCATGCTTGCATGAAAGAACTAGTTTTAAGCTCGGATACACTAATCGCAAAAATGGGTTCACTTCAACAAAATTGAGATCCAGCTAAGTTATTGTATACGAATACACCTTTATTTTTGCATTAGTAAAAAATCATTCAGAATGTCTCCACTGAAGTTATGTTCATAAAGTTCTTCGCCACTAAAGATCGCCAAGAATTTCATGTAAGAATTTCATATAAGGCTTTTCATGTAAGATCTCATGTTACATTGATCAGATAACAACGAAGGCTCATGTAAAATTTATAGCAGGTAAAGTGTTTTGCTCAAAAAATTTCCTGTGGAACCAACCGAGGGACGTCATAGCATAAAGTAAGTTTCACCATACACCCTTCATTACTCTCTAACACTGACCATCACCAATCTCAGTTTTTTGACAACTACCCGTATATAAACACCAAAACCTTCATCCTCGACAAACACTCTAAACACGACAACGAAACCGTTTAAACACGTCAAACACAATACGTTAATCGACATTACCATTAAATAGTACGATCGCAGTAGATGTAGCTAGTAACTAAATACATATATCAAATTTACAAGTGAAATCGAGTTCACAAATCAACTCCTTTTGTCGCGAGTCGGTATTTTCGATATCGGTACGATAATGATATCGGAATTCACAACTCCGGGAAACTCGAAAGAGTTACGGTGTCGGGACACTACAAACACCTACAATTCTTTTGGATCATCCCCTTTCTATAATAGTTATACTTTTCCAAAAGCTCTATAGAAGACAACACAGTCAGTGGTATTACTTTTGAAATAAATTATATCAGTTACTTAATTCGTTAGTCATGTGAATAATTAATAGATGACAGTAATATTATTCAATATCTCGGGTATCAATGAGAACTGTTAACGATCCCTAGCTTCCATAGCTTGAATATGTGATATTGATCGTGGAATATCTTCGAAGTAGCCTCAAACAACTCCGTAGATTGCGTGGAGGTTTACAAGCAGTGTACGATGGAATATCCTTTGCTTAATCCCATCTGCTGCGTTCCCATGTTCGAGGATCTCTTAAGATCTCTAAAGGTGATAGTCGGGAATTACTTCATCGCTTAAACTGTATTTAACAGTTTACAGGCATATTTTGTTTACACTCAGAAGCGTTTGGTAACTAAGAACAAAGATAATAAACGCGTGGTTAAAGCAAATGATGAACACATAAAATTGAGACAATTGCTTTTAAAAGCTGCAACGTCAACAGGACTATGATATGTCGG
Source organism: Megachile leachella (assembly GCA_963576845.1). Taxonomy (NCBI): domain Eukaryota; kingdom Metazoa; phylum Arthropoda; class Insecta; order Hymenoptera; family Megachilidae; genus Megachile; species Megachile leachella. The sequence continues at coordinate 13,644,605 of OY756256.1, read as the reverse complement.
CGGGAAAGAACATGACAGCGTCAGATATGCAAAGCCCTCACTTCTTGCAAGATCTTGCATGTAAGCCACCAACTACTTAAATTAATGACGCTAGGTATCCACACCTATTGTTAGTTTTTGAGTGACAAGGTCAATTACTACTTTTTAGATCAGGTACATTGATGCAATATAGGATAAAGGTTCCATTTTGATATTTTGTCTCAGATATACAAAATGATATACAATTATACATACCTCGATGGTACATATCTTGTCGTACGATGAATGTAATTGTGTTCGGAATGAGAATTGAAGATGCTTTGTCACACACAACGCTGAACTCTGACCTCGATAAATGCAGTACACTGCAAAACATCGAGGGAGCGTCTGTGCATAGTGGCGGGTGTGATTTTTATCGATACTCTACTGCAACATAAGGCTCCATCAATGACGGAAAATAAAAATAATTAAGTTCGTCAATCACATCAACATAAAAGATGCAAATCCATCTGAGTTCTAGGCGAAGCGAGTATTACGTATATGGTAAACCAAAAAACTTCCTCTCTTAAAACCAACATGACGTATGCTTTTTTCAGCGACATTTGGAACGAAATGACACAGTGAATGAAGTTAAACCACTACACACGTAATTGCTCACAGGTTATGACAAGTTCGCATTCCGTGGCTTTGACGTATGACATTATCGATGGCTGTTCCTGTATTTGTTATTCCAAATGTCGATATAGTGGTTAATCCTTCCTTGAGTGTCCACTCTTTGATTTGTTAAGAGAAGTTCTAAGGGAATTTATTTTCTGATAAGTGTAATTGTCCGAAAATAGCGTATAATTTGGTACTAGTCCAAGAAGCTACTATTATTCTTATTGACTTCCGAGCTGTTCTTATCGGTTAAAAGACTTTTAATGGATTACAATTCTTTGGGATTAGGTCACTGCGGTAACATTAGAGTGCACGAAAATGACAAGCTGACTTCATACCTTACATTTGATTGTCTAGTATGTACATTGGTCTAGTATGTATGTATATTGGTCTAGTATGTACATATCTATGGGTCAGACATGGACATGAATCCGAAGAGAAATCTTTTGTCTGATTTATTTAGAAGTTTTACGTCCGTTGTGAAAAGATATTAAGAAATTATATACCAAAGCATTCAGTGCAAATTAACACTTTGACTGTTGTGTCACCCATATATGGATGACGTTTAAATCTCCATACGATTAATTATACCTATTATTAAAAATATATTCATTCACCTATTTTGAAACACTCGTATTAACTGCTTCGAACTATGAATAGTAAATATAGCAAAATATTGTAAAAATATTTGGTAAGATTTGTTAAAAATAAAAATATTATTCGGTTAAGTTTATAATAATTTCAGTATAACAATCAGTGTGTTTATTTGTTAACAAATAGTTCAGCATGGTTTCACGAACAAGTAAACATACCGAAATGTCACTATCCGATTTTTCTGAAATTTGGATATGTTATAGTATATGGAAAATTAAGAGACACAAAAACATATTTAAGGTATAAAAAATCCCCTAACATGTGAGGGAAAAATAGAAAAATTGCAATATCTTTGAGACCAATGAAACAATTTTGATAATCTTTGGTATGAAAGTATCTTTCGATAGAAGACAAAAATCAGCCTATGTATATGGGAAGGGAAGTGAAAATTAGGGGGTGAAGTACCCCTAAAGTGACTAAATTCTTGCTGTAAAAAGTCAGTTTTGATTTGAACGAAGCAAAATCTATTAAAACTGCAACAGGAAAACTAATTAAGGGTTAATATTTAGAAGATAAATAACTTCTAAATTGTCGCGCTTATTTAGTACTACGCATAAAACATCTTGTAAAACTATATTTTTTAATTTTTCGATCTTTGTAATATATCGGTTTTTTACATTGCTGAATACAAGTCTGAAATTGTCAGGTCATCCCATAAATCGTGTCGTTTTTTAACGCTAAGTTTAATTGTAAAGTAATAACACTTACATTTGTCTTTAATCATTTATGTATTGGTCATCGTTTTCAATGACTTCCTCCCATTTTTCCATCAACTGTTTGACCCTATTTTCGAAAAATTTTTGCGATTTTGAATTAAAAAATCGAATCACTGCCAATTTAACATGTTCTGTATCGTACAAATTTTTACCGGTTAAAAAATTTTGCAAGGATCAAAATAAGTGATAATCACTTGGTGCAAGACCCGGTGACTATGATGGGTGGGCTACATGTTCTCAATTATAAGTCTTTACTTTTTATAAAGTTGTCTTTGCTGTGCGCGGTCGTGCGGAACCCATTTTCTAATATCTTTGATATCTGTCCAATTTCATGTAAATGTTAATGTACAGTACTACTGATACTGTTCATTCATCCAACTATTTCTTCAACTGTTAAACAGGGTTCTGCTTCAATTAAAACTGTTAAACTTTGCGCGTCAAACTTTCCTGGTCGACCGAACCGTGGTTTATCGGAAAAGTCAAAAATCCCATTTCTAAATTAGGAAAACCACCTTTGACATTTTCTTACACTTAAAGCACCTTTCCCATACACATCATTTTCATTGAATTGCCTTTTCTAAATTCATACAGCATGCAATGACGAAAATGAATTTCACTAGCACTTATTGTTTCCATTCTTTATATCAAAAATATCGTTCTGAATACTTCGGATGTACGTTTTAGACTGAAGAAAAGGTACCTCCTGAAAGGTCCAGAGAGTTTTCGTAAGCATTTCGTCCAAACAAGATACGGATGTTTATATAAACTGCGAGAAGAGGCGACACGACTTATAGGATGATCTAATAAAATTCAATATGGCGGACGAAAATTCAGAAACCTACTTAAATAGAGTATAACTTGACTCGCGACTTTCAAAATATAATTTCTGCAATTTATTGTTAGTTAAAACAAACGAGGTTTACTTATAAGAAACCTTGATAAACCGAAGAATGGGACATACTGTGACTTCTATACTCGATGTAATCTGGGATGACACTTCAGTATGGAGTATTCTTTGTTCGATATACATACATCCACCATTGTTGCTGCTCGTAGGATAGTCAGCTTCTAACGTCATACGATTCATAGTGATTGAATTGTGCGCCGTTCACTCAAAGTGATTGCGGGAGAATTCCTAGTAAGTAATATCAAGTGTGAAAGTCACTGTACAGTCCAAGGTAAATCTGGCTTCCACTGAGGAAAGTTTAGAACTCTAGAAATTTTCAAATTCAGAAAGTTTGCAAGTTAGAAATTTGGAAATTTAAAAATTTGAAAAATTTGAATTTTCTGAAAATTACAAAATTTTGAAAGTTCAATAACTTATGGATTTATGGATTTAGGGATTTAGGTATCTGAAAATTTGGTAATATGGAAATTTGCGAATATGAAAATTGGATGTCTGGAACTTTTGGAATGTGACGATTCGAATTGCCGGTATTTAGAAACTTCTGGATTTCAGAATGTGAAAATTTGGGTATCTGTAGAGTTGAGAATTTGAAAATTTAGAAATTTGGGAATTTGGAAATTTAAGAGTTTGAAAATTTGAGAGTGGGAAAATTTGAGAGTGGGAAAATTTGAGAATTTGAGAATTTAGAAGAGAGAAAATATAAATGTTTGGAAATTTAAAAATTCAGACATTTAAAGGTTTATACATTTACTTTTCCAAAAATGAAAGATAGAAGTGTGCGTTGCATACAGTGAATATTTGTTTGCTACTCAGGTTCGTCTGACTTCTGCCGAATTCTGTAGCATCAAAGAGTGCTCCAGCTAAATTAACTACCAGCTACTCACCTCTGACCTAAGGTAACACAAGGTGAAACTGCTAATTATATGTTTATTTTAGGTAACTAGGAATTAATTATTTCGTCTTCGTTTTCACATGTAAACACTCATACTTTCATAACTAATAGTAGTTTTGTAAAAGAAGTGAATACATTTCTAAAATTATTTCTTTCTTTTTTTTTTTTCAAAAAAAGAGTATCATATGTAAGAATATTATTCTATATTTTCGACTTATTCCTTCAAAAGAAATCATCCTATATTCTATGCGATATATGTATGTATACGAACGTTATTAACACGATACAACAAAAATACGAAATGACAATGGACTGCTTTGCTGTTGATATCACATACGGGAGTGTTCTGCTTTTGTCCACGTAACTTTACTAGAATATTATATGAAGAATAATAAGAAAAATGTTTATATAAATATAGGCTCCGAAATGTATTATTAGAAGTTATTAAAAAGATACTAAAGTTGACAGTTATTCGTATGTAGTATTGAAAGATAAAATCGATCATTATCATTTCACGTATTTCTTATAATCTGTCAAAGAAACATTTAAGAATCTATGTTTACAGAATATTTTTTTATGATTTTTATTTACAAAATATATTGGCAAATATAGGGTGTTTTAGACACTGTGATATAACCAGACAATGGATGAATCTACACGGAAAAATAAATAAAAAATGGGAAACAAAATTTGTTGTTATGTGGTGTTATTTTCAAGGATATTGTATTTAAACATTTTTCAAGCATTTATAAAATAGTTGGTTTACAATGTAAGAAATGCTAAAATGAGCAAATTTGAGCAACTTTAGCAAGTTTTTAAAAATGAAAAATTTTTATGAGTTTCTCAATTCTACAGTGAACAAATATAAATCAACAGATATAATTATTAATATCGCTAAAGAACGTTTATTACTTTATATGACTTTATTAGAGTTCATTACTTGTATGTATTCTTATAATTAACTACATTCATAATATTACACGTTATCTATATCAACAATGTTATGAAAAATAACTGATCACAAACTTTAGTGGTATTAATGACTAGTTTTATTTATTTACTAATATTCAAATTAATGAAAAGTTACATTTATCATTTTATATGTCGTGAATACATTTTTTTTACAAACACTTCGAAACTGTTCAAATTCAAGTTTTCTTTTCTAAAATAAAGTGACACACGAAGAAATTGTATTGTATATTTTTGTTTTATTTTTTCATGTAAATTCATACTCTTTGAGATTGTTCTACCATTTCGAAAATCCTCTGTATACAAAACTGGGACACCGTATGTAGCAAAATAAACAAAGCAGTCTAAAGTCATTTCATACGTTTCATAATTGCTTCTTATATCTATTTAATAAAGTATTTAAAACCCTATTATGTTAATATAACATCGTTTTCTAATTTTTGCGTATGGTATACATATATTGATAACACTTGACAGTAAAAAATAAGGACACCCTGTACATTATCATAAATTCTACAATACTGAGTTCATATTTGCCCAATTATAATCAACCGTGCTCTCATTATATTATAATACTTGAGTTTCGTATAATAAGCTTCGAGTCGATTGCCCAAAACAAAGTTTAGCGAAAAGCTAAAAAAGCTACGTATGCTATATGTAGCACACAGAACTTTATGTGCTGGTACTCTGTAGGGTAAAAGTTGTTTCATTTTCAGCTACTCTTGTAGTACATCCTTCTACCTACTCACATTCTCTCACATTTATCCTAAAATTCTATTTCCAAAGTCAAAGCGCACACTCTGACGAATATTTAATAGCCGTACCTCGTGATTTTCCATGGCTGTGCCAGCGATTGATAGTTAAAAATCTATACTTAGTTACTGATGTGATCGAAAAACTCGATAACAAAAATGTACTGTGACATTATTGGATTTTACCATCGCTCGTTAACTTGTTAACAGTTTCGTGTGCTGCAGGAAAATTCGGTTAAAATTTGCTTGTACCCGCTACGGCAAGGTAGTATAGCTGCGTGCATCTTTATGAGGTCAGCTTCTCAGTATTTCAAACGCAATTCTATTTTTTTTATATATAATGAAATCGAAAGTAAATGTAAGTTTCAAATTAAAATCGGCCACTGAACAATTACTATCTTTATTATTTTAAGGTATGAAAGTTTTCACAATTATTTCTTTCTGTTTTTGATTCAGTAGCTTTGTCGAATTAAAAAAAATCAAAAAGGTGTTGGTATTTGCATGTAATTTTAAACATGCTCAAATGCCTAGATTCCCAAATTTCCCAATCCTGAAACCCCCAATGTGAGTGTACGGTGTACATGGATACATCCCGATGCACTAGTAATCGAGTTTTTATTCAATGTGATTGTCCTCACCTTGTGGTTAATTATTTAATCATTCAATGTTTGTGGTTATCTTAGAATTTATTATAATATTGGACTTATTTATACACTTGATAAATTGGTTGATCGCGAGAGTAATTCCTATCTAACGAATCGTTGACTAAATGTTTAAAGGCTGATAGCAGCTAATTAAACTTTTTTCCTTTCCCAGCTACAGTTGTTTGTTCGTGTCGATTCCCTACCATAAGCATGATAGAGAATAAAAAACCATATACTAAATTTACAAAATTAACAAATCAGTGATCAAGATTGTCTAGATATCCCTACTAGTACGCTCGTAGAGCACTGAATTCCTGGGTATTATGGCAATTTGGTCCCCGATGGACATACGGCCGAGACTTAGAAAAATACCTTAAATGAATCATCTTAAAAATCTTGACTTTCAATGAGTGTTACAGTTCATACAGTTCATAATATTGCTGTCGGCATGACTTCACTGTAAATAGATCTACATGCGAAATTAGTTAATAACAAAAATTGCTGTGTTAATTTAGAGTGTTTCGAACACCCAACTCCTCAAATCCCTAGATCCCCAAATCGTCCTAAACGACTAAATTCCTTAATCCCCAAATAGCTAAATTTCTACATTTCCAAATTTTAAAATTCTCTGAATAGTTTCTTTCCTTTCTTGCCTTCTGTTTCAAACGATAGAGGCCTGGTACAGGCAAAGCAAGATGTATTCGTAACAAGTAGTTTACATGTGCAAGTAGTCGCAAAAATGTAACTACCTGCTGGCAAGGCTACTGACACCAGTTACTGGTACAAAGTGAACGCTATCGAACATCTAGATAATTACCTTCACGTCTCTAACAGAAACGATCATAAATTTACCGTTTCCTGATAACTATAGAAAATTTCCACGAGATACCCCGTGGAACAACCACTTATATACAATATATGAGCCGTTTATTTTGAAAGTGGCCTAAGTCCATTTATCTTAAAATCGAGATATTTAAGGGTTTGCGTTTCAATGAATTTAAAAATATACGTATAGGACATTAATGAGTCGTACTGCTTAAGTGTATATAAGGGTGTTAAATTTATAGTTCCTATTAAAATAGTGGCAATTATTAAGTGAATAATATGCGTTTTCTTATCAAGAATGGAGTTAGGCCACTTTCAAAATTAACAACCAGATTCAATATAAAATTTGAAGGTGCCCAAGTCCATTCAACATAATTTAGAATGCTTCAAATTGAAAAAACCAATACTGAATTTATTTTACATATCTTTAAAACACTTCAGGAACATAATTTATGCAATTCAATTAACTACATAACGTGCAAAATTACAAACATAAATTTATTACAAAACAATTTACTACTCATCTACATTTTGTGTGTGTAAAAGGGATTTGAAGTAATCATGATGTTCCGGTGGAATATATCGTAATTGGTCCATTATGTCCTTGAATTTTGCTGTTGTAATTTGTTGTTTTTGTTGTCCAAAAACTGAGGTTAAATTGTAAATACTAATTAATTAAAATTACCTTCATCACTACTTTCCGACATTATCAATAGTAAATATATTATCTTGATTATTTAAGTATAAATGGAGTTAGGCCACTTTCAAACTACACGGTTCGATTATTAAACTAACTCTGAAAACTTATGTGTCAAGAATTATCGTATTTGCTCGGATTATGAGCAACCTGAAATGCTTTACTGATAAATAACATAAAGTTGTACACGTAACTATGATAACCGGAAAAAATTGAAAAACGGAGTTAGGCCACTTTCAAAATAAACGGCTCATATGTTACGTTTGCACATTTACAAGAAAAATCGATTTGACGAGGAATCAATTGCAGCAAAATCCGAAAGTGCACTGCCGTTTTTGATCGTGCTGTATCTATCAGATAAAAACTTCGCGGTCGTACAATTTTATGGTGGCTAGGTATAGTAAAAGTGAGATCTACCAATTGCATTTGCAAGGAGAACTTCGGGTAACATGTACCGAACACTAATAAATCTCCATTTTGCAAAATTATTAAATTTTTAACTATTGTGCAAAAAGCCATATGTGTCTCCTAGACACACGCGTGATATTTAAGCGCTTTAACATCATACAAATGTACAAGTGGAATCACAACAAGCAGGCTATAACTAGTCTGCGCCAGTGAAGTCGAAATATAAACATAATTTACGACAATATAATAATACTGTAACAGCAGACATGATGAAGCAAATTTTTCTGCAGAAATTTGGGTATTTAAGAATTTAGAATTTTCGTAATTTGAAACTTGGAGAATTTGAAATTTTCGAATTTGCAAATTTGAAAATTTAGAAATTTAAGTGTTTCGTGATTTTGGAATTTAGATATTTGGAGAAGTTTAAGAACTTGGCAATATAAAAATATAGAAAATTGTAAAATCGGTTCAAGAACATTTTTAACCGCATTATCCTCTTGTACCCGTTGAGGATTTGGAACTTTAAAAATGTAAAAATTAGGTAATTAAGAAATTTCTGTATTTAAATATTTTTAAATCTAGAAACTTGGGAATTTGGAGAGTTAAGAATTTAAACATATAGGAATATAAGAATTTGTATATTTGAAAATTTCAAAATAGCAAATAAGAAATTTGAATCTTGAAAATCTAGGGGCATACTTCTAAAGTCAGAATTTTTGAATTTTAATATTTTAGATATACGTATATTTGAAGATTAAATGCACTTCCAATTCACAAGTGTAAAAGGCGACTCGTAGTCCCAGGTGTAAATATTTCACATGTTCCACACAGTATGATTGTACTAAATTAAATATCGCAATATACAAAAAAATGGATTTATATTACTTTTAAAAATAACGGTTCATATAATAAAGTTTTTCAATACAAATGTGTGTAGTTTCATCTTCGAAAGAACCAAACTTAAACAGTTTTAGGTAAATGTTGACAAAAGGGGACCCAGCCCCAAGTCACATTGTCCTTGACATATATTGTCAAGGTCACTGTCCTGAGTAACCTACAGCGGTTAGGTGGGGGGGGGGGGGGGGGGGGGGCTATGGTGGACGAATGGTGGCAGTGTGCCACAAGTCGGATCTCCCACCTCCTCGTGGTGTCCGCTAGAGTGGAGGCACTCTACGCTCTTCGGTAGCACTTCGGTGCTACCCAAAGGTGAGGGCCTCCATGCTAATGGGAGAACGGCGGGTCCCCCGGGGGGGGGGGGGGGGGGCTAAGATCACACTGTAAGCCTGTGGTTATGTTTCGCAGGAACGGGGAGCTTGCCTTAACCAGCTGGCTCGCAAGGAGTAAACCTTTATAAAAAATCCGCTGTGTGGTCGCGGGGCGGAATACGGCCACGGTATCCCCTGCCTATGGTATGAGTCCACTAAAAGAGGTGCTCCCGTTGTTTCCCAAGTAGGTCCGATGAAGTGTCGAGGCGATGCCGGCGGCGTCTTCGGACCCTGGCAGGGCCTCCTATGTCGGTAAGGCTCGCACTGAGGACCGAAAACGAGGGCGGCGGGAGCGTGAGGACGTCTGAAGTCAAGGTGTAAAGGCAACCGTGCCGAGGACTGCGTGGCTGCCCAGACGTAAAGCAGAGGCAGTCTCTAACGGTTCCCTCGGGGGTACCTACCGACCCCCCCGAGTATTTAGGCTTACCCGGGCATGGCGGCTCTGCCCGGGCGGACCCACGGACCGACCACACTCGTGGGAATGATATGGAGCAGAATTTCAAAAAAACAAATGTTGATGAAGAAGAGGAGGTTGTGGCGCGCCCCCAGGGGCCGTCACTTCGCGACGTTGGGGAGGAGCTAAGGGGAAGCAGGGACAATGTGCTTAGCACTGCCCTGCCGACCCCTCATACCACGCAGGACAGCAGCCGAAGGGGGTCCGTGGATTCCACGGCCTCTGAAGGTGCCGTCCTGACAAGAGGCATGGCCAGGCTGTTAGCCAAAGAGAAGCCAGTGGTGAGTCCCGCACCAACACCTGCGGGAGCTGGCCAGACGCGCGTAAGTGACCCACGCCCCTCAACATCTGGGGGGCTAGCGGAAACTTGACCGCGCCGGGATTTTGAAACCCCGACAGTCCGCCTGACGAGGGTAGATAGTAGGTCCCACTCTCTGAGGAGGGACCGTTCACCCGCCGGATCGGAGCGAGCGGATAGCGGAGAGGAGACCGACATCTCCTTGTCCTCCGTGGCGTCGCTGGGCCGGCTCACTTCGCGGAAACGCGCTAAGCCGCAGTCCGCGAGTGAGTACCGGACGCGCGGAGGCGAAGCGACAACTCCTTGAAGAACATCGCAAGGAGGCAGAGTCTACCGCGGAGATGTCGGTTTTCGACCCGGGAGTGGACCTGCGCCCGTCGTGTCGGGGTGCCCTTCCAGTTGACAAGGTTGATGATCTCGTCAGGAGGATGGATGGGCAGTCCGATGCGAAAATATTCGCTGAGGCTTTGGAACATGGGAGGGTGCTGGAGAAGGTGGCCTCCAACTCCAAAAACCTGAAGGGTACCTTCGTCAGAGCCATAAGGGAATCGACGAGGAACCTTCAGGCTGCTGCGGTGCACGCGTATCGTCAATCGCGTACATCGGTGGACGCACCGCAGCTGAAGCGGGAGAACATCCTTTTCCAGCAAAGGCTGAGGGCGCGGGACCTGGAGCTCGACTCCATGCGGAGGGAGGCGGAGGTGCTGCGCCGCGAGATGGAGGGACTCAAGGCCTGCTTTGGCGTCGACTCTCGAGCCAGGCCTGGCGTGGCTCGCCGTGGCAGCGCCTCTTCCGCGGCGGGAGACACTCCGGGAACCATGGAGGTGGAGGTTGCTCCCTCCTATTCGGGGACCCCTATAAGGGTCAGAGGGGAACAGACCTCCCCTGGCGCTCCCTCGCCGCGAGCATCCTCGCCTCGGGCCCCTTCTCCGCATCCCCCTCCCACTGCTGGTCCTCCGGCTCCACCACTGGTGCAGGGGAGTGATATGGCGTCTCTGCCCGGGTGGACCCACGGACCGACCACACTCGTGGGATCTATTATGGATACTTGCTCTTTTTCAAACCAATACAAATAAGATGTGGCCGCCATCTCAAAAAGCGGCCAACCAGGAGACGAGGACAGGAGTATAAGGATAGGGGAATGCACACTTACAATCCCGGTCATAAGATGCAGTGAAGCGCTCAAACCGCACGCGGTGAAGTTAGTGAAGCAAGACGAACAACCGGCCTTGTAGAGCAAAAACCGCCCTGGAGTTGTGACAAGGAGCTCCAGCAGAGAAGTGACGCCCGTCAACTCGGGCTCGGAGTCGATAACAGCCAGCGGCAGTCGCGCCAACGCAAAAGGACGGCTGAGGAGAGTACCGTCACAGGCGTCCCTGAAACGTGTCGGGACCGAACGCCGGTGCCGACCACAGGAGAAGGAAGAAAGGGATAGCCACCGCGGGGGATGCGGATTCAGACTCCAACTCGTCCGTCATCTCGGTAGGCTCCTGGGAAAACACGGAGTCAATGAGGCGGAAGGGACGCCCGCAGATCACCGGGTTGTACGTCGGAAGGGCGGCAGCAATCGAGCGTCTCAACGAAGCTAAGAGGCAGGAGTTGGAACTCGACCGGGAGATAAGGGTCGACGACCCACCCTACCCAATCCCCTGCCCAAGTAAGGGCAGTAAGCCCTTGTCAGATGTGGTGGACCTTATGAGGGAGGCCCGTGCGCTCACAACGGCGGACTTGGCGGCGGAGATCCAGCGCAGGACTGAGCTGATACAGCGGGTCGCAGCTTTCTCCGCTAACTTGAAGGGCTCGTCAGTCTACAGGCTAAGGGAGTCGGCAGTGGTGGTTCAGGCCTACAACGCCGAACTGGCCAAGAGGCCGACTATGTCCGAGAGTGAATCAAAGGCTGCCGAGGAGATGGAGTCGCTGCGATTCAGGCTGAAGCTGGCCGAGAAGCAAAGGGAAAAAATCAGCGCCGATATGGAAGTGCTCAAAAGGCAGGTCGAGCTGCTTCGCGGCACCTCGGCAGCCACGACGTGGTCAGCACCCGCTGGACTAGGAGTTGCCGTCCCTCCTGTAGAGGCCAGAAGGGAACCCAGGAGAAGACTGCTCTTCACGTCCTCCTCCAAAGGGATGATGTGAAGAGGAAACAAACGGGAGAGCCGAACTGGATTCCTCAGCAGTCGGGCCCGGTGGCTCACGATGCTGCAATCGGCGGCTTGGGTGGAGGAGAGGCCGGAACTGCCTTAGAGGATGGAAGAAGAGGAGACCTCTAAGCAGGTGCCGGTGCCGCACCCCAGGGAGTCGCTGAGGAGAAAGGCGGCATTAGCTTCGGCTCAAACGCAACAGACGAGGGAAGAGGAAATCCAACCAAGGACTGGCCTGGAGCTGATCGTGGTGGACCTTATACCGAAGGTCGAAGAACTGTCCGCGCAATTGCGCGGAAGAGAGGAGCGGAACGCGAGCAGCGGTGGAGGGCAGCGCAAGGCACTTAAATATTGAAAGCCACTTTCACCTCTAGAAGAATGTAAATATAAACAGTTGACACAGATCATCGTATTGTTAATAGAATATAGCATAGCTTATCGCCGTCCACTTTTTTTTTAAATTATATCCGAAAAAACACTGGCTCATATTACCACGAACACTTTCTATGTATATCTACTGCAAGGATTATTACTCATTATTTGATATTATTGTTTCACTTTTAATTTCATAAAAAAATATTGTATTGTGGTATGTGTGTGTATCTGTACTTTGTAATTGTATGATCAGCATGAGTGCATATTATGAACGAAGCTTGCGTATAATATGATTGAAGTTTGCATGTAATGAAGATTGCTAGAAGATTGTCTTTTGGGTGGGATTGAATGTTTTTGAGGAACGAAGCGAAGAGGGCATTTCTGTGAGTGAAATCGTGAGATAAAGACGTACGAGATTTATAATTCGAGAGATTCCATTTGTGTTGTGTTTAATTAATTATATCTATTTATTTGTTAATAAATTTCATTAATCTTCTTTATTATTAAATATTATTCTACAGTATTATCAGATAACAGTCCGATAATTCATGTTTGTGAGTACTATTTTGTAATAACTATTTCTTTTTATATTTTAGTTTTATAAGAATTACTGCTTCAGTGACTGTCATTAGCCACATTCAACCCATGTGTTAAATATTTTATCGAGTTCCACATGATAATAAAAGGGCATCAAGATCTGCGTGCATCAATTGCGTAATGTCTCTTGTGAGAACAGGCCATACGGCGAGTTAATGGTAAAGCAAGGGAAGTTCTGCTTTCCGACACATGCGGACAGGCAAGTCTATAAAGTAATACAGGATGTTTCCGGTTTGGTGGTATAACCGAAAAAGGAATGAATCTACGCGAAAAATAAGCCTAAAATGTAGAATAATAATTTTTCACATGCAGCATGGCTAAAGTTTGGGACATCATTACTTTGTATAACCGGATATTATTCCAGAAATATAGAAGAATTACAACGATTCTGAATGTTAGATTATATTAGAAAGAATCCAAGAGTTTGTTTTCCCAATTGTTATTCAAATACATAATTCATTTGAGTAAAGAACAAAAAGTGGTATTGGTTCGGAAAAATATGTATATACTCGCCTACTGGTCAGTTGTACCGAAAATCAGTTCATATTTTTACGTGATTTTATGGATCGACGAAGTGAAACTTGGCAAACGAGAATAAAATCGTGCCAGACAAATAGACAATCATTGTGTGTTAGGAATGGTTGACACTAACTCAAGCAACTGTCGTACGATTATAATCGAGAATCGTGTGGCGTCTACAATACTACTAGTTATAAAGAAACACGTTAATGTCAGGAGTGAAATTCACATGAACTTTAAAAGTGCAGAATACAACAGTAATAGTGCAGAAGACAACATACACAAAAGTGTTAATAAAGAGTTCATAGGCAAATGTTATTTACTTTGAATTTCGGTTCGATAACGGCCAAATTTCGATTTAACATTAACTAAATAAAATTTAATGAATGTTAGTTATCAGTGGTACGCATATCTAAAAAAATGAAACCAAAATAGTATCCTGCAAAAGACTGAATAAATGGAAGGATATATTTTCACGAAAATAAATTTGTACTTTGACAGTACAAATATTCTTTTTCCATTTATAAATGTTGCTTAAAAATTTCTCCACTGGACATTAGATTAATACTTATATGTGGTATGCACTACAGAGCCAACGGGTGACAGTTTCCGTTAAAATAGCACCGTAGGGTGTTTATTACTTTTTATGGTTTTTATTTAAATGTCAGCCGGATGCAGCCTTCTTAATCTTTTTCTGATACGGGTTGTGATATTTCTGCAGTTATTTGATTAGGATACGCTTTAATTGTCTCTTTATATTTCCCAACATATCTGATTATTTCTTTCTTAACTGTTGTGATTTTTAGATCATTACGTACGTTGTCGTTTCTGAAGTACATATATACAGTGCATTAACTATCTTAATATTTGTGATTATAGTAATATAAATTTTGTTACATATATAACTCTTTACAGCGATTCTCCATAATGATACTCCATAGGTCCATAACAGTTTCATAATAGTTTCCTAAGTTTTCAGGTAAGTCTTAAATCCAAATGGAGCCCTAAATATTTTACTCGTTTTGTTGGAGGAATAATAATGTTATCAAATTTGACGTGCAGTGATTGTTTCTTGCAGAGCGTGAATGTGATGTAGTTGCATGCTTTTAGTTGTTATGCTTTTTTTTCTTCATGAACCATTTTTCGTAACGTCCCCAGAACTTCCATAGTGAGCAGTTATTAACGTAGATAAGTAAGGAAGTTCCGATATACCTTTTCTTTATTTCCTTCTCGACCGCAAATTACCAACCGCACTGTAGAAGTTAATACGGTAAGGGTCAAGAGTAGATCACGCGTTACGTGGAACATTGCTAAATTACATCACCTATCGATAGCGCGCGCGTTGATTAGAAAGAGAAGGAAAATATACATGAAAAATAAATTATTATAAATTATCATTTAAATATTAAAATTATTAGACATTAGTTCATCATAAATCTGAATGTATTTTTAGTTACCAAATTATGTACTTTTTCCGATTAATTATTTTCTTATTAAAACACGTATAATATCCCCTTTATTTGTGCATATAAAATTTACTAAAACTATGATTTAGCAAGCCAATTTGTAAAAATTTAATTGACAATAAATCGAAATACATTTTTAACAATCAAATCAATGCATATTCTCTACTATATAAAGCATAATAAGCTTTGGTACAAGTTTGAGCAAAATCGAAAAAACCATCCCTTAGGGAGGGGGTTGGGGGTGTCACAGAGGATTGTACCGGGCATCTTCGGAAAGGCCGCAACCTAAAGAACCACATCCTGTAAACAAATTTCGGATTTTTTCTTTTTTTCTGTCAAATTTAGAGCCTTCTTTATCGGTTTTTCGACCCCCTAGTATTCAAGGGGTGGTCGATACCGCAAGGGGGTGGCAGGGAACAACGGCTCTCCTGAAGCATTGAGATAACCCATGGGCCTAACTATCCTCAAAATTTCAAAGTCCTACCTCCTGATGGTTGAATAATATTTAAATTTAATTTTGTTGAATATGAAACTGCACAGAAAAAGATTGTATTCTATAATTTTGACACATTTTTTCATGACGATTCACTCTCTTTTCGGTTGTACCAGCATTTTCGAAACACCCTAGATATAATGTAGAATATTCTATACTATTCTATACCATAGTATGTATGAAGAATTTGAGTATACATAGTATGAAGGAAATTTATACGAAAAAGGTTTTCAGATCTTCTACCTTTGAAATTATAAAGCTCTTCAAGGTCATATTTATATATACACCCGACAAACAATATCACCAATACACTCGTAAAAAGTTTTATTAATTCAATGTTCCATAATTTTGTTAACATTCGCAAAAATTTGTTTAAACTAAGAGCGAATTGTTTGAACTTCCTATTTTTACATCTACTATATTTTATTTTACTGGATAGCCAAGAAATTGTGGTTCCTTACAAAGGAACTGTCACATTATAAAACTTTGAGAACGGCTATGGCTAGTAGCCAAGTGCTACGTACATCATTTTAACTAAGGGCACTAGAAGTTATGATCTTTGCCGCCAAAACAAGCCAGCTATGTTCAAAGCGAATGTTTCTTTACGAAGTTATAACCATTTACAGTGATGGACAAAAGTATTCGTCCACCTTGAAAAGTATTCGTTCATCTTGAAAAAGTAATTACAGAATTGGGTAATCATCTATTTAGAAGGTGTGAAGCTGTGATAATAACTCGAGGAGGAAGTGTAAAATACTGATACCACTATTTATTGCTTAATAAATAATTAATTAATATTTTTCTCTTCTTGCTGAATAAATAAAGATTAGCAACAATGTATGCAAAACTACGATTAGTTAAGATATTAATCCTTGTAGCAAATACGAAAGATAGAACTGGCGAGCAGTATTCTATTTTGAATAATTACCAAATATTATTTAAATATGCGTAAATGTTATCTAAGAAGAGAAAACTAGAGAAAATATGTTATCGAAACGAGATGGCGGAAAAGGTATATGACTTTCGAACGAAACTATTCTCTGGTGAACAGGCTCCAGTCAGATTTACGTAAACTTAACAGTTATGTATCGTAAAACATAACTAGTGAAAGTATAGATAAACCAGGACTGGTACTGAAGTATCAAAGGTAAGAGAAATTTTCCGGAATGAATCAAACAGCATTTTGTGTTTTCCATATTCACGTAATCAGGTAAAAAATGTTTTCTGTACACTGTACTAAAAACGAAGTGAATTGATTGATTTTCACTTTTATTTTTGACCGCTCATTTACAATAAATGATTCCTGTATATTCTTATGCATTGAATACGAAACTATAGTTTTTAACTAACAGCGCTAATTTTATAGGAACTTTATTGACAAAAATATTGAAAATTTTCAACGCTAAATATATTTTGAGATTAAACAGTAGTAGTTATTTAGTTATCCTAGATAATTATTCTATGAAATGTCTTAAATAAAATAATAAATTATATTGTTGGTTTAAGAACACTTAAATATGATTAAGCAATGACCGATTTGTTTTAACAATTAAAGTTCTAGAAGAAAGTCTAATTACCACAATTTTTGACGAAAAATATTAAGAAAACAGTCGATTCGCGTGTGTTTTTGAATCGCAAAAAATACACAACAGATGCTGTTAAAATAAGGTAAAGGTCTCAATAATCAAACAATTAAGGACGCCGTTCATCATTGAATACAGAAATTAAACAATATTTGTGGCAAATTCGGTCATCAATTATTAATATCCCAAATATTAAATATAAAATATGTATTTGTAGTACCGTACTTTTAAGAAGCGTTGACATCCAATATAAAATTATAATATAAAGACTATGATAGACAATACGTCGATGTTTTTGAAGAAATGCAGTGAGAGGGGAGGCAAAGGCTCGTTGGTTTTTTCCAAACAAATAAAGAGTAGTGTAGAAACGTCAAATGTGTCGTGCGATTCCCGTAAAATGTTGAGATAATTACGTTGCAGTTTCTGTAAAATTACTAAATTCGTTAAACCATTCTTATTTACATCTATAAATATATTCTTTTCTATAAATTAGTTTCATTATTTTCTTCATTTAACAAATAATATCAAACAGCAATATTTTGTGGAATTAAAATATCTTATTTATAATAAATTTATTTCATTAGTTACGGTAGATTTCTTGCTCCTGAGTTAATGTCCACGAAGTGCCTTTTTAAAAAAATGTTGTTTCTTTTCTTTTTTTCAGCATTCCGAAGAATTTATGTGATTTTATAATGTAAGGAAAATGATTAAAAGAATATTATTAAATGTTAGGTTATGTTGATACTACGACGAGTTTAAGAATAAACAAAATTATATTTTTGTATAGTTATTATTAACATAAACGTATAGAATACAAATCACACTTACTGTAATACAACGAGTATTAACAATCTAATATAATGACGATTGTTCAATACCGTCGATTTGTTTCATAATTTATGTTAACAATTTATGTCTTCTACATACTAGTGGAAGAGCAGAATAATTTCAATATTGACCGAACACAGTAAGGCTCTTTGGACGACTCGACATACATATATTCGCCGTTTGTCTATTAGTTTGCCTGTACCAATGTTACAGGCTGCAATTTTGAGTGTTTTGATTTGAAACTTTGAGAGTAGATTCATGATTAAGTTAAATTAGCTGTATAAACTTCTGCATTAATCTGACAGCAAGAACCTATCACTATCGATGTCATCGAATCGATAAAAATTTGTAATTTGATATCGCTTTTAATCATTCTTGATATATAGAATCGATTGGAGTCACGTTAAAACCCTATAAATTATCGCTGACGACAATCGTCGCGAAATCAACAATAATTGTGTTGGATCGTTTATCGTTTTCGATAGTTTCAAACACGTTTAATCGATTGAATGATCTTCAACATCTCTACATCTCATTCTTGTTCTACGTATATGATTAGTCGGTATTCTGAATTTTAAATACGCATTCGAATTCGTGAGAAACACCTGGCGTGTCGACATCAGTTTATAATATACATAATCGGCAAAATGGGTTATTAACACATTGAGCGTCAGGTCAGTCCGTAGGAACCGACAGTGAAGTTTTCACTTGGACGGCATAGATCCTCGGTACTATGGGTAACAAAATTTTTTATAAATAATAACTGTTCATAATTGGTATACTTGTTCACTGACTGCACCATGACCAGTCCAAACGAAAACTGAAAAAGTGAAACAAAGTAATCTTTTATTCATACTTTCTATCCCAAAAACACCTTGAGCGCTCGGCACTAAATGCTCGCCTGCTGCCGCTTGAGCGGAAAAGATAGCAAAATCGACGTCGTGCTAAAAGTGTTTTTAACAAAACCTATAATATTGACTTTGTAAATTTTACTTAAATTTTAGTATACATAATTCGGCTTGACTATATTAGTTGAAATTGAATTAATAATTTTATGCTCACTAGAATTTGTGAGCACATACTAATTCGAGGAGATAATTCAAGTATCTGGACGTGACAGAACATGAAATCTGAGGCCTGCACCGATCAATATCGCTTCTTAATGTTTAGTAATGCTTCCTAATCGTTTAGTTTCCGATTCCATCTTATCTTAGCCAAGTTGGATATGTTACCCTGGTAGAGTGTTAACGAGATTTTACTACAGTTTAGCAAACTGTACAGATCGCACAGAAGTGGTACTTATAGATGATGTCCTCATAATCGATAAACACATACAACAGAAATTACTGTCAACTTCGCACCATTTTATCAAACTAAGGCAAAGGTCCTAGTACTCAAACGAGTAGCCGTAATTAGTAATTGAGTGGGAATTTTATCAATAACAACGTTTCTGATTTCTTTAGACGTTTAAATTAATCGAACTATGTGATAAAATGTATTAACTTTGCATAGATGTAATTATAAATTTTGATAGTTTAATATCAATATTACACAAAAATATTATTGCACAGTACTCCGAAATTCAACGCCTTTAAACTCATTTTGTAATGGCTTGAATAAGCAATGGAGCAAGGTAATGACAACAGTTAAGAAAAATTTTCTACGTGAACAATGGTAACTGCGTACTCTGTCATTAAATACCGAGATTCACTACCTGAAGACATTTTTTAAGTCTTCGGTATTATGTAACAAAACTAGATTTTAAAAAAAGTTATACAATTTTGAAAAGTGTATTTAAAAATTAGGTAAATGTTTCAGAAATTAACCACTCTTAAAAATTCAAAAATTAATAATTCATCCCGATTAGTAGCTGACCACTACGAGAAATGTATTTTATTCGCGAAATGTTCAGAACATATGAATTTTTTTTACCTAAACCGTATAATTATTCTTAACGGAAATGTTAAAGAAATAGAAATATAACAACATATTACTTACAATAATGAATTTAAATGCTCGTTATTAGTAAATATACTTCACTTCACACATAATTTTTTTAAAATTGTAGCATCTGAAGTTTACTTTCATTAAAAGTGTACAACTTAGAAAAACCTTATTTTTTATGTTATCTAAAAATTAGCCAACTATTGATACATAGTCAATTACTAATATCTTTACCTTACTGCATTAAAATTCCAATTAATTAATGTTATATAATTTTTTAAATGGTAAACTTGCTTCATACTTATGACATAATAAAGAATTCAAATTAATGTTGTTTCTTATGAATTTTTTTTAAATACATGAAATTGAATATTGTGTTTTTTCACTAGTTCACGTGAAGGGCACGTTGTCAGTTGTTGATTCTGACCATGTTTGGCATCTAGCTTATTATACGTCTCATTATACATTATATATCATGCATCTAGCTCTTCATATTCATTGTATATCTATATATTTAACATTTTTACAATATACTATAAAATTTTTACAATTTTAGGCATTTTATTTAAAAAACGTAAATTAATCAAAAATGAAATGGATTTTTCGTAGTATTTTATTACACAAAAAGTGGCTATCACATAACACTTTCAATGCTAAGTGAATTTTTAAGTTATGATTTACTATCACATGTGTATACGTATAGTGAACTTTTAATTTCTCTTATATTCACAAGAGTTTTATTATATTTACGATAATTGATTATAAAATTCGCCGTTAACTCCTTGCACTTTTGACAATTTTTGTGGGATTTTTGGCCCATTTTGAGAAAATTTAATTTTCTGTCAAAAAATCGTATCTGACACTTTTAATCTGTCCATGAGTGGTTAAGATGGAGTTTTATAGTATTTTGATGACGTATATTTATGTTTCAATCGATAAATATAACGATTCTGCTGACCATTTGTCATCACTCTAACAATAAGAAGAAATCTAAGATAAATAATCTTAGATAAGAACGTATACTGGATTAGAATTACATTCCTGACATTTGTATATAAAATATATATATCGGCAATTCAATGGCTTTTATGTTTTGCTAACTTGTAAAGAATATATCAGTGTCTGAATATTAACTAGGCATAAAAATACATTTTGATTAGAGTGATTTACTCAACTAAATATTACAGTAAAAAGAAGTTGCCAATGTATTCTCAATTTATAATGAATCTTTCTATAAAATAAGTAACATAAGATCTAAATTAACGTCTCTTATGTAAAACAACAAATACAAAAATATTACTGAAATAGAATTTCCAAACAAAGTCACGCATATGACTCCAAAGTTATATTTATTATAAATGAATTAGTTAATTAATTGCTACCTATGTTTGAATAACAACACTGCAGCAATGAAATAAATTTTATATTTATAAACATTAATGATTTAACGTGAACAGAAATAAACCATCAAACCAAGTATCAGATAAAAAGTAAATTCACGAGCTTTAATCAACAAGTGTCCTTATTGTGCAACCAAATCTTTACAAATCATATTCTATAACTTCCAGACTCTTTCTCTTTAACAACTAAATTCTCTACAATCACATATCGAGTAAAATTACATTGAAAACATTAAAGAAAGAGTGCAACTCCTTTAATGTTAACATTAATTGTTCAACACCAAAAGATGTAACATGAAAAGGCTTCGTAAACAGATAGAAAGGAATACAATAATAAATCTTGCTAAACGCGAATAAAAATCATTCTTAAGAAAAATATTCTTTTTCTTTAATTACACTGAATGTTCGTATGATAAGACAATATTTCTTATGAATCTCCATTTTCGCATCATTTAATGGCTCAGATATACAGCTGTTCACCTGCTGCCAAGATTATACCACATACATATACACATAAAAAATATAAATGTTACAGAAATATAGAATTGAAAGAAATCTATTAGCCGTTCTTACTAAATGCGTTGAAGAAGAGAATTATAGACTAGCTTTAAAAACTTTAGCAAAAACGCTCACGGTTGATAACCCGTAATTATCCTTGATTGGCAATTAAGGAAAAATGTAAATGTAAATTACAGTGGAGAACATAATAAAAACTAGATAGGGCATTATACCAGACATGTTCTACACACTAGTAACGTCGATTTATTACAAAATGTAAATTCATAGATGCAATAGTTATTTTATATACAGGGTGGCTCATTTAAGTTGACATTGTAAAAAATCTCAAAAACGTGTGATTTAAGAAAAACAAACTGACACGTGCCGTTTGTAGTTCGAGTAGGGAGTCAAATGACTTTACTAATTATTTAACGCTTGGGCGTCTTCGAGGTTATTTCAATCATTACATGAATAATGAACTAGACAACCGTCGTGTTGAAACCACATGTTTTACCTATCTGCTAGCCTTAGATCATCAAGTAATACGGGTAATTTGCGATCCAAGGAGTTCCAATATTTCTTTCCATCTAATGTGCCATCAATAATTCTTAAGGTACTAACGATATGTGAAGATATAAGCCTACCAGATGTAATATTGAACTTACACCAAAGTGGTTCAAACAAAAGTCATGCATTTTTTCACGTAGAATATGATTCTGGAATCAAAAATATGGGTTTATGATTAAAAAAAGACAAGATGATCCTAGAAATAATCTCCAAGACGCCTATGCATTAAAAAGATAGAAATGCCATTTGTCACTCTACTCGAAATACTAAAGAATATGTGTCAGTTTGTTTTTCTTAAATGTCACGTCTTCGAGATTTTTTACAATATCAACTTATATAAAACATCCTGTATAAAAATACATTAGAAAATAAAATTATACAACTTCAAAACTGCAAATTATATAAACAAAGTAAGAGAGAATAATAATCTAATATAATATTAAATATATGTAAACAGAAGTATAGCATATTTGGTATGGTATATATTTATTTCATTTTTACATCGTTTATACATTTAAAGTAACATTAATAAATAAGTAAACAAAGAACAAAGAAGGCAACGAAAAATAATGAAAAACTAAAAACTGTTTCGTTCGTCTTTAATGAGTCTTATGACGTATTCCGCACAAGAGTTCCGTTTATAAGTGTTCCGGTTTCACCGGAAGTTACGTGAAATTGTGCTAAGGTAATAAGACTTAAATACCCAATAGTATGTCAACGAGATAATTATAAATGCATATCTTGGATACAAAAGCATAGTGTTACTAATCGAGCACAAAACTAAAGTACCATTTATATCTATGTTTCGATGGGATAAAAAGTTGTGTTGTGCCGGCAAAGTAGCGTACTCATGCAACATTATGTTTCAGATAACAAAACATAAATATGTACAATGTCTCAATTATTTGTAAAATGTTTTTTTTTATCATAATTTTTATTGTAGTTATTTTTTCAAAGTAATATTTTAACACAATCTTAGCAGAAGGTAGCACAACTTAACACAACTGAAATAACTGAAATTAATAAAAAATGGTAAAATTACTTAAAAGATGTTTGTTTACGTCTTCTATTATATTTTACATATCACGGTTGTAATGTTAGAATGCAAGATAATTTTGTAGAATTATTAAATTATATTAATTTTACAAATGAGGAATTAACTTCTAGTAAGTTATTGATAGCAATTATTACCAGTTGTATTCGAATATCGTCAATTATTATTAACATCTATGCTATTAATCCCCATTCGTTTGTTGTGTATTGTGTGATAGGTGCACAGCCATACTTATATTGCATACATTAATGATCCTCAAGGGAATAATAAGAAAATGTTGCTGATTTAAACAAGATGTGACCTCGAGTGATAAAATAAAATAATGTTCCGCTTCTACTTTTATGAAACTAAGTTTTTAAATTGAAGCAGTGTTAAAAGATGTAATGCTTCTTCCTTACTACCCTATGGATATAACACGTCAACCGGTTCGGATGTAGAATCCAATACACGAATCAACCGCTTCGGACCTAGAATTTCATAGCGTCAACGTTTCGGACGCCCTTCATAACGTTTCATCGCATCATTCGTATTCGAATGTATATTATCTCAAATCGATTATTCGTTAAAATTACTGTCGTGTCAATATTCGGACACGATCTAGCACAAACTACTATTCTTAAAATTTCTTTCGAATAAACTCGCATCACGGTTAGAATTCACCGCTGATTACAAGACTCGACCATTTTTTAATCGAAGACGTAATTGCTAAACTTGCGCGAGTCAGCATACTCCTCTTGTTGGTTTGTTCAGAAATCGATACAAACGAACCCCTTGAGGTACAAACGAAAGTGAAGATGATACAAACGGACACAAACACAGATGAATACAATACAATTTGAAGAAATGAAACTTTTTGAAGTCAGGTACCAAGTTCGAGTAAGTAAGTACGTTAATCTCGTGTCGTCCCTCTTTCCTTAAAATTGGTAACAGTAATAAAATTTTTTTATGTTATGAAGTAGAACAAATGTGGTACTAAAAGTATCCGCTTTGCTTATTTTTGTCAATTTTAACGTGTGGTTCTGCCAGGTTAATATGAAGCTGAGAGCACCACGATTTTTTTGAAAATGGTACGAATTGCAAAATTATTTTTTAGCACAAATGAGTACAAAATAAGTACTAAATATTCCACTGTGTCGGAAATGATTCTGCTCGTTTGGTCCTGCTAGCTTCGGAGAGGTATATGTGCCTATACTGTATAAGTATATTTAAAGACTAAGCGCGAAAAGTAAAAACTTAACACTTCATTTTATCATCGAAAAATACTGAATTACATCAAGTAATTTTCTTTTTTGAGAAATATAATGGCATCATTTAGCTCAATAATGTAGAGTTCCGCAAAGCAAATTAAATATTTTAGTTATAAAAAATAACACAAATAAATTTTTGAAAAAAAGTAACATCCATTAGTAGAATACATATACTTTTCTGTTATCTGAAATTATTTGCAACAAAAGATCGTATTAGTTTTTTAATACAGTAATCTACTATTATAAGTTTATTTTGTACCAGTAATCTCTGATTTTATATTTAAGTCAGAATCTCTGATGTAAAATGTTAATTATAATACATAAAAACTAAGATAAAATTCTATTTCTACTATGTAAAAATTTATAAGTTACATGATTCATATGAACAAATGCTAGCAAAAGTGTTTATAAAAATTAATTCATTTTTATTTATGCATGCTTTGAGTACATATTAATACATCCATTTATCAATGAAAGCATGGGTTTTGGTCCTTCATTTACTAACCAGGTTAGTAAATGCATACAGTGACTAGAAACTGCCAGGAACTTCGTACGTTTATTGAATTAACGCTTTTACTGTAATATACGCAACCATTCTGTACAGTATAACTTAGTTACACATTGCAGTGGATCTTGTGTATAAGTTCGCCACTCCAGAATGAAATTGGTATAATTTCGCCAAATTTCTACTATGTATTTCAGTTTTAAAGTAACGAATTGTCTGGTTTTGAACTAGTAATTATTTCAGATCACAGATAAACGTACAAAATGCATTTTATATTGTAAATTGTCACGAAATAGCTATTCAGAAAAAAAATACAAAACTCTAAATGTAAACTGACGAAGATATGTGCGCCTGCCTAATTCAATATCGGAATGAAATAATGACAGACTAATTTTGTAACGCAAAGAATATAATAAGAAATAATCAGATATTTTAAATAGGTCATGTTAAATTAATTTGGCCAACAGCCACGCGATACTCCCTTCAGAAAAATGTCCAAATACCGTGGCGACATGAAGACGCGACACGATTGTCCTTCCGTCTCTTACGTCTTACATACGCGCTATTTGGCACATTTGCTTTGCGTCGATATTATTAATCAAATCGTAAATAAAAATTTTATCTGATCAAGGGAAGAAGCACAAACACGCGAAAAAATACAGCAAAAATTTTACAAAGGCGATTAACCTTTGAAAGGCCGAGTTGTCAATTTCAGTTAAAACAAAGAAAATTATTTTCTTTTTAATTTATTTTTACTGCGTTCAAAAAGTACAATGTAAAAAAATAAAATTCACAATGCAGAATTTTAAAAAGTTCAAATAAAATAATGTGAACGCTTGTTATTTATGAAAAACCCAACATAATTGTCTTGTAAACATCAGCAAATGCCACTGAATAGTGTTGCAAATATATTTTTAGACTTAACAATTATTTTTACTTCTTAACAATCGTAATACTTCGGTAAAATAATGACTTATTTCAAGCAAGAAGGAAACAGCACCGTTGTCTGAATTGTCTTTTCGGAAATGTATACAATAAAGACACCTTTAACTTCATTTACGGCAATTGGGATTTATTTTCTGAGCAAATGGAAAAATTAACTTTACATGTGGTCAAGAAGAAGAAGTTAAAGAGTAAAGAGTTATGCACATTGTATTTCATAACAAACGGTCAATGAATTTAAGAATGATAGTAAAAATCACTATAAACAAGAAGAATCATATGAATTCTGATCATATTTACAAGTTAAAAATGCTTGTTGACAAACACATAATATTCCTTTTTGTAACAGAAACTTATGCAAATCAACTTATGTTATTCACACTTTAACTAGTCATTACACAATTAATCAAGGTGCTTGTTATGATAATTACAGATTTAATAGGATGAATTAATAAGAAGGAATGATTAAGTAGATTGAGTAATAATTAAATAGATCAGCCTTTTTCAGTTGTTTACAGATTCATACGTGTGCACAAATTAATGAAAAGTGAGTATATTATTTTAGAACACTGTTACATCAAACGTTTTGTAATATTGTATTCTCATTCATAAATGAATACAATTATCGAAGACTAATGTAAATAAACCAAGCAACGTTAGGATTTTTTGATCTTTCAATACAAATTTTCAAAAATGATCATTATTGTAATAGTAATCAATTTTTAAATAAACAGTATAATCTTTTTATTTCTTTCTGTAATAAAGTTTTTATTACTTATTGCAATATTTTATAACTGAATTTGTTCGGCCGCGAACCGAAACTGCGCGATTTATTGCAGGGCCCATCTGGTTCGGTGCGTAGGCCACCGTCAATAGTTTTTTCCCTCATTACGGGTCACTCTTTTGTCTATTACATCCGGTCCAAACGAATCTTATTGTAAACACGTACCATAAACCAGCTAACAGCTGTACCTCTCGTTTGAAACACTTTTGAACAAACAAAAGCATAGAATTTCTCTTAACCATTACCTTCGGAAACGCGAGGGTGTTCAGGCGATTTCTATTATAAAAAGTAGTCAGTCAAACGTTGAAACTTGAGCGAGTCGGATTGAAAGTCGAAAAGTCCATCGTGAATGAGAAAGTTCCGCGTAACTTAACATAGCGTAACCAATGCAGGATCGTTCGGAGATCATCCATAATACCATTCAAGCGGGATCCTGCACTTCTCGAATGGGCCACATGCAGGGTGGTAGATCGTACATTGCAACACTATTCGAGTGAGTCCTACCCTCCCCGAATAGATCATCGTGGATAATCTCACGCTACGTGGATTACCACACCAATCGAACCGCACTGAGCGAGACCCTGTTCTCCTCAAATCGACCCACACTGAGCGAGATCCTCCTCAACTCAATCACCAAGCAACTCGACTGCATACACACTGTATACATACTCACACACACTTTCACCATATAATCGTTAACAAATACATATTTTGTAAGGGGTTTTTTATGCGGCAAGGCTTTTTCCCCTAATTCGAATCATACGAGCCAATAAATTATCATGATTTTTGAGGCTCAATCACGTTTAAACAATTTTTATTTTACTCTCTTCCTCAATCGAATTCATCCATTCTTTTGAAACACGAAATCTCTCCATGTTGGAAAGATTTCGACGATACAGAATTCCTAGTGTCACGTAAACTACATCTGTGCCAAATTTCAAAGTATAAAAGAAGTTCGACTAAATAAGATTTATGGTTACAAAATATCTGTACTCGTATAGAGTTACCGAAATGTCAATTGCTCCACGTAGCATTTATTTGAAATTTCGAATATTCTGTAAAGCTAAATGCATCCTGCATATCATGATAATATTAAGTGGATTGCTTTTGACATAAAAATTTACTTGGAAAATAAACAATTTAAAAAAAAACGTTATGCGAAATTTGTATTATTTCATTTAATATGATGCTTTGTTTGCAATATATAGTTCAAATCTTTTACGTCACCTTCACATGCCAATATTAACAATTGGAGCTCCGTTAGCTCCAAGTAAAAAGTCGAATAATCAAAATTTTGAAGCAATTCGCAAAAATGGTGCGCACATTTCTTTTACGCGAGTCTTTTTCATGCAATGAATTACATTATTTATGCAGTCATTTTGTATATTGTATTTTAAATTTATTTTCTTACAAGTTCTAAAAATATAATGTGTATATGTATATTTATAGTAACAAGTGTACAACTTATTCGACGATATTGAAACGTGTCAGTGTTGCATGACTAAGGATTAACCGTTTGAGTCCCAGGGGGTATTGAAAAAACACTGTCGAAGAATCCCAAACAGCGCAACCGCGCTTTCTATAAACGAGTATGAAAAGACCCAAGCGGCGCGATAGCGCTTGTTTTATTTTATGTCGAGAAGCACCAAATTTTTATTTTGTAATGTATTATTCCATTATTATAGTATTATTCTAACTATTGTAAAATGTACTATTTATATTAAAAGGAGCTGTGTGACATACTTGCTTCAGTAAATCTGAGCGCGCAACTTCGACAATCGGTAACGCACCGTCAGTTGTCTACAACGTGCGAAATGTACTGGGTTTTCTCGACATAAAATCTGAACAGCGCGATCGCGCTGCTTGGGACTCAAACGGTTAAAGTACATTCTGTTGAATTAGTCATTATATGTAAACTTGTTTAAATAAGTATCGTTAAAGCAATATAATATTTAAATATCCAGACATTAGAATTAGTCAACAATGGTATATTATTCAGTACACAAAAAATAAGAAATGTTTTTACTATACTGTCAATAATTTTTTGATTTAATTAACAAAAAAGATTGGTTGTTTCGAATTATAGTAGTGACAGTGACATCCGTGAGTATTGAATAAAATTTTGCTTTCTATGGTTATTATTTTTTCTATTAAGCTATTTAATATAAATAAGTATTTTTAAAAGTTATATCTAGTAGCTTTTTCATTTCCACCGACACACTTTATTAATGCGGTTTTTATTCGCGTAAAATGAAACCATGTGGAATGGATACTCCACGTAAATTGAGAGACGCGTGTATTTTCACCATTTTTGTGAATTACTTCAAAAATTCTATTGTTCATGCTTTTAATTGAAGTTTGTATGACTGACATACGTACATTATTTCAAACATGGTTTATTCTGCTTTCAGCTTTAAAACTGTAGCACACTGCTTTGTAATAACATGTACTTTTCAAGCTAAAATTTTCCAAAAGATATTCACTTTTCAGAATATGAATGCTTCATGAACGAAGTTAAAACCTCCAATTGTGGAATTAAATTCTACAATATTTTTACACACTTTTCGGAATTAACTTTCATTAATATCCAACATCGTGGTAATCCTGATGTATGTCAACATATTTCAGTTGTAACAGTATGACGCCTGGCAGAAAACGGGCGATTAAATAGATCGCGAAAATAATTGAATACAAACAATTGCCATTTTTGCACATACAATATTGGGGCCCTGATTGAGAAATCTCCAGATTATCATTTTTTATACATATAATTCTAAAGATGGCAGTAAAAAAACAATGATTCGGAAAACATACGGAGAATAATTCAAAATATTTTTACCCAAAGTGTCATCAATCTTCTAGGTATTTATCGTAGAATTCAAAGACTCTTTAAGATCGCTTTTGACGCGGGACAATTTAGATGGTCGTTCAGAAACTTCCATACGCTTCTGGATACGCCAGAAAATTTCTCTGATCTGTCGAGAAAAGTGCCACTATTTGGCCTATTTCAAAATTCATCAACTTATTTGACTTTCCCATTGTAACAATAATAGACCATAATGTACAATAATACCAATAAAACTAAGTACTAATGTAACGTAAATAACTAGATACTAATAATAATAAATCAATAATAAAAGTCTTTAATAAGAAACAAATAATCACGAACATCTATCTAAAACTTTTTGCCGGTAAACCATATTTTATTCATTCTTTCCTTCTGATTTTGCTTTCTAGCAACAAATCTTACAATTATATTCATGTTGACTTACTTCATACTCAATTGCATTTATTTCTATAGTAAATATAGCTACTGATTTATAGTATGAAGTTGTAAACTTAAAAAAAAGCAAGTATGTTCAAACCTCTAATATGGCCGTTCCTTTACCTTTATGCCAAAAACACAACCCGGTAATGCAATATATGAATATTTTGTATTCTAATCATTTTTTGCAAGGTATTCTAGACAAACGATAAAACAATTAATCAAAGATTCATCGCGACGTACATTTTTGTAAAAAAATACAGTGCGTCCAAACTTTTGATATGAAGTGTACGTATTCATTTAGTGATCTGTACATATTTGAAATTGTAGATATGTATAGTGTAAATATAGCGAACTTGCTGAGAAAAACTTATACGATCATTCTTCAAGAATGTGGATCAATTTGAGAACATTTAACCATTTAAAAAACCATCACAGTGGAATAGAACAATTTATCACAAAATACGCTGCATTAATCGTTTCAATCGCCATCAAAGTGCACGATTAAGGGAATCATAAATAAAGACAGATCTATTTCTATTTTCTCATGATGTATATGCACATATTTCGCAACTGTGCTATAATTTTATCTTCATTATTTTTTTATTTATTCTGTCTAATCTGAAGAATGATTTAATTCAATACCGATTTCTTTCTTTTTTGTTGTAATATTTATGTATCATTTGACACAATTTGAGAACGTTTCTATAAAGAAATTAATCATTCTACACACATGTGTTATTATTTTGATCGGGAGTGTAGTAATTATAAATATTGACAAAAAAAGACCCAGACACAATATCTAATAACTTCGTAGTAAATAACGAGCGACAATTAAGTTATAAGGAAAAGTTAATCACCTATATGCCAAGATCTAGGTCATTGCGGTTGGATCCTCCTTTATCAATATGTATTTACCATAGGAGTTATCCCACACTCTGTGCAATAGTAAAAGGTGGCACGCCAAAAATATTAATGTTCCTATAACTCACAAACACATTTATTGTACCCGAAAATTTAACTGAATTTAGTGTGTTTATCAGATAAACTAACAAAAAGATGCTTGCTTTATGATCATATATTTGGGGATAACTTTGTATGCTAGTAGATTTGAATGTGTTGCTTGCCAAAATGTAGCATTATAGAGGCAGATTCAATAGTTCTTCAAATATTTACAACTGTATATTTTTTGTTACCATAAATATATCTTTAATATCAAAAAATATCAAATATCATTGTGGTGTAGCGGTGACATACCGAAATAGTAAAGTGCTGTATATTGATTAAAGTTCATTAATCAATATACAGTTCATGTATACAATATACATTAATCAATATACCCATGAATGAAAATTTTTTTATCTATTAATTGTTTCTTATTTACTTATGTTATTATAACGCAATTGCTTATTATAATATTCACACTTACAATATAATGTTATTTATTATAATCTGTTAAAGCGTTTTAATATAAAATTGTATACTTAATTTCAAATGAAATTTCTTATTACAAAGGGAACTTGAAAATAAAACTTCATAAATACAGTTTCTTTGATTCTCATAATTACTTCACACATGGATCATATATTTCTTATGTTATGCTATATTACTTTTAGGCACGGTTAGTAACGAGCATTTTAACTTATTATTTATAACATTTGTTAATTTTATATATTATTATAAAATTAAATATTCATTTTTACATTTAAAGAGCAGTAATATCATAATAAATAATGGTATTATACTACGATAAATTAGTGAAGAAAGTTTAACTCATGAAAAAAATTCTTATCCACAAGGAGTATAATGAGCAAAAATGTTCTATACGATACAAGCAAAAAAAGTTATTCTTACTAACGGGAAAAGAATCTTCGAGACGCCCAAAAACTCGCTGGTTAAGAAATGTAACGTGATCAGGATTCGGATATATCCATGAGACGATACCAATCCAGATATAACGCTTTTATTTTTTTGGCTTTTTCGTTATCAAAATTTTACTAATAGATTTTTCACATTTTTCTGATTAAATTAAGACCAAACGCGATATAATTTCGATTATATTTATCAATTTGATTGACGATAAAAGTTAGTAACACATAGGATAACGAATAAAAAAGAGAGATGTTGCAATTGTGGTAGTCAGCAAAAATCAAAAGTCTATTCCATTGTGTTAAATGACTTCTTTTATTCTCAGTCCTTTTTTGCACAACGATTACCAACGTATTGCTGACATTTTCTTGATTGCAATGAGACCAAGGAATATATAATTCGGGTTATGTTTATTTGCAATAACTTATTCGAGCAAGGTCCTCTATGTACACCCTTGGACAAAAAGATAGCACATGTGTGCTATCATTAATTTCTCATAGATAGAGTCCGAATTTCCCAAGTTTGACGAATGGCATATAAACAATACCTTGTACTAATAAGATATGTGATCTTGAAACTATATCTTCGCTATTCCTGTTGTGTTTATCAACAATAATTGTGAAATCCGGGCGGCGAATCATAGCACACCAAGCATTTTGTTTCCATTCCTCAGTATTTCTGTGTATTTTGGGTAGTGTAGACGTAGTGAAAAGTAGAAGAATTTCATTAGAAACTTTACAAATTTGGATTCAAACAATGGGACGTGGAAAACAGCTAAGTAGTGAAGAAATTCAAACAGTTTTGAAATTAAATAAAGAAAATTTTACTATTTCTAAAATTGCTAAAGTTCCCAGTAGAAGTCGGAAAGTCATTTATAATTTACTGAAAGATGTAAATAATTATGGATCAAAAAAAAAAGCAGTGGGAGACCATCCGCGATTAGTACTCGTGAAAAACGTGCAATTTTACGTGCCGCGTCAAATTCGCTTCTCACGTCACGTGAAATTGTAGAAAAAGTTGGCGTAAAAAGTAATCCTCGAAATGTCAGGCGTGTACTACAACAATCCGCGCATATAAAACGGATGAAATTAAAACGAAGACCAGCGCTAAAGCAGATTCACAAGGAGCATCGATTACATTTTGCAAAAGAACATATACGGTGGAACAAGAAGTGGAGGAAAGTTATATTTACAGATGAAAAAAGATTTAATTTAGATGGCCCAGATGGATTCAATTTTTACTACCATTGTAGTAGCGAGTATAGTAAGTGAATAGGGATTACTAGCGGGTGTCGTCCCCTATCGGTGGGTCGTCAAGTGATATGTATATAAGGAAGTAGAATGCGAATGAGAGAGAAGAGAGCGAAACAAAACGGAGCGAGGCTAGACGAAGGACTGTCTAACGGCGCGTTGTGTAAAATTGCGGGCCACGAGGGACTGTGTGCCACACAACCACATTATAAATTCTTTAGTTTCTTGTTTTTGTAAATTCCGAAGTTCATGTAATTAAGTTTAAATATATATATGTTTAAGTTACTCGTAACTACACCATGATGTAAGAAAACAAAAATTGTCACAAATACGGCGTCAAATCGGTGGAGGTAGCATTATGCTTTGGGCAGGTATTGGGTACAACGGAAAGACTGATTTAATATCAATTAACAGCAAGATGAATGCTATAACGTATCGTAATTTGATACAAAATCAAATTGCAAAGTACGCAACACATATTGCGAGACAAGATTTTATTTTTCAGCAAGATAATGCTGCAATTCATACCGCTAAGGTTGTGAAAGAATATTTTTCAAAAGAAAATATTGCAGTCTTGGACTGGCCTGCATGCTCCCCCGATTTAAACATAATCGAAAACTATTGGAGTAAATTAAGCAATGCCGTTTATAGAGAAAATAGGCAATTTGAAAGTGTTAATCAGTTAAAAAAGTGCCTTGAAGAGGAATGGAGAAATATATCGCAGGATTATATTAGAAAACTGTATCGTTCTTTGCCGAAACGAATGCTGGAGGTGGTGGAGAATAAGGGAGGATCCACACATTATTAAATTTTAAAAGGTATTTCATTTTTGTACAATTTAATAGGTAATGAACACTATAATTTTCCAAAGTGTGCTATCATTTAGCCAACCCGATTTTACAATTATTGTTGATAAATACAAGAGGAATAGCGAAGATACAGTTTCAAGGTCACATATCTTCTGCCACAAGGTACTTTTTATATGCCATTCGTCAAACTTGGGAAATTCGGACTCTATCTATGAGAAATTAATGATAGCACACATGTGCTATCTTTTTGTCCAAGGGTGTAAATATAATTTCTGATATTGCAAATAAGTATGTAACGAAATACATCGTGTTATCCTCCTCTGTGCCAGAAACTTTCATCGTCAATTAAACCAGTAAATATAGTCCAAATTATATCGTGTTTGGTCTCATTTTAATCGGAAAAATATGAAGAATCAATTGGTAAAAGTTTCAAAAAAGAAAAATCAAAAATAAAAAAGTTTTATTCTTGCATTAGGAGTGTCCTTCTGGTAGATCGCTGTTTGTTTACGTTCGGTCTCATTCGCTCTTCTGTCCTTTTCTACGTTCGGCAAGACATCAATTAATGTAGGACCTGTGCGTTATAAGCCAAACCTCAGACCCGAACGATTTGCTTATAAGGAATGACCATTGTACTAAGGCCCGGATCACGTTACACTTCTCGGCGAGCGAACCTCGTGCGTCTCGAGGGGTCTTCCCCCCAGTGGTGGGGATAACTTCGTTGCACATATCGTACAGGAGATTTTTGCAGATACCGAATATTTACTGTATAACAATAAGAGCTGTACTTTCGAATGACCCCCGACGAGTTCACTGTTACAATTTTATTACCATATACAACTTTCTGTTGGGAAACTCCAAATTACTCTCTCCAAATAAAGCAGGGTGAACGGCACGTGGGCGTCCAACGACGACCACCACGGTGACGAGGACCGACGCTGGGACGTCAGGTCCATAACACAACCCCGAGATCTTTCAGCTTTACGAAGGATAAGGAAACCTCCAAGAACGGGAAGACATTCTACACAGAGCATCGAAAGACGTGACTTTATCTTCGGGATCGTAGCTTTGTTTAGAATACAAAGTGTCTCACAAATTAGTGTAGGTTCCTGAAGTGAGGGTAACTGACGTAATTCTGAATAAAATTTCCCGTTGCAAAAATGGGGTTTTGTTAGAAACCCCATTTAGAAGTAAGGAGTACACATCTTATTCAGAAGTCTTATTCAGAATCACGTCAGTTGCCCCCGCCCCTCATTTCAGGGACCTACATTAATTGTGAGACATCCGTATATTGTATTTTCAAAAATGGACATAGCGGAAGCGTTAGTCATTTTTCACCCTTGTCTTACATTACCGTGAGCATGTTACGGTGAAAGACCGAAATCTGGTGAATGTCGACATTCACATAGTCGCTTGGTGTATGTCCGAAATATTTGCTCAATACCCTTATTTCGGACTTACACCGGTGAATGTCGACATTCACCATGCACTAATGGTGAATGTTGAACATGTCGTAGATTTAACCTAACCACTTCAGAAAGTATTTTAGAGTACTTTTTTTGAGAAAAATAAAAACAATTGTCTTCTCGCTTACCCGCAATTAATACATTTAATTTTTCAAGAAAAAGATCACGATTTATTGCAGTATCCATTCAGTATTAGTTACGGTATCGGAAAAAAAATTAAAAAAAACGTTACTCGCATCATCAAAGCTTGCATTAAACTGACAAATCCAACTGAGTCCCAGCAGACCAAAGGATTTGGCGAGAGAGAGCCAGTCGTTTCTTTGTCGACTCCTCTCGTTCGGACCTTCACCAGAGCATATCTGTGATTATCGACATACACCGGTGAAGGTCCGAATGTACAAGAATGTAATAAAATATTCGGTCTTTCACCGTAACAAGCATGCCATATCTATTGTTAAAATCAGCCGGTCTCTTCTGGTTCAAGAGATATTCACATTTCAAGTTTATTCCAATATTAACACGTTAAGTGCCTTTTATGGGTCTTTCCTTCTTTCTTTTGAAGTATGTAAACAGTTCTATTTGCAGTGGCATCACTGCCCTAGTTTGGAAGAAACATAATAAGTCGAAACAAAGTAGTCTTCTGTTTATCCTTCCTATCTCAAATATCGCGCTGATCGCCGAGTATTCGCTCGCTGCCGGCCATGCGGAAAACATAGCAAAATCGGCGTCACGCTTAGTATGTTAATAGCGTTAAGCTAGGTGAGGTTTTGATATATGTACTTCATTTTTACATTAGTGTTTCAATAAACAATCATATAAGCAATTCAAGCTGTACGATGGAAACTCTTCAACCGAGGACTCTCAATCTATTCAATTAATAATGTTCGTTAAAGTTTTTAGAGTTTGAAGTTAAGATTTTTTTTTGGATGCTGCGTCGTCGGAATCACGGATACAAATGACGCGATCTTCTCGAAATTGAGTTGGTAAAACTTTAACCTCAAAAAAAACTTTAAACCTCAAAAAAAATATTCGGGACATGTTTTCGATGTATTTTTGCCTCCTGAATACGAATATGATCATAAAAATCGGCGGTAAGGTATTAGTAAAAAGTTACAAAAATTGTTAAAAATTGACATTTTTTGCAAATATTTTATAAAATATTAGAAATGTCAAAAAAAAAAAATAACTTCCTTGGGTAGTGATCGGGTAATGCTAATGCCGGCGGTATTGTTCCCTAGGTTCACGCCTTGCCTTAAGATTTCACAATATATTATTTTTTCCATTCGAAAGGTAACTTTTGACACTTTCGTCGTTCATTTGCAGCCTTAGAATTACAAAAAAAAATGTATCAGAACTTTCCAGAGAATTTTCCATTCTGCATTTTTTGTTGGAAACATTTTTTCATC
This sequence comes from Megachile leachella, assembly GCA_963576845.1. NCBI lineage: Eukaryota > Metazoa > Arthropoda > Insecta > Hymenoptera > Megachilidae > Megachile > Megachile leachella. The sequence continues at coordinate 13,607,486 of OY756256.1, read as the reverse complement.
AGATGAGAATTTTTCAAAATAAATGCAAAAAACTCTAAGAAATCACGATTTTCTGCTGTTTTTCCAAAATAGCAGCTCAGATATGTCCGACCGCCGATTTTTATGATCATATTCGTATTCAGGAGGCAAAAATACATCGAAAACATGTCCCGAATATTTTTTTTGAGGTGACGTAGTAATTGTACAGTTTTACCATTGAGTTTTCCAAGCTACAATTATACCTTTAATTCCGGGTCTAAAACGCCTACACGGTTCCAGGAAGAATCGAATTTAACTAACCAACGCTATTTTGAACTGTAAAAAATATGGTTATTTACCTTTGAGTAAGGAAAAAAGCCCGAAAGCCTAAATATCAATATTGAATGTGTGAGTGTGTCATGTGTGAAAATAATAATTTCGTGTACACGAGATCGGGTGTCCGTCAGCAATTAAATAGTTAATCGCGTGGCTCCGGATTTTGATTTTTGGGGACACTTCCCTTTAGTATGTTAGATTTTGGACGATACAGATACTAGGATGCGTTAACGTCTCCAGCGTAAGAAACGTCTAGTTGATGTGTGATTCTAGGAATCACTGTCGATACAAGTTAAGACTAGAAAGTCATCCCAGCGCGCTGGTAAATGGCCTTTATACCGAGAATTCGCCGAAGAGATTACAAAGGAAACATCAACAAAATTTAACCATGTTCCACCACTCCGACACTCTTGAGGATTTTATACATAATAATTCGATAGCAATATTCCTAATTTTTTTGGAGATTGTCACTCAAGGGGTTGTTCTCAAAAACCACCCCCAAAAATTAAAATAATTTTTTTCCACCTCTTGTGATTAAACTAAAATTCTGAAAAAAATATATGTTATAAAGTTAATAAATATCTGTCTTTTCCTTTTTAATGTGTGCAGATATCACAACGCGTTTTCGAGAAAATAGGCGTTAACTCTGAGGGTTGTTATCCCTATATCTCCCTTATACGACGGGGTAGGCATTTGAAACTTTCTGTAATTGATTTCTAGATATAAAGGAATATTCAGAGTGAATAAATATCAAAATAGGTGCGGGGCCCGTTTTCCCATACTTATCCGGCTAGACCCTTTACTGTTACAACAAATTATGTCATAATTTTGTTCAGATGGCTTCCAATAGGAAGTGCATCTACGTGTTATAATAATTCAACTCGTTCGAACAATTTACTTAATGTCTCTATGAGACAAATTGTAATGTATAGTGGAAATAAAAGAAAAGAAAAAAAAGGGATCACTGTGGTGCGGAAAACCAGGTCTCCGATAGAGAATCTGCGCTGGAGGGCGTGTGTAATTGTGAACAAGGCCTTACAGACAAATGAGAGCGCAAATTAGAAATTTTAACGTCGCGAGATGATTAATTGAACCCTGCACAAAAAAGTACGACCGTTGCACTGATCATGACTGACACTTGATTTCGACGATACAGATCCTTGACTACGATGCCTCCGTTAAGGCAAAGGCGGCACCTTCTCCCTTCACAACCTCCAGCGCGGGATGCTTTCACGAAAAAGGCGGCCCAATGTCTTGTCTCGGCCCGTTCCGTAAACAAAAAGAAACGAATGCTTTTCTACACAAGCATTAAAAAACGAATATTTTGCGAACCATAAGAGACTCGTTAATTTTGACAACAGATACAGAATTCTCATGGAAAGTTGTACATGCAAATTAAATTGCAGTACTGAATTCCATGGGGGTCATTCGAAAGTATATCTAACATCGACATGCTACTCTTAGTTTACGTTCGGTCACTTTCGCTCGCTGTTCTTTTCTATGTTTGGCAAAACATCAATCAATGTAGGACCTGTACGATTAATAAAACAGTTCAGAATCAAAAGATTTGCTTGTATTGAATAATTACTTATTTAGTATTTCCGTATTTGCTACATATATCAGTATTTGATGTTAAGAATTAAAATTGTATGTGTGATAGTGCGAAACCTGCAATCATTATCTGAAGAGGATTCACTCGATCCGTCTCGAGCGCCGTCTGGTGTAACCGCATTTGAGACTGCCTTGCCTCGCGCTTTTGGCTTCTTGTGTGTACGCATTCATCGATATACCACCACACGACATATGCGTTCTTTGCACTGTGCAGTATTATATGTATATATTCTTACGTAATATTTATCATCTAGTTATTAAATACTTAAATCTCTGTTTTATCAATAAATTTTTAATAATATAACGTGCCGGCTCTTTTACAGCCAACATTATCTAAAGAACTATTGAATATCTATCTCTATATTTTCATAAACAGAATATTCAAATCTATCATTAAATAAAATTCGAGCTAAAGAATACTCGTCTTTTTGAACGAATCTGTATTGACAAGCATTCATGTAATCTTTGTAGTATTTTCATATCTGGCATCATCCATTGACGGCTTGCGTGTGTACAGCTTAATTATATTCTGAAGGTCATGTATTAAATTCATATATGCCATTTTCTGATATGAATAATTAATTTTGTTCTTGTTTACATAATTACGTACTTGTAACTTCTATAACACAGTATACATATTAGATAAAATACTTACATACAATAATGAAATATTAAACAAGAATTAATCCTAACAAGTAATTTATTCTAGACAATAAAATTTATTATTAACTATTAACATTGATATAATTTCTTTTCACTTAAAATGTAATTCATCGTTAGTTAAATAAATATTTCTTTTGCATTTGAACGAAATAAAAAAAAAATCTGTACGTATGTATATGTTTATCTGTTATCGAAACACTGAGGTGAACAGAAACGGAAATTAACACAGTACTTCGTGCTATATCGCGAATTTTTGTGCTGAAACAATTGTGACCAGGGATATGAAAAAAATGTGTACTGATAACTGATATCACAGCAAACTATATTCAATATTTTTGACCGATAACAATAAATTCCACGTCAGCCTATTGGTTTCGGAAATATAATGGGAAACCTTCAGCATAATATATACAAGAATTCTGCTTGTATAGACGTAACTAACACAACCGTCTCCGCTGTAGCAATTACCATAGTAGGTAGTAGTACCCTCGACGTGTGTATCTATAAGTCCGACAATGTGTATAAAGCACATTACGTTGTAAATTATGAATATGATTTCCCTTTTTCGTAGAACTAATAAACCATCGAAACATTCCTAAACAACATTGTTACTCGTACAAAAAACTGTACTTAAAAATGTAGATTTCGACGTAATCACAAGCATAATTATCTTTTGTTTGTATACAATGTATTTGTGAATTTTCCGCTTATACATATACGAATAGAAGGTAGTATTTCAGTAAGCCTACAGTATGTAGTAAGTGTAACGTCCCCGGAGAAGACAAGCGGTCCAATCGATAAATAAAAGAAACATCTTTTTCAAGAAGAAAAGATCTTTTTTGAAATGCAACTCAGTGCAAAATACTTTATCTTAAAGCTATTACAATATATTTTCATATTCCATATTAAACGAAATTGGTACAATGCGATATAATAAAGATCTATTAAGTTGGCGATTATAGTTTAATCAATTTACTATAATTTCACAATTAACAAACAATTATCTTAAAAGCTGAAAAATTTACCTAAATGTATATCAGAATAACTAACAAATTCACAAAAATTTATTTATAAAAAAACTTATTTCTTCGGTTCCATATTTGTTAGAAACAGATAAATTTTTAATAGTTCTGACAATTCTACGTGCATAAATATTTTCATAAAATATAGACATTGTAAAAATCCAATGCATGATGTTCTCAAAAATTGAGCACATTAATGAAATGTGACTCTGCTAGTTAGCTAAAATATCATACTGAGCAACAGTGCGATTTTTATATACTGTACCACAATATTTTTCTTATGTGCAATGAATTAAAAAATCAATCGATGTAAAAGTAAAAATAATATATAATAAGTTCAAAAGGAGAACTAACCCAAAAAGTATATTTGTGATATTTTAAAAAATAGCTTTAGCGTTTATTCATAATCGATACTACTATTTTCATAACGACGCACACAGTTAAAAAGTTATGCTAATCTAAACATTTATATATTCCTAGCTTCGGGTCAATCTTGCTTATAAGCTTTTAACAATTAATACAAAACTTATTATTTTGCAACTCGAACCACCTGTTAGTCACGAAATTTAAATGATACAGTAGTAAGAAAAATCTGTTGTTTAATTCTTAATTAGTTATGTTAATTTTAAACATAAATGAAAATTTATTCAATAAAAGATTAACTACTAATATAACTTACCATAACGTTTAAATATTTATTCATTTGTTTGCTGATCACTAATAATTTTCCAAGTACAAATTTTTTCATGAAATGCTAATGTCTATTTCAAATATATTACAGCAATTGATTGTGAGTCACGCCACGCTTTTTCATTCATATTCATTAAATTGAAGCAACTACTTAAAAGAAGAGTGTTAAATATTCCTTTACCTTGTATTTGAGCATTGCATTTTATATTTAGTTTTCTAATTTCCTGAAAATAGTTAATTTTAGACTTATTTTATTCTTTAACTCATCGAATCAATAATAATTTATACAAGTGCATTATATTAACGAACTACATACTTTTTAATGTAGATCAATTTTTTTCAGAAGATATTTCAAATTTTTATATAAAGTATATCACACGTGTAAATTTAAAGCACCTCAATTAGGGAAATTTTGTTATTATATACTAGTGAGCAGACGCTATTCGAAGAAAAAATACACTTTTAGTGTAATTAAATACTTTAAAATAAATAATGTACAGTTGCCTTTAAAGAAATGTTGCATTTCTATTAACGTGCACTATTGTTTTTTTTTTCTATGTATGCTCGCCGATTACTCCTAACTGGGTGGACCAATCGCAACGAAACCTTTTGCATCTGGCAGGGTCTGACTCCCCATTGGTACCATTATTAAAAAATTTTTCATTTTTTATTTCCAAAAAAACCGGCAACTTTTGAAAAAAAATTTTTCCGATTTTAGTGCGCTTTTAATATGTTATCACAGACATGATTCTGAACAATTTTGTTCGTATACAAATTTCACAGAAAACCTTAGTTTTCGAGATATTAGCGCAAATTGTTGTTAATTTTTGCAACCACTTCGAACGATTTTTGTCTCCTTCTAATACGTTATTAGTGGCATTTTGCGCCGCGTCCGAAAGGGTTGAAATGTACTTAATATACTACCTAACGAGTGAATAGGATTCATTCATATATATTACGTAATTGTATGATTGAATGAAATAGAAATTACTTCATTAGGAAATAGAAATTATTTTATACTTTTTAGTGCACTTCGAAGTCGGTGTATTTTTTTCTTAAAATTATTTTATTCATAATATTTTTAGATAATATGTCTGATTTGTTTCAGAATATACATATATTTATAAGAATAATTAAAGATATAAATAATAATATGAAAAAATGTTTCAAATAAAAGTTGTATGATATCAAGGGTAGAATACTACACTCTTCACTTTGTAATAAGCGTAAAGAATTATAAAATAATATATCTTTTTCACATGGATTTATTTTTCGAAACATTCTGCATAAGAAAGTATTGAGAAAAAGAATCAATAGTTTGTGAGTGATTTCAAACTTAAAAATGGCATACTTCGTACAAGAATAGTTGATTTTTCCTGCATCGTCTCCTAATATTTTTTACATAGAATGTTCAAAAGATTCAATTTGAGCAAACAAAAAATACAAAACTTATTTTTTTTTAAATACCCCAGGAACTACTGATATTGTTTATATCATTTCTTAATACATTTTTAAGCAAAATTGTTCAAAGGTAATTGTTTATATGTAGGAGAAAAACGCTTGAAGTTTAGCATCAGTTCAAGTACATAAGAGTTTGCACGATTTTTGCCTGAAATATTTCTTCGCATCATTTATGTTTTCTGAAATATTTGAGTGTATTTAAATAAATTCATTATACTTTGCAAGGACACCTCTAACCAAACGTAACAAATATAAACCAATGTAATTTCCCACCCTGTTACTAAATAAAAAATATCGTTTGTCACACAATAGATTATATCATTTAACTATAATTTTTGTAAGCTATCGGTGTGAAACAATGCGGAGAGTATAAAACCCATTAACGTACGAAGATATTGTAATTTAAACGTTTTAATCATTACTTAAGCGAACATATTTAATCCACCTTTCTATCGAAAGAAACATTGATGAATATAAATAAAAAGTCTAATAATGTATGTATGTAGGAGAACAAATATACATATTATATAATTAAAATGTATACATATATGTACTTACACGTATCGATTACAATAAGTCCAAATTCAAGTATTTTGAAATGTTTGATACTTAAAGGTAAAGAATGAACAGATTATATCTAAAAATCGGACTTCGTTCAACTCCGAATCTTTGATTCAAAAATGAAAAGATTAATGTATGTAAATGTTATTTTCATGCGTCGCGAAATTAGTTTGTTCATTAATGTCTTGATAGCAGAGTAATAAAGTGTCATTAAAATCATCAAGGATTAACGTTACTTAATATTAAAACACCAAGGATTGACGTCATTGTAATTTTATTCGTTATTAGCGCTTGTATAAATTATCATAATTGTAGAAAAAGTTTAGTATTATTAAAGGTTATTTTCTTACAGGTCTGGTAATGTCGATGAGTAAATTATTAGAAAAAGAAAAATATGGATATCAGAAAGATACTGCTTCGGACAGCACACGCGGTGACGTAAACGAGGAAACGATTTATTTCTGCAAGTGAAATAAAAATTGTTGCTTCTTGCTCCAATCATCTGATCCTTACACGTGACCACCACGCACGTGTACCACGAATACTGAGCAATGGCACTGCAATATGTTACGTTTAAATAATCTAGCTTTCCACATTTCAATTTGAACGTTTAAGTTTAGGATACATATGGATAATTTCAGACCGTAAAGCAAAAATCTTTCTCATAAAAAATTCTGATTACATAGCAGTTACCACCCCCAATTTCTGAAATTTGTTAATTGGACGTTGTGCTCACATTAGAATCAGATAAATATTTAAATGGTTGAACGATTAAGAAAACAATTAAAATAATGGAAATTTCTTTTACATTTGAACGATGTAAAATTATAATTAAATAGGTTTCTACTTTCAGATAAAATAATAAGAATCTGCATTTGTGAAAGAAAACATTTCAAATTAATTAAAACCTGAAAATGTTAATCGTCAAGTAATTATTTTTTTATCGTGTAGATGTAGAAATGTGTGAAAGTAATTCAAGAACACTTTAAACCTATAATTAAAATTATTAAAGAAACGCAAAATATGAAGAAAAAATATATTTAAAAATCTAAGTATAACCTAGGCGATTACGAGGCAACACCTCTTAACCTCTTCGCCTATGACGTCGATGCAACAACGTTTTACATTTCAAAATATAACAAACTGCATTTTATTTCTTTAACTAATATATTATTTTTATCAATTATGAACGTGGATCTAATTAAAACTTACTAAAAAAAAAGTCATGCTAATTCGAAACGGAAAGTACTTTTTTAAAAGAATATATAAGTTTTTGATTTTTTTAACTATTACGTACCTCATCGAACAACTTGAAAAATTAGGGTATATTAATTATGCCGATATGTTATTATCACATTTTTTCCGATCTTTTGTAGTTTTTCATTTTTTACAACTAAAGGTTGCGATAAGAAAATCTGAAAAAAATTCTATAATATGCGTAATATGGATTTTAATGTTCCAGACTTCTTATACTAACTAAGTTAAATAAGAAAAATAGATCAAAAACCAGACTTTCGATTTTTTCCTTTTAGTACCCTCACGGATTAGATAAGAGTTGAAACTTGATGTGAAATACTTCCTTTTTGTATGCTATCGAATGACAAAGAATTTTTTTACCAAAAGAAGAAAAAAAAACGAACTGCATAATTTCCATCGTCTACATTACCTTTCGGATCCAAAAAGAAGCACTAAAAAAGTATTTCGGATTAAGTTCCATTTTCAAGCACAGGTCAATGTATCTGAATTCAGCGAAGAACCTTTGTAGAAGAATACTGCAAAATCGAGAAATAAAGTCCGTAACAAACTTTACTTATCGTGCTGTTCGTAAATTTACTGTTAAGCTTTATTTTAAGATTGCACTTCGTACCTCCATTTTCTTATACTCGTTAATACTGAGAAGGATTAGATTCTTGCTTCGTCGGCATCGAAACTGATTAAATTCAATCTTTAAAGTACGAAGCCTTTATTTGTGTGAAACAGGTCGATTGAACTGTCTATTTTGAAAATGAGACAAATCCATTCTTGACAATAATTAAGATAAAGATAATGAGAGATAAAACTTAATATGATATTTTTACCTCTAAGCAATTTATTACCACAATAATTGAAATTCTCTAATATTTGGATGATGGGAATTTGGGTAATAAGGTGTTTATTTTGAAACAAACAAGTCCATTTAGGACTGAAATTATTTTCAGCCGAATTTATTATAGTACATTTTAGCTTTGATAAATTTTAATAATACTGACGGTATTGTGAAAACCTATGGATTGTATAATATCGATGGTATAGATAATAATCTAATTGTAAGTAAGAGTTATGATGCATCATAGGTCTGTTAGGTATCATTGCTGATTTCTATTATCAGCTTGCAAATAAGTTCTAATTTACTTTCTAATAAATACTCAACAAAATTGACACGGTTGTTGTTTTAGTATCGACGCACAAAATCTCCTTAATAATTTCACAGATATTTGAAAATGAAGTACAAATTCTTATTTATTTCTTTTGAAAAAATATGGCTAAGAATGAAAATTATAACAGCGATGCACCTGAAAATAACCACATTACTAACGCGCTACTCGCGAAAAACACTCATTTCTAAGGAATCTTATTACCTCTATTACAATTATAGAAATAAGACCTATGAGAACTGGTAATGAAAGAAGAAACTTGAAATTAGAATTTAAATATGAGGATAATTTGGACTGAAATACTTGAAAGAAACAGAATAATGAACAAGTGAAATATTACCTGATTAATCAGCGAAAGAAAATTGTTTAGATTTGTGTATTATTGTATTTAGTAATATATTAAAAATGGACATATCATTACATATCTCGAAATAATAACTGACTTAGTTAAAAACTGACTTACCACGCTTTAAAAATAAATGACGCAATACTTAATCGTTATTACACGAACATTATGTGCAACGTATAGTTCTTTAACACTAGATTAACAGACGTTTGATTTCATTTATTTTTAAGTTAAAACTAAAGTAGAAAAATAAATAAATACGAGATGAACAAAGGATGACGATAAAGTATTGTGAACAAGCTCCTACGATGACTGTTTATCTCGACAAACGATAACAACGTTTGATAAAAGCGTCCCAATTTCTGTAATTTAAGGTAACAAATTTACAATTCGTCACTTTTACGCATTCTATGAAGCTAGTATTAAAAAGTATCGTAAACAAATTCTTTTTACTACTTGTTTTCAGTTTAGTTCGGACAAAATATGTAAACCTGCATTTTTTTTAAACGCCTGAATTCCGAACTTCGCTAATTCTCAAGTTTACAATTTCTAAATCACAAAATTTTTAAATTCCTCAGTTTTGCGATTTCCACATTTCTAATTTTCTGCTTTCCGATGTTTTTTAATCTATAAAAAACCAATATAATTTGTGAGATCCACAGTCGATTGATAACATCATTTACGTTTATTTTGTAGTCTTCAATATTTTATAAATACATGACCATCCGAAACGTGGTGATAGTAATACCTAATTAATGCAGATACAACTATTTTTTTACATTTTAGAATTATATTTGCTACATATATAACATTCTAACACTTTCAATCATGAACGAATAAATAAAGAAATTGAGGAAAGCTCATTATTCCACAGGTTGTCGATTTCATTAAAGAGACGAAAATTTGGCAGCAATATGACGAAATCTTGGAACAAGTTGCCTTAAAAAATCTCTAAAATAAATACTCTCACGTTGAAATAACGAATTCTAAAATTAATGAAATCTATAAAAATCAAACAATTATACAATAATCAATTCCTTAAATCAAAAGATTATGTTTCTAAGTATTTTTGTAACCAAAAAATTACAACTGAAATAATATTATTTCGGCGCATTCATAAAAAATCATCAAGTCTATTTTTAATTCCTAGAACATTCTTCATCAAACAGTAGATGCCTTTTGTAGCAATTGGTAACAAAAAATTGCCTCAATTTAGCATGTTTTGAGATTCAGTGAGCTTTATTACTTATTAGTGTGGAGCGCGTTAGGGCGCGTTTACAGTATACCAGTCCTAGTAGCCTTGTCAATAAATACATAGTAGAACTGTTGCGTCTCTTGCTTTGCCTATATCAGGTCTGTTGTTGGAGAAAGAAGAGGATTCCTTTCCGAAATCTCCAAATCCCTATATCCTCAAATTTCCACAGCCCAAAATCCTTACATCTTTAAATCTCTACATACCAAGTACCTGCATCCCATATTGCTAAGCACTAAAATCCCCAAATCTCCAAACCCTTTAGGGATTTCCCTAGACCCTTAAATCTATAAATCCTCATATCACTAAACTGCCCAATTCCTAAATTCCCAAATCGCTGAACTGCTAAATTCTTAAACCCCTAAATCACAAAACTGTTAAATTTTTAAATCTCCAAATCCCTAGACTTTCACACCTCCAAATTGTGAAATTCTCAAAAAACTCCACAAGAAGATGGTTTCTTTCTTTTCTTGCCTTCTTTTCGCAACGATCATCATGGAAAAAGCAAAACAAGAAACGCGAAAATTCGACTACCTACTGATAAGGCTATTGACATAGTATGGACGCTCCCTTAAAACGAGTGTTTGGCAAAGGCGGTTTTTACCTACTTCCTGTTACTTTTTTCGAACCAATAAAATGTTTAATTTCAAGTTGCTTGTCCAGTCTCAGCGGCATGCCGATCCCCACCACAAACTTCTTTTTATCGTCAACATTTTTTTTAGATACACTTCGTCAGAATATTCTTTTAGCAATTCTCGACGAATCAGAATTATAATTATAAAGTTTGCTATCAGTCTCGAGGTATTTTTCCTTTTATGAATTGCTACAAGACAAACTTTCATTTCTTGGTAAATATTGCATATTTCATTCTGAATCATTTGTTCAGATATTTTCTGGGCTCGAAGGATTTCATTGATTCATATCCAAACCAGTCGAAGCGCAAGAATACAAACATTTTATCGACGTAATTTAATTGACATATACAGGAATATTTAATGAACTGATCAATATTACAGAATGATTGTGAATGTTTCGAATTTAATATTTCTGTTGCAAAATATGAAAGGTCATCGTCATTACTTAATTTCATCGCACCAACCACAATCACAAGAGTCCTTGATCATGTTATGTAATTTAAAATGAGCATTTATATACTAACAAGCACTACAATGGCTGCAATAACGAAGCCTGGGCAATACTGCGTAATTATCAGCGAATAGTAATTATTTAAAACAATTCTCATAATACCGTAATTCACATCGTCGAACGGAAGAAGCAAAATTAACATTCTACAATGGTTAATACTGCATTCTTCCTACTCAAATACTTACATAAATTCCTGATTTACTATTTATTCATCAGAGTCAATTTATAATTTACTGATTTATTAACACTTATTTCGTTGTCATTTTTCTTCCTTTTTTTTCGAAAATATTTTTTCCATTATCCATGTTATATTTTAGTTAAATTTTGATAACTAACGCATTTGTATGCATTTTCCAAATTTCATTGCGTTTACTTCGTACTTTACAGATACGATAATCTTTGAATAAACAAGATTTCGTTAATAAAATGCTTTATCTCAGAAATTGCGAAGCTAATCTAATTTCTGAGTATTAAAATAAAAACAAATAAATGTTGCAAACATAAAACATTGCAGAAATCTTCAGGGTATTATTTGAATCACGTAAAATCATTAAATGTCAAAATATTTTCGACATCTTTGCTGCGATACGAAATAAAGTAATCTGATATTGTGTCAGATTATAAACACGTACTTAAATATACAAATGCAAAAAGATGGTGCGTAATGGGTAATATATGGTTGCAAGAATATATGGCGTTTTAAACAGTCAGCACAATTTCATTGTAGGTTCTTGCATATAACAATAAATTAAATTTCACAGTAAGCACAAATTTTATAAACATATACTTTATGATAAAAAGAAAACACACATCAGAATTTTACAGCGAGTGACCAAATTATTGTATTAAAACAAAAAATTTCGTATTTTACAAGTTTATAAAATGGAATGTTATAAACTATTATTATAATATGCTACAATGACATATTTTATGAAATGGAATAAAACAGATATTTTTATTGTAATAGTATAATGTTGTTTTTAACAATGATACATGTATTTAGAAGTATTCATGTATTTGAATATCTAACCCTTTTGGTGCTGCTGTAACTTAGAATTTTCTACAAACGAACTCTCGGATAAGCAATAAGTATGAATTCATTTAGACTTAGTTATATTTTTCAATAGTTTTCAGTTAAATTAAAAGTATTTTTACACAGTGCACTTTAATATTTATTTCAAATTTCCTGGTGCACAAACATGTAGTATGAAACATAAATATTTAATTTTCAATAATTTTTAATAAAATAACCAATATTGATGTTGAGAATGACATGATAACACCATAATGCACGACGAGAGTCAAATACACAAGTGTATTATCTAGCTGATATAACGCGACTGAAAAAATTTAGATATTATTATAAATATTTATATTTAGTTATCTGGCCACTAAATATATGTAATATTTACTTATTTTTCAGTTACACAAGCAATTTATTTAGCACTGATACTTACTGATGCATACACCGTGCAACCCTTTGTTGCTGTGGTTACAAATTGTGCGTTATTTTTGCACAGGCCCACCATCCGGTTAATTGTTTGTATTAACTTTATAACCAACCATTCGATTTTTCCTCATTTTCCTATACTGAGCTGTTTGGTAAATATCATAAACAAATTGTGATTATGGTTACAAGAAACTATTCCGTGTAGAATCCCTACATTAACACCGCAACGTATACAGAGCCTCAATACCAACCAGCATAGAATATGTTAAATGTTAAATTAAATAAACAATTTTTTCAATTGTGTTATAACGAAATTGAACCATTTATAACATTTTATAAAGTTATTCTAAGATACAGATCTCTCGTAATGCGTACAATAAGGGACAAACGTAGCTAACGAAGATATACAAGGTGTCTCACAGCTCGTGGTAGAGGACGTGATTCTAAACAAGATTTTCCTGTGCGAAAATGGGGTTTGAAACTTCCTTTCTGGATTATTAAGACCAATATAAGACTAATTATATAAGACCAATCAGACCAATAATGCTTAGCTAATTTGGAATACTGCCACTTTTTTACATTTTAAAGTAAAAACACTCATTGTTACTCATCAACCTAACGAATGTTAGTAACTTGGCAAACATATTTTGTTCTATACAGTTTGTCTAGACCCTGGTGCGACGAGCCTTTAAATTATTGTCCTGTGATGTGATCTCATAATTAATAAATGGATTATGAAGTTTGAAATTTCAATAAAGACAACGTACAAACTAAAAGCGCTAGCATCTTTATATCATTAATTTTTAAGTTTACATACAACATTGGTTCCTAGCGTTCATCGAAAAAACAGTTTGGAGCTAGAGGCCAATATTAAATTTTGCTTTGCGGTAACAAAAACAGGAAGCGAAACGTACAAGCTGATAAAACGAATATCGATTTCGTGATGGCAGTGTGACATGAAACCGAATGAAAAAAGTGCGCATGGAAAAGACCCGAATGAAGACATTTCTGCCACTGTATAGTCAATGTGTATAAAAGCCTTGGTAAACATGTGTCGAAAGGAATCTAGAGTATAAACATTTTTGTACGTTGACATCATGATTCAATTATTAGCTTTCATGAACGTATGCAATACTTACCCCAGTGTTTATGAACTACATACATTTTCAATATTCTGATTCCATTTCCATACCTAAAATTTATTTTTCATTAACTAGTAATTGTGTACTGTTTCAATATTATACAGTTACAAAGTGCAGGGCAATTCCAATCCGATGATACAACTAAAAGGAGAGTAAATCGATAATACTATAAGTAAAAAAATTGTTACAATAAAATTTTCTCTTGTATTGCTTTATTCTGAAAAAAATTTGCAAGAAACGTTTTTCAAACGTGTAAAAAAGTTCTTACACAAAATTTTTTTACACATTGTTACTTATGCGTGTTCTTAACGTTGACTAAATGTATCATTACGTGTCGGTACTTACGTCAATAATATAAGCCTTGGCAATAAGTTCTTAACCAAACGAACTAACATGAAAATACCAACTGTTTTTATACGTCATAGAGTAAGATGTATTAAAAAACTTGTTTTCATTAAATTGCTTTAATATGATATAAGAATAGGAAAACAATTACAACTTTTATTAATTATATATTCAAAAATAATGAACAAACAAAATGATGCTTGAAAATAAGTTTTTGATTAATGGTTAACTTTCTTACTCAAGAACGGGGGATATATTCTGAGTTTTTATTGCTTTCTCATTATCTTTGTCTTATCGATAAACTGTTTCACAAATGAAGCAGAATATAAATTGTATTGTTGCAAGATTTGTTACTTGTAAAAAGTAAACTAGCGAGCGAAATACGTGAAAGATCATGCTACCAGGAAAACATTTTTTTGACGATTTAAAACAACGTATAATTAAACTCATAAAAAAGGATAATACCCACAGAAAAATTGCAGAAATGTTAAATTGCTCTCATAATGCAGCTACTTACATAAATAAGCAATTTATAAAAACTAGAAGTGTAATTAATCGCTCAAGAATGATTAACGGGCGATTATTGGACGTAAGCGTTCAACATGCAAAAGAGACGATAGATAATTGTAGCAAACTGTGCAGAACATGAGACGTGCTACGTATAGATAAAAAATGAAAAATGAGCAAAAAATGTGTATGACCATACAGTGAGAAATATATTAAATGAAATGGGATATATGTATTTTGTAAAGCTAAAAAGAAACCGTTTCTTTTGAAGGATCATAGAAAGAAGTGTTCCAAGTGGTGTAAGCAGCATGAAAATTTGGAGGAACACAAATTAAAGATTTAATCCAAACTATATAAACTTGAAAAAAAATATCCTGCATGTTGTATGGTGTGGAGCTACACAACAGCTCATGGAGTTAGAAAACTGTATATTATACAATACAACTGTTAATTCCAAAATATATATGCAGGTTTTAGAAGATATTCGAATAGTTAATATAATAAATTGGTTTGCGAATTATAATGAGTTTTAGAATTTATTCAGGTACGAATAAATTTTACGAAATACTTCAAGTCATTTTTTTGTATAGGTTAATTCGTTTTTCTATTGTAGCTACCAAAGTTGTAATGAAAATGTTCGAGTATTATTCCAATGAACAAATAGCAGATTATATGGTCATGCTAATGGAAATGCATAAACTGGAGGTCTTCACAACGAAAAATTTCATAATTGAAGAGTTTTATTTCACACTGCAAATGTCGTAATGTTCAAACAAGTCACAATAATTATCAACTGAGTGAGAATTTTGTAATAATTTCCATTTATTTTCAACGTTTGAACTTTCACATCAAACCAACTTATTGAATGAATCAGTCTGGACGAATTTATTACAGTCTTGAAACAAGTTAAATGTTAATAATTGATATAAAAAAATATAATTCAATATTTAAATATAAAACTATAAATATAAATATAATTATAATATAATGTTTATTCTCAAAGTCACAATAATATTGCATATTTGAATCATATAAATTCTTCAGAACGCCAAAGCAAGAGAAAATAGAATACAAACGAAAAGATATATTTAGTTAAGGTAAAAGCCTTTAAAAGACGCTTCGCTAGAAATTGCCAGTTTCACAATACATTGCCATTTTGATTTTTTTATTAACTACTGAAAATGATTAGATTAATATACATTTAATATTTGAAATAGAATTAGTAACTAATATTGAATATTGTTTAATTAATGGACTATATGAACATTTTCAGATTTTAATTAAACTAAAACTTCTTTTTTCACAAATGTAGATTCTTATTATTTTATCTAAAAGTAGAAAATTTCCCCTTTGGGATACACATATTTAATTGTAATTTTACATAGTACTTTACATAGTAGATGTAAAAGAAATTTTAATTATCATAACCGCTTCCTTAATTTTATCACTAGGACATTTATTCGATACTGTCTGAAAATCTTCATGAACATTTTTATGACTCAGGCTCATGCAGAAGTTACTATTAAAATTCAAACAGACCTAAATCTGTATCAATATCCAATATGGAAAGTCATGTTAGCAGAATCTGTAGTAAGCAGAATCTCTGTTGCCACAGGGTATGGTATCTACTGTAGACACCACATCATAAGCAATTACCCTACCTATAACATATTCAGTTTGTACGAAAACTCACTCCATTGGACTATAAGGCAACAATAAAATTGTCATACTTGCTGATCAAAATGTAATTCGAATTGAAATTTGGTACTTATCCAACTTCTTTTTATAAGGATGTTTAAAAAGCAAAGTGTATTCTAGTCAGTAGATGACTTACAAGAATTATATAACCGAATCCATCATGTTTATTCAATAATTCGACAGAGACGTGAAATTTTTAGGAAAGTATGCGACTTTACAAAATGTCAGGCGTGCATAAAAAACGTGACACCGTATGCAAATAATAAGGTAATCATGATGCTAAGGTACGAAAATCTGTATGTCTCAGAGTCGGTTGACCTCACGACCTATGCCACGTTTACTAGAGATTTTATACCTGTATTTTGAACTGTAGAATAGTAATAGGGTCGATTGGTCGAAAACACGGCATTCGAGGATATCGATTTTGTAAATTACTGCATTCGAGGATAATCGATTTAGTAAACAAACTGGTAACGAGACAAAAAACGATGTTAAACAAATAAAAGCAGGTCAGTTGACGACGAAAAGCGTTGAAAACTGTTCTAGAACGTTTTTGTAGCGAAAAAACAATTACGAATTAACAATAAACCAAACCAAATTATGTGCGAAAACAGTGTTTAAAGAGTGAATATTTTACAGTGTTGTTGTCCGTTTTAGTGTTAAATTTGTTATTAATAATAACGTCTTTTGTGTATTTAACAAACTCCTTGAGTTTATCCCCCCAGTTCAACCCTACGTTTACATCTTGGAAGCGGCTGTAAATATGAAAAAATGTATCGAACAAAAAAATTGGTAGGATATCAAGGGGAATATAAGATGATGGCAACAACTTGACTTTCGATGGTCCTTACAAGGTCACGCGAACGTCATCTTCAGTTTCTTAAACAGACCGCCCCTCCCACGTTTTTATTGCGTATTTTTATAGCCCTCGTCGAGACGTTTTCAAAATATTATCAATGTTTGTTTCTTGGCAAATCATTCCCAGGATATGAGACTTCGAAATTGACACATAAGTGATATAAATTTAACCGCGCAAACTACGTGTAGTATATTTTGGGTAATGTGAATGCCGATAACACATCAACTTTGAAGTTTCATACCTTGGACAATGACTTATACTTATAATTCATGACGTGTACCGGAGTTGATCACTTTTAGATGTCACCATCTCCAATTTTGCTATAATCGAAATATGTTGTAGTCCATGTGAAATTAGGGCGGGGGGGTTAAGTCATCATTTGGCCAGTTTCGAATTTGTTAAGGAATGACAACCCTTCAAACTTTGCAATTTTTGCCTCTTTTCGCAAAAGTAAGGTTCACTTACGAATTTTTTTCTCAGAAAACACTCAACCGATGCAGCTAAATTTTTTTGTTTTATTTATGAAAGATTGGGCCGTTTTAAAATATTTTTTATAACTTTGTCCATTCGTTATAAAATGTCGGAAAATTTAAACAAATTTTTTTGTGTTTTACTTAATGTGGGGAGTAAAGAGTTAATATTTCAAAAAAATATGGTCATACTCCATGAAGCTTCTCTTTTAAAATGAGCCCTTCAAAACGATGGAGCCTTGAAAATTGACGTCCTTATCAACTGGAAAAGAACGCGAAGTGCCCCTGTTTCAGGTAGGCGAGTAGCGCGCTCAGCTACTATGATTGATTGTTTTATATCGCTGGTCCCAAAACAATACGAGAAGACCTCGTATACGACTTAATAACTCTGTTTATACCCCGAAAAGTATATTAAGAAGGTGGTGGTTTTCTTCCATCGGGAAGGGATTCCGAAGGGTTATAATCAAAATTCTGGAGAGGATCTATTCTGTAGAGTAGACTCATACGCAATAACAATTATTTATTTACACTAAACACAAAGCCATCATTATCCCACGAACACATCTTACGTGATATTTCTCTCTTTGATAATGGTATAAAGCTGTGAAAACTTTTAGTATCTGTTATTGATAGTGCTGTTACAAAACGAGCTTGTAAGTAGTCAGCATGTTCAATGTGTTCGTTTTGTGTTACATAATTAAATGCTGTGTTTGAAAAAAATGATTCTGCCCATTCGAATAAATCTTTAGGTGAGAATTTGGTTTTCCGATCAGTTGTTGCACAAAAATGCCATTCAACAGAAACGCCAAAATCGTTAAAATGGTGAGCTAAGTTAATAAAATTCTTTTTGTTTTTATATTGTGCAGCTATCCCGTAGGAAAAATAAATTTATTTAATGTTTTCCGGATATATGTGTTTGGCAGGTGCATTATGTTCTAAACTTTCAGAAATGATGACGAAATTATAGTTATGACCTTTTGTATATATAACAAAAGGATGAAGAGTAACTTGTTTATTGTTCCAATGGTAATTTTGTATTTTATCGTGAATGACGAAATTATAATTTTGTGAGAAATCGCGTATGATAAGAAATTGTCCATAATTTAATGACTCTTTTGGTTTTTCTAAATACTGTCGCTATGTAATGAACAGATTATCCGTTTTTAGCGATGCATAAAAATGTTGGGCTTGCTATTTAGACAACTTTTACAACCTTATTACTTTTAAGCCCATAACCAAATAAACAGATCATACTGTTATTACTTTAGGGTTAGATGTAACATCACTAAAAATGTGTCACTAGGCAAGAGTGGTAACTAATATACTTTTCGAGGTATAAACAGTCATTAAGTTGTATACGAGGTTTTTCCTTACTGCTTTGGGACCAGCGATATAAAACAACCGATCATAGTCGCTAAGCACGCGACTCACCTACCTGAAACGGATGTACTCCGCATCCTTTTCCAGCTTGCAGAAACGACAATTGTCGAGACCCCATCGTTCTGAAAGGCTCATTTTGAAGGGGAAGTTTCAACGAATATGATCACATTTTTTTTTAATTTTAACGCCTTGCGCTCCTCATTAAGAAAAATACAAAAAAATTTATTTAAATTTTCCGACATTTTATATCACATTGACAAAGTTAAAAAAAAATGTTTATTTTAGCCTAAAAAAATTTTTTTTAAATTTTAGCCTAATCTTTCATGAATAAAACAAAAAAAAATATTTAGCAAAATCTGAAAGAATTGTTCATTACTCTCTAAGTTTTCCGCATCGAGGATGATGGACAATTCTTTTCGTTTTGTACTCTTTGGACTTACCTTTGGGACTGCAGACCCTTGGCTATCAGTTTCGGCAAGCAGAGTAAAACCAGCGGCACTTACCGCAACAATAAGACCGATTTTATGACTTACTACTCAAACCGAGACGTCACTACTGAAAATCACTAAATTTCTAACTATTACATCTCGAAAACTAATAAAAATCGGGTAAGTACATAAAACCTTGATGAATTCGTCTTGAAAAGCACTATCGCCTGATTGAAAAAAATATATATGTTACAGTGAAACACCGAAATGTGGAGAATGTCGACTTTCACCGGTGAATGTCAACATTTACATAGTTGCTTGGTGTACATCTGAAATATTTTCTAAATATCCTTATTTCTGACTTACACCGGTAAATGTCGACATACGCCTAACCTAATCTACCCGTGATTGTTGACATGCACCGGTGAGGGTCCGAATGTATAAGAATTTAATCAAATATTCGATCTTTCACCGACGTATTTGGTATGTGTTGACATTCCCCGATGAAAGTCGACATTCTCCAGTTTCGGTCTTTCACGATAACATATACACTACTGATCAAAAGTGTGTGGACACTTCCAATTTTTTTAAATTGCCGAAAACTGTGATAGCTTTGAATTATTTGTTTATCGTGTATGTATTCCACTTCCTCCACTGTTAGATAATAATATATAATAATAATAATTTGTTAAATATCTTATCAATAGTGATGAAATATGTTTATATTTTCTTTTCGACAACATGTCCATCGCGTGATGTAATTTTCGCATTTTCGTGTCGTGGCATCCTGGCTATATAATCATGTTTACAAATGTTTACGTTAGTCTTAAGAAGGCAACAGACCACACTTAAGCAATGCTGTCACTGGAAACTACCAGAGAAAAGACCCGCAAACTCTAAGCACGCAATGCAAAATAACCCATATATTTATTTCAGAAAGTTGAATAACTAAATTCATAATTTAGTATTATTATAATACATTACATCCATATTAACACTTTCACAACCGGTGACACCAACGGAGTGCCATAGGCAGGCCAAACGTTGTTGGCCGGTGACACTTACGTGGTGTCATGGATAGGTCTACGCTATTGGCCGTTTTTAAGACGAATTTATTAAGTTGTAATATATTTATCTAATTTTTATTAGTTTTCGAGATATAACGCTTAAAAATTTATTGATTTTCAGCAGAGACGTTTCGAAACCGATAGCCTGGGGTCTACGGTCTGAACAGCAAGTCCGAAGAGTAAGAAACATGGAAAGAATTGTCCATTACGGTCTAAGTTTTCCGCATCAGAAATGATGTTGTTAATCATTTAATGGCTTTTTCGTACTCGGTATCGCATTCACAGTTTTAACAAAGTTTATACTTGTATACACATCATGTGATATTAATCATTTAATATTCCCTTCCTTTTAACTATTAATTCACGTTGAGAAATTAAATTTTTCATTCCTTGAACTGTTACATTTAGAAAATTATTCTTCATACAAATCTTATTAGTGACAAATTAATATTTAAACCCCTTTCACACGAAGCCCTCGATGAAGTGAAACAGATACACGGGTTTATTAAAGATTAATACAATATTGAAAACTTTCGTAACATTAAAAACTGGGGATCTATAAAATAAATTTTAGAAAAAAAATACACCGACTTCGAAATGCACTAAAAAGTATAAAATAATTTCTATTTCCTAATGAAGTAATTTCAATCTCATTCAATCATACAATTACGTAACAGATACGAATGAAACCTATTTACTCATTAGGTAGTATATTAAATACATTTCAACCTTTTCGGAGGTGGCGCAAATTTGGTAATTCCCTCGTCGTGGGCTCCGTTTATAGGTTCTTAGATACCACAATCAACTAGCTATTGGGAACAACGTTTACTATGGTATTTTTAATTTTGCGCCGCCTCCGAAAAAGTTGAAATGTATTTAATATACTACCTAATGAGTAAATAGGTTTCATTCGTATCTGTTACATAATTGTATGATTGAATGAGATTGAAATTACTTCATTAGGAAATAAAAATTATTTTATACTTTTTAGTGCATTTCGAAGTCGGTGTATTTTTTTTCTAAAATTTATTTTATTTCACGCTTTTTAGTGGAATGCTGAGAATTGTGTAGGATATTGTGAGACAGTTCTTCGGTTTTTTTTCTATTTTTTTTTTTTATTGTTTCGTTATTTTAATATATTAGTAACAACAGTGTTTCGCTAATAACTCGACAACTATTGCTTCCCGTTAATTGCGGATGAGGAAAGAGTTGTTCAGAACCATTCCCCTGATAACGTATTTAAAGGACATTAAAATCGTCCAAAGTTGCTTTTTAAAGTTAATAACAATTTTTTCGCTAATATCTCGAGAAGTAAAGCTTTCCGTCAATTATGCATGAGAAAAAGGTTGTCCAGAACAATGTCTCTGACAACATATTAAAAGGACATTAAAATCGTCCAAAGTTAATTTCGAAAGTTAATAACAATTTTTCGCTAATATCTTGTAAACTAAAGCTTTTCGTGAAATTTGTATATGAACAAAATGGTTCAGAATCATGTCCGTGATAAGATATTAAAAGCGCACTAAAATCGAGAAAAGTTTATTTCAAAAGTTGCCGGTTTTTTTGCAATAACAATACTTTGCAATTGAAAAATGAAAAACTTTTTGATAATGGTACCAATGGGGAGTCAAAACCCACCAGGTGCAAAAGGTTTCATTCCGATTAGTCCATCCAGCTAGGCGTAATCGGCGGTCACACATAGAAAAAAAAAAATATACTGATCGAATTGAGTAACCTCCTCCCTTTTCGAAGTCGGTTAAAAATAATGGTTATATCACCAATTTTCGTAAAATGCCATTAAACAAAAAATCATTTTTCGTTACACAGTAATCTATTGTTATTTTAATCTCAAAAAATAATATAATTACAATTATCAATGTTTAAATGTTCTAATTACTAATAACTAGTAATATTAGTGATTAAAATTTTGTTTGACCATCAGTAACAAAAATTAATTTTAGTTATGAATTGACGACACAAATTTAATTCTTATAGTTAATATAAATAACCAAAATTTGTGTGCCTGCTAATAACCATTATTAATGTGCAGAATTTTATTCTGGTTATTGATAACCACTATCGACGCTGGAAAGTGGTTTCTGGTTACCGCCCAGTCAATATCGACAAAAAATTGGTTTTTGCTCACGCTTGACCGCTGTCATTCATTATTAAGATCTAAGCTAATAATCTCTTATTAGTTTATCTATTTATTCAAATCGCGGGTAAAACAAAAAACTAAGTGAAATGTAAAACTAAATGTAGAAATTAGAAATTTTTTAGTACACTATGTTGATGAAACAGTAACAGATGGAAAAATAGCGCGCTTATCGTAATTGTTACAGATTCGTAACAAGAAACGTAAGTGGCTGAATAAATAGACAAATTAGTGGCGGCTAATATTAATATGGTAATAATATTTGATAATGGTCGAATGTGATCAATAATTTGATACTCGTTAGACAGTAATAAAAATAAACTTGCAGTTGTTAATAATGATTGTCAATAACCAAAATAAGATTTTGTTCCGTACATAGAAGGTGCTCCATGAATTGCGTACACTACTTGACATCCGAGTCATAATTGCGTACAAAATCCTATACTGATATATTCGAAAAACATTTTCATTTTTTTTTTAAAGACATTAATCCCAAAGTAATAAAATTTCAAAATTTCCAATTTTTAAGTTCGCCAAGTTCAAGTTTCAGCCCCCTATTTCATGTTGTAAAAGCGAAAAATCGAAATTCCGATTTTTGCCCACTTTTCCCATACACATTTGTACACAAATTCTGAAAACTATAATTGTAAAAAATGAAAAACAGCAAAAAAAATATTAAAAATTCGATTTTTTATATTACTGCAGTAATAACATATCATTGAGATAAAATACGTGTAAACTATTTTTATTAATGATACTATTGACTATTAATGACACATTAATGGCTTAAATTTTTTAATTTTCAGAACTCAAATCCAAGGCTTCATAAAATTTGGAAATTGTCAACAATTTTAAAGTTCTCAAAACTTAAAGCGAATTTGCAAGTTATCACATTTTAAGAAATAATATCAAAAAAATTGTTCGACCTCACATACTGTATCAGAACAAAGTCAATTTCAGGACGGTGAAGACGCACAAATTTATTTGATCAATTTTCAACAAGTATTACAACTGAGTTTGTAGCGAGTGACTTGACACCTCACGCTATCAATCGACTAACGGTATTACAATCACGTAATACCAAGTTTGTTCAAGCAAAGACTTTGTACAATATGAAATTCGCGTTGACAAAAACAGAGTGAATCGCGTAATGCCAAAAAACAGAATGAAGCCCGGGGCCCGGTGCCCTCGCGTGTTATATGTGTTTCACCCCCTAAGACGTCTCCTAGCAACCACGCCGATTTCTTCGAAATCTGCCACGTGCCCTCATTCGACCTTGGCTTCACGGCCATCCCTCTACGATCGAGCCGCCGAACCTCGCGGTGCCGCCCGCCCTTTGCGGCTGAGCCGTCGAGCCGCCGCGCCACGCGCCGATACCGATGTCGCGCCGACACTTGCCGGTACCCGCCATCAAACGGAGCGGTCCGCGCCTTTGTACTCGTTTTTGGAAAATTACGCGCGAGGAGACGTCGCCGGGGAAGGTCTTTCTTTTCTGCCGAAGTACGCACTAGGGTTCGCCGACATTCCGCGGCACATCAAATATTTATTAATTTGCGTCTTACTTAGAATCCCAGAGCATGTGCCACGTGCCACTTGCCACGTGTTATTTGCCACGTGCCCCATGCACGTGTTCATTTCTTAGAAAAATTAATTATTCCTTGTCTTCGAGTGTGACCGATCCCGCAGACAGCCAGCCGGAGCGCGGGGCAAGCAAGCTCGCCCCCGCCCGGGTTCTCACCTCTCCCGAGCGGAGTGGCCCTCGGTGTTTTGGTGAGCACCACCACTCCCGGGCGGATTGGTTACCCCCGGTGCTACGATGGTGTTTTTCATGCCGAAACACTCATGGTGCTCGACGAATACGGCCACAGGTTTTCCCGTGCACGTAGGGCTTCGAGGCATGAAAACTCGCCATGCCTGCTGCTCTTGACCAGTCGTCCCCGAAAACCCCGCTAATTACATTAAACTGTTTATGTATTCCTAAATTCTCATTACATGCTCTAAGATGCCTCGTTCGACTTGTTCTATCCGTAACACATACATTACACGCGCTTGCTTTGCGGTTCTATGATCACGATTAAGTGCCAATTTGCTTAGATCTTAAAAACAAGAACTAATCATCGAGCATTTGTAAAGCATCACACACCGAATATTTGTGATATATGCATATCAATATATCAATCGAATATTCGCCAGGCATGTTGTGAACGATTTTTTATTCATTGATTTTAGACGCTTTCTTATCTAGGTTTTGAGAAGTTTGCATCACGAATAAAGTGCTAATTTTCGAATTTTCGAAACTCGAAACTTTCTTGTCTTTCGTAAAGTTTCAAGGTTTCGAGAAACCCGTTTCTAGTTTTTATCATGCATTGTACTTTCTAAGATGTTGAACAGATTTATTTTAACTTATTCGTATCAAAATGATATTAAAAAATGATATTTCATGTAATAATTGTTACTTATTACATACTATACATATATTGTTACTTACTTATATTAAAACAGTTACGGAATCTTTAGTCCGTTTAAAATCAGCGCGAAGAAGTGAAAATCGTTACATTTACGCATCCGTTTGTACAGTCGGTGTAAAAAGTATTCTTATAATATTCAATTTCACCAAATGTATTGTTGTACATCATTTCAAAACTTCAGCACATAATAAATACAAACATATTCGTAGAGATCTGTAAAATCTGCGCGATATATGTTTTTATTGTAACAATATTAACGAATATTTAGAAGTTCAATATTTGAGTAGCAGTAAATAACATTATTTAATTCTTTTAATACACTGCACAAAAGAAATATGGCATAGAAAAATTTTACGCAAAAATTGACCAAAGGGTATAGCCGGATAAGGTAGTCAAATGTGCCCTTGAGTCGATTTAGAAACCCAACTCGTCAGTCGATAGCATATCCAAAAAAAACATCTCACACCAAGTTTCAACCCCCTATCTCATTCGTGGGGGTAGTAAAAGGGAAAAAACGAAATTCCGGTTTTTGGCCCTTTTTGCCTATTTAATGTCGTTCAAAAATTCTGAAAAAATTCTAAAACATGGAGAACCATATAGCGCATATTATAGAATTTTTTGAGATTTTTTGATTATAAATTGTAGTCGTGAAAAATCAAAAACCGAAAAAAAATCCGAAAAATTGCGATTTTTTAGTGAAGATGTCGGAGCACTACTTTTATATTAATGTGGTAGTTAGGTATTAGTATAACTGTTATTCTCTAATTTTTTCAGATTTTTCGGTGAGGTGCGCCGTAGTTAAAAAAATCAAAAACCGATTTTTTCGCGCGAAAAACCAACTTCTGCTTGGAATTTTCATGTCATTTTCCCATAAAAGATGCATTAGGCTATTTTAAGAGGATTCACGTTCGCACAATTGATTTTGAATTACAACAATGAAATGAACATAATTAATTAGTTTTATGCTATGTTCTTTATATACTTAAATGTTTAACGGTCATCCAACGAGATCGGTAGCGTAGTGGTTAAGGCGCCTGACTGGTAAACCGCTGCATGCTCTTTTTGGCGCAGGTTCGATCCCGCCTGAACTTATATATTTTTTTTCTTTTTTCTTTTCTTTCAATTATTATTTTTTTTCATTCTAATTATATAGCAATGAATACTACTTATTTAAAAACATTTTTAATACTTTTTAGGGATATTTCAAGGTTTGTTTTTTTTTTTAACTTGAAAAACTATGATAACTTTAAATTCATATTAAAATAATTACGGGACATTTTGACCACATATCTTAATTGCGCTACGATTTTATATTTTTTCAGTCAAGTACATTTCTTAGTCCAATTTTCAAATATTTCATTTCTGGTAACTAAGTAGTAGAGGTCTGTCGACAACTTATTGTTATTAACACAATTAAGATACGTAATTAAGAATTATAATTACTGAAGTTTACTCAAAATTATTTTTATTTGAACAGGCAACGGGGGTTTTAGTGGGTAGTTTGCGATTAACATAGGAGTCCCACACTAGCCTAAGAACATAAAGATTGTGTGGAAATGCCTTTCCCCCATTGAAAAAAAAACAAACCTTGAAATATCCCTAAAAAGTATTAAAAATGTTTTTAAATAAGTAGTATTCATTGCTATATAATTAGAATGAAAAAAAATAATAATTGAAAGAAAAGAAAAAAGAAAAAAAATATATAAGTTCAGGCGGGATCGAACCTGCGCCAAAAAGAGCATGCAGCGGTTTACCAGTCAGGCGCCTTAACCACTACGCTACCGATCTCGTTGGATGACCGTTAAACATTTAAGTATATAAAGAACATAGCATAAAACTAATTAATTATGTTCATTTCATTGTTGTAATTCAAAATCAATTGTGCGAACGTGAATCCTCTTAAAATAGCCTAATGCATCTTTTATGGGAAAATGACATGAAAATTCCAAGCAGAAGTTGGTTTTTCGCGCGAAAAAATCGGTTTTTGATTTTTTTAACTACGGCGCACCTCACCGAAAAATCTGAAAAAATTAGAGAATAACAGTTATACTAATACCTAACTACCACATTAATATAAAAGTAGTGCTCCGACATCTTCACTAAAAAATCGCAATTTTTCGGATTTTTTTTCGGTTTTTGATTTTTCACGACTACAATTTATAATCAAAAAATCTCAAAAAATTCTATAATATGCGCTATATGGTTCTCCATGTTTTAGAATTTTTTCAGAATTTTTGAACGACATTAAATAGGCAAAAAGGGCCAAAAACCGGAATTTCGTTTTTTCCCTTTTACTACCCCCACGAATGAGATAGGGGGTTGAAACTTGGTGTGAGATGTTTTTTTTGGATATGCTATCGACTGACGAGTTGGGTTTCTAAATCGACTCAAGGGCACATTTGACTACCTTATCCGGCTATACCCTTTGACTGATGACAACTCCGTGACTAATCATCGCAAATTTATGCTCTTTTCTTAAATTAAAGCTTGAGATCTCTATTTTGACACTCTGTAGTTCGATTTAGTTCGAACCCTACCACAATAACACCGTACCAATGTAGTTCGCATCCCTACCACAATAACACCGTAAATGTGAGGTCATGTTTGCTATATTGAAAATTACAAAGTTTGACAAAATGCAAGGACTTGCCTTAAAAAAAAAAATATGTTTTTTTTTTTTTTTTTAATGGTATCATATATTTTTTATTGCATCAGCTGATACTCGTTCATATTCTTTATAAAAAAATATTAATCTATTTATGTAACAAAATCATTAGTTTAGAAGGTACTTTTAATATCTATTTACAGAAAAGGTTTAATGTGGCGACCATTTGCATCACAACACTTTCTAAATCGAGAAATTTATGATTACTAACATTCCGTAGTGTATAATCTTCCTGCATGTATAGCACTTTTCCTAGCTTCAAAATAAACTGATAACATGTGTATCTTTTCTTCTTTAAAATACTTCATTATGAAGTGATAATTCACCGTATTGTCGTATTCACTGTATTAAAGACCTAACAGAAACAAGATTCCACTGATACTGCGTAACAAAATTAACTCACAATTCGTTTGGTGACATATGACCTCTCAAAACGTGTAAAAAATCATTTGATATTCAGTTAGGGCAATTCATGATATTGACCAGAAAGTAACGATTTTCTAAGTTAGAATTAAAATATCTTCTAAACTAATGATTTTTTCGCATAAATAGATTAACCCTTTTTTTGTAAAGAATATGAAGGAGTATCAACCGATGCAATAAAAAATATATGATTTCACTTAAAAAAACATTAATGACCTTCGTATGTCCTTTACACGTCCACCTACAAAAAAAATATACCACTAGTATATGACCCCCTCAAAACCATTCAACTTCATCTGCAACATTGTTTACTATGAGTAATAATAATGACGCAAAACTAGATGGCAAAATGTGGTGAGCCACCCTATGTATATTTTATCTGTTCAAATTTTTTTAATAAATGACGTACAACATTTTTACTCAAATTGCGTGTTGTACAAATACTTTTTACACGGACTGTACGTCCTTGTAATCGATACGAAAATGAAATCGGTGGGCATATTACAGAGCAGATGCATTATAGGACCTAAAGTATGCTTATTTAATTGTTTTTGACAAAAGGTATAATTTTTTATCAAAATAAAATTCGTTTAGTAAACCATAAAATGCACTTATTTTTTCTCTGCAAAATAATTGTGCCTCTTTCAGTTATTTGTTTTCCTCGACGTACAACTCAACAAATTTCGATTGCTGTGTTGTGAAATCCTTGTAATGTTTTTCAGCATTAAAATTACCAAACCGGTCGAATGACTACTACTCAAGTTTTTTACTTTAAATAATAAAATTTAAGATGTTTTTCATGAAATGTGATTCATTTATATTGAAATAAATAAGTATACGTTTTATGTAAGGTTTATTTATTTTTTCAAATCTTTAATTTCAAAATACATGTATATTTACAATCGGTAAGTTTACCACTGAACAGAAACTTCGTTCTTTATACGGCGAAGAAATATTTTTCATTATATCAAGAATTATTATTCTTTAGTTTCGGAATATTTTCTACACTAAAATATTGTAACATTTAAATGTTTGCAATTTTGTATTCTGTATTATTTTCTCTAATGTTGAAAGAATCCTTCGAAAGAAAGATGCTAAAAGTAATAATGGCTTTAAGATATAAACAGTTGATAAATGCATGTTATGTTATACACAATTCGAATCTAAGTATGAGATAGCGTGACAAGAGAAAATAAAAATAATTTGCAATTGTACTTAGGATAAATTAGCCTAACCTATATGTCGACAGTTTACATATATCAGTCTGCATCTTGAAAGTGTAAATTGAAACTTGCACTTTTAATGCTTTTCTTGCGTTACAGGTACCATACAATAGCTAACGTTTCAAGATATCAATAAATTGACCTGAAGCTGTTATTCTTATAGTATACTAAAATAAATTATTAGTTATAAAATTTTATAATCTGTCACATATTTTACAAAGATAGATTTCTTCCTAAGGGCATTTTCCACACACATATTTATTACAGACATGTGGTAATTACAGAAATGGTGGTAATTCTATTATAATTACAGTAACCTATTTGCCGCCATTGACGTAAATAAAATGGGTTCTTTAGAGGTCTATGGATATTAACCTATTGCAAATCCATTCATGGTTTTATATATTCACAACAAAATTTATTAAAAAAATATTTCTGACAACATTCACAACAAAAATTTCAAGTCACAGTTTAGATTGAAACAAATGATTAACTGTATGTTCGAATGAACGCATTATTTTCGCATTAGCATTATGATCCATCCAAATTTTTTCTGCTAACTATTTCTGTCGTACTAAATGATACACAGTAAAAATGTAAAAAAGGTGCGAAAAATTATGTACAAAATCGTAAAAAATTATATAAATCGTTTTCAGTGCTACATATGTGCGCAGCCAGGGTACAAAATTATTTTCATCTGAATAAATAAAAAAGAATAAAAATCACTTCACTACTTCTTTAATTACTATAAAAGAAATCAATTATGAAAAAAATATAACTCGAAGAAGGAATATTAAAATAATTGTAAAACGAATAATATTTGTAAATTGTCTAGCGTGGTAGTTGTAATGTAATACTACTATTAATTGTAGTCGATGTACATTTGAAGAATATAAGAATTCTTCGAAATATTACTTTTGTTTTATTGTTAATAAAACAAGAAAAGTGCAAATAATGTCCAAATTTTGTTGCGGACCACAAAAATTTTATCAACCGTTACTCAAAATTAAACTCTAGTGCTAACTTGTATGTATCTAATCATGTACAACTTAAATTAAAAGAGTAAAATTTAATATGTAAGAGAAAGTTAGAAAGTAGATAAAGTATTTTAAAAGTGTATAATTATTTAAGTCGTAATAATCTTTTTTAACATTAATTTGTCTCTGTTGGAAATCGGTCAACGACGTCGAATATATAATTTAAATAGACCGCCATGTCCCTTTTGTTTTTCCGAGACGACTGTTTGTTTATGTTGTTCACGTTACTGGGTTATACTCGCCTAAGTTCATTGCTATGTGTATTGCAAAGTATAGAGCACGTGTCTTTTTCATTATACAATTTTCATTAAATAGTATTGTTTTCTTTATTAAATAAAATATAAATTGGCCAACTACGTTACTCGTGTTTTTTTAGAGTGCCCACGTATAAAAATCACAACAGTCTCGAAGATGTGATCTCAATTATACAACATATAATCAATATTTTTCACTACTTATCACGAAACTTTATCTCTAAATATATTTACGCTAAAAAATAAATGAAACGTTTGACTTTACTTTCGAATAGAAAGTATGTTTATTAAACAATATATCTTTAACGAACGAACAATATTTTACTTCTATAATGCGTTTTCTATATTATCTTCATATTCTTTTGTACAGTATACTGTTTATTTGGTAGGCTTATTTTTAAAACATTTTTATATACACCTGAGATATTTTTAACTTTTCTAAAGTAGCTTCATGGTATTAAATTATAAACTAAAGGCGGGATATTTTAATAATTATTCAAACTGTAGTGCACACATATACTATTTTTAAATATATGGATTAATTTGAAACAGAATTCAATGGAAGTGAAAATTTAAATAAATTAAATAACAAACAAAGATTATATAGTAGTGATTAATAATTGTGTTGCTACAATAATTTATTTCATTTTCACCGTGCAAAGTTTATTGAATTTCATAAAACAATTTATATAATTTCTGTACTTCATTCATGTACTTTAACACCTTTATGTACTTTTTGTAAAAAATACGACAAAGAATCGTTACATGTAAAAAAATATACATAGAGTTTCACAAAAAATAAATTGCAAATTTAATACCTTTTATTTAATTTTTTTGTTTATAAATCAATTCTCCAAAATATTATAGACAAAAAAGTAATAAAGGTTAATATTAAAAATATTAACAGTTTGAAAAGATTTACATTTTTGTATCAAATAACTTATAAACTATTAATTTTGTTTACAATGTACCCAAACTTTTGTGCAGAATTCTCCAAAGAATTGATCTATATAAAATGTAGAGTGTTCCATAAAAAGCAACTTAATTTTAAAATACTACCTCATTACTAAAAAAAGTATATAAATCATTTTTCCAACAATATTGTCCATAAATGTGGGATTAATAATTAGGTGTGGGCTATGAGAGATAGGAAGAGTGAGAGAGAGAGAGAGACAGAGAGTATGAGAGAGTGTGAGAGAGAATGAGAGAGAAAGTAAGAGAGAGAGAGTGAGAGAGAATTAGAAAGAAAGTATGAGAGAGAGTGAAAGAGAGCATAGAGGTCACGTGATAATCGGTTACAATTACGTGCAAATGTTCGTTACGACTAGAGTCTTGCTTGAGCCGGCGTAAAAGAGACGAATAGTAAATTGTGCCGCTCCGCGTGTAACGGAATTCGGAGTTCGACTCACGGTGTAGATCCCACATAAATATTTTCAATTATTTCTGAAATATTCCATCAAATCAACTTAAAATTGGCACACTGTATAGGTATTAATCCAGTTGAGGTTATGTAGAGTCTCACATCCTCCAATAAAATTAACACATTGATGCACGCTTTTATTGGCACATTTCACTCAATGGTAGAGTACCTATATCATAACATTTTTGTGTCTGCCACATTCATACATGTACAAGGTCCACTGAGTCTGAACAGATGTCTGAACACACATAGTTCTCATTAAATGAACTATTAACTATTTCATAAAACCTTAGTCTTCATATCTACCATTTTCAAATACCAATTCAATATATCTATACCCAAATGCCATATTTGCAATCGCTTTACTCGTCAATTTCCAATATTTTCAATCCAAATTTCTACATTTCCAATTCACTGCATCTGCACATTTCTGTATCTGAAATTCGTGTACCCCAGCATTCTATATACAGGGTGTCCCATCTGACAGTAGAACTTTTCGAAATTCCAATAATAATTGGTGAAGTTCCAGCCCTGAAAATTACTATATATGTATGTACATATCGCATCGGCTGGATCGTTGAAAGGCAGTTTCCAGTCGTTTAACTAGTTTTTTTTCCATAAAAAGATTTTGGAAATTTTTTAAATACAGTACTGTTAGAAAACTACCACATGCGTACTTTTTAAATATATTTTACAATATTACAGGATTTCTCAACAAGAACAAAATTTCTTTTGCAACTAAATAACCATTGACTAAGATCATTTAAAACATCTTTTTCTGTCTGAGCTTAAATACATTACAATTATACATGAAAAATAATATTAGACAATGAAACTGCCGCTCCTCTAATAGGAAGCGAATTACTGCAGGAATAATAAATAAAAAAAAGTGTTTATTACAGAGAAATTTGAATCCAGTTGAAGTTTTGTAAATACATATATTTTAAGGTCATGAAAGTAGGTTTTCAGCCAATATCTCACTTGCTGGTTGGACGCAAATAAAACCCATTATGAAATTTATAGATTGAAATGTTTGATAAAAAAGTGATCTATACATTTTTCACATGAGAACAACTGTTTTCAAGTTATACAGCTAACATGTGCGAACTGAAAATAACTGATAAACTGTTATGTGAACTGTTATGTGAAAAATAACTGATAAACTTTCGAAAAGCATATTACACCCGATCACCTTAACCTTAACATACGTTATCAAGGTCACTCCTGAGCAACATTTAGAAAGTTAAAATCGCTGACTATTGTTTACTACAAAGTTATCAACAACGATAAATCGATATACACCCTGAAATTTTCTGGAAGTCGGAACTTTGCTAGTGCCAAAGACACGGCCTCTACCCCTGCACCTACACGCGATACTACACACAACTAAGTATACATGAAATTGCTACTGAAAATTATGCATTGTTTGAAAGTCTGTTGCATTCGTCATTATATGTATTGTTTTGCTCGTGATATTGCACGAACTTCACGACAAAAAGAATATTTGTCTGCTACAGTTTCTGTAAATGTTGATTCATTGTTAAGCCACCTGGTTTCCTGAACAGCAAGTTCTAAAGACGTCCTAGTAGCAAAACAGTACTTTTAATATTATACATTTCGCAGGTGATATATAACATCTTTTGAACCGTGTGTTATTAGTGAGAGTAACGATGTGATCACATTCGCTACCTTTTTAATATTGAAATCCTCCGCATATACTTCAAGACTCATCTTACGGCCCATCTAACTCTCATGGACTTTACAATACCGCCAGTTAAGTATTTGCTCTAATTCTCTTGTCCCGTCCGTATAATGTGAATGCTTTCTCTCTTAACTTTGAACCCAATGAAAATAAATTTACGTTACGCTAATTTTCGTGCACATTATGTGAACATTAGGCAATATATTATATTATGAACACAAGCATGATGTGTTTCTATTATTTGCATATATTTACACGCCGAAATACGACAAATATTAATCAAATATTTCCGTGTTTCGTTCAGATTTAGTAACAATTACAGCACAGTTTTCATTCTTTAATGTTCAGATTTATGGAATAATTACAATTTTCAATCTTAACTTCTTAATAAATAATAATCGGCGACTTAAACCTTTTAAATGTTATTTAGGCACGGTGACCTTGATAACATATCTTAAGATCAAGGTGATCAGGTCTGGAAACTTTTCGGAATTTCAACCCAAATAACAAATGTGACACATTTATTTCATCATTATCGCAATAGCAGAATGCAAAGAGTGTTTCTTACGCGATGTCCACGGTAAACATATTCAAAACAAAATACATATAAATCTTCTTTAATTTCATTTAAGATTGGAAGATCTTCCTTTATATTAATAACGAGTTTTTCTCATTCAATATATCCTCAATCTACATATGTAAGGAATTACACTTTAATTTGTACTGAACAATATCGCCCTAATTACGGCTACTTAAGTTACATAAATCGGATCGGAAATTATATTAACTCTGGTCGTCTTAATATTAATATACTCAAAAACTCAACAGCAACCTTAAAACACTCGTTAACCAACCTATTTTCGTTCTTAATTATGTTATATTTTCGTGTTAATGCACGACACGTAGGTTTCGTACATTTTATTTTATATTATGTTACATTATATTTCTTCATTTCATCGTTTTCTTTTTTATTTAAACGTTTATTTGTGTTTTATTTGCTCTAAGTCATTGTGACAGTGTCAAATATGATAAATTTTCTTCCCCATATTATATTTATTTTTATATAAAGGGACTTACTCCATAAATAAATAAATATTTCCCTGTATTCGGAAATGTCACATCTTAAATATAACTCTGTAGATTTGAATATAACAAATAATCCAATGTATAGAATTCTACATTTTCTAGTTTAAAATATTATGAACTGACCTATTCGTACAGAATTCTGCATTTTCTAGAATCTAGATTCAGTCATGACTTAATCCTTTTCATAGAATTCTGCATTCTGAAAATTCAGACTATTCCGGGTATTTATACAATCAGTATTTGAAATATTCAGGCATAATTGTACACATAGATATAATTTAAACAACGAAGTATAGTAATCAAACTTCTCTACAACCACAGTAACGCCCACATTCTCCTATGCAAAAAATTGCATAATTGCAAAAAATATCCGACGCCAATGGTAATCAAATTTTAATAGGTTCCAAGATATTATTATTCATCACTCATTCGCACTGCTAAGTGAGTATGTTCGTGAGTAGTTCGCGAACTATTTCTGTATACTCCATTGTTCACACAACTCCAAAGAAAGTAACCCAAGGATTGCAGATCACATGATCTCAGGGACTAATTATCATCATTGTTTTGCGAGATAATTCTGCTACTAAACTTCAATTGTGACAATATCATTGTTCAGACGACTTGATATGTGATACAATCCCGTCAAAGCAATACATTTTCTCAGTCAATACAGTGTAATTATAACTGCACAAGCTCAAGCAATGGCTAACTGTTGCAATTATCGAGCTATTGACATTTTGGATTGTCTGGCACGGTTTCATGAATACGGCAATGTACAGAGTGTTCCATAGAACTAGAACGGGCTGTACTTGTTAAACAGGTAGACATAGAAGAAGATGTTATATTTAAAAATTAAACGATATTAAGCTGTACATAATGTGCAACTAATTTTTTGCACTTTTGTGCATCGATGCATCAGAAAGATATAACTACATATATTTCTTAAATGGAGTTTTATGTCTTTGATTGCGCCAATCGATGCAGTTTCTTATGTTCTAAATAAAAGTATGTATTATATACATATTCATGCCCTAGATATATTCGTTAGAAGGTTATCGCAGCTAACAATTCTCCGAAATATTTCGGTCACTCGCCAATTGTTCTGGAATACTTACCTTTGTTCCATTATGATGTTTGTGAACATGAATCGACTACTAATGCTAATCATTGTAAAATTGAAATTTCCATCAGTGACTATTTACTACCAATGTGCGATTGTTTGGCGACCCAGTGTTTCGAAATTATGCCATTTGGGAATAGTAAAGCAGTTGGTATATGCATTTCGTTCAACAAATGCAATGAAAATGGTACAAAGGCTTTAAGACTGTATCGAGAGACATATCCCAATCGACAACAGCCCTTGCGTTTGTATTTTTACAAACTAGAGTCTAATTTACGTCAGTATGGCTCCTCGCTAAACCAAAACGAAACGTGGCGAAACCAATCGTTGAAAATGAACATAATATAGTAACAATACTGGCAAACGTCGAATTAAATCCTCGAATTTCCAAATCCTCAGTTCAACGCATTTTGAAACCACATAACTTTTATTTCTATCGATTTTCCGTTGGACAAAACATTACGGCCTGAGGACATCTCTGAAGCTGGCAGAACCAAACTGGTAAAATCACATCGAATCTAATGGAATATTTGGTACTTACTTTGTACTAATTTGTGATACAAAAAGTAATTTTATACTTCGTATCGTTTTCAAAAAATTATAGTGCTAGCAGTCAAACGTGAAAATTGATAGAACTGAAAAGAAACAAAACGGATATATATAGTACCAAATTTGTACTAATTTGTAGTACTTAAATTAATTCTTTTTTTAATTGGAGGAAATATATTAGACACTCCATTTAAAAAACTGCAGGTGATCTGAATATCTCGTTCATAGTTCCACGGACATGTATTTATATATTTTTCATTGCGCACTATATTAAAAATAACATTGTTAACATTTTTCTGATTGCACATAATAAATATATGTAAGTTGTTTATTGCTATTTTATATTATGGATCTTCCGCAACAACATTCCACACATATGTAGTTTTGAAATAATATTAACACCGTTTTTTACAATATACTCGAATATTGTGTCCTTTATTCTTTATTCTTTATTCTTTATTCTTTACTTGATTCTTTAATCTTAATAGATTAACTCTGACTAAGTATCGAAGATGAAAGAATGTATTACGGCGATCTGTGTCGATAAATAATGGTTGAGCAACAAGATCGTTCTGATGAACGTCTGTTACAGAATAGCGCGAATATACTTTGGTATAATGTAATTTGTATACCATAAATTTTACAGCAAATTTTTCCTTCTACAACAAAAAGTTATTTTGCTTTTTAATTTACCACAATAATTCTTTTAATTTTTTCAACCTCTACAAAAGAAGAATTAAATTTTGTACGCAACATTTGGTAAAATGCTTTTCATATCAAACTGATTTTTGTACATATTCCAATATAAATTAGTTTGCAGTTTTTAAAGTATTGGAAAAATAAATTATATACAGTTACCATATAGTTTTTAAAATATAATTTATAACAGACATGTTATCATTCTTTCAAAGAATATTTTTTTCTGCCACAACATATACAGTGGCACACGAAAGTATTGGAAGATTTACATATGTCAATTTGAACGACTGAAATAATGTGCATTAAAGTACTTTGTTTAGAGAAGTAGGCGTTAATAGGAAGTTGGAAGCCTTAAGATTAAGTCAATACAATTTGGAAAGGATTCAATAAGTTAGGAAGAAGTTATAGTACATTTATTCGAAGTACATATTGTAAGTGATCCATAAAAGTGTTTGAACGCTACATATATTATTAAATTATTTAATATTAATATTTTATTGGACCACATTTAGCAGCAATAATGAATCGGATTATAAATTTTCAATGGGATTTATGTCTGGACTTTGCGATGGAGTAATTAATATGTATGGTGTGTTATACGATCCATTCTTTCACAATTCTGGCAGTATGCTTAAAATCAGTATCTTGTTTGAAATGGAAATCTTCCAATAATGTTAATTGACAAGCTTTCTTTAAGATTATATTCTAAAATATTTAAATACTTATATTTATCAAGTGTTCCATCAATAAATATCAGATTTCCTGTGCGATTAGCAGCTACAGAATTTCACCGTTTGATGTGAATGTCGAATCTCCTATTCCATATTTGATTTCTGCATGTATAATTCCGAACATCCGAGTCAAAAATACTAAACTTTGACTCGTCCAAAAAGATGAATTTATCGCAAAAAGAATTA
Organism: Megachile leachella; assembly: GCA_963576845.1. NCBI lineage: Eukaryota > Metazoa > Arthropoda > Insecta > Hymenoptera > Megachilidae > Megachile > Megachile leachella. The sequence goes on along the minus strand of OY756256.1, from coordinate 13,568,962 downwards.
TCTTTACTAATATAGGTTTTTGTAAAAGTCAGTCATTTTTACAACTTACCGTATTAGTATATGGCTCCTTTCGAGGTACTCTGCTATGAAAATCATTGTTTCGTTAGATTCGTCGCCGTAATTCCACTTCTTTATGAAACATATCAGCTACCATAGTGCGAGTTGAGAAGTAGATATAATAGAATTATTTTTTAATTCGCGAATGGTAATTTTTCCTATCTTCCAGTCAATTTTCTTGGTTGACCTAATCAAGCTTTGTACGCAAGTGTCCTCTCATTCTTTGGCTTTCGTATGATGTATAGTGGACTTACTTCTATTCACAATTTCGACAACCTCGTTACATGATTTTCCATTCTCGTGTAATCGAAGTATTAGTTCTCTTTCACACTTTTTTTCAGACTATTTGGTATTCATTTTAAATATTATTGTGCGCACTTTTACGTTAATATTACTGAAATGTTGTGCTAACATCAAGTGAACGTATCAATGTTTTTATTTAGCAATGACATTTACATACGAGGCAAAGGAAGATGAAAAACTATAAACAGTATTACAGTATTCAAATACTTTTCTGAGACATTTATCGTAAATGTTTCTAATGAATATATCATAACTTCTTATATTATTGAATCGCTTTCAAATTTTACTGATATAATGTGTTTTACTGAATTCATCTGATCTTGATTATTCTCTACTTATATAGTGACTTTCCTGTCACTGTATATACCAAATTGTTGTAACAGATTAGATGAATACACCTCGTTTTATTAATTGAAATTTGTAACTGTAAAAGTTCGAATACTTTCATGAGCCCACTGTGACTCATTTATTTGGAGAAGAAAGACAATAGTACAATTCACAAATTATTCATAGAACTTTGTTGAACATTGAAATACAAACTAATATTAATCATTACACATCGAGCAAACATACTTTTAGGAAGGTTAAAATAAATACAAACACAATATTAAATGAGCCTATGTGTATTTCCACTTTTTAAATAATTTTTAATAGAATAGAATACCAGCATAATATTTTCTTAAATGGTGAAATTATTTTTGTGTGAACAGAATTGTATAAAATAAGTATTAAACAATGCAACATTTTAATTAATTTTCTCGGTTTTAAGTATTAAATAATTACAATAGAAATATTAACGCTAAATAATAAGAGTTGTTTAAATGATAAAGTGGAAAAGATCAAAATTAATTTAAGTCGTACAAATTAGTACAAATTCAATACGAAATGTATCTGCTTTGTTTTGTCACTTTTATCCATTTTGACGTTTGGTACTACTAACTCAATATGAAGCTGGCAGAGCCAAAATATTTTTGAGACCGGCATAAAGTACAAAATTACTTTTTCTGGTACAAATTAATACAAAATAAGTACTAAATATTCCACTAAATTGTAGGAAATCTTTTTCGATGGATAACCGATATGTTACGAGATGCTCGGAGTATAATTAAAGTAATATTTATGGGTATTCTATCAAGCCTAAAAGCGTTTCATTCTTGCAATTTCAAGCAGATATTTCAGACCACATGAACGTCTACACAACTTGACGTTCCTAACTATTGACAATAGCTTTCTAACAGGCCAGAAAAGCACATTTTTTATAACATCAATATATCTTTCTTTAAGAAGTTATGTCTATGGTCTTAAGCTGTGCACCCCTGCGGCGTGCAATGTTTACGAAAATCCTTGTATACCCGACAGGTCAAGCCACTCTAACTCAGTCATTCAGCAGTCTCGCAGTCTGTCCCATTACTTGGTTCTTTTGAAGGACCCAAATCATTTAACTGCTTGGGTCACCTTACTACCAAAACGTTCTTTACAACTTTGGAGTGAATGCTAAAAGTCGAATAATCCCATTCGCTGAATCAGTACTTTTCCCAAATAACAATATGTCTTGATTGGCCTTTTTTGGTAACGCCTTCACGTTCTGAGCTTCCTCCATTGCTTTCTTTTCTGGCTTTTTAGAGGCGACTAATCAGTCTTAGATCACCTTCTGTTGAAACATAACCAGTCTTAAACTACTTTTGGTTGAAGTATACTTAGTCTTACAAATCGCAGTAACTATCAACTGCAACAACACATAACCACCATTGCAACTAGTGGGATGATGAACTACATTCTTCATTGACTTGGTCACATCAGTGTGGAGGACTCTGAACCACTCTATAAATTCTATTTCAATAATAATTCTACATATTATTCCACTACCGTAACAAGTTGTGGAAACGCCATGGGTCAACGAAGATATACAACCTTCGACAACAATTATAAAAAGTTATTTAATTACGATATAAAGATGTAGGTTTTATCATAAAGTAATCGTTATAAAGATGACACTGCTATGTGTCATCTTAACGATAATTTACTGTTTTACGAAAACACTTTGCGATCTGCAAAATTCTGTTGGTCTATCGTATTTTGCACTTGGTAAGAGAACAGTCGCGGAAAGCAGCGCCGCTCGGAAATCTTGTTTTTTCTTGCATGTGTTTTCAAATAAATTGTTCAATTTCTTGTTTATTTTATTTTTATTTTTCCCTCTTCGATTTCATATCATACAATACCCTATATGATTCTGCTGGTTTGGTTCGTCCAACTTCAGAAAGGTCACAATTAGCAATAGAGAAACTTATTTCCCCACCTTAAGTTCTCAGGTCAAGGAGGTTGTAATTAATATTATTACAAAAAAAAAAAAAATGAAGAACGTAACATGGAAAAAAAACAAGTTTCAGCGGGTTCGGACCTGCGACAAAAAAGGATGCAGAGATTACGAAGCAGGACTCCTAACCTCTAGACCAATTCTTTAGTTGAAAGAATGTCTTACGTTCCGGCATATAACATATTACAACATAAAATTAATTAATAAATGAATTTTATTTCTTTAATTAATATATCATTTGCATTAATTATGAATGTGAATCTATTTAAGACAACTTAATATATATATTAACAAAAGAAGATATACTGATTCGAAGCGGAAAGTACTTTTTTAAAGGAATATTAATTATGCTAACATGTAACCACCACATTAATATAAAAGTAGTGCTCCGATGTCTTCACTAAAACATCGCAATTTTTCTGATTTTTTTTCGGTTTTTCATTTTTTACAACTACACTTTGCAACCAAAAAATCTGAAAAAAATTCTATAATACGTGCTACGAAATGGGTCAAGAACCGGAATTTCCTTTTTTCCCTTTTACTATCCCCACGGATAAGATAGGGAGTTAAAATTTGGCGTGAGATATTTTTTTTGGATATCCAACCGACTGACGTTTTGAATTTCTCATTTGACTCAAGGACAGATATGACTACCTTATGCGGCTATACCCTTTTAATGTTTTCTTGGATCATTTAACTAATGAGAAAAATAAGATTGCAAGTCGAAAATCCCATCAAACACTGGTTAGCAACTACACTAGCCTCGGTGAAGAATTAGGGGTAATGCTGGAGTCACAAAATAGAACTGTAGACGCTAGCATCACCGTTTGGAGTAGATTGGACACAATTTCGCATGACACAGAAGAACCGAATATAGTTATGCATGCTAGTGTAAGATTTTTTCTAAGCAAATCATAATTTGCATTGAAATACCAAGTAAAACGCTACGTAATAAGTATTGATGCGCCTGTCGTATGTCAACAAACATTGGTACGCACTTCGGCAAATAAGAAAGAATGACATTCTTCAGCGACATCTCCTGATGAGTATTTTTCCAAAAGCACGTGCGAAAGCGCGGATCGTCCGTTAGATGACGGAACCGAGAAGTTGTCAACAAGCCGGCGATGTCGCCACGCGACATGGCAGCGCGGCGGTCCAACAACAGAGGGATGGCAGCGTAATAAAGGTTTGGTGGTTCACCTATAGAGGGATGGCAGCGTGGCAAGCATCGGCGAAAGGCGCACTGCCGATTTCTCGAGAAATTGACATTGTTAAGAGACGTCGCAGTGGAATGTAGAATATAAAATGAAGGAGGGCCTCGAAGCCCACACTTCGTTTTTACGATTTTTAGAGAACATATTGTCTTTACGTTTGTCGTATATTACTTTGTCACTTGGTTACTTCAGTTTTTTCGTTTGTTGGAGGCAATTAGTTTTGTCACATGATTTTCGATTCATATATATTTCAGGATGTTTCCCATCAAGAAGCATAAAGGAGACAAAATTACAGCTGAGGTCATCAGTAAGATGCTCGCAGACGCCAAGAAAAAGATTATCGTGCAGATGAGAAATAAGGCGGAAGCGCGGAAGGAGCAAGGGGCGGTTAAGGCCGCGAATTCTGCAACAAGCATTCAAGGAAAAGCAGAAGAGGGAAACACGAAGATAAGAACAGCGACGACGGGAGGAAAAAGGCCACGATACGAAGGGGAAAATGAGGAAGACAGCATGCTGATGGAAGCTATTGAAAGCGTGGAGGAGGTGGTCTCCTGCGGAAGCGATAGCGATAACAACGACGGAAAGTACGAGAATAATGAAGTATTTTTCCGCATTTCTTCTTAAAATGTCCGTACCTTTCCTTATTAAACGACGAATTTTTCAGTGTTTTTGGTCGATTCTTAGAGGAGGGAAGAGGCGCGACGGAAGAGAGGGATGGGTGAGAATAAGATTAGATTAAATTCGCTCGGTCAGGTGAGTGATGCAATGGAGGGATCGTTGTCTTTGACAACATATTTAAGGCCAAGTTGGCGTTGGGGTAAACACGGCTTAATGTAAAGTCGGTAGCATTTAAATTAGACTATCGACAAAAAAAAATAATTCCCTTTCTGTGCCTTCTGACAAAGATTATAGTCGGGCATTCCCTTCTGACGCAAATACGAATTTGGACCGAGTGCGAAGATGTACGAATCCATCTTCGCGACCCGACAAAAACGATGGTGTTAAATTCCTTTGTACTGGTGTCCGGAATTTTAAAGTGATGTAGCAAATGCCTGTTCTACCTTTCTACAATTATTAGTATATTTAATGTGTTACTATGTGTTGTTACAAGAATTCTCCTTAAAAACTATCGAGTAGTGCTTTTTATCAATTTTTGGATGTGGGCGTGTATTCGGACGTGAGAACTAAAGCGGGAAAAAGTCGTTGTCCAATCATCATTTCTGGGTAATGTCGGAGGATGTTCTGCCCTTTCCTCAGGGTACGTGTTTCGGAAAAACCTAAGATGACGTGCAGATAGTAAGAATATTTTGCCTACGGTTTATGATGTGTTCATTGGCGACGACTATGAAAGGAACGTGAATTAGGTTTTTAACCCTTTGCGGATGAGTGTCGACATATAGCCGTCTAAGCCTTTTTACCGTTCCGGACGCGTGTCGGCATATAGCCGCCCAACATTTTCGGGATTCTGAACCTAAGAATCCTTCTACTTCTAAAACAACAGAAAGGCTGAACGGTCTTTTACATATTATTCGGCGAGATGATACAGGAAGGAGTAAAGACTGTCTAGTGTATTCTAATCGAAAAGTAAAGCATGGAAGAAGAGAGTCGAGGTATTATTGTGCAACTTGTACGGCTAAACTGACTCTGCACATAGGTAACTGTTTTGAACGATACCACACAATGCCGGAATATAAAACGTATACATACATAAACACAACCAAACTTCTTTTGTTGTTTCTTTTTTTCAATTTGTTTGTTTATAACTTTTTTGGGGATTTTATGAATAATTTTGTTTGTGCTAAATAAAGCCTTTCTATAATGTTCAGCGTATTTATTTTCTTTACTGCACACTCCGATACCTCGGAATTTAGGTTCTTTCCTTGACCATAAATATAGATATAAAAATTCGGAAAAAGACCCTTCCTGGTTATAAAATAACTGCGCTCTTAACAGATGGCCTTGCCGAATTGTCCTCATGGCTTCCGGCAGGTTGCCGCCACCTCTTCCTTTCGCGAGAAAGGTATAAGGGAGAGAGTTTTAGTGACTACATTCACAAGCACCAGAATGTCGCTGAGCACAGTAAACCCCACACTACCTGGACTATCTCCCCACGCATCTGTAATTAAATTTCTCTCTACCAGAAACAAAAATACAAGATTTGTCACATGAATAAACGGGAAATACTGTATATTTAGTCTAACAATTTACATTCTACCTCAATTCGCCTTTCCCAGGGATCGGAAGAGTTCCAAAAAAAGCATGCAAAAGTCTGAAAATATATCCGGTGTGCTCGAATATCTAAAGTCTCAAACACTTCTTAAATTTGAGAATCTATGTGACACGATGGCCATACATCAAAAATCTTTATTAAAAGGAAGAGAAGCTCAGAAATTTATAAATCTGGAAATCGAACGATCGGAAGATTTAGAAATTTGAGAAAGTGGATTGTTTGTTCGATTGACCACTTACCACATAACAACATTTCAACATCACGACAGTTCTGACTGAACTTAAAAAGGACGCATATCTTTGTTCGAATATCACGCATTTAAAAAAAAAATGTGTACACTAAAGTAAAATTGATAACTTTTTACTGATTCATATTTTACATTACGTAATAGATGTTTTTAATTGCAAATGAGATTTTAGACTGAAAGTATGATTTGAAGTATAAAAGAGGAAGTAGTAGTTAACATGAGATACATCGATAGTAGCGAACATGCAATAAATCTTATTCGAAGAAAAGACAAGTCAGTGGCGAATAATATTACATTATTCTGTGAAAGTGCTCTTTAAATCATTTTTATTAGTAAATTATTACAACATATTATGAGTAATGTGTTATATAATAAACAAAATAACATTGCAAAACGAATAACTACATTGAAATAGTTGGATTTTTGTGATCTTTCAGAAAATTCATATTTTTCTATACATGGTGTTAGAATGAAAGTACAAAATACTTTGAGTCTAGAAAATTGTGAAAAGTGGGACACATTCTGAATTAATACAATCCAACGGTATAACAATGGAACTAATCGTTAGCTAATTCGAAAGATTGCATTAAAACACTAGAGTGATCAAACGCTCACAAATTCAAATCAAGCGTACAGAATTAAAATCAAATCTTTTTGCCGAAAAAATTTCGTAACGTAAGAGACACGTTCAACTTTACTAACCACTTTTAATAACTTTTAATAAAAAAAAAAAATTTTATTTCGGATCTTTTCTTATTATAAGCATTACTAACAGAATTTGTTCACAACTTACTGCATTTAAAGTACCTAACAAATTTAATATCTCATTGCAACTTTAACATTACCCAAGGTGCTGACGTTAATAATACTAAAACCATAATCTTAGTCTAATCTAACTATAAAGTAGCATAGTACATGCTTAATTCAATCGTCTTTAGTTTTAATCCAACTTTAACGTAACATAGCTTCAGCTAACTTAACCATTACTTATTTCCAATCCTCAACTGGAACCAAACCAAGACATATTTTAACTTCGGACTAACCTTATCCTGACCCTAATCTAATTGTAACCTTAAACTAACCATTTATTCAAGTTTCATAGTGTTATCTAAGGTATGATAGCTTTAAAAAATAATTAATCTAACGATCCTAACCCATCATTGTGACCTTAACTAATTTAAATCGTCATTAAAACTACCATAATATTACGTAAGGAGGTATCCTTGATAATATTAAATAAAGCGAACATACTGCACATAAACCTGACACATAAAAGTCGTGACGTAAGCACTCCTTCGCTGATATTGAGTGGAACGTGCTAAAAAACTGCTGACATTTTCATTAAAAAGCAATAATTCTAAACTTTGTGACAAAACTATAAGATACGAAATAAACGCTTACAAACCTATATTGCGTGGTAAAATTTTTCCATTTTTCACATAAAGGATTGATGTTACTGTTAGAAAATAGAAATTGACGAACAGTTGAAGCAGGCCATGTGCATTTCGTTAGTGCACTTCCTCTTCCTAAGGAAAGCTTCTCCAGATTCCAAATGTCCTAAATAACAATCATGCTAACGGGAGTGAGCTCAGGACGAGATTGTGTTTTCAAAGACTTTTTATATTGCCTTTTGACGAAAAAGGATACGAAACCTCTAAATATTTTTCAAACGCGCCCACAAGTTTCAATGGGTCAATCCCACATTTTACTGAAATATTCCTAACAGTCTTGCATTGCCATCAAGAAACGTTCTTCCAGAAAGAGAATATCTTTTGTTATTTCAGCATTTAGATCCGGCACACACGAACGATATTTTTCATGTGATTTCACTGCGAACATATATCTTTCTTTGTTTCCTCAATTAAAAACAATGAGAACAAATATATGATCCCAGAAAGATCACACAGAAAATAATTACTCGTGTAAATCGGACGTTATAAAAATACAAATTATATTATAATGGGCCAATGATCATAGCAGTCGAGGCCCTTATAAAATCAATCAACAAATTACATTATAATGATTAATGATTATTAATGGTTATTAATAAGAACTCCATCAAAAATTTATTATGTGTAGTACAGTTCAAAGAAAGCTTTCTGATGATTATATTAAACCTTTTGTTAACACTTTTTTTTTCAAACATTTTTGAGACCGCCTTGAGTTCTTTAATAATATATCATAAATCATAGTAATAAATTATAGGCTGAGAAAACATAAAAATATATCTTTTCCCTTAATCTAAATAGAGTAAAGTCTCCATATAAGCGAAAATGATCTACACGATATAAGCGATAAACATAGACAAAATCAATACAAATGTACAACTTTTTTATTTTTGATTTTGTTGTTATAGAACTTTTACTAATAGTTTTTTAACATTTTTCTTATAAAAGTGGTACTAAACACTAAAAAGGATAGCGAGTGAAAAAGAAAGAGATGTGATTGTATCCGTTGGCAAGGAACAAAAGTCTGTTGTATTATTTACAATAAGACTGCATTATAAACTTTCTTTATTTTCAATTCTTTTTTTGTACGCCGTCTTTTACCATATTTGTGACATTTTCTTGATTAAAATGCGGCTAAACACGATACTGTTCGAGACATATTTGCATATAAATTTCACATTCCAAAAAATATGATTCGAATTACGTCGTGTTTGATTATATAATAATCCAGAAAATAGCACAAATATGTTGCTAAATGTTTAGTAAGAAAAAAATAAAAAGTAAGGAAATTTTATTTTGGCATTAGAATTGTCCCACCAATATGTTACTGTTTGTTTGCATTCGGTCATTCGAATTTTCTTTTGCTCTTTCTTCTTTTCTACGTTCGATAAAATGTCAAACAATGAAGAAGCTACACGGATACAAGGGAAAGGTATAATGTTATTAAAGCGATTCGAGAGATTCGCTTACATCAAGAAAAGTTTCTTACAGTGAAGCTGTAATGTTTAAAATAGACTCTATAAAGAAGGATCGACTGGTTGGTAAGTCACAATCGATTTATCGAACGGGGTCCAAAGGAGCGACATCGCGTGTCGTCGAGAAGAAACGAAGACAAAAGAAATTTTATTCGGAAACAAGCGTGACATACAAACCTAGAATATTTTTACTTTTTAATAATTCTTTAATCTTTTTGTAATACATATCATTGAAAATATAAGCAACGTGTTGTTTCTACTAACACATCTACTAATACATTTGTATAAACAATATGTGAGCCTTTTTTTTAAAAAATGGTACAATTCCACATTTGGGAAAATGAATTAATGGTAATTTTAGTGCACTATAGGTGTCATTTTTTATATTTATAATCATACATTCAACGGAATACGTTTTCTCGACAAAGTAATTAAAAGAATTTTAGGTACAAAATGTTATTGTAAACATTTTTTCTTTAAGGGTGGAAGAAGTCCACTTGTAATAACGATAATTAAAAGAAATGTGAAAAAATAGCTACATTTTGAACGAAATGAAACGAGGAGATATTGTCTCAACCAGACCTTTAGAAGAGACATTTCAAACAAAAGAACTTATAGACAGAAAAATTAGAAACTGGCTGAAAATATGCTCGATGAGGTTTAAAAGAGATAAAACGCATAAAATGCTCCATTTAAAGTTATTTTTTTATTTGGAAAATAAGAAAGACTTAAATACGTCAGGAAAAATTACTATATTGTGATTGTATAAAACTCCAAGACCTATAACGAATGAAAAATATAGCGATACGATGAGTTTACTGCCTTACATACCACCTATTTATCATGAAAACTTCACTATCTTAAGTATAAAGAAATAAATTATAAAAAGATTTTTTTAATTCTTATTTAACGAAGTAATTTAGTTCTTATGCTTATTTTTATTATTTTTTTTTTAATATAAGTGAAATTAATTTTTATTAAACTTGATTATTCGTGTACATAATGTTCTGATTTTATTTTTATTTTTTAAAAATGAAGTCAATGTTTATAAAATATGGACTTAATTTTCTTGTTTTTATTTTTATATTATATTGTCATGGAAAGTAGTATAAGTCCATTTGCAGCTAAAAATTCATCTATTTTCTTTAACAACATTAATAATTGCTATTGTACAGTAAATATTATTGTACAATGAAATTGAAAAGGTTTGTGGTGCTAAAAACATCAACTGAATTGATGGACGGTGGCCAATATTTTCAAATTAATTTAAACGCAAACGCTTAAATATCTCGATATATGGAAAAATGGACTTATACCACTTTAAAAAATAACAATTAAAATAAATTGCTGTTTAGTGCTTCGTTCACTATTTCTTATCACGTATCTTTACTCATTTATACACTTGTTATGATTCATTTTTATTTTTCTTCATTTGATAAAATATAAAATATGTTACATATTGTTTTCTCAATTGAAAAAATTTTAAATTATATCGAACGAACTTAGACTATTTCAAAATTCATGTTAAATCTAGTAGTTAATTTTTGAAAGTGGCTCAAGTCGATTCGTGGTTAGAAGACGTATTATGCATTATTATGTCACAATTATTATTGTCTTAATACGAATTGTACATTTAACTCCTTTAGATGCATTGCAAAAGTGTGATGCATTGGTATCCTATATGCACAAGTAATATTTCTAATTTCATTGAAATGCGAATTCTTAAATGTCTAAATTTAAACATGAATGGACTTATTATTAGACCACTTTTAAAATAAACGGCTCAAATATTATTTTAAATCCTGTTCAAATATTACTTTGAATTCTCGTGAAACGAAAAAGAGAATATGGTGCAAATCAAAGGACGCATGCATATTGTCATCATCTTTTTGTAAACTCATTTTTTCTCTCCCTCAAAAATAGTTTAAACGTTCTGAATCAATTTAAATTGAATCTCTTTCTTCTTTCATAAAAAGGATGACCTATTTTATACCTATTTTATTCGTCAATATGCTTGTTCTTTTGCAAATTCCGATCACACTTTTCTGTGATGGTTTGTTAACGGAGGGAACTATTTTAACATTCTATACTTTGATATTTATTTTTAGATATTCACAATTCTTTTGTGCTCTGTAATAGTGACTGTTATACCAGCTTCTGGTGCTACTTTGTCTCGCAATTAACATATAATTGGATGGAGGCTTGAAAATGGCACGTCTATTTTGTGGAGATGTCACCGTTAAACAACAGCCAGAATGTTTTTTCACATAATTTTCAGCTTCTCAAATAATTATACCTATGCATCGGCTTCTTTTAATATTTTCGAAAAATTATTTACAGAATGGTTTCCTCTTTTCAATTATTAAATACACCAATCACTGTTACATTTATCATTTTGCCTCAAGATATTTTACACAATAAAACAAATAATTACTTCGACACAATTAATATTCAAATTTCTAGACAGCTTTTCTCGCACTGAATACTGCTGACTGCTTCAAAACTGTTTCATAGTTACAAGAGTTTGATCCATTTTTTACTTGTATCTGTTGAACTATAACTTTAGATAATGCATGGAACTATAACAATACTACCATTCGACATAATACTGATTTATATCAGAAGTGAAAAAAGAAGAAAAATATGTAATTGAGTACAACTTTTTATTATATTATTGCATGTCGTAGTTCTATCGCACACTGCACGACAACATACAACTGCATGCAGATAACTGTAATTCACATTAAAATAAGCACTTAAGGTGAGATGTTATTCTATCAGACTATCGCTTGTTCGTTCGCGTCGATATCGTTTACATGCAAAAAATGTACATACGTCGATAGTATTCAAAAAGCCGCTTTACAATTAATAATTAACAAAAATGATCACTTATTTTTAATATAGATAAATGAAAGAATATGATTACTATATTTTACAATTTAAAATTTGATTTCTATAATATGTATCGTTAAAACGATTAAAAATGTATACTCCTAAAACTTTAGCATTATCAATAAATCCTTAATGAATATTTATGTATAAATATACAGTCGGAGATTAGACGTAACTAGAAGAAGACGGAACAAAATATTACAAGTTCAGGATTTTACCCACAAATTTTCTATAAAAGGAATTGTTTTCAAACTCTAGACTGTGATGATGAATTAGAAAAATTATGTAACTCTTATTTTTGTGCCACGGTACTTTTATAGCGCTGTCCTTGACACTTGCTGGATATTCATATAATTTTCATTACAGGTCAGCAGATATGTCAACCGCATTCTACTTAATTATACTCTAGTAATACTTATAAATTATATACCCCCACTTTTTGTCATGTTTGCTTTTTATTTATAACAAATAAATTTTAACTATCTTTTTATATCGAATATAACTTACATTTGTACTATTTCGCGACATTATCGTAAATCATTTAATCTATTATTCTGGTAGCATAAACATTTATATTTTTGCAAATTCTACTATTAAATTATATTGTTAATTAATGATTGGTTGCATAAATTGTTCATTTTTAAAAAAAATGCATTTCTGACACTCACGAATTATACTAACGAAAAAATATTTATTTTTTTTATTAACAAAATTTTGTTAATGAAAAACAATACGATATTGCAAAGCAAGTTTTTAAAAAAACAATAAAAATCTGTTATTACGAAAAACAAGGTTTAGGTTCATTTTGTTAATTATGAAATTCACTACCCATTCATATTTCATAAAATACAAGAATTTTATCAACGCATTATTTTAGGTTGCTTAATTGCAATAAAATGCAACGAAGGATAAATATTTCAAATTACAGATTCATTACATGTACAGGATGTTATGCCTTAGTTTGGAATTTTTTTATCATTCACAACTATGCAACAAAATTATTAACAAAAATTTATTAGTATCATATATTCAATAACAACGATAATAATCAATTTTGCAGTAGATTATTTTCATAACAAAACCAAGGCCATTTTGGACTTTATAAATAGAATTATGTTTTTACGTAAGTCGATCCTCGTAAACATCCTATAGAATTAAAATTTTGAACGATTCATCGTTGTTAACTGTATTTATTGATAAATATAGTATTAATTATTCTTTTTAATTTGCTCTACATTTAGTCCATTTTTATTTATTTATATTCTTGCTTCCTAACACAAAGCCAATGTGGAATCATGTAACTTCAAGGATACACTTAAACTGTATCTTTTTAAGTTTTAATTAGAGGATAAGATGAAAGAGTCTGATTAGGAAATAAATGGACGTCAAATTTAAAATTCTTGCAATTCATGTTATCAGACGTAAAAACTTTTGAATATACTCATAACTGAAACGAAAGTTTGTTACTTTCACAAAAATTGTACAGCTGAAGAATAATGATTTTTCCGCCCTTAAACGCGGACGTTGTACTGCAGAAAACTCGCAAGCGAGAAAGAGCAGTGGACGAATCTAAGCTCCTGTTTTGCTTTAATATTTGAATTTCGGAGCGAATTATTATAATTATCTAAATGTTACGTTTAAACAATTGTTCTAAATAATTTAATTCTAAATACAAAAATCTATTTTATGTACTATTATAAATACATTCAATTTTTAGAATAAATCACAATTTAATATATATAATACTGAAGAAACATATATTTAATTAATATATGTTTCAATAGTTACATAGGATTTTAATCTATAAGTATTGTTATTGATATCTATTTCATTTGGAAGTACGATAAGATAAAACACTGTATAAGTACTATTTATCATATAATTACAAAAACAAATACAAGATAACTTGAAAATTTGTTAATATTAAATTAAAAATTAAAACAAAAATTTGTATTTTCAGAACTTTTGTTTCCAAGTGTTTAATGATATTTCGAGAATAGTAGACAAAGATATGATAACATTTTATAATGCTGTTTTGCAATTAAATTTAAACTTCGTCAGATAAATGATAACGTTAAGCCTTTTATCAAAATTATTACGAATCTGAACATGAAAAATATTCATAAAAATGGGATTAAACTTTTCAAACAAAAACTATACAATAATGATAATAGTAATAATTCTTTAGTATAAATTTAAAATCTTGACAATATATTATCTACTGCATCAAGCATTTAATGACGGTGTGCACAAAAAATTTTACATTAAAACATACATTATACATGCTTACTTTAATGTACTCTAGAGAGAATATGTTGGCACCTGGCCTGCATATGCAAAGTATGTAATAGAAAGTGTTTCAAATTCTAATGTGTACTTATCTGATGCAGTTATATTTTGAAAGAAACACATGTATGGTGATTTGCAACACGATTTTAACTGAAATTTATAAGCATAAATTTGATATAACATTAAATATAATCACAATAAATATTTAATCAAGTAATATACTTGAAACTGAAATGCCATTAGAAAACGTTACGTTCTATAGAAACAGCGAGTAACGTGAGATATCTCATTCTAAAGTTTTCGACTGCGTTTAGATAATCAAAATATGTCGAATAATATAGCATCGACTGTACTATTGAACTTGAACGTTCATTAACATGTAATTGCGTTAACAAAGAAGTATTGCAAAAAACTTCTTCCTCACTTTACTTCGTAACATCCGGCATCAATTATTGAACGTCAATGTCTACATCTACGTAATTCATCTTATTACAATAGAATAAAAAACGATCGATAATGCAACTTCCCAAAACTGCCGTGTAACTCTATTAACGATAAAAAATCTTGAACTTACCATTAATCAACGATTCAAGGTTCTCGTGACTAGGACTCATGAAACTTTTCGGCACAGGCACGCCAGCAATCAAACATTTGATAGCTAATCGCCACCTGCTAGCCTCCCGCAGATTATCCTCATACTTGTCAAAGCTGCGAAACCGTAGAGTGATTGTCGTCCTTTCGCGTCTCTTAATGCCTTTCATGCGTGCTTTCTTCAACGTATACGCATAAATATACAAATAGGCCGAGGTGTCGAACTCATCGTAACACTGAAAAGCTTCTACAGACTCAACCAGCTTGAATTGCGACCTCGAAGTACCTGGACCACAAACACAGCTTCCCGCGCTTTTACGTTTCGAACGCATACATCTACACCCTATTATGTCGTTCAAAATGATCGTTTCAACCTTAGTTGCACCATTATTGTCTTTTTCTAAGCTGAGACCCTTTTCCGTCAATCTCACCTTGTAATAAGTGTTTTTCTTGGATGTAACGTAAAAGGTTTCTTCGAGGAGTGTAATAGAATGCACTTGACCACCGTCCTCCATGACACGCTGATGATTGCTTTTCATTCGATAAGAAACACGAGTTACATTGACATTGGTCGCATAGACAGATCATTATCATAGCATTAAAGGCACTGAGTATATAAACATCTCTATCTTGCCTTATATGTAAATTTTCTTGTCTTGTCACTTATACAGGTAGTTATTACTGTGAAAGATTCCATTTACAACAGACAACCGGGTCGTGATCACTTAAAAGCTTAATCTTCGCTTATAGTTTACTTTATTTCTTCGACAAATCTTCTTTTATTTAATTGTCTCGTATATTGCATACTAATTTATCGAAGCACGTGTATTTCTTGAGTAACGTACTTGTAACATTATATCTTATTAAAGGATACGTTTCACGGAAAGTCGATCTTTAAACTGCACTCGTATAACACCGTTGATATTTCTTTTGAATCGTGTAAGCGTGATTAAAAGCTATGCAATTCTAAATTATGAATAAATGAAACTGTACCATTATCTTGGTTACTTCGGTACCTGCGCGAAATCGAGCATCAAACTGTTTCGAACACACCGAAGTCACGGTATATACTGTTTATCAGAAACTTGAAGCCTGATGGACGAATTGCTGGAACACCAACAGCGCTATCTTGTACTCAAAAGGTGTACTACACTTTAAATAAACATTGAACGAGTGCCATAGAACATTTCAAATAGTAAATTAATTAATTTCCTTACTTTAACAAAAATTGGAAGTTAATAACGAATTAAAAGTATATATTAATATATTCTGCGGAATTTAACTAAGTTTATTTTTATTATGTCGTATTCACCTTCCTTATGACATGTTTACTCTTATTTTAATAATAACTGGATAATTAATAAGTTGTTCTAATATTATGTATAATAAAGTTGTAATATATAGACTGCAAATACAAATGAAAGAAATACAAATTTGTAGACATTTTTCTTAGATAAAATCACATGTTAAATTGATCTTTTTCCATATGAAATAATATTTTAATAACTACATTTCATTGGATTAATAACGAAAAAGTGATGTAAAAATGGTTAACAAATACGGTAACAAAAATGGTAAAATAAGCTTGCAAGAGAAATTTTATATATTCAATATTCAGTATTTATATACAAGTCTAAAGCATTTACAATTAAAAATAAGTTACACAAAGCAATTTATATATTAAAATGTAATATTTTTTCAAACATACTGTGTGCAAAGAACATATTTTCTGATCGTCGAGTTTTTACTCATTCTGCGCATGTTAACTCTATACATTCTATAATCAAGGATAATGCGCAAACGCTCTTATGACGTTTGCAACTTCGAACGTGTATATCCAGTGATCTTTTATTCAGTGCACATACTTTCCTAGGCCCGGTCAAATAATAAGTAACAAACTACATTTGGTTTATATTTTTTTATTACCTTTACTTTCTTCATCCCACTAAATTGCAAAGAAACAATTTCTATAATATTTACTTATATTTTATTTCTGCCAATTTTTTCCTAATGACGAATACATCACACCAAGCAAAAATATCTTCAAACGTACCGATCGATCGCTGTTTGCTGCATCGCTCTAACATACTTTATATTCAAAATTTAGATTTTTGAGATGTTTAAATTTCTACAACACCACATTTTCAAATTTCTTAATTGTTCAATTTTCAAGATTCTAACTTCCTAAATTTCCAAATTTCTTGATTTCAAAATTCTTAAATTTTTTATAATTTAAATTTCTAAGCTCCTGACTTTTTAAATTCCCAATTTTTCGTATTTAAAAATTTTTGGATCTCCAAATTTCTCAATTTGTTCATTTTTAAGCTTTTAACATTTTACACTTTCTAATTTCCAAATTTGTGAGTTTCTAAATTTTTTAATTTCTAAATTTCCAATTTTCAAATTCCGAAATAGTTACAATTTTATATTATTAACCTTTGTTCTTTACAAATATTTAAAGTACCTAAATTCTACCTATATGATCATGCTCACTGTACATCATCAGTTATTCATTTTTCATGTTGTTTGTACTTTTTTGTCCACCGTGTATATGACCACGGAGTAAGAAGTCTATAATAGAGAGGGTATCAATTGATGGTGAGATGTTCTTGGAGCTGCGTAAAATGAAGATGATCTTATGCGGAACGAAGTATACCTGAAGCAGCGCCCTCTTGGATATCCGTTCATTCGGATATCTATTCACTTCGTATACCAACTCGTCCGCTTCTTTTCCGGTTTGTCAAAATGGTAAGGCGGAGTGTCGGATTCGCTTGATTTATAAAATCAATAGTCATTGAACTCATCTATTTCAATCATAAGGAGTAAAATTTTTAATTAGTTTTCAAGAACATTAAAAAGTGTTAATGAAGAATTATTTTGTTTATAGGGTATCGACATTAACCACAAACATGATCGGAAGGTTCGGCGTACCGAACCTAAATCACAAGATGTCTACTTACGACTTCTCGTCAAAGTAAGTACTTACACGTGCACATTTAGATTTTATGTTGAGTATCACGTGTTTAAGACGATACTAATTATATATTTCACATAAAGAGTAACTGCTCGTAGTAAATTACGTGATATATTTAAGTAGTGTATCTTAACCAAAACACATTGCTATATTGCTTTTATAAACACATGAGGTTGGTAATAAACAAATTTATTTTTGCGAACCGCACTCTGTGTCAGTTTTTATATAAACTGATCCAATTTGAACGTTCGCTAAAAAAAATTTAGTCAACTTACCTATTCCGTCTTTATGTATTATACAAGAGATGATTATACTAGTTGACACAGTGTTATATGAAAAAAGGATACTAATTCTTCATTTAAAATTGTTTGTAATAAAATATTATGGACTATAATGTTATATGTGGTTGTACTTCATAATTATAATTTTTAAAGTTAGTTTTAAAACGATACTTTTATAATTAGTAGGTTATTATAATTTCATCATACCATATGGTTTTCAGTTAGATTTTCATTAATTCAAACTATCTTTAAACCGTTTTTTAATTGCACAGCATTATAAATATGTTTTTTGTGTTGTAGCTTTACCGCTTCCTGGCTAGGCGTACAAATGCTAAGTTTAACAAGATTATTCTCAAGAGGCTTTTCATGAGTAAAATACATCGTCCACCAATATCTCTTGCACGCGTTGTCAGGTTTATGAAGAAACCTGGACGAGAAAATGCTATTGCAGTAATTGTAGGCACAGTAACAGATGATGCTAGGATTTTTGAAATACCTAAACTTACAGTAAGTAGTATTATCAAGTTTCAAATATATTAGTTCCATCAGATAAGCATAGAGTTCACATTTTTATTCATTTCCATTAATTTATTTGATTTTGTGGAAGAAGTTTTATTTATCAAAAAGCATTACATTTACTTGATTTGCTTTATATTATAGGTTTGTGCCTTACGTATTACCGAAAAAGCCAGAGCTCGTATATTGAAAGCTGGAGGTGAACTAATCACTTTCGACCAGTTGGCGTTACGTGCCCCTACAGGAAGACGGACAGTTTTAATGCAAGGACGCCGTAATGCACGTGAAGCAGTGAAACACTTTGGACCAGCACCTGGTGTACCTCACTCTCACACAAAACCATTAGTGCGTTCTAAAGGTCGAAAGTTTGAAAGAGCAAGAGGCCGTAGGCGAAGCTGTGGATATAAGAAATAAATTTTGTTTATTTACCATCATTTATTGTACCATACCTATAAATTTACTTGCACGATTTAGACATTTTGTCTATTTCCACATTCTTTTATATAGCAAGTTACAGTGATCTGGAAAATAAATGTTGGTTTCACAACATCTTTATACGTTATTAATTCCTTCATTTATAGGTAATAGAATACTTCCTTATTATATTTTTATTTAAGCATAAGGTTAAAAGTTTCGATTATAATCATATTACACTAAAATAACATTTGATAAAAATGAAATTTAGATGTAATTAAGTGTTTGCATTTTATGTTGTTACACTTTTGTTCTCCTCAGGATTTTCAATTAATTCTTCCGGTTTTTCTTCATCGTCAGATTGTGTTTCTTCTAACGTAGATATATCCGGAAAGTATAATTCTGATTCCTCTATACCTTTTTCAGGATTTTCGCTTACATGATACGGTCCAATGCCGGCAAACCTTAAAAATGCTTCGCATCCTACTTTCTTCACAACGCATACAAATGTTTCGTACCTATTAAGATTAATATACATATTGTTTCATTTTGAAATCATACACATTAATTCTACTAAAAATTTACATATGTTTAGTATAAAGGTAAAAACTATAAACAATGTTTATTAAAAAGACACCATTTTAATACCCTGTTCTTTCTTTTATATTTGTCTCGAATTCTTGGATATTGGTTGCTATAAGTTTTGATTCTGGTGGTTTGTCAGATTTGAAAATACCAAAATGGACTATCTCATCTTCGAATTCTTCCAAAATTAGCTTCAGCTCGTTCTTCCGAGTGTAATCGTATTTAAATACTACGATAGGTACTTTTGCAGTCTTATCTTCATACTATGAAATGACAATATTTTATATAGTAAATGCTTAATACGATAAATTTACTATACTTACAGGATGCATTTTGTTAGTGTATGTGGTGAAAATCGTGCGAAAAACAATTGCCTTATTTCTGCAATTTGGTGGTGTCCATACGACTGGAAACGATTGGTTTTCATTTTCACTTATTACATAGGCAGGTCGATGACGTCCAGCGTAACTTAATGAAAGAATTATAAAAATTACTTTTAGAATTATTAAAAGTTATTAATATGAAACAGTAATAATTACATGACTCAAAAAGTACTTTATGGTAAACAAGGATTTTGTAATTAAAGAAATTTCATGTGTAATGTAATTAAATAAATACATACCATTCGGCATCGAGAATTTCTTCCTCGCTGGGTAATTCTGGTACACCGAATAAGAGACTTAACAAGTATTTATGAACATCAATTTCTGATTTTGTTTCATCTATTTTTAATCGCATAAACATGCATTTACCATTTAGGAGCAATTGTTTTGCATTCGATGATAATACGTAGTCAGACTGTAAAAACATATGATAGTAAAAGTAATGTATATGTATATGTTAATATTGTCATTATGTAGTAACATTTAAACCATCGACATTTATTTCAGTAATAACACTGTATTGAATGTATTACTTCATTAAATATAGTATTAAGAATATCTTCGGTTAATCGTTTTCGGATTTCTTGTTCAACAGAATAATTTCCTGGTAATATCTCTTCGATTAATTCAGTATATGGGGGACTCGACTTCTTGTCTCTTTTATGGCCTTCTTCGTCTTTAAATACCCATGGATAAAGTAGAAGACAAGTTTCTTTGCACAATGCAGTAACTAAATGTAACATTTCAGCTTCATAACGTGCTTTGGCCTCAGCTTCTGTTTAAGTAATAATTAATATTTATTAAAATATAAGTATTTTGTATTATTATAATAGTAATACTAAGAAGCCGAATATTATATTTAATACAAAATTTAATAGGAGAATTATAGTTTTATAGTGATGTTTATTACTTTAATTAAATGTGTGCAGTAAAGCAATGTGCAATTTTGCAAAATACAACGCGTTTTGCTTCAATTTATATTGAGCTACACAATAATAAGAGTAAAAGTATAATATGCAATAATTAACTATATTTACAATAATTGCGAAAAATAAAATTATTCTAATAACTTGCATTTGCAAAAATATAATCATTTTTTCTAAAAGAGACCTTTTCGTGCTCTTTTTTCTGCCTCTTTAGCTATTTTAGTTTCTTCGACAATTTTTAAACGTTTTATTTCTTCGGGGCTTCTTTCTGATACACTTACAGAAAACCTGCACGCGTATGATAAGTATAATTATATTTCGTATTTCAAAATATTAAAAAAAAATGAAAAGTACTGATTTAAAAGATAATAATTATGTTTTTTACATTAATTAGTAGCGGTATTCAATAACAATAATTGTTATTAACAGTCAAACTTTTGATTTTCTGTTTATAACAGATCACATATTTTACTTACTCGAACTCCTCGCCATTTTGTATTCGTTGTAATTCCGTTGTTATCATTTTTAATAATTGTGGACATTGGGCACCAAACATAAGATTCATCATTCGACCGTTCTACATAAAAATATCTTATTTTAACACGCGTTGTATTATAAGTCCAGAAATTATAACAATTTGAAAAAAGTAAGAATACATAATAGTAAATAGGTGTACATATAAATCACAGTAAAGTACAAATTGCTACTTTGAGTATTTCCTAAACCTTAAGAGTTAAAGGAAAAATTGTTAAACAAAAGTTGTATGGCAAAACAGAGATTATCCATAGTGTACTATTAATTTCGTATAGTAATTTCATTTTGATCTTATGAACGTCATCTGCATTTTTAAATGTAGCAATATATGTTATTTTATTACATAGATAGATTGCATCAAACATTTTGCGAAACAAAGTATTGAATATAATATTAGAAATATCAACAGTTTAAAAAACATTTTAAATTCAAAAATGAGATATTTTATTAAAAAGATGACAAACTATTTCATGATTTATTGATTTTTTAATACTGTATTGTAATACTTTCTTATTAAAACTGTTTCGAAGAATCGACTTGCGTCAAAAAATATGCGACTGTATTTAAAACTATTAAAAAATCTTAAGAAATTTGATGCGATATCATTTAGGAAAAAAAATTGTTAGTATTATACAAAGACTTCAATGTTATCCTGTCGCTTTCAGATAACAAGTTTTTTTATAACTCTTACAATTATTGATCATTCTTAAATTATTATTACTATTATTATATGAATTTTTTAAAATTCGCTTATATATTTTACTTACGTGTATAAACATCCATGTTGGTTCGCTTTTACCTTGGAAGCGCTCTAAATCCGTGATGTAATCGCATTTTGCCTATTTTATTATCACATATGTATCGTATTAACAAATTATTAACTTATTTAACTTAAAAGTATGTTTATCATGTTAAATAAAATTACCGTAGCATAACTTAATGCATCACCTCCAATTTCCATCTTGACTTTCTTTAAGATGCTTACCATTCCCGTGCATGGCCCGCTCCATTCCGAATATACATCGACCACTAAACAAATATTAATACAATATATGAATTCTCCATCAATTGGAATAAAGGATTGATTAATAAGCACGAAGAGAACTTGTCTAGTAATACTACAAAATGGAATAAAGAAATACTTTATATTATTTTTTTGTAATAAAACGATGTTTTAATCCTTTCGTATTGAGCTAAGCAATATTACTCCAATTATTTTTATATTACATAGTGACAAGTGGCGATTAAAAATTAAATTGTATTGTAATACAAATACTTGTATATTTAGAAAAAACACTTCTAACTTACTTCGATTCTGTTAATAATCATACTTTTATCATTTTTTTTTTTTGCAATGGGAAAATAATGTATTATCACGTTATCAATTATTCCTTCGATAGTATTAAATATTTGAAATGAAATTAGCGTAAAATTAAATAAATCTTAGAGATTAAAGGATTTCTTAAATGATTTAAAATATGTTTATTTACATTGTTCTAAGCCTTATCAAAGTTTCCTTTAAGAAATGTATTCCTCTATTGAGAAAATAAAAGGTGTTTTCTTTGCTTTTTTTTGGGAATTGTTTAAGACAAATTTGAAGCTCGTTAAATAATCAGTAATTTTATTCTGTTTAATCGAAAAAAGCGAACCCGATATTTATTGCGGTTTTTGAGAAAAGAGTTTATACTACTTTGTTTGT
This sequence comes from Megachile leachella, assembly GCA_963576845.1. NCBI lineage: Eukaryota > Metazoa > Arthropoda > Insecta > Hymenoptera > Megachilidae > Megachile > Megachile leachella. The sequence goes on along the minus strand of OY756256.1, from coordinate 13,545,590 downwards.
GCCATCCTTTGTAATATATACACTTTTTAAAACTAGTACTTGAGTCAAAATTTAAGTTAATGAACTATACATTCCTATTAAACCCGCTCGTTGCAGAAGTTTTTCCCATTCTTCATTATTGGAAATTTCAGTTTGTAATGACGCCGGCGTTGCTTTTTTGGCCATCTTTCGCGAAGATTTTAAACCACCCTGTAATAATTGTTTGTACTTCCGATTATTAACACACAGTCCAATCTCGTTAGATGTTTAATACAGTAATAAATAAATATAAAAATATAAAATTTACAATATATTTATATAAAGTAATCAAATAAATTCGAAACAAATTTAAAACGAAGTGATTTTTAAAAAATTAAATTCTTATATAGTTTTAATATCAAAATATATTTTATAAAGTGTCAAATTAAAATAATTAAATAAACACGTCGTTTAATTTCAAGAAGAAACTTAGAAAATACCCTCTTTCTACGCATCATTTCTTGAAAAGTTAAAAATCTTCGAATAAACTGATTTATTTCTTAATGTAAACGAATTTAAATTATAGCCTCCAAGATCTATCTTGAACAAGTTGTGGAGAATAACTGTGGAAGTCGTACATTTCTTAGAAGGACCATGCTGGGGACTGTACGGGGACATCGGTGACATGGAGGACACGCGAACTCCACCGATTAAATTGGCTTTTCGCTTGACAAATACACGCACACGTAATTATAGTGTATTAGAGAATCCACGATAAGAATTTCCTAACCATTACTAGCAACATGAAATATTAATGTTACACTGAATTCTGTAATTACAGTTGTGTTGTATTGATATTCTGCCTCATAAATTAAAACGATTTATCGAGTTGTCTGAATAGCTGCGTGATACTGTTCTTAAAATACGAAACTTTTTTTAAAAGACACGAACTTAATTATTCTGAACCAAATGTAATATAATTTCATTTTAAAAAAGGTTTTATAGTAAAAGTTGTACAATGTAATTATTTTACCGTTAATCGTTATGTATATCATTAAAATGTATATCATCTTTTTTTCTGAGGTACATAACATAAATATTTGTCGAATTTCTCATGTACTTAATTGCTGTACGTTTAATTGTTATCTAATTCCAATAAATTTTTTATTTTACTTAGCAAAAATATCGAAATTTGATTACATAAGAGCAATCCAGTTTATGAAGTTTTAATTCACAATCAATTGTAATATTCTTCTAAGAGATACTTAATAATATCATTACGGAGTAGCATGCAACATAAAAACGCTCAATCAATATTACAGGTTTAGGAGATGTAATGTTCAACTTTCACAAAGTGAAAATTTAAATCAATGAATATTTTTATCATAAATAATTGTGATATTAACATGCTACTTATTCATAGCTTGTAATGTATGATTGACAATTGAAGTCATTACTACTTTATCAAAATTTTAGTCTACATTTTCTATTTGATAGATACGTAAATTTAAGCTCGCAATAACGATCATACAAATAACAAAAGTATCATACCTAGAAACATTATCATATTTAATATATCATAGCAAAATTATAAGATCTTCAAGGGTATAATAATGCAAAATTAAAATTTTAGATGATCATAAATAAATCTGATTTTATTTAAACGATAAAATTTATGTGTTTTATCGTAATTTCTTAAAACGAAAGCGGTTTTTTTGAACATACCGCTTTGATTCGAACACTGTATTTCCAGGTGGCGCTAATATCAAATGGTCTTTTTCACGAACACACCTTTCTTCATTGAACTTTAATAGTATAATAAGGAACACATCTCTGTTGAAAATAATATATCGATTGATAAAATTATATTTGCAATCTTTATTGGCAGTAGATGTAGTTATAACGGATTAGTATAATTTCTCTGTTGTGTGTTTTTACCTATGAAATCACTCAGTTTAGTTCTATACTATGACGTTTAACGGAAATTTAAAGATGTACCCTGTATATTAAATTTTCTACCATTGAAAAGGTGTGATATTATGACTTCTCAAGTTGCACTGATCCAGTGTTACCAATATAATAATAAATAAAATTGGTTGATTGTAACTGTTGAAACAATTCATTAAACAAATCATTGTTATTTATTAGTTTAATATGTCTGAAAATTTTGAATTAGATTTTAAATAATTTTCGATTAATTTGAATAAACTTATTATTGAAAAGGGAATTGGTTCGTGATAGCAGTAAATGTTGATTATGCCATCTAGCTATATTTTACAAATTGCAAATACCAGGGTCCATGGTTTACTCTTCTCTTGTTCTCCCCTCCTTTCCTACCATCTCCTTATCTGAATCAGCTGATTATTGTTTTCGTATTTCTAACGAAACAGACCGTTGCCGTAGTTATGATACGTGATATCTTTTAACGAACGACGTTTCGGAACATCCTCGTCGGTGCATTCAACCAGGCAACGAGTTTGATAATTTGTCGTAATTAGGAATTGTACCGACGAGTTTAATATTTCGAAGAAGAAGATTGACGTTTCGCGGGCGGGGTGACATCATTATCGTTTTCTGGTTGTGTTGTGTCAGTCACTCGCAGAATGACGCAGTAGAAGGTCGTCTCAGAGATGGCGAACTTCCCAGTATGAAAATACAATTTTATGGCGAGGTAAATTAAAGACTTTCTTTTAAATTCGATTCAAAACCTTTAAACTTTAGATATCTTTTTATGAAAAAGTAATAAGGATATCGATAGAGGCAATAGCTTTGTGTGAGAGAACTATCTTCTACCCCTTTGTTCGATCAAGTGTCAGGGTCACTTTTTTAATGTTAGTGTATTTATTTTATGAGAATATAATATATAGTATATTTGTATTCAGTTTTCGAATGAAAGTCACTCAGACTTTCGTTTCGTCGCTTTTTCGATGTTTGTATCTATTAATTATACGAAGAACGTACACGACGAACAGCTGTATTAGATTGTGTAATATTCTTTAACAGACAAAATAAATTCTCCCACTACTTTCTTGTTACTCATTTATATATTATCAAATGTACAGTTGATTATTCATAAATATCTTTATACAAATAATAGTTGCTTCTATGATTGTATTATTTTCGACTTGTTATAACTTTTTAGTTTATACGATTTTTTTGTTACAAATTTTATTATTATTGATAGAAATATGTGTATTGCATATATTTAAATTTTATATAAATAAATATTAAACATGTAACATACACAGATTGTTTTAAGTTATTGCATCTTTGGTCTTTTAATTTTATATTTAAAAATACCTAATGTAGATTTGTATAATTATGTTTTGACATTTGTATACATTTTTTAAGTTATTCAGTTAATAATAATAATTTTCTTTGTATTATACGATACTTTATAATCATTAAACAACATATATGTATATGGATTATTACATAATAAAGTAATATTAGTTTATATAAATTTAAAGTCTATAAAATATTATTGTTTTCAGGTACACATCTTAAGTTTGGGAAAAAAAAATGTCTGCAGACTCTCCAAGGCGTGGTGTGCATAAAGGAGTTCAAGTTGTATCACCTCAACCAATAGTCGACCGATCAATTATAGATAGTGTTGCAGGAATTATTAATGATATTGTTCCACAGGTTGGTATCTTAATATATTATTCTTTTGTTTTTCTTCTATTAAACTATATCATTCGTGTGTAGGCTTATGCTGGAACTCAAAGTTCTGAAAATAAGGAATCTATAACATGGGCAAGATTTGAGTATGCAGACATTAATGATCCAGCCTTGTATCCAGATTACAATGAAGGTTCTAATACACCACCTTTATTATTGGTGCTTGGTTATACAACTGGAGTTCAGGTTTGATATCTTTATGTTTTCTTATGTGAGATAGTTATTATTTTGTGATGAGGTCCTTGGTATCATAACATAATAGTTTGATAATTGAGAAGCTCAGTGGAAAAGAAGCATATATGACAATACTATAAATTTACTTGAAAATTAGTTCTGTTTTGTTAGCAGAAAAACTAGCAGTTGATATAGATATAACATGTGCTTTCTTTACAATGAACTCTTCGACTTTTAAACATTTATTATTATAAAAATTGTTCTATTTGTATTTACACATATATTAATATTGCTGGCTTAACATTATTTTTTATAGTAGCATAAATTTAAATGTACCAGGTTTATTAATTGTAGATCGTAAAGACATAAGATATAACAGTTTTTTTAAATATTTTTATTCGGTTCATGTGCATATGTACATTTTTGATTCTGATTTATTGAAAGCTTTCAATCTTTGAAAATTTACATAATCATTAATAGCTTGTTTAACTTATTTATTATTTGCAACTGTTCAGTCATTTGATGACCTAAATGAATGACAGTATATTAGAACAGCAGCAGAAGAATATGATAATTGTATATTATCCTTTAAATAACTTTCTCAATAAATTAGTAAATAATTACTGTAATGTCAATTTTAATGTTATCATGATGCAAAAATATTTCTTTCTTATTCACTGAATTGGATATTTATGTTTCTTTTATTTATTATCATATCTAGTACAATAGTCTATTTTATTTAGTATTAAACTTTGTATATTGATATATAAATACAGTTTCTCTCTCTCAGTAATATTTAATATTTTACAATATACAAGAACTTTTGGAATTAAGCATTTTTTAACAGTTAATAGAGGTAGTCCACTAACTAATGCACATCCGTTGTTCCGAAAAAATAAATAACTGGTTGAAGTAGTAAGGAAAGAGATAAAAGTTATCTTTTAAAAGTTTTTTATCTAAACTTATAATGAAAATTTAAAATATAATTATTATAAATTATAATAAATTACATGTATGCAAAAAATTTAATCACTATCATATCTAAGAGCTAAAGCAAATAAAACTTTTTTATCTGGATTTTTTTCAGTTTGAATTATTTGTAATCAATTCGTGCATTAATCAATTCAAATACAACTTCATGTACACAACTTACTTAAGTACATATAAAATATAGTTTAAATTTTCATTATAGACTCAAATAAAATTAACGCTCACCTTTTTTACACTGTATTGACCAGTTGCAATGTTTTTAAAACAACAAATGTTGTTGTCTAATTTCTCTAGCTATTAACAAAATTTCTTAACAGATCATTTAATTTAATTTCAAAAAAATATTTTTATAGATTATTCAAATAAAACTTTAGTGTTATATTGTAAATTAGATTTTCATTTTATGAAATAAAGCTATAATAGATAATCCAAAAGTTGAAAGAACTTTTTATGCTTATATGATATAAATTTTTATAGTTATTATTACTTAAAATTAATGTCATTATATTTCTTTTGATTTTTGTTTATTAGGCTTAAAAATTTTAATTATATTTATCATTGAGGTTGTGAAGTAGATTACTTAAATATTGAGCTATACGCTCAAAAAATTAATTATAAATAATTAATAGTTTAAAATTTGATAGATGTTTCAAGGCTATGATATGTTACTGATTATTTGAAAAATATTTTTGAGTTTTAGGTTTAATAATTTAGAATGGAAAATGTATAAATACCTTATGAATTTCTAATTACAGATTTGTATAAAACAAAATTTGAATATTTTAAAAATGCAATATGTAAACAGGCCTATTTATTATTTAAAAACGTAGTAATGTACAGCATATGATAGTTGTAAATTTATTCAAATATAAATAATGTTTTACTCTGTATAGGTCTGGTTAATAACAGCAACTGGAGAAGCAACTGAAGTGTTATCATGGCGTCAAGGAGTGGTTCGCACTCTGAGAATTTTACCGAATCCAAAGACTGATGATGAACATGCTGATCTGTTTGAGTTGAAACGGCCAATGGTGGCAATATGTGATTCAGCAGGACCTGGACCACAATTTTGCAATATTAGTTTTATTTCACTAAAAACTGGGGAACAAGTTAAAAGCATCAAATTTAAGAATCCTGTTTGTGACATTTTGGCAAATAAGCGATCCATAGTAGTAACATTTTTAGAAAAAATTGCGGTATTTGATGCTAGAACATTGGAGGATGTATTAACAGTTACCACTTGCTATGCCAGTCCAGGTCCAAACCCAAACCCTGTTGCTTTAGGAACGAGATGGCTTGCTTATAGGTAAGAATTTCAGAAACATTTGAAGATTATATTTATTTTACATGCTAACTAAGTAATACAAATTGGAAAAATAAGTAACTCAGGCTTTTTTAGAAAAAACTTTATAATGTTATTTTTGTATTATTTTTAGCGAGAAAAAGTTATTGCCAGCGAAAAGAAGCAGTGGTGGTTGTGAAGGTGAAGGCGTTCAAAGTTATACTGCAACCGTTCTGTACGCAGCAAAATCATTGGGCAAAGGTTTACGTGGTTTAGGGGAAACTGTTGCTTCAAGTTTAACTGGTAACTCGGTATCGCCAGTAGTTATTAATAATACAGGCAGTGACGTGACCCAGCCAGGAGTAATTACGATATTAGATTTACAAGCAGCAAAGGAGGAAAATGAATCGGACGATGTAAATATGGAGACTATAGTTGCTCATTTTACTGCCCACAGTGATGCAATCGTTGCCATGACTTTTGACTTAAGCGGTGCACTATTAATGACCGCTGATAAAAGGGGGCATGATTTCCATGTATTTAGAATTCAACCACATCCAGGTGGACCCACTTTGGCAGCAGTACATCATTTGTATATTTTACATCGTGGAGATACTACTGCGAAAGTACAGGTACTCATTTTTCAATTAATTTTTAATATTTCAAATCTCAATGTTTTATTTATATTTTATTATAATAGGATATGGTGTTTTCAAGTGATACCCGTTGGGTGTCGATTTCTACTGTACGGGGTACTACTCATGTTTTCCCAGTAGCACCATATGGAGGATCGGTAGGAATACGAACTCATTCCACGCCTCATGTTGTAAATAGGCTTTCAAGATTTCATAGAAGTGCTGGTTTAATGGATGATGGTACCAGATCTCATTCCCCTGTGTCTCATACAGAATTGCCTTTGTCAGTGTATCCATATTCTAATCCAAGACTTCCACCATATCCTCATCCGACCATTTTACATCCTTTGGCGCAGATACGACAACCATCTTCGTTGAACCATGTAAACAGTCAAGTTCAACAAAGGTAATTGCAATTTATTTATTATTTATTTACTTGCTTAGATATTTATATTTTATAATTTAAATATATATGCTTTATATAATACAGCAGACCGCAACAAAGACAACGATTGCATTCAGACGATAGTGGTACATTACCATTAAAAATATGTACTTGTTTCGCACCACCAAGAGCTTGGATGTATGCACAAAGAGAATCCACTGCAAAAGTTATGAAGAGAGCAGTCGATTCTTTGTTTATCATGGCGTGCCACGGAAATTTGATTCAGTACGACTTAGAACCAAGACCAACTGCAGGTAAAACAAATTTTAAGCTGAAATAAAGCGATAAAAATTCAATGTTAGTATTTGTTGAAATTTATCAATTAATAACATATGTCTAGGTGTACCAAAGGAAAAAGTATGCGACGATACAATGATAGAATTAGAAGTTGAAGCTAAAGGCCAATGGCCTCTCCTGAGATCGCCAAACTCTTTAGAAATTGTACCACCTTTGTCAACATCTAGCCCTCTATTGAGTGTTACTACTGTACCGAAAGACATTCAAGATGGTGATTTAGCAGAAGATCGTTGGTTAAGTCAGGTAGAAATCGTAACACACGCTGGTCCGCATAGGCGACTTTGGATGGGTCCTCAGTTTGTCTTTAAAACTTACAATGCAACCAGCGGGTTAGTTTCTATAAACGTTTAATGTATACCGTGAGTTGCAATTTGTAGTACAAATGATGTTAGAAATATTCTATGGCTGAAAATTAGACGATAATCAAAAACAGTAAAATTACGTTGGTGGTTTTATCTTTGAGAAAAATGCATTTGAATTTTAATCAAATTCATGTGCACTTAATGTAAGGGTCCTTGCATATCGGCCCCTCATTTTAACAGTTTTTTCTCACTGCGCGTCCTGAATGCCACGAAAGTCAATTCATGCTAAGGAGGCTACGTCCACATTTCTATGACAACGGTGGTAGATGGTGGGAACAGCGTTCATCTCTAATTTACCGTTCTGTGTTACTAGTGTTATAGATTTCACCATGAATAGCTATTAGGACATCTTTTGTACACGACACAATGTCAGAGCCTGTTTTTCCACCAATATATACTTACTATTTCTAAACATAAATGTTTAATAAACTATTTCAGTTTTAATTAAATTGGATTTATTATATTAATGGATATATTGTTTAAAATCTTTCCTATTCTTCGGTAAACAAAATTGCATTCTGCAAAATAAATTATGATGGATTACTTGTAACATATCCTGAAGTTTTATTTTCTCTAATGCTGGAATAATTCTTCATTTTAATTACTCAATATTTGTAATATTTTTAGAGTGAACTGTTTCTTTTACGTGCCTTCATAATTTAAAATAGTGGTACCTGAATTTCTACAATTTATAACATAATCCACAAATTTATTCATCAGATAGATGCATTGTGTATCCAATTAATTAAATGCATTTCACTTGAAAATGATCGTAGCGTAGTTTTCTTATCTTTAATTTTGGTTTTATTTTTAGCCGCAGAATCATTCTTACTTCTTTTCTATCATGAATTACAACCTACGGTGTATACGTCATTTAATTTAGTTTTACGTTAATAAAAATTTATTTTAATGGCAGAGCTCCTGTGAACCTGGTTGAAGCAGAGGCAATCGAAATTGGAATAACTGGTGGTTCTCGTCCAGCAAGATCAAATCCAGTCAATATGCCGCATGCTGCGTCTAGATCATTGGTGCCCGTGGTTATTGATGGATCAGGAAGTAAGTTTATAAATAAAGAAAAATGTTTTAGATATTTGGGTTTTGCTTACAACAATAAATCAACTCTGCAATAATTTCATTCAAATTAAAACTAATATTTTTTAGAAATATTTAATATCTTAATTATGCAAAGTTGAAAGTGGTTAGTTCATACATAGTATGGGTAAGATGCAGTGGGCTAAATTATCTAAAATATCTGTACAATATTCACCATTTCATAATATATATATATAGTAAATGCTAATAACATACCATATTCTCTGATTTTATTCAATATGGGGAGAGTTCATTAATTTTGTATTTAATATTTATTAATATAAAAACATACAATGAAATTTACAATTCTAAAGATGAATTCACATTCATAATCTGAACAAGGGTATAATGCAATTCTATAACTTTGTGCAAGGAGTACCAATGTCAATGTTCATGAATTAGAGATATTTTTCACATAAATGTTAAGAAATTCAAGTATACATCATAATTAATAAGTTTCTATCGTTTCAAATTTCTTTTTTTTCTTAGTACAAAGAGAAAGAGAATTAGAGATTTTAAATTGTTTAGTTCATGAAAAATGTGGACATTGGCATGTATAAGTGTCATTATCTGTTTTTTTTATGCAGATTATATGATTATTTACAAGCCTAGTAACATATTTAACTAATTTAAAAAAAAGGCATTGCCACTGTTTTAATTAAACGGCAGAATTATTATTGTGTGATTTATATAATATGTTTTAAATATGTTTTTTAGGCAGTTACGAGCAATCTCCAAGGTTCGTAGAAGCGTATGGCGATTCGTTAGATAGTGAAAATACTGGGGTCGGAGGTGGTGAGAATCAGTTGAGAGAAGATTTGGCAGAAGCTATGCTGGAAACATCGATCGCGCCTCATCGTGCACCAGGTAAGTGATTATGTGAAACGTGTGATGCTTTGCTTTGAAGTAAAAGAATCTGATCCCGGTTTATCCCACTCGTTGATACTTTACATTTTTGGACGGTATGAAAGTCACTCAGAACAGCGAAAACAGTTTTTTCGACTTGAGTTACTGACACGTATACACGTGATCATTATATATTTATATATCATTTATACAATCAAAAGAAACTTCTTACCGAATGTAGTAAACTCAATTATAATCTTACACGTTTAGTTCAATTATAATTTCCTGTTAGTAATTATTATCACTTATCTTTTTAGAAAGACAATGTAAAACTTAATTATAAATCTATAACTATCGTGCAAATAAAAATCTTGTTTTAAATTTAATTGAAAAATTGTGAAACTCTAAATGAAATAATTGAAATGATTTATTTAATCAAACATACGTTGCGAGCATGCATCCGGAGAGGAAGAGAGAGAGAGAAAGAGAGAGAGAGAGTGAAGGAGGGAGAAAAGGGAGGGAAAAAGTGAGAGACAGAGTGTGTGTATGTGTGTGTGTGTGAAAGAGATGGAGAGAGAGAGAGAAAGAGAGAGGGAGGGAGAGAGAAAGAAAATAAGTGAAAGAGAGAGATACGATGCTTCTGCTTTCTGCATTTAATGATGGATGATTGTTAGGTTGTAAGTTTGTGTGGATACAGAACTGGCCAGAGGCAGGTATCTCCGTTCCTACCCTCCCTTTAATGATGTATTACATCTAATCACTAACAGCAGATACATTTTCTCAACGTCTACCCTTAAGTCAAGGTAAACTGTTGAAAGGCTGCACATAGCCTACTAATCCTATAAGAATATTTTCTTCTTGCTCGTAATATCAACGAGCAAACATCGTATTACATAATTCAGAAAACAGGAACAATCAATTTTGATACGTTTTATTTCGTCTCGAAATGATTGTGATACATAAAGTTTGCATTTTTGTGGTGTGCAGTGTGAAAATTCGACCAAACGTTATTTGATTCCTTGTTCTCTCACACACTATCGCAGCTCACACATATCGCAGCATATATATAAGGTGTCCTAAAAATAGTGCATATAAATAATTTTCTTCACATGAAAATAAATCGCAAATTCCTTTACGATTTTGCATCTTGTAGCTTCGTTCTTAAATTTGAAAATTGGAGAAGCAATTTCTGCCACGCTCGTATCGAACAGCTAATGAATGAGCATATGATCAATATAGTATTGTCCTAGATCAATATTTAAATGGAAAAAGTTCATGAAAAAATGAGGATATACGTATACTCGGATCTTGTTTGATGACAGAGCGAACTAATCGCATCGTATCTTTACTACTTACGTGTGCCTTTAAATATTGACCTAGGACAACGTATTAACCACCTATTTAGGTGTCAACTGTTTGAGATGAGCGTACCGGAAATCCATTTTCCAATTTTCAATTACTTACAAATCGAAAACGAAGCCATAGGTCACAAAATAGTAAACTAACTTTCGATATATTTTCGAGTGAAGAATGTATAGTTTTACAGTTTTATACTATTTATAGGACATTTTCATATATGTATTATGTTGAAAATATATGAATGAATCATGTAGTCAAAAGAAACAGTCATCGCGAACATATTATCATAACACCAGTTCAGGTGAGAGACATTGAAATCTCATAAAGACCACAAAGCGAGGGAGAGACACTTGACTCGATGTTGATACCTGCCAACGGCTTTTTCTGTTACTAGGGAGGCGATCGGTATATGAGAGGGTGGGTCAACCGGTAACTAAAGTCGTCAACCCTTTGGGCACCGTGATTACGGTATCGGCCGACGAGGAGGACGTAAACTCCAGTCAGGAGTTTGACTCCGTGGAGGAGAGCTACATGCCGGAGCCACGTAGGAGTGTGTGTGCCGAAGAAGGTCCGGCATCTCTCGGCGATCTCGAGCCAGAAAGCCAAACTCTGCGTGACCTCACTGAGATCTGCGCGGAAATGCGTGCAGCTAACGAGCCTGCGATAGACAGTGTACCTGACGAGAACATTCGCGAAGTGAAGGAGAAGAAAGCTCTTTGTGTCGAGATCGCAGCTATCAACGAACCAGGAAGCACCTGTATTGATTTCGAGAAGGAAGAAGCTTTTCATGATGTGCCGACTAACTTGAGTCTTTGCGTTGAACAAGGTGAAATACCTAGTAGCCCTATGACTCAAGCTAAACAAGCTGTTTGGTGTAAGAGATTCGATAAGCGAGTAGGCAAAGGTGCTCACGAGAGAAATATCTCTGAGGCCCAATACGTGATGAATTGCGACGACGAAAGCGTCGTGTTGATGGAAAATAAACTAGCTCATGGGAAGAAAAACGTCTCAATGCACTGTAAGGCAGAAAGCAAGAAGACTTACGAGTCTGAAAAACCTGTAAAAAAATCGGGAGGAAATGGATGTAGAACAGAGACTAAAACAGTGATGAAGAAATACGTTCTTAAGGAGCACGAGGATAGTATCGTGATTGAAGATACGGTTCGCGAAGAGTCTAAGTATAATTGTAGCAAAAGAAAAGGTTGTGACAAGGATACGGTTGATAAAGAACCCGTAAAAGAGATTCCAGGAAAATCTAAAGGGAAATCGAAGTCTTCCGCCAGTCAAGAATGCAAAGAAACGAAAATTGAGTGCAGTACAGAAAGTAAACCAATTGTAGAGCTAGAACGTATAAAAGAAGAGGCTGACAATAATGACGATCTTAAATCAATGATTAATGTTGACGTAATAATTAAAGATATAGATAAATACAAATCACCGCCATCAGATTCAACCGATGATTTCAGTTCTAGCGAGTATCACATAGTCGAAACCGCTAGTTGCGGTAAGGATAGTACCCTAATTCAATCCGATGAGGATATTGAACATATTCAAAGTTCCGAATTACATCAATCTGAATGTATCGACAGTGATAAATACGCAGACATGATAAGTTGCACGAGTTCTTCGCCCCTTATGCAAAGGAAAAATAGTAAAAACACCATATCTGATGACGACTTGGAATATATTCACTCTTCTGAGCTAGTTGAGGCTTCTAATAAAGCGTGCAAGGAAGATTTGAAACAGGAAACCAGCGATACTGACTTGATTACAAGTAAAAGTAAACAAGTGTTTTCTGATGACGATCTAGAACATATTCAGCACTCTGACATGTATTCTGACAGTATAAAAGATGTTCTGGAAAAGAAAAAATCTCAAGAGACGGAACAGCCGCTGAAATCTAAGAGTTCGAAGAAAGTAAGAGACATTGTAGTGATTGAAAGCGATACATCAGCAGCTGATGTGACAGTAATCTTTAAACCAGTTGAAAGTTGGAAGAACAAGGGTACAGAGAAGAAAGAAGACCTTGAAGAATGCACAACTACAAAAGAAACAGTTCGTTCGCCTGTAAACGAAAGTACGAGTCCTCTGAGAACACCTAAGACTCGATCTGCAAAAACTTCACCTTCTAATGTTGTTCCAAAACGGTCTCAAGCAGGAATCGAGATCATTGATATTGACGCGATGAAAAAAGCCGAGATGGAAGTTTTCGTCGATGTAACATCTACTCCAGAATGTCAGGTTTTACCTGGATCTGAGGTCTGTGGAACTCGCTCAAGAAAATCTCGAAAAAGTAAAAAATCGTACGTTGAAAGTAACATACAAAGTACTGCCGACGTTCCAGTCGAGTCTGTGAAAGCTGTCGAAGAAACTGTAAAGGACTCGACTCAGGAAGAGATTCCCGAAGTTTCATGGAGCGCTGTTGTGAAGAAAAAAAGCGGTTCTCCAGTCGTGAAATCTGAAATGCGAATAGAGGATGATAAACCTGTTAAGCTAGGAGATACAATGGAATCAGTAGAGGTGGGCAAACGTACGCCTATTTTGGAGAAGATTGATTCTATTAAGAGAAAGGTACACGAGTCTCTGTCGAGGACGAACTCGCAGGTAATCGAAAAGCTTCGAGAGGCTGTAACTGAACTAGATTTTGAAGACCCTCCAGTTCAGACAGAAGTTTCTTGGAGTTCGATCGTGAAAAAGAAGAATGTCGAGCACGAAACTAAGCAGGATTTCGATGTTGATCCAGTGGCAGAAGAGTCGGATATCGAAGAACGGAAAATTTATCACAAACGCGTAGAATCTTCATCTAAATCCTCGTCAATGATTGAGGAATTGAGAGAGGCTGTTACAGAGACAAACGTCGAAGAAGAAACTTCTACTCAGCCAGGCTCTTGGAGTTCGATCGTAAAGAAGAAAAGTTCGGAATCAACTTCACAGAGAAATTCTGAAGAAAGAGCTCGTAAAAAGCTACGTTCTCCATCAGATTCGTTGGAAATCGACAGCAATCAAAAATTTAAATCATCTTCGGACAAGAACTTCGAAAATTTAGTTGCTGAATCCATCGAAGAACCTTCGAAATCCTCGAGTATGTCTGTTGATCGAATTTCTTCAAAAGAGAAGGAAAGTACGAAGTTGTCGATTCATTTAGCTTCGTTAGAAGAAAAGGAAAGTACAAAGCTTTTAAAATTTGACGCTAAGAGCGAAATTGTTGAGGAAACTTCGAGCGAGAGTAAGAGTTATAATATCATTAATCCTACATTCTCGAAAGAAGATTCCTCGGAACCTGAACGAGATACGGAGAAGAAAAGCGACTCTGAACAGGAGATCGTACCAGAGCGTTCAAGTTCTTCAGACGAGATGAATGCAAACATTGTGTTTACGCATGCTGAGGGTGATTATTTGAAGAGTGAAACAGTGGAGAGAAGCGTGATGAGCGGCTCGACCTCAGTTTGTGCTACGTCGAAGAAAGGCAACAGGTCGAAGAAAAAAAAACGCAGATGAGTAGAGGATTGCATGGATGTACCTAAGGCCAGCCTTGCCCTCTATATACTCCTAATGCAAATGACGGGAGCCGATTAGCAGGAATACAATGCCAGAACATTCTTCAGTTCTCGTTCGTCTGCTTAAATCATCTTACAGAAAGTTTCAATTATCCTGTAAGAGAGAAAGGGGGATGGAACTAAATACGTTTTGATTCGGTAGCAACGATGTCTGTAATTTTCGTGCGCGTCAGATTTCATATTTTTGAGAATCTTTTCTAAAACAAATCACAAGCTGTATTAGAAATACTGATTAGAATGCATTGACTTAGCACTTAAACGGTCGGCCATTAATATTCATACGATTTTTACATTTTTCAATAATTATTAACAACTTCTGAAATAAGTATTTATTAGAAGATCTATTTGAGGACTTTAGACCTTTGTTTTAACTCTTTCGCCGTTACCATAGTTATTTGCTTCTCATTGACTATCGAATAAAGAAAATAATCAAAAACATGACATGAAGGAATAGAAATGAATAAAACAAGTTAAAATAAATATAAAATAGGTCGAGCAGATTAAAATTCGCAATGAAATAAAAAATGAATCCGTGTGATGAATACAGAAGAAATTAATTTTAATTCAAAAAATTTTTATTTTCTTCATAGTATACATTATCGTAGCAAAAGGGTAAATTTTTATTTATATTAAACTATTAAACGGTTTAGATTTTGTTATAATTACACAAATTTCATTTTACTTTTATAATGGTTATTTATTCAATAGTTAAGATATTTATTACTTTTTTTCTGTGTGCGATGTAGTTCAAACTGTAAAGCGCTGAAAAGTAGAATGTTACAAGGTACACAAATGGAACGTTCTTTAATCATAAAAAAAATGAAGAACGTTTTATGTCAAGCTAAGTGCGATCACCTGTTACGAATGTCGCAAACTGAATTAAATGAGTGCCGCGTACAGAAAGGGACAGTCATATTTAATTTTAGTTTCTTTTTAGATTTTCTTTTAGACAGTAATGTCGATTTTTTACCTATTATTTTATAAATTTCGATAAATCTATTTTTTCTATTAATTTAAAATCTATTAAGTAAACTCATTTATTTATCTCCTCATCAGTTCACATTCGTGTTAAGTATAACAAGTAATTCGACACTGTCTATAATCTATTAATACTCGACCTGTCGATTGAGTGTTAATTTAAGTATTCTCGTATCGTGTTTCGGAAAAGATATCAGCACAAATAAACATAAAAATAATACATGTAAAAAGCACGAAAATATTATATAAGACACTCGGTGTAGTTTTTTAAGTTGACATTAAAGGGCAAGGCTGTACCGATTGATGTACGTCCGCTTACGTTTCACTGAAACGTATAAAACGAATTAAAAAAAAATGGGACTTAAAACAGAAAAAACGTAGGAATTAAAATAGAGACACGTAGGAACTTTTGAAACTTCTATATCATATATATATATTTAACAGATACAAGAACAAAGAAACAAAAAACACCGTCTGTGTTTCGAATAGTTTCGTAGCGATATATTTCTGTTTCGACTGCCTTATGTCGTCGAGTTAATCTAACTTGTGTGGTGCATATGAAAAGTGTGGTTTTAACTTTATTTCGATCGACATAGTTCGAAACGAATGAACTAGTCGCGAGTTTATTGGTAATTGGTCAGACACTTATTCACGGTGGCTGCCTTTTGTTTGAATTATCATACGTTGCTACGGTAGGGATTACATGTTTCAGTTGCACAAAAACGCCTGTGACGTACAAACTGTTGAATATTTGGTTACATTGAGATCATCGACAACGTTTATCTGGTTATCAAACGAAAAATATAACATAATAAAATACTTGTTTTTCAAGTGAAAACAATATAACATTATTTCTGTTTTCTAGGAATTACTTTACAACTTTTTTATTTTTAATTTTTTAACTCTCGATAAAATAAGAGAGGAATAAAAATAGCTAATTTTTACATGATTTGTATTATATGTTTTGTCTTATTTATTAATGGATTAGTTAGTTATATACAACGCAGTGAACTAAAAATCAAAAGAGTTGATATTTCTGGAAATTGCTAGGCAGAAATGAATAATTTATTACTGGGTAAAAAGCTAACAATTCATATGTTATAATAACAAAAAATATTACACTGTAGTTCCTTGAGGTCTCAGTTTGAAATGATTTTAATATAATATAGAATAATCTACAATTTAGCTGCACCTGATTAAACCAGAATCAGATCACTTACCTTGGTCAAAATACTGCAGCTATTTAATTTATGTATAATTTTTTAAAACAGTACCGAATATATTACAATGTAGCTGCTATAAACATAAGTTGTTGCTAATTAATTGATAATAAATTGCTGGTTATTCCAAAATTAATAGAAATATAAGAAATGAAGTAAAATTTATCAATTTTTTGAGGTAGCGTTCAAGGTTACCCTTTTCACTCGTACCTTAGCCAGACCTGGTTTAATCATTCGAAAAAGTTAATAGTTTTTAAGATTATTTATGACTGTATTTCTAAGTACAATTTATTTTTCTTTTTGCCATATTTGTACAGTAAGAAACGAAGTTGGTACTCGTAAGAATTCATAACCGTTAGTTTTACAGATGTTAGAATCGGTCTTGGATTATAACGTTCGTGAACTAATCTATACGAGTATATAAAAGAAAATGATTCAAAGTTTTATGGATTTTAGATGTAAATTGTATCTAATAAGAAAGTTTTCATATTGTATCGTCAACATTACAACTGCCTGCTAGTTTCAGGTATGCAATGGCGCACTGTATACTTTGTAATAATGTCGGTGAAAGTCAGTGACAATGATACAGCATCTATAAAAATGTTACAGAAGGATACGTTCGTCGGTGATTTCAACGTACAGTCTTCGCCGCGGTATAGTAAGATCGTAAAATCCTTCAGTGCTCAAAGTAAGAAAATTAGAAAAATAAAATAGCAACTTAAAAAAGATGTGATCTTCAAACTTCGATTAAGTTTGTATAAACAAATGTTTCGTGAAATGTTAACATGTTCTACGTATTATCATAAAAGCAGCATACGGTTCTGGAAACTGTGGCATTATTCAGAACTTTCCGAGAACTTAAATTAAGATCTCACTATACTGTAGCAGCGATTGTAACTTGTGTTTTGTACGTCATTGAGGCATGCTTTCCATGAAAGCCGTCTGTATGATTTAACGAATTATAGAAAATTCATTCAAAGAATTCTTCTAAACGCTACTGAATTGCGCCATTTTTAACGAATGAAAATTTATTAGCCATTTCCTCGGGCATTTTACCGCATAGTTGATGCAGTTCTCATTATCGAGAAACAATTAAGTATACGTTTGGGATTAAGTTTACGCGAAGTTTTTGGCGTAATGTTAATACTAGGAAGTACATATAAACACGAGTGTCTTGTTCTAAAATAACAGTATAGCATAATCACATATCGTGGGTGATTCTGAAATAGAAGTTTCTAATAAATAATTCCTTGCAAGTGAATCGTATCTTGATTATGGATATTCAGTAATGACTTTTAAGTTTCAAATTCAAAGTTATTAAATTTTTTTTGTAAAATTTAGTTCGTTAGATAAAAGCACGCAGAAAATACTTTGCAAATTATAATGTCTATAAAATAATTTATACTTGTATAACTTATTAGAAATTATATTTTATGTGGACTTTAAATTTTTTATAAAGAAAATGTAATTAAAAAATTTGAGAATTTAAGGATTTAAAGATTTGGGAATTTGGAAATTTTCAAATTTTGAAATTTCAAATTCAGTAGAGTTATTGTGAACTTAGAAACTCAGACATTTGAAAACGTGAAAATTTATAAATTCGAAAATTGACAATTTTGATTTGTAAGTCGGAAATTCACAAATTAAGGTACTTTGATAAATTGAAAACATTCGAGAGTTTTCAAATTTCGGAAATTAGAAAACTACAAAATTCGAAATTAGAAAATTTTGAAAGTTTAATAACTTTGGAAATTTCGAGGTTTCAAGACTTGATTTAATGAACTTGAGAAATTTGATAAGTTTTGAAAAGTAGAAGTTTTGACGATTTGAGATGTAACGATTTGATAAAGAATTAAAAAATTGTAGAAATTGGGAAAATTGAAAATTTGGAAGTTTGGAAATTATTGAATTTTAAAAAATTTGCAAGTTAGAAAATTTGTAAATTTGAAAAATTATAAATGAAAAAATTGGTGAGCCCTGATATTTGAAAATTTCGAATATTTCATTTTTGGTGGTAAATAATCTGGAAAGTAAATAACGGAATACGACTGTATTTCGTTACGTTACATTGAAAATAAAATACAATATATAAGTTTAATTTAAATAATGTAAGTAATTTTTCTATAGGTTTTAATTTTTAAAATAAATTGAAAATTATCCGTATAAATTGGTTTACACTACTTTTCCATTTCGGTATGATGAATATTTCAATATTTTTCAAATATTGTGATATAATAATAATTTCCAAATATCTGATTATCCACAGTTGGAAGACGATTCACTTGCATATATGTATATGATTATTAGGTCTTCTTTGTTCAGACTCATTTGTAGAAAATGTGATTAATTTCTTGATGATTTATAATGGCAAAATGTGTATACTTTTACACACGATATTTATTCTTTAAACGACGAACGTACAAACTCGTTCTTCATTGTCCACTTGGTCGAGAAATAACAGTGTGTTTCGTACACTTTTCTCTTGTAACGAAAGAAATTCGTTAATGGTAAGAGTGAAGTAACACGATTGACAAAGATTAGTGCATAAGTATTAAACTGAAATTGTATTTCATTGACTCTATACGCAAGTAGAGCTACAAAAAGAAATTAAGATGTCTTCTCAAGGGAAATTACTTTAAATCCAAAGGATTTTAGTTGATTTGTCATGAAAATCGTGTGAAACGGGTGAACATTCACCGTGTATTTATCGTAAGACCATCAATCATGTAAATTCGTGATGCACATTGGACGTTTGTTGCGTAACGTATAACGTTCTTGCATTGTATACGAGCAAGAACTTAAAAAAGTAAAAAAAAGGAACAAGATTCTCTTTATATATTTTCCATTAATTCAGGATCTTGTTTCAGCGTGCTAGACTATTAATAAGTTATAGTAGTTATCGAGGTATAATTGTGTATGTATTCTTCTGCCTCGTTTATCCACGTTTTCGATGTAATTTGTGTTTTGACAGTTTCGATTCGAGTGCAACAAGTTAACTTTAACCCATTGGATCGAATCCCTTGCGATTAGTCGAAACTACGGCTGTGTATTAGATTTTTGTGGCGTTTAGTGTTCCATAATGCAAAATCTTGAAATTATTAATATTCTTACATCAATGCTCTTAGAATTTATAAAATATCTTCATAGCAATTTTTCTATGGACCTAAATCTACTATTCGTACTTTCGCAGAAAATTTAAATCTAAAGTTTTTCATTTAAACTTAAAAGTTCTTAAATTACTCGTTCGCAAAAAAATGTAATGAAATTTGCTGTCACGAAAGATTTCTTTTTCGAAGAAATTAAAAATACCAGTTTTATCCAAATATTTTGTTAATCGACTAATTATTTGGTGAGCTCAATTTTAAGAATATATATGACCACTTGAAAGTACTATCAACGATTTTTTGATTAACACATTCATTTTTCGTAAATAATTCTTACAGAAATTTTAGTAATTGGTATCTTTTTGAAAACAAAGGCTTCAATAAAAAACTGATTCTTATGGAAAATCAATGAACTTTTGTAAATTTATAAAACAGCCAAAGATGGATTGTGATCGATTTAATTGTTTGAATTTGATGTGACGCTTATCAGTGTTATCAGTAACGCTATTTTCATTAATATCGCTACAATAATTAAAACAAAAAAATATCAGTCACTGTTTCACGGGAAAACTGTTTTCTTCAGAATGATTAGAATGATTTTAGAATGGTTTAATTAAAAACAATGTACAGGATGTAAAAAGAGTAATAGTCATAGCAGTCAGGATGATTTTATATTGTAGAATCTAAACGATTGAATTTACTCATGAAAGCCATAATGATTATTCTTTTAACACCCTGCACGTACAGTTGTATACGCGAATGAAGAAACATTGTAATTATTACTACTTCTTATTTAAACACTTTCATGGAGGAAAGATTTTTGTAAAATGAGGAGGTAAAAGAAGACTAAAAAGGCAAAGAGGGATGTGCTTCAGTGAAGATCTTCGACTACATTCAGTTTCACTTTTCTTCTATATGTTTTTTCTCTTCTTTTTGTTTGTACAAACTGTAATGTTTCCTTTATATATTTCTTCTTAGAGAGGTTGATCTATGATCCTCTGGCATCTTCATTTTATATTTGTCTTTGTCGTCAAACAGATCGTCCATCGACTGAAATTTCTTTTACATTAACCTTTTGTCTTATTACATCGAGTCTCGCTCGTGTGACAGATTTTGGGAACAATATGTCAAAGTAATGTTACACTTCTTGAGTAGTCAAATTTATATTTAGACTTTCATTGTAAGCTACAGAATCGAGGATTTCCAAAGAAGAATTGTGTAAAATAAATAATTGTGTATTTTTGTTTGCTCCAACACTTAGCAAAATGCTAACTTTATCATATGAATAACGTACTGTATTCAGCGAATAGTTAATTTTATACAGTGAAGCGAACACTTACTCCTAGTTTATAGTGAACAGCTAATTCTATTCTAAATAACTAATTTTAAGCCGTGACATCTAATTATAGCGTACATGGTCATTAAATAAAATCATAAGGAAAGGAATTAATAGACCGTATTGTCGAGCAGCAAATCGTTTGTTCGTTCGTATAGATTACACATAGACAACAAATAGTAAAACAGGCATGAGCGTTCGATATTGCTCGTAAGCATGACTAGAAGCTCTAAAGCAGAAAAAATATAGATTCACTTGAAAGCGAAGAAATTATGTTTCACCCCTTGTGCTGTAATAATGAATTTGTGACACGCTTACAATTCAAATCTAGTAAACCTTATTGATATTTTTAGTACGGTTGAATGCAAAATTTGAGTTTAATCGTAAAATTGTTAAATGTAAAATAGGCATGACATTTTAATTTTCTTTAATCTCCTTAACATTCGTTATGTGTGACCCATCTATCGAATAAATCGTAGTACAAGGGGTAATCCTCAGTTTGATGATATCGCATTTGGTATATTAGGCTAACAATAATTAAGTAGCCGGACCGGAAGTAAAAAAGAGGCTTGACAGGCAGGTTGTCTTTTTCACAAGTTATTTGTATAGTTTAAAAGCAACCTTGTCCAATCTTTATTAGTTACAAAATCATGATTCTGCAACATCTTTTTACCACATTTACAAAGACTCATTAATGTAGGATCGAAATAATGAAGGTTGACGGATGAAGGTTTTTTGGGATTAACGATAAAACAAAATACTTTAATAAATAAACAATGAAAATATAGAAATGAATTGCAGAGAAATTACGCGACAAGTTTTAGGACAACATGTTACTTCGACCGTTACAACAAGACTGACTCGTGACGCCACGCTGTTTTTTTCGTTTTCCCCCAATTCCCGTGTAAAAAAAACAAAAGTCATCCAATTCTTTGTCCTTTCGCTAATTTTTCGCGCCAAATCATCGTAACGCCAATTGTCCGAATCGCCCGCTCACCCGATCGCCCCCGATCGTAGTCGGCGACCCCCGAACAAACCGACCCCTCATTCGGCCATTCCTGCTTCATCCTCTTCGTCTCCCGAAGAGGTATTTCCGTACCGCTTTATGAAATCAGCTGATGTTGACGTGAGTCACGGACCTTCTTCATCTCCTGTACGAATAACTTCGTACCTGTCATTTCGTTTCGTATTTGTGACTTTATAGGGCCCCAGAAATTTCATCTTTATTTTAAGGCGGGGCCCAAACTGGGTTCTTTTAATGGCCACCCAATCGTCCTCACGGTACGTCATAGCCGCCTTGCTGTGTTTACTGTAATTTCGTCAATTTTCGTCTTGTATCTTAATTATGTTTTCCTTCACTATCTCCCGCAACCTGTCTCGTTCCTCATTAAATAACTCCGTCGCTTCTTATTGAATAAGATCAAAGATTTTACAATCTTCCCGCTGTTTCATTTTCATCCCAAACATAACCTTAAACGGAGATATCCCTACTGTTGGTAGGTGCTGTTGATGCTTTGCTGCACTTTGTCCACATACCGATACCATCTGTCCGGATTATTTAATGACAACTTAGTCAATACTGGTATTATTCTTCTGTTGCTTCTTTCGACCTGTCCGTTATCCCGCGGCACTCTTACGGTAATAAGTATGTGCTCTATATTTTCTGTGGTACAATACTTACGGAATTCGTTGGACGTGAATGCAGTTCCTCTATCTGAAATTACCCGAGTGGGGTTTCCGAACATCTTCTGCTGCAGATTCAACTTGTCCAACACTTCTGTTATTTTGACGGTCTTGGTGGGATATATCTGTTACGGTGAAAGACCGAAATTGGCGAATGTCGATATACACCAAATACGTCGGTGAAAGACCGAATATTTTATTACATTCTTGTACATTCGGACCTTCACCGGTGTATGTCGACAATCACAGATATGCTCTGGTGAAGGTCCGAAAGAGAGGAGCCGACAAAGAAGCGACTCTCTCCCGCCAAATTTTTTATTCTGCTGGGAGTCAGTCAGTTTTGTCAGTCTTATGTAAGCTTTGATGATGCGAGCAATATTTTCTTCATTTTTTTCCGATACCGTAATTTATACTAGATGGATACTGCAGTAAATCGTGATCTTTTTCTTGAAAAGTTAAATGCATTAATTACGGGTAAACGAAAAGACAATTATTTTTATTTTTCTGAAGAAAAGTACTCTAAAATATTTTCTGAAGTGGTTTCTGCTAAAACTAAGTGCAACACACCTTTGGATTACAGACAATTAAAACGTTTTGACGTTTTAAAAATTAATGATGAAGAGAAGTTAAGCGGAAACGAATGTACAGTATTGTGTTACCAATAAAAAATAATTCAGTATACTATATGAAATTCACAACAAAAGAGGCCACGGGGGAAGAACACGTATCCTTAAAGAGTTGCGAAGAGGAGAAAAAGTTAGGTCACACTTGTGACGTTTTATAGCGACTGAATTATGGAGAAGAAAATATAAATCTCCGACATGTTCACCATTCACCATTAGTGCATGGTGAATGTCGACATTCACCGGTGTAAGTCCGAAATAAGGGTATTGAGCAAATATTTCGGACATACACCAAGCGACTATGTGAATGTCGAAATTCACCAGATTTCGGTCTTTCACGGTAACATATCGATACGAACTTGGAGAAGGCATCTACAACTACGAAAGAGTACTTACATGACTTACCTGTAGTCGTTATTGGGCCCATATGATCCACGTGATATGTCGCCAATGGTACGTCTCCTTTCGGTATTGGTTGTAGTTCTCCTTCTACCTTCCCTCCGCTCCTTCATGCGTCAGACATGGGCAAGATTACTAGGCCCTGTCGGTCAATGCTTTCACCTTTTCGACGTGCATCCCTTCATCACACGAGTTGTATCCTCGCTCAGTGCCACTACATAATTTATCTTTCCACAAAATTTGTTAATCCTCTTAAATCCACCACACTTGATCCACCCGGGCTTTTGAACCAAAATTTCACATTGCTCGGGGTTAACTCTAACATAACTCTAGCATAATATAATATGCTCCATTTGAAACGTGAGATGTTCAAGACCTTCCTATTCACACTCCTCCTCACTCACGTAATCGTCTACTTCGTTACCCTGCGGTAATGTGGCGACGACCTCTTCTTCTGAAACTTCGTCGTCCCAATTGATCCTTTTCTTAGTTTTAGCTTTGACATTGAGGCTCTTTTCTCTCTTTGGCAGGGTCGGTTTATCCTCGGAAGTTGTCAAGTCAACTACGCGTTTGGATATAGCCCCCTTTTCCATTTTTCTTGCTTTTACTTCTTCCCTTTTTGTACTTTTTTCAGCGTCTTTCTCTTTCTTAGTCACAACGCGTGCCATGTTCTTCTCTCTTTCACATCGGTCTTCTTCTCGCCACCGAACAAACTGATCCCTCGTTAATATAGCAAGCAGTACTTATACAAATCTGACATAACACCAGTCATTTTGAAAATAGTTACGTCTATATTTTCTTGTTAGTGTAGGCTTATGTGCACATATTACTCTAAGCTTTATTACCTAACCTGGATGTTGCTTTGAGCGAAAGAGTTTAGTGGTATTGGCTAGGCTCTTTAGTTATGGATTTCATACACATGAGATACAATCTTCGAATCATATATCCCTTTTCAGCAGGTAAAACAAGCATAACTTGGCAGTAGATTGATATCTTTCCCGTTGGCAGTAACACGGTAGTATACCATCTTCTTTCTGAAAAAGTGTTTCCGTATAATAGTGTCACTATGACTTCAGAATTATTTTATTACTATCTGATTTGTTACTCAAAATGTGATTCTTCTGGAAATTAATGCTACATAATTATGCAAATTGAATATAAAATCGCTCTCTAGAAAAATCTAGCTGTGTCGCATCATTGCTTTACCAAATAGTCTCTTCAGCCATGACATTTCCCACCTACTCCCTGTGGTATTTCTCCATGTTTACTCGTAATTGATCATCTATGAGACAAGTTCATACACATCTAATCTCCAAAATCATCATATTCAATGACTGAAAAGGTCACAATTTTCTTAGTTATGATGAAGTACTACATAGCAATGAGTGAAGCGAGTAGCAACAGTGTATTCTTCATCATGCTTATAATTTTGCAGGTATGGGATAGTTTTCTATAGCACCCAAAGGCTTCTATACACTTATTTTTAAGTTTATAGACTTTTCGTCTCTGTGCCATTTATGATTCTAGCTCTGAAGGACTCATCTTAACAGTATTTAATATGTGCCGAAGTATTTTTTTTGACAGTTTTATGAAGTAAAGACATGACTATAAACCTCTCTATTTTCATCTATACCCATGTTTCCTCTGTCGCTCAAAGGTGCTCAGATCAATTAAGTAAAATCACTAGTATTTGCCTTATTGTTTTGTTACATGAAAAATCATCTCATGACAAAATTACACGATTTCAAGAAACATGTAATAATGGAAATGGTTTTATCTCGTGATTACTTTTTTACGAGATTTCCAAGTCATCTGTATCTTTTTAAGCGAAATTATATATGTTTCCTTATTTAGATTGGAATAATAAACATTAGGTGTATGTTTAACATAATTATAAAATCAACTGTTTGTAAATAATAATCAAAGTTTGTTCAGTATGGCAATACCATCACACAATTGACAGATTTCTTTCGTCTTTAACGGTATGACATCGTTTTAAATATGAAGCTAGAATCTATATACTCGTCACATTTGCAAGATAAGATATACAGTTCCACTTGAGAAAACATAGATTATCTTGAAATGTTAGGTAAAAGAATTACGAGAAAGAATTGTTTCCATCGTTGTATACGTTCTTTAAAGCAGCGTGATTTTGTCTTAGAAAAATTTTTTATACAAGAACAAGTGAGGTGATATTTAACTGACTTATCTTGCATATCGCTCATTTACTATAATAATGACATAACTAAAAAGTCATGACTTCAGGTAAAACGAGTTTCAATATCTTAATATTGATCTATAATATCTTAAAGTCATTATACGGACATAATTGCATTCACATTTTTAAAATCTCATTTTTAAGATTTCAGTAGTAAAAATTACAATCAAGAACGTATAAATAACCCAAAAATTGTAAATTTTTAGCTATGTCTTCGTTACAATAAATGTATAATGTTTAAAAGGCTCAAAGTCCTTAGTAATTTTATGTATTCATATAATAGTGGCTCTTTTTTATTTTCAAGGATATACAGCATATATGAAAGTTATTTATAATATTGTATGTTTCATTTTTAAAGGATTTTTATTGCAGTATTTGGACATCATAAGCAAAGAAATCGAAAGAATTTGAGCAAATTTTAACAGAACTGTAGTCCATATTTCTTACGAATTTCTGCACTGATAACTGAGAAAAATCGACATTATAATTTATATTAAACTTTGTAGTGTATTATTATTAGATTATTCGACACGAAATGTCCGTTTTCGATATGTCAAAAGCACAACGCAATTTGATAACATAATGGTTCATTTAAAACGTAATATGTATTTACCATGGTCGTGTTTAAAATTTTCTAGGCCCTAAATATGGAAATGAAAGTCAAAGCCTTCCTTATTAAAACAAGAATTCCTTAAAGGAAAAAACACTGATTATCAAATTGTGTTAATCGGTACTACTATAGTTTGGGATTATGAAATTAAAATATAAAATAAAAGTAAGACATAAATAGGTATTCAATTATTTTAAGAAATTAAAAACTCTTTTTTACTTTTGATGTCCGTAAGCTTATTAACATTTTTGTAACAAACAGTTCTTAGAAATAATATAATGCAAAACTTTTTATTGTCAACAAACTTTAATTTTCGATATTTCAAAATTATAGTAAGACGGTTCTTTAACAAATAATCATATTTTATGAAAATCGACTATTTTATATTAAAAATATTAACGATGAGTTTATATAGGTTCTTAATGTTTGTAAGATGCAATAATCTAATATTGTTAGCTACTGCAAACATTTTTGACATTATATCCAAAAATGTAATAACAGAGTCTTATTATTAAAACGAAAAATTTAAAAATCTTTGAAATTAAAACTGAGTAGTGTTATATGTATACTACAGTTACTTGTAAGATATGCTAATTTTCTACTACTAAATTTTGTTAACATATTCCATATTAAAAACTAGAAAGGAAATGTTATATTAACATAAGATTTTAAATATTTTATTAAAAAGTTAGGACAAAAATATGCAATGATAATCGACTATTTTGCTTTTCGATGCCACATACAGTGTATCCTAGCTTTCTAGGTGAAACTTTATCAGCATATTCTATAAATAAAAATGATAAAAATATGTTATATAAACATAGGCCCTTAAATGCTTCATTGAAAGAGTATAAGAAACATACGAAATAATAATACTACATATGAATAATTTGGTTTTGATATTTTTCGCAATAATTTTTAATGATGCATTCAAGAACCCACGTTTATAAGCGTGTTTTCTTCTTTTTATTTATAATATACTTGAAAAGTTATATGAAAAAACTGAAACACCCTGTATGTGATGTCGGACAACTGACGAGTCCGTCGTCATTCCGTATTTTTGTATAACTTTTTAATAATATATTTGAACCTCTCTGTTACAGTAACACTCTCTTTCTATTTTTACGAATGGAGTATGTTGATAAAGTTTGGCGGCACACCCTGTATATGAAATTATTCAGTACATTGATCTTTACAATACACAATACATGCGTCAAGATCATTGAAATCTACATAATTAGGTCTTATCTAGTATCTTGATTCTGCATAATTGCCGTGCAGATACGGGCTCGTAAACGAGGTGAGCATGGAAGCTGCTCAGCGGGCAAATTGACGCCCATGCCTGATATAGATACAAATCCAAATACATATACACATACAGGATAGATTGGAAGTCGTAATACAATAAAAGAGAATTGTTCTTTGTAAAAAGGATCATAAAGTATTTTAAATATAAAATCTTTTCGTCCGAGGCTCCATTTTTGAAAATATTATGAATATAAGTAGTGCTATACGTGTTATTTTGACACTAATTATTTTCTTTCGTGTTAGTTTTTTGAAATATTAATAGTGATATATAATACCGCTTTAATCATGTGTAAGATTTATATCAGCAAGTTATTTAAAAAATTTGCGGCATTAGTATTAACTCTTTATAACAACTTTATTCATTAACTGGAAAATTTTGTCCGTTTTATTTCTCTAAAAATTGTAAATAAATAAGAATATTTCTGTAAATAATGTCACATCGCGTTTTATGCGATAAAAATGATATTTAATCCAATTAATTTGTAGTGTTAGAAAATATTTTTTAAATAATGCGGGAAAAGTACTGCGGTACTCTGACGGAAACTTTTTGTTCTAACGGGTATAATTATTTTTATACAGAATTTTTCTTGTGTGTTGTATGATATAGATAGTAATATAATTTAAGTAATACAATAAGTTTTTGTGGAATGTAGTTCTTTTTTATTTTCATTGTCCTGTTGGAAATGTACTGTTTGAATCGTGTTACTATTGATATTTCTAAACATTATCACGAACAAAAAAAGCTGTAATGGAATAACACAATAATCCAATTGTACACATTGTTCTATATGTATGTATTTGATTTTCAATCTCCAAATTTGATTTTCTTGTAACTGAAGCCTCGGAAAAAACCATTGTAAACTATATTTGTATTACAATTCTATAGAATGACTTCATTTTAGTGTGTAGTACGATTTCTGTCTCAACCTGTATACTTCTAACTTGTTAGAGTTCGTTGCTAGTACAAATGAAGAACGACCAGATCTTGATCAGACGAGAAGAATGTTTTTTGTCAAGGATCTAGCCGAGAGATTTAGTACAAAGCTTTTAACGTCGCTTTAGTCCTCATAAGTGCTGTGATTATGTTCGTGATACGCTGTATTGTTGCTGCGTCGAGAGAAATGTGTTTGATTGTGTTTTTCACCAAAAGAAGATTATTGCAAGATCATACAACTTCCTAGGTGCAATGCTTTCACTAATTTTTAACGACAGTTATGTTGTGCTAACGAATAATAGGTAATCGCAAAAAGAAATAATAAAAAAAAGAGAAAAAGTACGTGAATATTATTAAAAAGGACTTTGCAAAGTTCTAATAAAGAACGATATTCGATTGCAGCTAAATGGAATTAAATGTATTTGTTCGTTTAAAAAAATTTTTTGTTGCGAGTTAACCCTTTATAATCGAAATTGTATGTATTTGCAAATGATGATTATGAAAGTCGACATTATGAAAATCTTGGTAATAATATATGAATTATAAGGTTAATATACGGTTTTATTATAAACAGAGCATATGTTACTTTTCGACTGTTTGTTCCATTACCCTATAATAGTCTCATTACAATATAATAAGTCATAACAGTGTACAATAAACAGGTGAGAAAGAGCTATGAATCTAATTATAAAATAGAAATTTGATATAATGTAAAGTTATACAGGTGCATAACTAAGGTTATAATACGTTGTATTCTACGTGGGTTTTTGTGACCTATGATGTTTATTAAAGGTAAATCTTTCACGAAGTAACAAATATATGTTTTGATTCAGTTTAGAGCAAACTGCGTTAGAAAAGCGGAGCGAGAGTATATTATAATTGTATCATAATTGCAGCTCTTTATGATTAAGCATTACGATGTCATTTTTGAACCTGGTTTCGAACATTTGTCTTACGAAAGATATTACTTGTTTAAATATTGTCGAATGTATTTCTCGATGCGAGGAATTTATTTATTTATGGCCGTTATTTATCGTGTGTATGTAAGAGTTTCATAATATTTACAGAATTAAAATGTGAAGAGCGCAGAATTTTGTAGATTAAATTAAAGTTGTGAATGAGATAACACAGCGTGAGTTTCGAAATTTACGGAGTTAGATTTTAAAGATTGTTATAAGGCAAATGTCGAAACCGTTATTGTAACAATGTTCATATTTTTGAATTTAATTTAACCGTATTATACGTTATCATTATTTCTGTATTATTAGCTTTTTTTACTGCCTCTTAATTCATTTTCCGTTCTGTAATTAATATGTCATAATCGTTATAATTTATGTTGCAATGAAATGTTGTCTAAATTTTGCAAATTTTCACGTCCGAGTGTAGGTTGCTAATGTTCTCCGGTATTAAACAAATAAAAATAATTTGTAATTAACAGAATATTTGAAAAAGAGAATTACTGATGTTTGTAACTCAATATTCTTTGAATTTTATTTTAGCGAGCAGAGCTGCTTATTTACGTACTAAATCATGTTTTACGACATCATGTAGTAATAATGTTTAGTTGTTCATTTAAAAGTAAATACATATTTATTATTTAAAGTCAAAACTTATAGTGTTTCAAGCGACGTTTATTTTTATGATCGCCTAAAAACGAAATATGTCTTTATCAGGGACAGTATAATCAGAGTTTTATCTTAAACTACAACTCGGTTTGTTGGTATTAATAATTTGATGCTTTCGAGTACGAGTTATGACGCTTAAGAAAGTTACATATTTTTACTATTTCGTTAGCATTTCTGTTTATTACGACAGAAATTTAAGAATGCCTTGATAATGAACTGATAGGTATCAGTTAAAATCAGCAACCTGAACGCAACAGAAAGCAACAAAGCTTATCATCAACCTGCAATGTGAACATAAAGATTACAAATTCCGCGTCAAAATTATAAATCACTGTGTAAAGTGATACAAACCTGTATTGAAACGGTAAAATTTTTTCTTTGCGTACACAAAGTAGTAATGTTCGTATCAGGTAACGTTTTTCCTTGAATTGTTTTTTATCATACTAATGATTATAGTAACAAAAATTATATGTATATAGGAAAAAGCGCATTATCAACAGCAATAAGTTTTGTTAGAGGTTACATCTGTTTTCCCAAGTATTCTATGCACAAATTATACCGCTACCGCTCATTTGTACCGTTTGTAAATTTATTTTTTCTGTCCTGTGCTCATGAAAATAATAATTTAAACAGTCTGGGACATTTTCATACGTGCCCGTTTACTCATAAATTCTAATTATAATTCTGTGATGATTCTTTATTAATTTTTTCTAGCATTTTACACTTTCTTATGTATTCGTAATTCTTTACAATCTTTCACGCTATTCTAACTCATAGTCAATTTGATGCATGTTTTAAAATCGTATCTTTGTTTCGAAAAGGTGTTAACTTTGAATGACAATCGAGATATTTTTATAAATAATTTTTAGTTTTCTCGGAAATCAAAACACTATAAAATCTCATCCCAACTACTCACTCACGTATACAAAGACTCAAGTTGAACTGTGTTAGAATTATCTTTTTGTCAGAGAATCAAAGTTTCTTAAAATGGGCAAAAACTTCTAGAGAAATTATCAGGAGTCTCGCAAAGAAGCTGTCAGTTTCTGACCTCAAATTTTAGTTTAGTTTAAAGAAAGAAGTTTGAAAAAAAATTTTCGATGTTTATAGTTACAGTTAATTTCATTTAATTAATGTTTAATCGAAATCTACTGAAATTCAATGCAAATTATATTTGCTTACGAATTTTTTGCTGTGATGTGTGTTATATACATAATCTTCTGCATTAAGTTATCAATTTTTAAAATAGTTTGTGTGAATTTCTTTGCTAATATTAACGCGTTCTTTTAACTGGTGGTAGTCGAGTAGACGTCTCATAATTCTCTTTTATAATCGTACGACAGTCGCTTGTGTTAATGTCGACCATTCTCAACACTCAATGACCAACTACCATTCTGATACGATTGTATTTTCTTTTATCTTTCGTTTCGTTGATTTTTAAGACTACATTAAAATATGGATTGATTTGTAAAACATTCTCAGTGTGATTGGTCGGTGATCGGTAACATATTCAGCCTAACTAATACTACTCGCAGTTTTTTATACTTAAATTACGTAAGGTGAAATGGGGTAAATGCAGACTGGTTTTTGTAAAGTTGATATTTAAATCAAGTATTTTCAGTCTGCATCTCATAATTACTACTATTTAATTAATATTAACTAGGACCTTAATTTTCCTTTTACAGTTTAATTTTGATAGGAAATTGTTTAAAATGTCAACTAAGAAATTTCGCTCATATTGTAATAAAAATAGCCTGTATATCCACTTGCCTCGTTTACGAACTTACCTCACTTCACCTTACCTCAATGATGATTAGAGAAAAAATCTCTAACACTCTTCCTAATACACTTTAATATTTGATATCGTTGGACTTCATCTAGATATATTTATCGAGTATAAAAATACTTTTGATTTAAAAATTCTTTTGATTTGTGA
The DNA here is from genome assembly GCA_963576845.1 of Megachile leachella. Lineage (NCBI taxonomy): Eukaryota > Metazoa > Arthropoda > Insecta > Hymenoptera > Megachilidae > Megachile > Megachile leachella. The sequence continues at coordinate 13,512,941 of OY756256.1, read as the reverse complement.
TTGTAAAAAGAAATATTCTTCGTACTCCAAATCGAAGTTTAGCTTATACGTCACATCGATTCCTTCCTAATATGTCCGAAATTTTTAGTACAGAATAATCTAGTTTTTCAAAAGTATTTATTAATTATTTCTTTTAAAGTGTTAATTTTTGTTACATTTAACATTCTATCTTGCATTTTATACGGAAAACAAATAATTACTCCTACATGATTAACATTCACAATCCATTCACAAACATTTCACTTGATCACTTTCAAGTTTCAATTAAACTTTCTTATAGCATTCACTGTATGCATTCACAACAGCTTGTTCTCGTTTCTCACCGATATTCCTTAAATTAGAGCTTCATGATAATACATGAAACAGTGCACAGTATTACCATACAATGTAAACACTAACTTCAGAAATGAAGAAAGAAAAAATGTTTAATAAAATACAATTTCCTATCATATTCTCGCATGTTTTATAATTTCGTTGACAGAGTTTGTAAGTAACATACAACCTGTCGTACATCTGTTGCGGAGTGTCCTTAAATTTTTACTAAAGCTAACTGTGTCGTTAATGAAATCTTGGCGATATTTTTTTTTGCGGTGACTCAACAAAAAAGAAAAAATTGATTTTCGGAACTAAAGTGTGATTTATTGAAGATCAACTTCTACAAATCCATACACTACTGTTGCTAAAATTGATAGGTAATAGTGGTTATATTATTGTAAACACAGTATAAAGCTTTAAACGATTTTTACGACCGAAATCATAGTTTTATCCATTGCACATTATTACATTTAACCTATAAGTCTATAAGTCCTAACATGAGGTACACTCAAGGAAATATAGAATTTTCCAAATCCTGAAACTCAGCAAATTTGAAACTTTGGAAATTTAGAAATTCGAAAGTTTAGGAGATTAAGAATTTATGAAACTATAAAATTGGAAATATAAGAATTTGGTAGTGTGTAAGTTTGATCATTTATGGATTTAGGAATGTGGAGATTTGGGACTACGGGGATTTGAAAATTTGAGTAACGAATTTGGGATTTTGGAACTTGGATATTTGGATTTTGGGTGTTTGAAAATATGGAAATTTTGAAATTTTCGAATTCAGGAACTGAACAGTTTTTAAATTATGAAGCTTCAGATTTCCAAGGAAATCTGCATTGTACCTGAGTGTACATTTGTGCCATATTTCACTTATTTATTAAATTTATTAAAGATAATTGATAGATAGTCCACATATTAGCTTCATTCAACAAAATTATGTACGAAAAAAAGGTATGTACTAGGCAATGACAATTAAATGGTTATTATCAGTCGAATATACAGGGTCTTCAAAAAGTCCCGAATCGGTTAAATAACTTGAAATCTAGGCGTTGCTAAAAAAAATAGTTGAGACAAAAGTTATAGAAAATTTCCCTGGCTATCCAACCACGCCGTCTTCAGCGACCTTGACCTTGACCTTCAAGATCATTTCAAAGTCAAGTCCATTTTTTTAAATGGCAATCCCCAATTTTTACATCAGAAATGAAAAGAGCGGACAATTTTACGTCTAGATACGATTTTGATCATTCGAAAAATTTGATCTCGGAGATCAAGTAAAGGTCAAGTTGTGACCGGCTGGAGATCTTGAAGAGTAGTTATCGCTCAAAAAAAATGTTTCAGCAAAACGTTGTAGAAAATTGTCCTGGCTGTCTCATGGTAATATCCTGATTTGTAAGGTCATATTAAGGAATAATTTTTTTAAAGAAGTCGATAAAATGAAACTTGTATTCATACCAGCCAATTAAGGTAAGATAATGTAAAGAAACTGCGATTTGCGTTCATCCCAGTCAACTAAGGCATGGTGGTGTAATACCCAACTAACGGAGGTAAAATTTTTCGAATGTTCACAATCGTATCTAGACGTAAAATTGTCCGCTCTCTTCATTTCCAAAATTGAGGGTTGTCATTTAAAAAAATGGACCGGACCTTGAAATCATCTTGAAGGTCAAGGTCACGGACGACAGCGCAGTTGGATAACCAGGGAAATTTCCTACAACTTTTGTCTCAACCATTTTTTTCAGCAACGCGTACGTTTCAAGTTATTTAACCGGTCCCGAACTTTTTAAAGACCCTGTATATTAGCTAATAAAATTGTTAAATATTTAAACGGAATATGTTTAACTTTAATTTCTTACAAAATGTTTTCTGTTAGAACTTAACTAAGTTTGAGTAAAATTAAATTGTAGGAAATGTTTTCGAACTGATAAGCTGTAAGAAAGAAGCAGTAGGATAGAGGAGCCAAATACTGCACCACGCAGTAAGACTTTCATGGTGTGATATTCGGTTAATATAAATTCCTCGCAACTTATGCGAATTTAAGGTAACACTTTAACTCTGCGCTCAAAATTTTTATTCATTCGTATTACCAGCATCGAAGTATTTTTAATAAAAAAATCATATTCACATATAAGTAAATTATATGTGCATTAAAACAAAAGTCAGTGTCCTCAGATCCATTTGTCCTTATATTATGAATTGAAAATTATTTGCTTTGTCTCTATAGCGGAAGCTTCAAGTCCGAAGACAAATTTTAAATGACTCCGAAGCCCTCGAATTTGAAGACAAATTTTAAATGTCTCCGATCCGAAATCCTCAGTGTGCAAAGGGTTAATAAACTTAATCAAAGATCGACGTTACGTAATAAAACAAAACTACTTTATTCAGTAGCACTATTATTACAACGTGAAGTGTGCGTAGCGAAACAAGAAATGACCCCGAGAATAGAAAAATAGGTTTCAAAAAGTGACCTTTAGGTTGTGACTAGAAAAATTCAAAAAAACGTTGAACAATAAAAAATCCGGTGTGAATCATGGTAAAAGTTGTTGACTAGTTGATGATGATGGAGTGGATGATGCATCTTAATCTGCGGTAAATATTTGGGCGTCCAACAATAGTTTTCGCTGGTTAAAATAACTTTAGTAATTCAATTAATCTTCTTTTAAAGTTTGGAGTTACATTTTCTTTTATCGATATAAGTTTTCCTATGAAATAAATCTTTTTTGAGATATTACTAAAGATAAAAATTTCTACATAGAATTAATTACATAAAGTCAGTACACCTATAATCTTCAGAGGTTAAGTATTGTGTCTCCGTTACTATGTTTCTTCTCTGAATATTCTTTGAATATTGTTTCTCAATAATTGTGCTAATAAGAAGTTAATATTTAATATAATGTAATAACTTTTAATAGTAATAACAGAAATAACAATTTAACGCTTGATTAATGTTATATTTTTTTATTGACTGATATACGTGTAGGAGGTGTCTGAGATATTTTCATTAAATAACTAATAATTCAAATATGTACATCAAAATTATCAGTAAATAATTATTATTAAAAATGAGTATGTTAAACAATTTTTTAAATAATTGTGTTCGATACATGCGTGTGTCTAAGAGACGAATGTTATCAATTAATGATTCATTAAAAAGTAAATGCAGATAAAGGAATTAGTTACAACTTAATTAATAATCCAAACAATTTTGTAATTATTATTAGAGAGAAATTATGTTTACGATTATTCATGTGGCACAGTAACTAATACATCGAGCAAAAAGCACTTCAGCCATTGTGCACAGTGAATGACGATCCTTCTCCTTCGCCTCAGTTACTAAATTTTTTAAAAATAAACGCAGAAATTGTAATAATTATTCTTACTATTGCTTTTTGTCGTAATCTAAATATGTTTTACTAATGTAATCTACATTTTTATGTCTTTCAAGGACATATCATTTTTGGGTCATCGATTTTGATAAAACTTTTGACTTCCACGGAATTCAGTGCTGAAATTTTATTTACATATATATCTTTCCATGAATATTTCATATTTGTTGTCAAAATCAACGGGTTTCTTATGGTTCGCGAGATATTCGTATTTTAATGCTCGAATTGCTTGTATTATTCTTCATAAAAACACTAATGTAAAAGTGAAATACACATATCAAAACCTAATCTAACATAACGTAACGTAACCTAACCTAGCCTAACCTAACCTAATCTAGCGCCATTAACACACTGAGCGCGACGACGATTTTGCTATACTTTCCGCTTGGTTGGCAACGAGTGAATATTTGGCGGCGAGTGCGATATTTGAGATGGGAAGAGTAAACAGAAGGCTACTTTGTTTTATCTTATTGTTTCTTTCGGACTGGGATAGTGATGCCACTACAAATAGAACTGTTTACATACTTCAAAAAAAACAAAATAAAAGCGCTCAACGTATTAACATTGGAATGAATTTGAAATATAAATATTTCGCGAACCATAAGAAACTCCTTGATTTTAACAACAGATATGGAATACTCGTGGAAAGTTGTATATGCAGATAAAATTTCACCATCGAATTCGATAAGGGTTATTCGGAAATACAGCCAAACTTTGTTGGGGAAGTATAGAATGACAATAAAACAACTTATGTCCCCTGATTTTATTTACACTTACTATTAACATGGCAAATATTTATGTTTTTGACTTTCGAGAATAAAATTACTAAATTACTTTATAAAATCGCAACATTTCTGGTAGCGAAGTGGTACAGGTGTCAAATGCAATAAGGCTTCTAGGACGACTCGATCTGCATCCGACTAAGCTTTTTTGCTACTTTTTTTCATTGCTATTATTTAGCAATATCGAAAAGTAATATAATAAATTAACGCATTTCACAAGATATATTTTCTTTTATAATATATTTTGAGTATCTTATGCTATTTTTGGTAAACGTACACGTATTTAATTTATGAAATGTTTCCGTTGTTGTCGAAATTTCGGTGTCAAAAGTATTTTATTATGTGTCTTTTTGTGCAGAAAGAATTTAGGATTATTATAATAAAATAAAATCGAATTTAGGATTATTTTAATAAAATCTCGAATAATTAAATAAAAAGTAAAACCATGTAAATCTAAAGTAAGTAAAAGTAAAGACGAAAAAGTTAAAGCTAAAAGTACAAAAAGTATGTATATTTACCTTTCATAAGTAACCTACCGTGTTTACTATATTTATCCTCTTCAGAATGTTAAATTTAAAAAGTGTCACATTTATGAATACGTCTATAGTCTGAATTTTATATTTATTAAATCTAATAAGTAAATTTTTTCAATTACACCTGTAATATGAAGTCAACCTAATTTTTTAACATTGTCATTTGATTATAGTTTATCTGGTAATTATATTTAACTCTTGTGACTTTCATTATGACATGTGCTAATGTCAGTTACTTTATTTAAATAAAAAATTAGAAGAAACTGCTGTATTAAACTACGTAAAAGAGCGTATGATACAAATATTTTATTTTGTAATAAAAATTATATAACAGTAAAAACGAAAGGATTATCCTTATAATTATCTATATGTATATATATTAGTAAATATTATCAAATTAAACAGTTTCTTGAAATATTTATTTTTTTGTTTACAAAAGTTGTCCGTAAATAAAGGAATTAAGCACAATTCCTAGTCAGGAGTACTTATATTTTTATCATTTTTTGTGCTTATGATAAAAGTAAATAATTTGAGCGACGTTTAATAAGAAAGCACACTAGCTATTAGATACTCCACAGATACGCCTTCATAGTTCGTATTTATAGTTTGCTTTGATTATACTATATGTATCTTCAGAGCATGATCCGCATATGCTACCCGATTATATTTTGTATGTCTACATATATCTTCATTAGTTCTCCAGGTATGTTTGTACATTTTATGTTTCGATAAGTGATTTCATTAGACTATGGGCATTATCGATGGCATTTAAATAATGTCATAATAATAATTCTATTGGTACGTATGACATGATTATTTAGGTGACCAAGGACAATTTGCTGTTTATGATATAATAGTATAGCTATAGTTGAAAAACATTTTATTACCTTTTATTCTGTAATTTCCCAAATTGTTCAGTTTCATAATTCTCTTATTTCTGTATTTTCCAATTTCTATGTATCTAAATTATCTTCTATATACAAAATTTTTTTATTGTTAGATTCACAAATTTTCAACCGCCCAAATTTCTAGAGTTATAAATTTATAAATTATAAAATATTTACAAACATCCAAACTTGCAAATTCTCAGATTAATAAACTCTTAAATTTTCAAATTCTAAACTTCAAAAATTTCCAAAGGGAGTTATTAAATCCCTAGATTCGTAAATTCTTAAATTCTCACATTTTGGAATTCAAATCCCAAAATTCTTAAATTTTGATAAGGTGAACTGGGGTAAGTTCGTAAATGAGGCAAGTGAATATACAGGCTATTTTTATTAAAATATGAGCGAAATTTCTCCATCTAGCATGTAGTAATCTACTACAAGTTGATGTGAGTTATTTATCATAGATGGCGCACAAAAATGCACAAATTTTTCCTCAAATATATCTGGCATTTTATAGCAGATTTCTTAATAAGTTTGATGTTGCCCCATTGCATATGAAATAACGTTTCAAAGCATTTTTAACTTCAAGCTACACTCTTACCTCATTTTCGAGAAAAGTGCAGAATAGTTGACATTTTAAACAATTTCCTATCAAAATCAAAATGTACAAGGAAAATTAAGGTCCTAGTTAATATTAGTTAAATAATAGTAATTGTGCAAAGCGTTCGACATCGATAGCGTTAAGAGTTTACATAATAAACATAGTTTTGCGGTTCTTGTTTCAGGCCTCTTGTTAGAAAGAGAATATGATTCCTTCCCTTTCGTGCTTTCTTTTTTTAATGGCAGATCTACTATAGGCAAAGGAGAAAACGCAAACATTAAAGTACCTACTAGTTCATACTGCTAGCACGGCTTACTGGCATAACGTAAACGATTCCTTACAAAACCAATGGCAGGCCTTAACAAATATGGTTTCCAAGATCAAATGCAATGTTGATCTTGGAATATTCTTATTCTATTTTAAAGCTTAAAATGTTGAATGATAACTTTTGCTGATGGTTTCGTATTTGTATCTCCTTATTTTAGACTGTGGAGTAAAACGTGGAATGAAGTATATTAAAAATAGGACGTTAAGTAGCAAAAGTCTGTTTATTAAATATTGTTCAAACGTTTTGTCCAAAAAATACAGTATTTTGCACTTAACAAGCATACTAGGAATACGTCGTGTCTCTTGACGAGAGAGGTAGGTGTTCAAAATTGATAACTGCTATCTCTTCTTGATTCAAACGTTTCTTAAGTGCTTCAGAAACAAAAGTGTAAATAAAAGATTGTGAAATAGCTAGTAAAAATTTCAGTTAAAAAATGGAAACAATATCGAGAAATGTTGGTAATGACTTCCACTTGCTATGATTGAATGAAGAATCTCAAAATAGACTTGCTTCTTATTTACAAATTTAATATATCTTAATGGGACTTATTCAGGTCAATAAACATTTTAAAATAATTTTACGCTATAGAGAAAAGCTGTCTAATATTAAATGCAGTGATATTTTTCATTTCCTGCTTTTACACGTATAATATAATATTTAATGGCTATTTCCACTTATAAAATATAATTCCACGTTTTAATAAAAAGATTACATAATAGTAAGTTTTTTATTTTTTATTAAATTATAAAAATAAATTTTCTTATATTAAAAACATAATATTTTTAATGTGAGGAGACGAGTATTCTTGATATGGGATTATGTTTTATAAAATCTTGATCGTGGTTGTACTGTGCCTGCTTTAGTGTTTTTCCTGTTTTCCTTTATTTAAAAATTTCTAGTGTACAAAACAATAATGTGTCTAGCGATCATTTTGGCGGTTTACAGCTGTGGTCTTATATTTTTTTATCTTCACAGCTTTAGTAGGTAAGCTAACATTTTTAAGCATATTAATAAAATATTACAAAAATCAGGCAATTTCTGAAAATATTTATTTTTGTTTTTGTAATGGTTATTTATACACAAATTAACGTAATTCCGTTCAGATATTGGATGAGAACGTTATGGTGTCATACAGTTATGTATGTAGGATGGGAGCAAGAAGATGAGAAACGAATAATAATAATAATACGAAAACTTTTAATAAATTGGAAGAAATACAAAAATCGATTAGAGCTCACGCTTCACGGTTCGGTCAAGACAAGACTGTCGCCTTCTACGCTGTCGCGCTTTTATATCTTTTCGCATTCACTCTTTTGTTTCACACTCATACATCACACACACTCATACCACGCAAAAAATTAATTCCCCTTTACCGAATCCCACACTCGGCCGTTCCTGACCTATCTTCGGTCCCCGATGATAAATCTAAGTACGGTTTCATATAATCTGAGGCGGTACTAGTTATTTTTGGTCCTTCATCGTCGCCTATTCGAATAACTTCGTATCTATTATTTCGTTTTACGCGTGATACCCGATAAGGTCCTAGAAATTTCTTTTTAATTTTCAAGCCCGGTCCAAACTGAGTGCGCTTGATCACTACAAGATCCCCTTCTTTATACTCTCTGGCTTTCGTACACATTTTATTGTGGTTTCGCACGTTTTCCTCTTGAATCTTTATGATATTTTGTTTTGCTAATTGTCTTAATTGGTCTCGTCCTTCGTTGTACAATTCTATTGCTTCTTGTTGGATTAGTCTCTGAATTTCTAAATCTTGTTTGTGCCGCATCTTCGTACCGATCAGTACTTCAAATGGAGTCATGCCTACGCTGCGTTGATACGTACTGTTTATCGCTTGTTGTACTTTTCTGACGTGTTTGTACCATTTTTCCGGGGCTTCTATCGAAAGTTTTGTTAATATCGGTATAATAATTCGATTTATACGCTCCACCTGTCCGTTACCTCTAGGTACGCCAACGGTTGTGAGAATATGTTCGATTCCTTCTGAGTCACAGTAGTTCTTGAATTCTTTTGCCGTAAACGCAGTACCTCGATCGGATATTAGGCGTTGTGGGCTCCCAAAAGTTTGCTGTTGTATAGTTAATTTCTCGATGACTTCTTTGGCGTCGGTGCTCTTCGTGGTGTACAGCCATACAAACTTGGAAAAATCGTCGACTACCACAAATAAGTATTTATATAATTTATTTGTTGCGGTCATTGGTCCTAAATGGTCTATATGGTACGTCGTCAATGGTTTTTCTCCCTTAGGTATGGGTGTCAATTCCCCTTCCTTCTTCCCTCACTGCTCTCTATCCCGGACCGAGCCCCCAAATGTAGGATGGGAGCAAGAAGATGAGAAACGAATAATAATAATAATACGAAAACTTTTAATAAATTGGAAGAAATACAAAAATCGATTAGAGCTCACGCTTCACGGTTCGGTCAAGACAAGACTGTCGCCTTCTACGCTGTCGCGCTTTTATATCTTTTCGCATTCACTCTTTTGTTTCACACTCATACATCACACACACTCATACCACGCAAAAAATTAATTCCCCTTTACCGAATCCCACATGTATGGCATATAATATACTTATACAGTATATTATACTATATACAGATGTCAACCCACAAGTTGGCACGTAAGGAGATCGACTCAAAGCAAAACAAGGTATGCCTATCGTCACCGTAACAACTTTACATTTCGGCGAATAAGAATAATAATGATAATAACAACTCCATCACACTTTTCGCATTATCTTACTCACTATAAAGACGTTTATCGATTGTTATTGTTTTTTGCCTGGAGTCAATTAATTATTGGAGTCAGTTAATTAAGTAACCGCTGGAATCCATTGTTCCTAGCGTCGAAAATAGATATAAATCTAGGCGTCCATTTTTTTATTGTAACCAATTGGAACCGGAGTTCTTCTAAACACCTAGATCGGTCTCTCCATGTGTTACGTGCGAGAAGCGCGCGTATAAAGCCTCGAAGATCATATTTGCCCTAACAAAATTAATTGTTAACGGTATTTAATGTTTTGTGGATCCGGAGATACGCTAGTCCCATACGGGCCCTTTCACAAGATCGCAATGATTATAGGATGAGACGGAGGCAAATAAAAGAAATGTAATTCAAAATAATTGAAATATATAAAAGATTATATTCTATGACATATCAAACAGATAAAATGGTAGTGTATGTATTATCAAATGAATTACAAAGAGTTGAATTTTGAAGAGTACAGAATTATTGTAAATAACTGAAATGCGCAATTCACAAGGTTTGAAGAATAAGCAATTTCTTGAATATAAAATAAAAATGTAATCCAGTTAGGGAAATCCCAGAGTTAAATGATTAACTGCTGGATTTACTTGCCGAAATATTCATAAAATAACTGGAAGAATAAAGGAAACAACTCACCAAAATATTTGTGTTTGAATGATTAGCCCTCTGTAAGATGTGTAATATGACCTGCGTCTGGTTCCTGGGAAGAATGCACACAGATGAAAGGATTGCACCAATTAGAATTTTGAAACTGATCTACTGCCAAGATATTCAAGTGACTAATAAAATAAAATTGAACTTAAAATTAAAAGAATAGAATTAGATATAATTAAATTGAATATTAAAAGAATAACTAATTGAATTGAAAACTGAATTGGATTATTAACGAAAGTTTAAATATGGTTTAAATAAAGATTAACGAAGGCTTAACGTGAAGCTAGAGTCTTTGCCCGAATATTGCACTTTAACAATTTCAAGAACAAACTCGTCTCTACGCCACTTCACGGACCCCTGACACGCACCTCGCGATTATACGTCGAAGAGTGTCGCAACTTGGACCTCTCGGAGAAGACCAGAGCGGGCCTAGTCCGAAATTGTTTATGTTGCATTGATATGCGCCTAACGAATTAGGCTGCGAGGCTAGTGCCTAAGAGACCGTGATTCGTTAATTAGATGGTGGTGGGTGCATGTGCGTTCCTCCCTTGTCCAGCTCTTATCTCTCTCTCTTTCTATGTTAGTTCTTTCCTTTATTCCTCAGCTGTAGACTATTAATTAACTATTGAGTAATTTTTACATGGATAACCAATACAGTATAAAATGCTAATCTGAATACATTATAAAAATTTAGAATTAAACATTAACTATTTCATCTTTACAATTATTAAAATTTGATCGCGCTCGGTATTGTAACTATTGTAACTATTGTAGGACTGATTGACGTATAACTACTCGCAATAACGATATAATGAAATACTATGGACAATTTATATAATATTGTAGTGTTATAAAGACAATTTCTATTACAAATCTATATTGCGTCGCGGGCCCTCGAGGAATATTCCAGAACGCTAGGCGTTATCGGACCACACGAGTGTGACTTTCGTTTATATTCGGCGGTCCGCAGAAGTAAAGCGATCTAAGAGTTAGACCGTGGGACCACGTTGATTTCAAGCAAAGAATGTGTTATATTAACAATCTGAGTTTAGTCGCCAAAAGATAGTCTATCTAATAACATAAACGACCGTTACTGCGGTCGATCAGGGTGTTCCCAGAATGCAATACGCATTATCGATACACATCCGGTCGGTTAGAACTATAAAGGAAATTTTGAAAAACATTCCTGTTCGGAACGTAACACATGCATCAACTCGTGTGTTGATATCTATACATATTATTAACAATTTGATAAGTGGCCGCCTTCTGAAGAAAGTCCGTTCGAACTTGACACCTAATTACCTATAGATCGGGTACTATATGGAGTTACTAGTTTGATGTTAAAGTTAATGGGAGAAATCACAAGTCGTTTAGCACTCGTTCTTTTCAGGATCTCAAAAGAAAATTATGTAACATTGACAAAAAGGGACTCAGCTCCAATGACTTTGACCTGGACATATATTATTAAGGACAAGTTCTTAATCATTATTTATTGTTTATTAGAAAGTTATTAACTATAAAATATTTGTAGATATCAAGATTTGTGATCTGACAATGAAAAACTTGTCGATTTTGGCAGCGGTTTGGTATTGTAGGCAACATCTATTAGAGGTATATGCATACTAGGTGAATTTATAAATCAAATTGACAAATTTCGATCATTTCAAATTTTAAGTCATGTAATGTTATTCTGCTCTAATCCACCTTAATATGGTTTACAATGAAATTAAAAACGAATAGTAGACAATAAACACCATGAATTATGAAACATATTAGGTTGAGTTGGGTTAATTTAGATGCAGTTATAAGAAACAGTTATTCAAGGCGACAATCTTGGGAACATATATCAGGGACTAGGTCAATGCAATTGGCCATATATAAATTTTTACCAAAAATTATAAAACATACATATGTACATTATCAGAACTGTAACTTGATAAATATCCAGAAAACAATGATTTAAGACAATCGTTGCTAAAAGAAAATAACAAAGTATACGTGTTCGAGACATTGCAGGAATGCTAAAGATTATAACTAAATAAGCATAGGAAATGTTCCTTTAAATCAATTTATTTTTTTTTTTTCATAGTTTGGTTCCTTAATGACAATAAATTTTGCCAAATGTCAATTTTAAAATAACTTTTACCATGAAAAAAGATTTTGAATTTCAGCAAAAATTTGTTCTCCTAAATCATTACTGTAGATTGTGCGGGAGCTAACATGTTGTAAAGGTAATGTTCATTTATAATTACACTTATTTTTAGTGATCTTGTAATTGCAAGAAACGTGGGAGATAACAATAAACACGTTAATAAAATTTTAAAATAGGTTTTATACTCAGAAGGCAATCTTCATTTTTGTGTAAATTATTTCTCACGTGTGCTCCTAAAATATTAATATCTTAAAATTGTCCGATGGATATGATACATAGATATTCATAGGAGTGAACAATAATTAGTATTTGGTTCATTTTTGTGTAAATTATTTCTCACGTGTGCTCCTAAAATATTAATATCTTAAAATTGTCCGATGGATATGATACATAGATATTCATAGGAGTGAACAATAATTAGTATTTGGTGTCATGCTCTCGTTGACAGTTTTGATATCTTTGAAATATGTTATTGAAGGCATCATTATGAGCAAATTCCTTATACATATTAGCGTAGTTTGGTCATATTTACCTAAATTTTTACAAGCATATTTTCAACGTTACACATTGTATTTTTAACCTCTTTCCGTGCTTTTACGAGTCTCACTCGTGACGTACAGCTCAAATGTGACAAACCTTACTCAAATTTTGAATATTTTTCAACTTTGAAATTTAGGTCCAACTATAAGTTGCATTATCAAAGATCACTGAATGTAAAATACTTAGAGCATATTAATTTTCTTTGTTTATTTTAATGTTACAGCCCTGAATAGTTAGTCTTGACTAAGGCATCTGATAAATAAATGGCACGGGAAGGGGTTAGTGGAATACATACTCGGTCGCAAATCTGCTGGTTCCTTCTGAACAAAGTTTAAAAATTCAGAAAATTTGGCGAGTTGGGAAATTGAGAATATAGAACGTCGGATATTTGAGAATTTGGAAATGCGAGGATATGTACATACCTGCGTAAACTTGAGAATGTAGAATTTAAAAATGAAGGAATCGTAAATTTGACAATGTAAGGATTTGAAAATTTAAGGATTGGAGAATTAGAAAATACGAAATTTGAAAATTTAGAAATTCCTTTACTTTATAAATATAAAGCCAAGAGTATATGTTTTTGTCAAACAAGAAAATCTAATACGGCTGATATGTGATAGACACGTTTACGTCATTCAGCAGAAAATAACATTGCCGTAACAGCACAGGAATAGAGAACAAATTCTTTCGAAAACTAAGCCAAAAATTTAAAAATTCTATTCCATATGTTTTTTGTATCTTTTCAGAAGGAAATACGCAGTGTTTTATATGTTATTCGATTAGGCCTTATATAAACTGTTAATTGTAAATTTCATAAAAATCGAGAAAGAATGGCCTAATAATATCTGTCTTGAAATGTTTAAATGATAAAATTTGCCTAATTCCAAGAAAGTATAAAATAGATATTTTGTTATTTGTTTCAGGTGGCAGCCAATCGGTTGCTAGTTACGAGGATTTGAGTTCCAGTAGCTTTAGCTCGGCGAGCAGAGCTTCTTTGGATGCTAGAAGCTCGCCAACGCCTTCATATGGTGCTGAAAATATGATGGTCTTTCCTGGAGATAGCAGTGGATCCATTTGAGAGTATTTAAGATGCGCAGCCTTATTTCCAAAATGGCTGCGTTGTCTCAGGTAAATCAGGATGCCTCAATTGCATTGTCGCTTGTAAGCGATTCCGATCTTCTGGCACAAAATATACTTTAAAAGATGCAATCGTTGAGGGTGTATAAAATCATCAGTGGCTTAGATGTGACGGAAGATCATTTTTATTATTTCTCAAATGGTACACTGTACTAGAATACTAAGCGCGATATGGTAAAGTCGCAGAATTTTTATTTTCTTTCTTTCCTTAAGGATAATTAACACATGATAATCGATCGTTTTTAATTGTATCTTCGTATATTACGTAAAGTAGCTTTTTGGTAACCACCGAGTGACGAATGTAAGATATTCTACTTCCAGTGTAAACAATTGCATTTTATACTCTTTAAGCGTAAGCAATGCGTGAGATTCGAGTGTTACTACTACAGTTAGCTAAACTTGCTGTTTATTACGAAGCTTATGCGTTTTATTTTTTAATCGTTGCATTTCTTTTTTCAATTTTTATTATATTCCATAGCCTTTTGTAAACACGAATTGGGAGAACACGAAGATATATTTGTGATTTTTCTGCGAATTTTTTAATTTAATGCCAGTGTACGAGGTGCAGTCATATCATGTCCCTATGTACAGGAAGACCAGTTCTCTTCTTTAATAATAAGATTTTTCAACAAAATTATGTATGATACATTCGTAATTGTAATAACTTGAAACACCTGTTCAGCTGAAGTGTGTCATACGTTTCCGTAGAATAATTATATACTAATTTTATGGTAAGATTATATAAGATGAATGATTATTATTGAAGTATAAAAAAAGCATGGTACATTTCAGAAATATCATATTATTATAAGTATCTAAATTACGGCGTGTGCTTTTGATAAATGAATTTATAATTCATTTGACTGATAAATGTTTTGTATAAAAATATTTCCATGCGACTGTAAGGCAAATTTAATATTGACATAGAATAAAATACCAAGATATTGGAATCGTTTTGCATGATGATTTGTGAGTAGAAGACTAGCATGAATAAGTTAAAATATTTGTAATTTTAACTATTTTATCACTATAACAAACCACAATTATTAAAATTAGGTGAAACAATTGTTATAAATTTAAATTGAACAGCAGACACAAACCAAACATTAATATAGGGCATTCATATTTTACGTGCGTAAATCGTATTAAAGATGGTCCAATTAATTACCGCATTATAATTATGTGACGTAAGTATTTATTATTCGAACGTTGTTTGTGATCTGAACACAACTTGTAAAACCTTTATACTTAATATTTTACGATTTTTATCCACAATTATCTGTACAATTCAAACGTAACAGCGTCTCATTATGACTATAATAATAAGTCTTATTATAACAAAAAATATTTGACTATTTTCGAAATTTATCACACAACTTTTGGAACACTTATCTATATCCTTTCCAATTTTATTCTATTAATGTTTGATCATGATGGAGCGTTTGTTATTTAAGAGGGACTGAATGACTGCTTCTCGTATCATCCGATGACCAATTTCCGAATACTGATGATGAAAACTCAAGATTTTGTACAAAAAAGGAAAAAAGAAAAGTGAGGAAAAAAAGCGAAAAAATCACTCGCAGAAGTGAATTAAGCAAAACAAGTTTTCTATTGGAATGTGTCGTAGTCACGTAGACATTATTACCTGAAAATTGTAAAATATAAGTGGTGCTGTTTATTGGGTAGAATTTATACCGTGTTGTATCACAATGCACTACGGTTTATCTGTTTTAATGGACAAATTATTTCAGTTTTTCTTATTGTTCTATTTTAAGACAATTCAAAGACAGTTATAAACAATACTTTGTTTTCTAACTTCTTCATCTATAAGTCCTCTACAAATCCTTTTACGTCTATCCGTGCCTATACCTTCCTACACACAAAGTGCACGCACATGAAAATGAGACCTCAGACTAAGTATCGAGCAAAGTTTTGACACGAGCATGCCAGATATCGGTATTTCACTTGCACACAACTTTTCTCCTTCTGTTAAATTTGCAGAAGCTATCTTTCCGCTAATGTATCTGTTCTCGGTTCCGATCGTGGTCATTTAAGTGTACACTTTTGTATAGTCAAATGAACTACATATAATGATGTGGAAGTGTTTTAACGCTAAAACTACTGATAGATAATATGAAGCTATTTCTATCAAAACCAGTCAAAATGACTGGTCTTTAAAAAAAGAATAGAATAGAATTCTGAAACAGAATATTTTTATATTCAATTTATTACTTTTTTACAAAAGGAATTCCGTGTTGTGTAGTACATTTCTGGTACGATTAACCTATTTGAGATCATGATTTCTAAGCGAGGGTTGGCACATTTTATCATTTACACATCAATAACAATGATATTTATAATAAAGAATATATACTTTGAAAACAAAAATATTAAAACAAATTTCTATTTCAATGTTATATCATTCTTATAGTATAAAGTAAATTATTAATTATGAAAAGGTATAATCTATCAATTTTTTTCAAATGTAATTCTTTTCTTAAGTGTGCTTTTCACATACATATGTAGTTTCTACCGATGTTACAAACAGTGATAGTTGTATTATGTTTTGATAACAAAATTTCATAACAAAACATTCCTAATAATAAAATCACTATCATATTGAATAGTATATAGTGAAAATTATAAAAACGCGTAAAAGGTTTTATAAAATGAGGTAATCAGCTAATTTGAGTTTTGGTAAACAGATTGTTGGACCTTTTTATTAACAAGTACCAGTCATTTTGACTAATATTCTTGCAAGTAGTCATAACACAAAGCTATTTTAATTTCGAATAAGTAAAAAAAATTTATTATATTTTTTCTTTATTTATTGTTGTAAAAGTTATTACATTAGTGCAGAAAAAATATAACATGAAGTAGGAATTTTGAACTCAAATTGTAAAATCAGTCATTTTGGTTGGTCTAATAGTTTTAGTATTAAACATAATCGTAACTTTCTTCGCGTCTGCGTACTGTAGTGCCTATTCAGTATGTTCGGCTTATTTCGATACACTTAAAGATACTGAAAGATGTGAAAATGACAGTACCTTTCAGATCAAAATTGTATGATATAAAAAATGATTTACCATTTTGTTTATTTGACTTTACAAAGATCCTGTGGAGATATCAAAATTTTTGAGTGGAATATCATCTTTGTTTAAACTGATTGATTTTTTGGAGCATTTTGCCTAGAAAAGTGTTAAGGGATAATATAAAAAAATAAACAATTTGTGATATTTTAAATTAAAAAATTAAGATATTCAATTTTTTTCACATTATTTGCTATTACTTTTTTACATAGTACTTTCCAAAGAATCTATCTATATAAAAAAGGTATGATATTTCTTTTAAAAATTTTAATATAACCTTCGTACACTGCGACAGTATTATCATACGACGAAACTGACAGATCCATGTTTCTTCATACCATACAACTTTTGTTTGAAACATTTTCTTGTTTCACATTTTTTGGAATATTTGAATGTATTTAATCAAATTCGACATACCGAGCATGTGCTATGTATAAAAAATAATGGAATTTACCTCAGTTCCCGAAAACTGACAATACTGTATAAATGTCCTGAGTAAAATGACGATCAGATGCTGATCATCAACATAAACCCGAAGAAAATAGCCAAGTTTAAATAATTACAATTTCTGCAAAACGTAATTGTATCAGTATCGTTGAACAATGTATTATTAGATTTTTACACGATATCAGTTGCAATGCTTCCAATATCCAGCAATACAAAGAGCGCTTTTATAATTTGAACAAATTTTATTCATTTTTGCAATACCCTATAAGATAATCAAAATTTTGTTGAACAATTGACATTAATATTGATCGAACACGATTACTTTCTTGTGTAAAACCAATAGTTTTGAAAGGATTGTTCAATTTGAAAGAAAATTGGTTTTTGCCTTCAATTTTTTCTAAAAAGCAAACACATCGTCGCAGAATGTGTCTAATAATAAATGTACCTAATAAATTAATGTACAGATAAAAATTTTATGAACGAATTCCTTTAACTAAACTTTCTAAGTGTAATAAAATATTTTTATTATACGCTGTCTAATAATTTTTTTGATATTGAACAAAAATTGTCAAGTTACGAAAGTGCTCTTTGTATCGTTATAATTTCATTGAGAACTAATATGCAGCTGAAATCTTGAAAATTCGCCTAAAAATACAGATACAATGCATTTACACGATTTTTCAAAAATGCTAATACGACTCTGTTTTGCAGAAATGATTACCATTTGAACTTGACTCCAATTCCTCGGCTTTATGCAGGTAATTTTTTAATTATCTACCGATTTATTTTGTCATAGACAGCCATCACTATGCACTGCTACAACGTTAAAACAGACAAAGAAAGGTAAAATGTTATATCAATTTTGTATTACTTGATTATTGACTATGCAAATTATATTTGGACTTACTTGACATCAAAGCACATAAAAAATTCCAGTTAGATTTATCATATTTTAACTGTGAGTACGTTATGCGTCAGACTTATCAAAATATAGCAAGGGACGAAGATGATAGGATCATATGGATACAGCTATGATAGTAACCATCTCAATTTCATCCAGACTTCTTAACCTTAGACTTACGGACGTTCAATGATCACTTATATTTATATTGAAGCAAAACTATAAAATTAACTAAATAATAGATGTTACGTAAACCAACTTATAAAATGATTCTCCATCTCAACGAAAATTAATATAATTTTGACAAAAGTTCCTTAATAATTTTCATAATTTAAAATAAGAGTTGTAAGATTCGTCATCTTAAAAAGTTCTATATACCTCTTGTTAATTACTGTGCTGCATTTAGCATCCACTGATGTCACTCTTGTCTGCGTTTTTCAAATTTCTTGGTTCCGTTGTTACTGGGACTTTGACTTTACATTCTTTAGTATTTACATTCTTCCCGCTTTTTTCAAGGTACCCGTTTGATCACAACCTTCTTATTTCTTATTACTCATATTTACTAGTATCTTTCCAGTATGATTCTCTCTCACAATAGTACTTGATCGTACCCACCGAATCGTTATTCGTCTTGCACAATTCTTATTATTGTTCAGTTTGTAAAGACCGTTGATTTTTCCGTGAATAAGAACTCCAGACTCATCGATCTGCAATTATGATGGTTAGATATGGTCATCAAACGCTTAGCGATCAGCCACGTCTTCATAGTCATATTTGTCGTCATAGTTCATAGATTTCTAATAAATTGAATACAAGGCCTTGTGATCACTAACTTAGTTGGAAGCTTGCATACTGGTAGATTTCATTTTGTCTCTAAAATTATATTATACCTGCAGATAGTCAATATTTTTTTTACATCTATTTAAATCAACATTTCCATATCAAAGTTCTATATAATGGTTTTTTCGTTGTAGTAAAATGGAATTTTATTATATTAAACATATAATAATTGTATTATAACATACTGAACATACTGCACTTATATACCACTGGTTTGGTTTCCAATAATTTATAAGGAACTAATTTTTGTCTTTAATTAGATTAGATTTTACACGTAAAAATGTATATTTTTCAAATAAAGTATTAACTGTAGTTGTTATCTAAAAGACACAAAAATTAAGTCTTCACTGTCATAAAACTATTTTCCTAAATGCTCATCATCATAGTGAAGTTATTGCGGTTTACTGTTGGAGTATTCACACGGAAGTTTTCAGAAATATTTGTTCTACAAAGTAAACAATTGTATATGTTAGAGACTGTTTTTTAACAATATACTAAATTCTTTTGTCATTTACTTTTTGCTTGTTTTTATAAATACTCTTGAGCGTAATAGTAATTGGGAGTACTCTGTCTTTATTTTTTCATTTGGGAAGATAAATAATTCTGAAATATTGGCGGAGAACTGATCTTGCTCTGCAGAAAATTCTAATTTGTTTCTCGTAAACATTTTCGTATTTGTAAATTTTGCATTTCCTTTTTTTGTATAACCCTTTCCTGCGTGATAAATATCACTATCATGTCAAGTAAATAAAGTCATTTAAAATTCAATGTATTTTCGTGCATTTTTCACGTATAAAATCTAATTAACTGGTATTTATATATCGATCACAAAAAAGATTGACTCTTGAGGATTTGAACCCTCAATTTAATTATAGAAGTCTAATGTGTTGCTAAATGTTTGAACTAAAATTATGTTTCACTGCAAAGAAAAAACTTTGATTACAAATATTTAATATCTATTAGTATTCCATTACTTAGTGTTTTATTACTTTATTACTACAATGAAAATTTTCTCTGTTAATGATGAGACTTTCCTATAGTAGAATTGTATAGACCTTCATTTAAGTTAGCGATCCAAGGACTCTTCACTTTTCTGGTATTGTCGCATAAATAATAATCTTTAGTTATGCTTTATCAAGTTCCTGTTTTATTCTGCTTTATATCTATATTTTAGATTCTAAAAGAAGAGAGGTGATTTGGTCTCGAATTTAATATGGCATCAACTGACAAATCGATTACATGATAATTGTTAGTATTACTTGTGAGTTCACCAATAATATTTTTGTTTAGAGAAAATTGTATTTTTATTAAAAGTGAAAAATGGTAAATCATTGATGTATCATTTATAATTGATTATAATAAATAGTATAATCAATTTATAATTCTGACGAGCAACTTTTGATCTTTTATAAAAGTACTTTAGAACGATAAGAAGACAAATTTTTTTATCGTAATCCATAGTTTTACTTCTCCGATAAAAAATTAGTATTAAAGTATTAAATCAAAATTAATAGTACAAATGTATTTTAAATTAGAACACTGATGTAAGCTTAATCCTGCAATAAGGTGCCAAAATCTGCATAATCTTGTATCAAAGTTATACCAATACCAGCGTATTTCAAGCCAATTTGCTATGTCAAATTTCACACTTTATTGAATTTCTAACAGCAAGTGTTAGCAGTAAAGTGGTTTTATACCTTATTAGTGTACATTAATAATATCAAAGTAGGTAGAAAGGAAAACTTGAACAAATAGGTAAACATCGTACGAATGCTAAAAGAATTAGAACACGATAAGCCACATACTTTTCATTATCAAATAATTTTTTCCGTTCATTTCCTGCTTATTATTGAATCGTTTCATGAGTTCAATTATTAAGTATGTCATAAACTCAAAAGTACAAAGAGATTGTAGAATCCATGGAAACAGATAACCGGAAGTTGCATCATTTTCGAGGCCAGTGCTACGTGGAGAGGAAACATGAAACATTGGAAGGTTTGATGAAAATGCGTGGGTTTGTAGAAATTTCGAATTCGTACTCTTGCTTTACCACGATTTCGATGTATTTTCGATGTGTTATATGTACGCGAGTGCGCGCGTGTATGTATGTGCGTGTATGCGTGTGAAAATCCAATGTTTTCCAAGGATCTCCACGGTGCACAGGACTAAAAAAGACGGTAAAGCGGCGTATGCATATATTTTTATACCTTTTACTTTCTAATCTTTCATTTTTCTAGGGTTTAAGTGAGTTTGCAAGCTCCGACATGTAATGCACATTAGCAAGTTATACGATGATCGTGATTAATTAGTTTATTACGAACATATGTCGTGTATTATTCCAGGTAACATAAACTTACTGTTAAGAAACGAAATGAACAATCGAATTATCTGGTATCAAGATTTTAAGATAATCGTTCAGGCATTCTCATATTGAGTTTCGTTCGAACTTTCTGTGATTCATAGTCTATTATTGTGCAACCTTTTGTACTTGGAACTTGTTTATCTCCTTGATTGGACATATAAAAATTCTGACGGTTATTGATTGTTTACCTGTTTTAGAGGTGTAGAAGATTTAAACATTACCGATTTGTAAATCGAGTGTTACTAGTTGTTTTCTTTTCTTTTCTAAATAAATTTTCGTCTTTTTTAACATTATATACAATAACCCTTCCGCTTGACCTAACCTAACACATTTCAAAATAGATTGTAAGCTTTTGTCTCCTTTTTTCGTTTATACTTTGATTTTTAGAACGGTGTTAAAACTATTAGAACGGTATTCAAACTTTGTATCGTAAAATAATAATTCGGCGGACTCTGCATATATGCCACTCGCGTTTGTTCGTTCCCCCACCTTTACAGGGGCTCCGCGCGCAATTCAGTATTTGAGCCGTTTATTTTGAAAGTGGCCAAGCTCCGTTTTTCAATTTTTTCCGGTTATGTTATTTATCAGTAAAGCATTTCAGGTTGCTTATAATCCGAGCAAATACGATAATTCTTGACACATAAGTTTTCAGAGTTAGTTTAATAATCGAACCGTGTAGTTTGAAAGTGGCCTAACTCCATTTATACTTAAATAATCAAGATAATATATTTACTATTGATAATGTCGGAAAGTAGTGATGAAGGTAATTTTAATTAATTAGTATTTACAATTTAACCTCAGTTTTTGGACAACAAAAACAACAAATTACAACAGCAAAATTCAAGGACATAATGGACCTATTACGATATATACCACCGGAACATCATGATTACTTCAAATCCCTTTTACACACACAAAATGTAGATGAGTAGTAAATTGTTTTGTAATAAATTTATGTTTGTAATTTTGCACGTTATGTAGTCAATTGAGTCGCATAAATTATGTTTCTGAAGTGTTTTAAAGATATGTAAAATAAATTCAGTATTGGTTTTTTCAATTTGAAGCATCTTAAATTATGTCGAATGGACTTGGGCACCTTCAAATTTTATATTGAATCTGGTTGTTAATTTTGAAAGTGGCCTAACTCCATTCTTGATAAGAAAACGCATATTATTCACTTAATAATTGCCACTATTTTAATAGGAACTATAAATTTAACACCTTTAGATACACTTAAGCAGTACGACTCATTAATATCCTATACGTATATTTTTAAATTCATTGAAACGCAAACCCTTAAATATCTCGATTTTAAGATAAATGGACTTAGGCCACTTTCAAAATAAACGGCTCATTTGTTTCTCCGTTTGGACAACTTTGCTCACTTGACAAACGATTTTCTTTTTCCTCTCTGTAATATTACAGGTAGGTTAAAATAATGGCGTTCATTCAAACAATGGTTTGTAATGAAGCACAAGATTGACATTAAGTATTCCTTGTACATTTGCGGTCACAAATTTTTTCTTGTATAAAAAATGCTTGTAATCATTATTGCCTGCACTTGTTGAGTAATGCAATTTAAAATATTATTTCTTAACATGTTTCATTACTGATACTTAAACGTAAAATTACTAATAAGAATGTGTCTTGTTTAAGCTATTGGGTTGTTCGGAAAGTCATTTCGTTTTTTTTTTTTTTTTTTCGATGAAACGAAATACGATTTTCTCATAACGAATAAATATTTTATTCTATTACACATTATCAATTCTGGTCCAATAAACTTTACCATCTTTCTGACAGTAACATAATTCCACATTCATAAAATTTTTGTTCCTTGCCAACAAAAAATTGATGCAAGTGAATTTTCTCCTCCTCGTTTGAAGTAAAAGTTTTACCGTTTAAAAAGTTCTGCAGTGATCGGAATAAACAATAATAACCAGTTTTGGCACTGTCGTTCTGTTAATACGTCTTCTCTATACACATCTGATAATTTTTATCTTGCTTGAACCGCATTTTTAACTTTACGATAGTAAAAAAATAAAATATGCCGAAAATGCTGCTTTTCTCTTTTCATATTTGATGAGGCACCAACCAAAAACTACTGCGTAGAGTCAATGGAAATTTTTCATAAAAAAACCTTGCTATATCAGTTATTAAAATGTACAATGATTTGCGGCTTAAATCTGAAAGTAGCTGTAAAAAAATACAATTAAATCCTCTGTTGAGGAAAAACGAAATTACTTTCCGAACAACCTAATAAAATCAAATTTTTTTCAGGTACTTACAAGGACATCACCCAAACGATACACATCGATTTTGATGAAATTTTTGTTATATAATTTGAAAAAATTTTGATAGTGTAACCATAGTTAATGATTACAAAGAATAGGTTGACGTAGGAAATCGCAGGAGATCAAAGTACTCTGGAAAACAGGAACTTATTCCAAGGCTGAGATTGTACAGGAAAACGGGGTTAAAAATTCTCTTTATTTCTTTTCCCAACGCAACCTTCATGACTATGTAAAACATTTCTCAATCTCTCTACTCAACTAGGTGTCCAAGAATAACTCTGTTCTTTCCCGTTCGAGTGGCATCCAGGTATTTTCTTCAAACTCTCCATAACAAATGAGCGACCAGGAGTAACTTCCGTAAGTAAGTACTCTCCTGTATTTTACTCGGAGCGTCCAGGAATGTTCGCCGAACTCTCTATGTCAACCGAGTGTTCAGGAACAAACTCCCGTACTCTCAATAGTTTTTTGGGAAAACGATAACAAAATAGCTTTAATAGTTTAACAAAAGTATAACAATCAACAAAAATATAAAAATCAACAGCAGACAATTACGCTACAACTTTTCGCAACACTTTTCTGACGACGTGCTACTTCAACGGTTACTACTGGACTGCCTCACGACGCCGTGCCGTTTTCCTCGTTCTCTGCTGATTCCCGCGTAAAACGAAACAATTGCTACCCGATTCATCGTTCCCTCGCTAATTTTCGCGCCAACTCGTAATACCGCCAAATTTCTTGACGCCAATTGTCCGCGTTTTCCGTTCGCCCGATCGCGCCCGATCGTATTCGATGAACTCCCGAACAAACCGATTCCACATAAATATATCATTCTTAGTTTTTATTAGTTTGAGTTTTTAGTTGAAAATGCTGGTTAGTATTCTGTAAACGACAACTTATATAAAACAAATTGACGTATTAACATAAATATTCAGCTGAATTTTTGAAATTATATTGAAAATTCAATTTGGCATGTAATCAATAAGATTTTTTACTTCTTCCGACATTGTTTCATGTGTTAACTATTGCAAGCTTTAATTCATCTACATTTAAATATATGTGATTGCTAAATAAACAGATAATTGTTTATGAAAACAGATTTCTTACATTCCCTAAAATGAACTGGAGTTAGAAGACGACATAAATGGTTACTACTGCACCTGTCAATCCGGTGCCAGAACATTAGATACATACGCACATATTGCAAGTGTTTTATGGTATTTAGGATTTGCTCGTCACCAAAGGCATGCTAAATATGGCAGTTTTAAATACGACCAGAGATACCGCTAATAGAGAGTGTCAAGAGAATATAAATGTTGAGATTCTAATGGACGAATAGAAGAACTACAAAAACGGCCCTTTTTAGGGCCATATAGTGTGCAAAATCTGATCGAGCAACCTGCTCGTGGTGCACACTGGGTAATGTTAATGCCAACGGTGCTTCATGTTTGTACGATGAAGGAAAAAGAGAATCATTTTTTACCTTTAGGCGATTTTTTATTTTGATTCCTGAAGAGCAGTTGAAAGGCAGGGGGTCAAGGGGTCATATTTTTTAAGGGCCAACAGTACTACCAGTGGGTTTTAAGGGATCAAGTAAATGGACAGTGCGCAACAGTGCTTCTTACACTCAGATCTGCTCAAACGTAGTAGTTTCGAATATGAAATTATTTTTGATTTTGACCCTCTACATCTCGGAAATTATTCGACTTACGACCTTGAGCCCATTGGGACTTTTGATCAAGACATCATGAACTACATCATATCAAAAATTCAGCGAATTTAACCGGGGGCCATTTTCCATAAGATCTGTGCGGGGTCCTTTTCTAATGAATGATCTTTATTTCTAATTTAGGATAAAGGTGACGTAATTGTGACACTGGGTAACAGACAACAAATATATTTGACAAAACAATAACAATAACAATAACAATAACAAATAACAATGATAAGACTGTTAACAAAAATAAGTACTAAACAGTGAACTGAAACTCTGATCATAAATGTTGTTTAAATGAGCGCGATGCGTATACTTCAACGGTCAGGACTAGTCTGTCGAATTTCCCAACGGCTCCTAACCAGGAAGAAAATGGCCACATGGCCCTAAAAGAAGCAAACAAGGGCTTACGCGTCAAAACGTTTGCACTAGCTTAGGTCTTCAAGGACCTCGAAAACTTTCGACGCTATTTATGGCATTACTGCCACACTAACTTCTGCCACGCAGACATACTGTTCCATACGTCTTCAGAATGTAATAATCACATGAAGTTAAATCCAGAAACCTAGTGGCCGCAATATGGATACATGCCTTACTTATCTCAGACATTTTTCACCATCTGGCGTTGACCAATAAAATAAACATCATTTTTTAATATTATTTGATTTCTTTCATATACTAGTATTTAGTCAACATCTTTTGGTATAGGGTTTGTAAAACATTCAAATAAATTTTCCCATTTAAATTGTTTGGTAAATAATACGGATCAATTAATGTTTTCCCGGTGATGCTGAGACATTTATTGTTCAAATTGTTCCTGAAAAAATGTTTGTTTTTCTACATGATGGTCTCGGATTTATCAAACTAGTAGTATAAATTATGAAATATACTGATAGCTTTGTGAGAAAGATTCGAGTCATAGTAAGTGAAAAGAAAAGAATATTCCCATATGGACAGATTAAATCCATATAATAGTCCAGCAATAGTCCTAAAGTTGGTAGTAAGATCAGCATGAAATGCTTTCACAAAATATACGTATGTTGCATCATGTATTTCCGATAAAGATAAGGAGAAATGGAGAGAAGAAAAGAAGAAGAAAGTAGAGAAAAGAAAGGAGGTGAATAAAAGACAGGAAAGAAAAGGAAAGGAAGGGGAGGACGAAAGAAAAGAAAAATAGGCCATCAGCGTTGATGTTGCTGGCGCATCAGCTGACGCATGGATCTATAGGTGCAGGAAAAATAAGAAAGAAAGGAAAGAGAAGGATAAAAATATCAGCTGTGCTGACGTTGTCGCTGTACTAGGTGAATGTGCATGTTCGGCCGCAAATAAATATTGTGCTGTGTCTGTAATCCTCGCGAGTTTTTTCCGATCTCAAGCGTACTGAGGCGCTTTTCAGGAGGTAACATGTGCCCAGCCACATCTATGATAAAATAAATATGTCTGCGGCTGTGTACATTCTTTTCATAAAAATACATTTTGACCAGTATTGGTTTAGACCTGCGTTTGAGTATATAATAATTGGCACTGACCTTTTCACGCGGTCATTTTTTCGTTATTTTTTAATGTAAAATTAATTTATTGTCATGAAATGATATGTTATTACTTCTTATTATTTCATTATTATGTTACACTATTTATGAAATATTATATCGCTGAAGTGGTGATCATTTTAGTAAGTACAACTTTGTAGTTACTTTCAGTTTACAGCTACACCCTCTAACAGTTCATCGTTTTTCATTCTTAGTTACTGGCGAATTGTGTCCTTTCCGTTCTAATGGTCGTGGCTTTTCTGGCTATGCGTGTGACACGAGGAAACCATGCAGAAAAGAATTAAACACTAAAAGGTCAAATGCTTAAAGAAACCGAGAAAATTTTGAAATCAGGCGATCAGAAACATAGCTTGACAGTTATTGAGGTTCTTGCAGTATGACTGGTGACCTCATCCTGTTGAATCCACACATTTGGTCTGACAATCTTTTACCTCCGTAGTTTTTATTACAAAAAATGTTTTATATGTCGGTGTATTGAACGAAGTTCACAGTACTAATGATTCCATTTTCTTAAAACAAAAAATGCGGACTAATGGTATCAAATTATCTTCTTTAAGTTGTGCAGCGGCATTTTATGTACTTCACAGTAATTTTATGAGAAAGTTCCCTTGTGTCTCTTCATGTGTACCATGAATTTGTCGCTGCCCTCTAGCGAGGTTCACTGATGACATGCCATTACGACCTCTTCTAATATCTATAAGAGGAGAAGGATGCAGAAAAGTCGATAACTTTTCCGATTTTCAGAGACCGGCGTAATATGCACTGCTCAAAAGAAATATGGCATAGAAAAATTTCGAGCAGAAATTGGCCAAATTTGACTGATGATAACTTCGTGAAAAATTATCGTAAGATTATGCTCTTTTTTTGTATTAAAGCTTGAAATCTCTACTTTAAGGTCGTATAGTTCGATTTTAGATTTACTTCATCCCTACCACAATAACACCGGAAATGTGGAGGCGTGTTTGCTGTTTTGAAAATTACCAAGTTTGACGAAGTGCATGGATTTCCCAAATTTTTGTTTCATGATGCCGTTTTAGAGTTACATAAAGTACAAACTTTTATCTTTCATTTCCAGTATGTGAAAGACCGCTGCCATTTTTTTTCGCAAAGATACAGCATTTTGAAGAAACAGTTGCATTTATGGCATATACCGACGGCGTTAGTATTACCCGATGTGCACCACGAAGAGGTTGCCGGACGGATTTGCACATAATCTGAGAAATTTTGATCATATTAATCCTTATTGGCTTATACACATATGTAGATTTCTGTAGATAGGCGGTGAAGAGGCGCTGCTTTTTATTCTATGATTTCGGATATTGAGGTATATTTTAGGTGATATTAATTTCGCAAGATGGTGATTCCATATTGTTTGCCGTCTCCTGGTAATTTCGCTACCATTGTCTATCTGACCAAATAGTATTGCAGCTTATATGGGGGTATCCGATGGTTGTTGATATCACTAGTTTTTGATTAGTTGGCCTGATATCAAAATTGTACTGCCGGAGTTCAAATACTTACCGTGTGTTACTTCACACGGTTAATTATTGGTTTTTCACAGCTACTGTAGGAATCGGTAATTGGTTAGAACTGTAAAGCGATATGAGGTACCTTATAAGCTTGCGAATTAATCATAGATCAGCTAAATTCCAGCTGTGATTTTTTTTGGCCTTGATCAATAAAGATTGATATAAGCGATAAGCAGGTCAGTGTCGGTATTGCATTGTGTTAAGACCGCCCCGAGCTCTCTGTTGCTGGTGTTTGTCTACAGCGTGAACGATTTGATGAAATCGAAGCAAACCAAAGTGATAGATAGTACAAGGTAAGTCTTATGACATTGAAAGATCAGTAATACCAAGTGGACTTCCTAAGGAGTTAGTACAGTAGTGCTCTAAAGGTGTTGTTAGATCCCTAGTGTCGACACTCAGCGAATTCTCTAAATTATTTTATGACTATATAGAACCTGCCAAGGAACGTTATAGCATAAATTAAGGTTTACTGTACATCCTCTGTCTCTTTTTAACATTCACTACTATCAGTCTCAGTTTTTTGAGCAACCACCCTTATATATTCAAGGAAAACTTCAATTTGGACAGATATTCTGTAAAACACGAGAAATGACACTTTTCAAAACATACGTAACCTAAATTCCACAAAGTGAAACCAAGATAGATTCAATATAGTGTCAATAAGACTTCTTTTGTCGTGAGTCAGCGATCTACATTGGCACGAAAGTGTAACAAGCTTTATGATGTTGTAAAATTTGGCGACAAATCACGGTGTTGGGACGCTGCAGACGTTTAGAATAAATTGCCGATATCATAAGATTATCTTCAGAAAGCGCCGGAAACCGTTGATCTTGATTGGTGCCGGCATCTGTAAGATAGCTCTGATCTTTTCTGAGTCAGTGTGAATGCCATTCGAATCCATGATATGCCTTAGATACGTAAAATTTGCATTCATCGAGGTTCGTTCAAGTTAGCATAGCGTAATCCTTCGAACAATCTGAAGATGCTTTAGTTGCTTGTCAAATGATCTACTCACGATTACTCTCTCTTCGGTCAATTCGATCAACTAATAAGGTAAGTTGCCCAATAGCTGACGGTTTAAGAGAAAGAATTCAAACAATTTAAATAAAAAAATATTTAAAATCAATAAAAACAGTCGCTAATATTTTATCAAAATTAATTGATCCTTTATCTTTAAATTGACGTAACCAAAAGCTATTTAAATTTTGTTAATGTTAAGAAAATTAAATAAACAAGGTTATGGTAATTACACCAATAACTGACATGGCCGAAATGTAGTATATCAAATATCTGACATCTAGATACTCCCATAGCTGACACTTTCATAAATGTAAAACAGAAATTATTCATTTAAATAACAAAATTTATTTCCACAATAAAATAGCAAAATATAACGTTAATTTATTCAAAATACATTGAAATTTGAACTTAAAGTTCCTCAGATGATGTAGAAGCATCACTTTCTATAATAAGTCGTTTGTATTTCTTTGCAATTTTCTTTTTCTAATTCGGTTTTTCTGCTGCCTTCATTAAAAAAAAAAAATATTATAAAAAAAAACAGGAATACAGCCCTTAAAGTTTCGACTCCTTTTGGCTATCTCGAAAACCATACGAGATACATTAAAACTTCTAATAGGAAAGTCATATGGTTTATTGCGTACAATAACAGGATGTTAACGAATATTGTAAAATACAATTTGTTTATAACAAAAAAATTTTTTATAACCTTATTTTACAATTTATTCAAATTTGTATAATGACAAAAAGTGTAGAGAATTTTATTACAAATCCATCGATATTGCCTCCTACAATTCCTCAGATTTTTATCATAAAGGTTACACGCGCGCGCCCGCTGACGCGTCGTGCGATACTAAACCGGATCATATCGGACGATATTACACCATGAGTCAACGTTATTTATAAGCATACATAAAAATTATATTTACGTAATACATATCTATTAATTTTATTAAATTTGTATTACAAAACACTTATTGTTAAAATACATAGGTATTCTATATGCTAATTTTATTAGGTAACGAATAGTTTGAATACGTTAGGGAACATAATCGTAGGAATAATGGTATTCTTCGAAGAAATGTTTCAAACATAACGGCTTTCGGCACCAAGCGCATGTAATAATTGCTACGTCACCACATATATGGCATAGTGGTTCATTATCTGATGCATAGCAAAATTCTACGGGATTTTCAAAATGAGGTGGTCTTGACGATATGTATCCACTTTTGTACCATGAATACTTAATGAAATTTTCAAATCGTGGTGAAAAAAACTGATTATGAACAAGTGATTGTAGCTTTAGAATGTTATCTCGTGTGTGGAGATTAATGTTGAATAACTATATCCGAAAAGCGGCGAATAAAATTCTTCCATACGCGAAATCCGTATACGTCTAGTGGTTGTAAATATTTCATAGTTCCAGGTGGAATTGTAAATAACGTTATTTTTTTATTTGCCGGAGTAGCTTCGCCAACACTACGGCGACAATGCCCGCTCCAAGAATCTAATAATAGAGCTGTTTTGTCATTTGTATTTGGGAAATAAACTTCTGTTAACCAGGTTTTAAAATGTTCTTTTGTCAGTTTTCCGGATGTCGATGCTGTAACAAAAATATTCGTTGCCCTGAATATGGTCTACTGCACTCGAGGTCCATATATGTACTCCAGGAGGTTCTTTTAGTACGACAAAAATAGGAGACAATAATTTTCCACTTGCAGAAACAGTAGGCTGTATCGTATAACTATGTATTATTGACGGAATTGATTATATTACTGCTTCTACTGTTTTCGTACCTGCTAATTCGCAATACGATACCATAAGCTTTCTTAAATTTTGGTAACTGTGTATGGCTAGCAGTGAATGATGATAAGTCTTCTGTTAGTTTTCCCTGCATTGCCCATCGACGAATATCACTATCATGAATAATTATATTTGTTTGAATCGCTAGTATTAAATTTTGATACGTATAGTCTGTAATATGCAGTAATTTGTCAAAACGAGTACCACCCGCTTCCACTTGAACAGTCCATCTACGCAATTGCCGAACAGACTTATCCAATTTGTATCTGGATTGTACAGTTTCAGTCGTTTCACTTTACCGCTCATCCAATACTCCACAGCATTCCTTTTGCATTCGAAATTGGTTGGTGTTTCAGTGAATGGACATTTTTCTGTGTGTGAATTTTGCTACTGGTCGTAATCAGCAAGTTCTTCCACTTCTTCCAACCATACGACATCAATGTCGGGATCTTAATTATTTATAAAATTTCCTTCGATGTTCAAATACGTTTCTTGTTCCACGCTCATAGTAAGTAACGGTCCATCCAAATTCTGCAGAATTATCTTATATAAATTATCCTTCAATTCTATTTCGACACTGTTAATGAGTGTTTCTTTTTTATGAACCGAATTAAAAGTTATCGATAGTAGCGTGAGCACGTTTACCGGAGTGATGTAAACCACTGTGCCAAGGCAATGTTATACCATAGTAGTGTAAACGATGAGGCGTCTTGAATGCCAGTACGTCCCAAACTAAAGAAATCACCGCGCTTTTTCCTTTATATATACGCGTATTGCGAATCTATTTTATGATATGACGCATAACCATGAACTTGTTGGCAGCATCAGATATAAATAACACAAAATTCTGGAACTTTAGCAGAACTATTCGTAGCTGGATTTTATTGCAGTACGGGTAAAAATAAAAAGTATCTTCAAGACCACCTCATTTTGAAAATCCCGTAGAATTTTGCTATACATCAGATAATGAACCACTATGCCATATATGTGGTGACGTAGCAATTATTACATGCGCCTGGTGCCGAAAACCGTTGTGTTTGAAACATTTCTTCGAAGAATACCATTATTGCTACGATTATGTTCCCTAACGTATTCAAATTATTCGTTACCTAATAAAATTAGCATATAGAATACCTATGTACTTTAACAATAAGTGCTTTGTAATACAAATTTAATAAAATTAATAAATATGTATTACGTAAATATATTTTTTATGTATGCTTATAAATAACGTTGACTGATGGTGTAATATCGTCCGATATGATCCGGTTTAGTATCGCACGACGCGTCAGCGGGCGCGCACGTGTAACCTTTATGATAAAAATCTGAGGAATTGTAGGAGGCAATATCGATGGATTTGTAATAAAATTCTCTACACTTTCTATCATTATACAAATTTGAATAAATTGTAAAATAAGGTTATGACAAATTTTTTTGTTATAAACAAATTGTATTTTGCAATATTCGTTAACATCTTGTTATTGAACGCAAAAAACCATACAACCTTCCTATTAGAAGTTTTAATGTATCTCGTATGGTTTTCGAGATAGCCAAAAGGAGTCGAAACTTTAAGGGCTCGTTTTACCCTTTAAACCCGCGTCTCAGCCGATAAAAAATACGTGTCCCTTATTTTTGCCTGCTTTACAAACCCACGAAGTTTCATCAAAATCGGAGGGGGACACTTGCGTGCCTTTCCTTGTTAGTTTGCACGTGTCCGAAATATCTTCTGGAAGAGAACTCCGCAAATAATTAAATATACTAAATTGGTTAATTAAGTACCTAATCACCTTATATTGCGCAAGCGATTTTATACTGTGATAAACAAGCTAATTTGTTCATTTAATTGAAATCTATGTGACTGTGTTGATTTTACAAAGTATATCGTGTGATTTGTGTTATTGATAAACTCGTTTCCAACTTTCTTTAACGACCAATCTGACCACTCCGCTGCCCAGTACCTGGAGGCTCGAATCCCTCTAATTAAAATCCTTAATAGAAGTCGAAGTATTAAAGTAGTTTTTATTAATATCTAGACGCCCAGCCTGGGCGTATCCAAATAAACAAAATAACGTTTACAGGCCACCCATTTTGCCACGCGAATTCATACCTCTGCTAAAGCTAGAATAAAATTATGGAGTCTCAGGTAATCGATTTAATTTTAAAGACGTTTTATAGAATACACGATGTAGTAATTATAATATTTGTGCACCAATAACAGTATTTTCTATGAAGTCTAAAAAAGTTGTTTGTATAATAATTTCTGTTATGTGCAATGTAGAATATGTCCCATTATTAAATAATGGGACACTGTCGAACAATGTAAGTTCTCTAGTTGACATGTAGTCATTGAACTTTCTGAATGAAGTTCACCCTTTCTGGTGTTAGATTTTGCTCATGTCGGTGAACGAAAATCGATATTAGGATTCTTAAGTTACTAATCAAACAAATGTTTTATTCAACCAACAAAAGTTCACTAATTTCTTTATAATTATAATAATTTAATAACTTTACTATAGTGATTATTCAGTACGTAGGATTCACAACTATTACAATAATTTAATCATCTGGATTTTAATTAAAACAGAAAATTTTTTATAATTTGTAACTGTCTATTAAAATAATTATACACAAGTTTGAAATAATTGTTTACTTTATTATAATATTTCAGTTAATTATTTATGGATTTTCATTTATAAGAATCAGTCTTACGAGAAACTATGAGTTATACTATTACTCCGATATAATTGTACAAACGTAAACACGTCTGACTACCGTGAGTATGTTAAAAAAATGTCAGATGTTTGACGCAACAAAATAATTAATTCAAGTAGCCGAGTATGCCATTTTCCGGGGGATAAACGGAGAGTGCATCCTCATCCCCGGGTTTCTGGGACGAGGACGTGATCGACCTCGAAATCTCGAGGCAACGGGGTGATCTCGCGCGTCATCGGTATATCGATAGAGTATCGACTTTTCGTTTGATCACTGATAGATTATCATTTACGAATTTTATTATTTTATTATTAGAGTAACTGCAGCATATCTATAATATCAATTGTAATTTAAAATAGCAAAACATCTAAAAACCTACGGTAATTATGCATAGAAGGGAATCATAGCCACAAGTACTTACAAGGAGAACTCTCAAAGTGTGACGTTCACTTCTTTGTGAAACTTTGCTACTTTATAGAGAACATCTAATTGATCATTCATATATCCTATTTTAGAGATAGACAATTCATTATTTAAGATATTAACAATTAAAAATAATTATTCTTTAAATACTGAAGAACAACACGTTGACACATGCGAATTAGGTGCCGGTTAAATACTTAACTGTAACTAAAGATCTACCGTTCAAATACTAATTAGTTATTTTTCTTTCCATTTAAATATTTTTATTTAAATTATAACTGTTATTACTAGTAGTAATTTATTAATTAAATTGGATTTATTATAATGTTTAAATCATCTTTATTATTCATTGTATACATCAATACGGTTGGATATAATTGAATCCGAAATTATTAAAAATTATGCAATGTTATAATATACAATATTAATGTATACAATAAGGAATGAAGATAATTTGAATGTTGTAATAAATGTAACATAATAAATGAATAATAAATAATAAGTAAATAAATAAATTATTAATAGAAGTTATAGTTTAATTCTTTATAATTTTAATAATGATTTAATATAATCAAGTGCTTAATTAAAGGAAAAGTAGGTAACTGGTATTTGAATCGCAGACCTTTCGATTTACAGTCAAGCGTTTGACCGATAGCTAATAGTTTGTACGTATCTTATACCGTAGGATTTAAGAGTACGTATTTTTAATTATTAATACTTTTCAAATAATTGGCCTAAAATAAGGTAATGAGAATATTCAGTTAAGTGTTCTTTATGACGTAGCAAAATTTTATAAATGAGTGAACGTAACATTTGGGGAGTTCTCGTCATTAATATTTAGTGCTACAGTTAGAGTGAGTCGCAATTATTCATTAAGATATAACAATTGTAATGATTTTTAATTTCCCTACAGCATTAAAAAATACACAATGCATATCTATGTTAAGATTACAATATTAGAACGAAATATTTTTCAATTTACATTTTGTGAATGTGCAAATAATTTGTTGCTTTTCTTCCCTATTCTGTTGAATATAGGAATCGTTTTTACAGTTATATTTTAATAATACATTATCGAAATTGAGTTCAAGATTTTCTTCACAATTAGGGCAAGTACCATTCCGAATTCTTTTTTTCATTCAAAGATTAATATCTTTCAGTAATAGAATTTATTCAGTTAAACACAGGAAGACATGGGATTTCAATTAACAATTATTTATGATATAAAAAGTGCATAATATGAAATGCTATAAATTCCACAAATTGAGTTGTATAATAGTAATACGAGATAGTAGTAGGATCAATTTTATACAATAATAATTGCATTTTAATGATATTTTGAAATCGGTGAATATTATAAAAATGGTGACAAGTAAAAAAATGCTATGTGAGGACGCTATATTTTGTGAGATTTGCTATTATGTTGCGAGATAATGAGAAATTTACGTAGTTCAATAATTAAACAAAACATTCGATTATAAAATAATAATGAGTACACTACATTAGAAGTGCTATGTTTTACAAAGATTAACGAAGTTGGAAATTGTGTTGCAAAACAATGTTCGATAATTACAGAAAATAATAAACGCAATACCAGAAACGTTACGCTTTATGAATGCTTAATGCGGTAAACTAAATTGATTCAGAGCAATTACTCAATAATTCGACTCTTTAATTAATGATATATGTAAGTGCCCATTAACTGGAAACATGTTGTTTTGCGATGTCACAAAATATATAGGTTAGGACAACAAATAATGTCCACTCATTTAGAGACCATTCATTTTTCTTAAAGTAACCTCTGTAATCGTTGTCCTTGTTCATTATATACAGAAATTCGACTTACGTCTAATTTATTTTCACAATTCTCAACTGGCTTGCATCGTCTCTGAATCTTTGCCCCGTGTCTTAACGAGCTTCCTGTGGTGCTTTCCGCGAAGTCAGAGATGAGACCTATCAAGGCGTCCTTTCGTTAAGCATACCGCAAGTACATGGGTTCACAACGTATCGGGCTTGAACCATTTACCAACATACAAGTGAAGTGTCTACGGTTGTTTAGAATTAGCCTATCACATTTTTTCAAAGATTAAACAGCCACATTGATTGGTTACCTTTGATGACATTCATTCTAGTTCAACTCCCAGAAGCTCATTCGCTAATTAGATTGGACAGGGCAGAGAAGTGAATAGATTTTCAAGAAACCGGAAAGTGAACAAGTTCAGTTCAGGCAATCATAAAGATTACTTCAACCTATAACGAACAGACACATTCAGAGTTAAAAACCGTGAAATTGGCTATCACTCGTATGTTCAGTTAGCGTTTACATAACGGAGTAACATTTAGCTAGAATGTTCTTCATAATATTTCTCATCATTAATCGTATTTAATTCGAAGGGGCATTTGTGACTTGTTTGGACTCTTATTTTAGAAAGTTTTTAGAAATTGTAAGCATTGTGAATTCACGTGCAACACAGGACAATGACTTATTGTTAGTTGTGAATAATTTATTGACTTGGAAAAACATCGTTTCCAAACCTAAATGGCTTTAGTGGTGCCATAACTTTTGCCATCTGCACTCTATCAGGATGGGTCATGGGGTGCTCGACTTCAGAGTTAAGTGTTTTAGGATTTTCCAGCCGCGTCACTTGTATTATACCTGAGGCCTACCACCACGGCTTTGGAGGCGTAGATTTTTTAACAAATAGCAGAAAAGATGACGCCCTTTTGCTAACCAAGAGCGCAAGAGATGGCCCAATCGGAGAAGTCACCCCCATCGACAGCCCTTCAAGAAGTTCATAAAAGCTCGGGTTTTTAAAAAAATAGTTTAGAATTCATAGAACTATCGAATTTATAGAACTTTAACATTTATAGAATTTCAAGAACTTCAAAATTACCGAACTTCAAACTTTAAGAATTTGAGAGCATTTTGTACTTCGCGTCGTGCGAACTCGCGACACTGTACTGGACACAGGCGTACTCCTGTAACTCACAATTTGTTTTGCGAGCGAACTCTCCGACAATTAATAATTAGTATATCGTTGAAAGATAGTTGGTTTACAATAGGTTTTTCCTTGTTTGAATTAAAGTACTTCTATACAGTGCACTTTGGTATTTATTTAAAAATTTCCTAGTGCACAAACATGACTTGTGTCTAAATATTCTTATTGCTGTAAAAGGGATAAGGAAGTGTAGTAGTGATGGCATTAATCAAAAGAGTTAACGTCCCAAATCGCGTTAAAAGCATATGTGGATCACCACCCAAAATAAAGGACTTCAGGAACTAAGGCACTGAAGCAGCTCCGCTCCTTGGTAGATATAGATACATTCTAGAGCAACACCGCGAATCTGACAGTCAAATCAATGCTCTATACAGGTGCAAATTAATAATGATTCTAATTAACTACTAATGAGAATTACTGACTGCGTCACCCAGAACAACGGATTCCGGAAACCAGGCTGCTCAGATAAGCTGTACAGCTTCGAGCTACTGTGCGTTCCGACGGTCAAATCAGTATTCGGATAGAAATAGCAATCAATATAAGAGTGGCTAGAGAAGCACTTGTTTTAACGCCTAAGGTTTGGTTGCTCTAGAAGATATACATAACATTTCTTAAAACAACAGGGTTCAGAGACCAGGCTGTCCAGATAAGCTATACCGCTCAGAGGCATCCCGCGGATCAGAGGGCTTGTACACAATATTCCAAACCAGTGAAACCAAACTTGAGAGTCTTGTTGGCCACTTCCAGCAAAACTGTTCTGATAGTCTTGCTATTTAGCTCTAAGCAGATCCTGTGCTTAATAGATCGAAAATTGTCCTGCGTTTGCAGTGTCCGATGATCGTTTATGTATAGCCCGATGAATCTCCATTTTTGCCTTTTATTTTTTGACGCTATATCAACTTACCCCTATGCTTGATGTGTATAAAACTATGTATAAATTTGATTTCTTTAATTAGATATTAATTGATAAAAAGAACGCATGAATACGACTCCTAATAATATATTTTGATTCATAGTTGATTAATGTTTTATAGTTTTATTCATTAAATAGTTACAGTATTGCCTCAAAATACGCAACTGCTTCATAATTCGAAATAAGCAACTCGTTGTCTTTTCTTTTTTATGTGAAGTTATGCACCGAGTAAGAGTAAAATGTTCGTGAAACCGAGAAGTCATAAATTTTCACGGTTCACGGTTCATTCAAATTTTCACGGCGTGGAGGGTGAGAAAGTCAGGAACCGAAGTTCAGACGATTACCAATCGTGAAGCTGAAAGTGTACGTTTCACACGCCGCGCCGTCCTGGTGAGGCTACAAGTGTGTTGCAGAGTTCACGTTCCCATTTGTTCGTTATCTGTCGGAGGAAAAGAACACAAAAATACAAGATAGTGTCGGTCGGTGGGTCACTGTGCACGCTTTAAAATTATGCCCATTAGTAGCCTAATACTGTATATTAACGCGAGCACGCTTGTGGTGTAAAAAACGCGATCGCGAAGGTCGATCTCTCACAATGGCGGCAGCTAATCGGCGCGACCTGGCTGTGCCAAAAATCCAATTACGTTACGAGGCATGAACCTTACCGATTGTAGGTTGTTAGACAGACACAATTTATTTTCCACAAACTATACATTGTATTGTGAAGGATTTTATATTACACTTACATTTTAATCTCGTCCTTTAAATACAAAAGGCATACAAAATGTTTGTAATAAAAAACTTATGTTATTCTAAACCTTTGACTTACATTTTAAATTTAAGCAACTTTAAAAATACAAAAAGTCCGTAATGGGAAACTTTGCTATTCTAAATTTAATCTTAAGACATGTAGTGTATAGTAGTTGAGACTGGCTTGTTGCCGTCTAGGGCTGCAGCGGGGTGTAATGGTGGCGGTCCATATCTTTTGGGGCTGGACTGTATTCGGATCCGGAGCTGATGACTTTCTATCCATATTACGAAGACCTACTTATCACCCGGTTCCCTCCGGTCTACTGGGCGGTAACTAGCCCAGTAGCATTTACGAGAACCAAGATCAAAATTCCTTACAGCAGGCAATTGGAGTTAAGTGTGGTCTTCTCCTCGTTGGTTGGACCGGGCTCTGACTCTTGTGCAGTGGTGGATCTATGATTTTAACACCGACCGTCATATAAGCGAAAGCTTGGGTACGGCGAGCGGCGTAAGGCCAAGAAAGCTCTACTTGACAATAAACCTACTTATCACCCGGTAGGGTTATGTGTAGTAGTCAGCGGTGCATAAGTCAGTGCAGGTCGATATAAAATTCGCCTAAGTTTTAACCGCTTCTGTGGGTCCAGTGAAAAATAAAAGTCTCATGAAAAATAGAGTTATACGTTTAAATGATAATCTACCGGTTTCAGTCTATACGGAATTCGCTATAAAAATATACATAAAATCTTATAATCTTATAATCTTATAAAATAATTAGAGATCTAAATAACACCATTTTACTAAAAAAAGCTTGAAGACTGTTGCTACAGTATATCCTATTGGATAACAGGAATGTTGACATTTATTTGATGACATAAATGAATAATTACGTACAAATGGTAAAAAAAAATAATTGATAACAAAAAACAATGATGACATAAATGAATAATTACGTACAAATGGTAAAAAAAATAATTGATAATAAAAAAACAATGATGTCATAAATGAATAATTTTATACATATGGTAAAAGAAAAATTAATAATAAATGTTTAACTCAAAGTAAACGAGATAACATAAAACAAAACATGATAACAACGGTAAATAATTAACATTTGTGTAGATGAGTATTATTTAATATTTGTTTATTCTATATAAATATAGAAAATAAATAACAGAATTTTAAGTAATATTTAGCAGAGGAAAGAGAATATGTTGTTAGTATAGAATGAATAACATATATTTTTACGTGTATAAACATCAAGAATATACTGTAAATATATTTCTGTGAATTTTTAATGAAAAGGTTACAATAAATGCTTCGTCAAATCTGGTTTAAATGTATGTATTTATAAAACGAACAAAAGGGATAAAATATACTAATCACTTATAATATAATTATTTACTTTAACACAAGTGGTACAGACTTGGCGTGTTTCCTTAACAGAGTGAGCATCGCGCTCTCTTCCTTACCTCACGCGATCCTACTACTCCCATCACCTCGACAAGTAACAAAGAAATACAGATGTATCACACTAACAGTTAGCAACGTTAAATTTATTTTTCGATCTCTCTTAACCAGGTTATAAAACGCATAGTATTCCGCAGACACAAGTGATTATAATAGTGTGTACGTAACAGTTTTAAAATTATTAATTGAAAAACATCGAGCAATAAGAATACGCATAGCGCTTGAGTTCAGCTCATAGCGCTGTATACCCGCCAATGTTGACTGCGATTGCGAACAAACACACCGTAAAATTTGTCTACGTGTGTAGAGAATTTTAGAAATCGATGTGAAAGTGTGCTCGAGTAAACAGTTAGAACGATGCACGAATATTTGAACAAACACTTTGTTAACAGGTGAACTCGATGACTGTTTGTATAACAACAGACGTGTATTGCAGATAAATGTAGACGAAACATGTCTCGCTATGTTGCCCTTTCCTACCAGCTTTTAGCACGTGATGTACATAATTTTACTCATTTTAACGCACTCAATTCGAATATCATATCAGCGTTTCGTGGAAATTACGTATTACCAAAATATTCATGATAATATTGTTGATAATAGTGCGTCCACAGCAACATGTTGTTATATCTGTCGCCTCATGACGATTGAATACAGGACTCTAAGCGAATCAACTCTAATTTCTTTGTTAATTCTTATTAACCGATATATGTTACGTAATTTTATGATTGAATGAAATAGAAATTACTTCATTAGGAAATAGAAATTATTTTATTCTTTTTAGTGCATTCCGAAGTCGGTGTATTTTTTTTCTGAAAATTATTTTATGCGTATACCCGATAGGGCGAGGTAACAGATCCACAGCCCTGTTCCGCAGGACGTAATTAACAATAAACCTACCGACAGGAGAAGGAGCTACTCGAGAGAGAATTTGAGTTAGCTTCGAGGGTTCAGCACCGAGGAAAACGCGACGCTAGACAAATTTCGCACGAAGCTAATGGTCGACGATCACTTGTACTGATGCGATATTCGCTGCTGATCGGTAAAGACTTTTTCGACGCGATCGAATTGAATGTTAAGCGCGGAAAAGCTACGATTAAGCCGTTGAACGAAAAAGATTGCAGTTTTGCCGAAATTTGTCAAATTGATGTAGTCTACGAACAGGAAACCGATACGAGACGTAATAGTCAATTACGAACAGAAACAAATGCACGGTGTGA
The DNA here is from genome assembly GCA_963576845.1 of Megachile leachella. NCBI lineage: Eukaryota > Metazoa > Arthropoda > Insecta > Hymenoptera > Megachilidae > Megachile > Megachile leachella. The sequence goes on along the minus strand of OY756256.1, from coordinate 13,470,814 downwards.
ATATCAAAATGAATCTAGTATTAAAAGACTAGGAACCTCTTTACTAATGAGAGAGACGATTGTTGGCAGTCGAAAAGGATATAGTCAACAAACGAATTGAAGAATGGCTCAATGATGACATTGTGGAACCATCCATTTCCGAATACGTGAGCTCAATCGTTTTGGTGCAAGAGAAAGACAGGTCGAACAGACTCTGTGTCGATTTTTGGTTATTAAATAAAACGATTGTCAAAGATTCGTTATCATCTGCCTCTGCTAAAAGATCATTTGGATGCACTGCAAACTGCAAGGGTATTCAGCACGTTAGATTTAAAGAACGAGTTTTTTCACGTCCAGATGGAAGTATCAAACCAAAAGTATACCGTGGTCCACAGATCACTTATCATTAATAACTTAAGGTATTGTTCAAGGTGGCTAGTATAAGTGAATTGACATGATTGGTTCGCGGTTTACCTATCATTCTTAATTTGATAAGTGTCACAAGTGTTCAGTACTGTTCAAGTTCTCGAAGTGTTCGGATCAACCGTGGCATTCCTGCCGGTGAAAGTCAAAGCGTTAATTAACCGATCGTGTGTTGATCTCTGTGTTACCTAGTGTATTAGTGCAAGTGTTTAGTGTGTTTTATACATTAGTGTGTTTTGTGTTGTGGTTAAATGTTTTAAATGTTTTACCACTGTTTTACGCAAACTTTACTGGGTTTTATAAAGTGAATACTTATGTGTTTTGACCTATTTTAATGAACGTTGTAATCAATTTTGTAGTGATACCTATGTGCTTTTGCAAACATTTTTGAATTTTTACCAGGTTTCATGGTGCGATTACCTATGCATTTTGATATACTTCAGTGAATATGTGTTTTAGCATATTTTAGTGAAATCTTCAATCAGGTTTATGGTACTACCCATGTGGTTTTACGAACATATTTAATTATTATCTGGTTTTATGGTATACGCATTTTTATACTATATTTTCAAATTTTTTATCGAATTTTAAACAATATTTACCAAAGTGTTTCAACGTACTTTTTGAAATGGTATGTTTTCGTTACCCACACGTTTTAGTATGTTTGTGCAAATGTTTGGTTGGGTTCAAGAAAATGGGGTACCCTCCGATTCAACTGATTTTATATCACAAGAAAGTCCTTGACTTGGCGATTACAACGGTGGTCATCCCACCCCTTAATTCCCACTCCTTTGCCTCCTAGAAGCCAAAAACTGAAACGGCCTAAAAAATGATTTTTCGACATATCTCAGCGAGTTTATCATTTCCATCCCTTTTTTTTTGATAATCGGATTTGATAATCAGATCATGCAAGAGTTCTCTAACATGCTTTGACTTTTTCTGTTTCTAAAAGGACGTTTCTATGCCAAGCCGAGGTACCTAATCCAAGAAAGCAGCCAACCGATGTCTAATGATGCGATCCGAGTGCAACCGATCGATCTGAAGCGCGCTACAAGCTAAGTGATGCGGGTCAGCAATCAGCGAGTCGTATGCTTTATGATTCCTCCGGTTACCATCATGTCATAGGACGAATGCGGAATCTCAGCCGGTAAAAAAATATGTCTCTTATTTTTGCCTACTTAACAAACGTATGAAGTTTCCTAGTGCGAAATTTGCAGAATGTAGGGTACGAAATATGTAATTATTTAGAAACAGCTAAAACTTTTCGGAGAATAAACTATGTGAATGTCATGGTCATATTGAATATACAAACGTATACACAGCTTGTAATATAATAGCAATAATACATTTTCGTTAATAATTTTTTAATAAAAATCGAGCGACGGGAAAAAAACTTGTTGGATGTTACTCAAGAGGGTGACCATCGAAATATGTATCAAGGTGAAGGTCAATAATACTGTCTCTCCGAAACGTAAATTTTACCGAATTCTTTTACAATTTCGAAAAGATCATTTCAAATTACGGTAATGCGGAAGAATGCAATGCGAAATATCTGATCAACTTACTTTTTTTAAATTCTCGACTTAGACCACTTTTATAACAAGGGACAAATATAGATCTGAAGTTTGAAATCTTTCATTAAGTTACAGGTTCTCGACCATCAGATTCTCGAAGCCTGTTTTAAGTTTAATGAGTTAGCGAAAATTGGTGCTTCTTATCGAATAACCTGGTCTCCGAACCTCTGATAATTATATTAATAATTAATCATTCCAAACCTAGTATAAATAAATTTTTTCCTTTTAGTACTCACACGGATGAGATAAGGGGTTGAAACTTTGTGTGAGATATTTTTTTTTGGATATGCTACTGACTGACGAATTGGGTTTCTCATTCGAGTCAAGGGCACATTTGATCACCTTATTCTCGGCTATACCCTTTTATCTGGATAATGATCCAAAGCACAGAGCTTTAGTAGTACAAAAATATTTGTTATATAATCACCCAAAAATTGTACATACACCTCCACAATCCGTAGACGTAGACCCGATAGAGAATGTACAAAGTATATAAATAAATTAGAAAAATTATATTAAAAAAAAACATATACAAAAATTAGAAAAAAATATTATTATTCAAAAAATGTTTGTAACGAAATATTGAAATTGCAGTTTTTCCTGCATTTTATATGTAAATTTTTCATTTTTCATAAAATGTTAAAATACTAATCTGACGTACAAATATGATAGCATTTTGTGTAAAATGTATTGTATTACATTTTGAAATATTGTACTAAAAAATAATTGCTTGCTTGTTGCGCCAAGGAGTTTCTTCTCGAGTTGCCATTATTTATTAAATTACTAAAACTAGTATTTAGTAACAATTATTTATTAATTAAGTGAACAAGAAGCTATATTCCTAAGACGCGTGTTCTCTTTCAGTTGTCGCACTATTCTGATTTTGAAACTTCCCGGTTGCTCGTAACTACTGGAAGTCTTGACCACTCGATTGCACTCGTCAGCTTGACGACTTCCGCGAACCGCTTCAGTTTGTGGTCAAAACCAGCTTCACATCATTATATTGCATCGCTCGCTTCACGTTGCAACATTGTCCTGTCCCAGGTTCAAAATTGTCAAGAGAAAGTGGTTGCTTACTTTTCGATAATGCTGGAAAGGGCTGAAAGAAATTAGTGCGTAACTAGAAGGTAACTTGTATAAAACGTTGAATCATTATTTCTATGGTCGAAAATTTGTAGTGAGGACGGATCATGCCTCATTAAGATGGCATCTTTCATTCAAGAGACCGGAGATGGATAGAGAGGTTTCGACAATAAGATTTTGAAATTAAACATCAAGTTGGAAAGAACCATGGAGACCTTGTGAAACTTTGCAATGAAAGCGTTATTTCCGTCTAGAAGAAAGGGACAGGGAAGAAGGACAGATTTTGAGAATAGCATGCCGTCTTGTGAAAGTAGACGAATGTGTAAACGTACAGGAAGAGGACGAAGATCTTCAAGTTATTCGAAAATACAAGAAGGAAGGAAATAAACCAACTTGGCAGGAAGTTTCTGCTTTTTCTTCTGGAGCGAAATATTTTTGGACCATTTCGGATTCGTTGGAAATGGAACACAGTTTGCTGTTCCATAGACGGGAATCTGTGGACGGAAATGATATCACAATATTAGCAATAGTGCCAAGAAGTAAGGTCAAGGACATGCTATAAGAGTGTCATGATGCACCTTCTGGAGGACATTTTGGAATTAGAAAGTGTTGAATTTTTATAATTGAGTGGCAAAAATAGATCTGAATCGATAACTTATAAAATGTCGGTAATTAGATGTCGATAAATATGAACATTAAATTATCGACTATTAACTCGATGCCACTCGATTCAATTCTAGATTCTCAAATATTAAAATAAAATAATTGTAATATTGCTTTATGTGCTTGTTTTTCTTCATGAAATTTCTATATTACATTCTGTTATCGCGTGTCGTGTTGATCTGATATTTCTTCCCATCTTTTATAATTACAAATATAAAGAGTTTAAAAGTTATAAGTGTTTAATTTAATTGTTTAATATTATAGTATATTCCATTAGAAAGACCCTTGCAAAGGTTCGTCAAAGATACTTTTAATCACTGAAGAGACGTGGAGGCATGTTCTCATCGACGTCATCAATGTTCCGCGAAGAAAGGCCCTGTGGAAAAGAGAAGAGGGATCTTGACGATTTATAACGTTGGAATACCCTTTGAGACAATAGCACTCGATGTGGTGGGTTCCTTACCGAAAACTTCGCCTCGAAACAAATTTGTACTGGTTGTGGTGGACTATTTGTCGAAATACCGGAGGTATTTCTTTTACCAAACCCACAAACTACAATTGCAAAATCTCTTCTTCGTGAGATGGTTAGTCTCACTCTTTCTCATGAGACGATCAAACATGGTGTGCCGCTCGATTTGCACTCTGATCGGGGTTGGAGTTTTGAATCCAGCATTTTTGTGGAGGGTGTAAACTCCTTTACACCCTCAATTAAATGGATTCTTCGAGAGGATGATTAGGACCCTGTTGCAATATGTATTTGCCTTAGTCTGCTGTTGAAAACCAGAAAGACTGGCATAAATGGGTTCTAATGTTTCTCTCGGCCTATCGTTCTTCACGGCACGAAGTTACCCAGAGTCCGTCAATGGTTCTCATGGGACGACATTTGCGTTTACCCATGGATCTCCTAAGAGAACTGGCGCCTCATACACGAAAAAAAATGACTTTATCGAAGAAACCCGAAAAACAATCGTGGAAGTGCATCGCCTCGATCGTCAGCGTGTGTAGATCTGTGCTGAGAAGAAGACATGGTACGACTCTCTGTCGAAACCAATTTTTTTTATGCCAGGAGAGAGAGTCTGCTTCTATAATCCTCGAAGGACAAAGGGAAGCCTTAAATTATAGTTTGATTGGGAAGGACCTTATGTGGTATAGGATCGGTTGAACGATTAATTTATCGAATAGTTCGTCTTTTGAAGTCCAAACTTAGGATCGTACATGTCAATTAGCTTGCTCGCTACCAAGCTTTACATTCCCCATGAATGAAGAATAACTAGAAACAAAATTTGAGGAAGATGTTCGGAATCTTCGCCCAAAAAGAGGACGCCTTATTGTTGACGCTAAAGCTTTGACCATGCTTTAACAGTTTTTAGAAAACCCTACATCCTTGGAAGTCATTGTCTAATTAGGGTCTGGGGGCCTGCAAGCACTCCAGGTATAAACACATGTACTGTCGTTGCAGTTTCTTTTATTTCAGTTCTAACAGTGCGTCCGTCTTGTATACACCAAATTCTAACATAGGTTCCTTCATCGTATATTTTTCACTTATAAATATAGCTATTAATCTGATTAACTGTACAAGTGCGTTTTATTTCACATAACCCCTGAACACTTATCGCAGGAGGCTACGGTGAGAATTACTCACTGGATGCGCACTCTCCTTTTTCGTGAGTCTGTGCAAATGAGGATGTGCGATTCTCGTAGGAGGATCGCCCCTCAGTCATACTTCAATTCCGATAGAATTTTGGCGGTTGAACTGCGAAATTGTGGAGAGTTATTCCGTAAAACTGGGAGAATCCACATCCGAGAAATCTTTGAGAAAGAAGTGCACAAGTCTCAAGTACCAAGGGGGAGGACGTGGAGCAATCTGGACATCGTTGATCTCAAAGGGGTTAAGAACAACGGATCTATCTTCAGGAAATTGAAGTGAATAAACACCGGCGTCTTGCTCAAGGTTTTTGGGTAGTTTTCTTAGAGAATAGGCGAACGTCAAGACGTTAATTGTCTGATAAAGGCTACTCAACTAAATAATTTCAATTTGGTAGTTTACTTCTGTTAGATTTGGTATGATTTGGTACTTTGAAATTTATTTGTTTGTATTTGCTTGTTCGTATTACGTGCTTCAAAGAGGAATGAAATGCGGCACAAGTGTCATCTTTTAAACAAATGAACATTACCGATCGTTGTATCGTCTCGATCGTGTCAGTCGCCGTCGCGCTTCTTTCTAGAACGCTTTTTTGTTCCTAATTTTTGTTCCTAAATAAATATTGGTAAACGAACTTTCTGATAGTTATTCAACAATTTCCTTTGCAAACAGTGGTATGCAGATTTCGGCCATCATTCGGAGATTAGGAAGATCGAAGGTAGTTGAAGGCAGTTTATCTGCAACGAACTTGCCGCAGTCGTCCCGACTGCTTTTCGAAAAGATGGGGGTAATATTGCGACGTGAAGCAAGCTACGCGATGTAATGATGTGAAGCTCATCTTGACCGCGAACTGAAGCTGTTCACGGAAGTCGTCAAACGGGACGACTGCGATCGAGTGGTCAAGACTTCCGGTATTTGCGAGCAACCGGGAAGTTTTAAAATTAAAATAGCGGCGGAACATACGTCTTAGGAATATAGCTTCTTGTTCGCTTAATTAATAAATAGTTGTTGTTAAATACTAGTTTGTGTAATGTAATCATTAATGACAATTTGAAAAGAAACTCATCGGTGCAACAATAAATGAAATTTTCAATCAACAATAAATGATTCATGTTTTTGTAAAATAAACAGTATGATATATAAATCAGCCCTTTCTGTATACAATAGCAAATGCAAATGTACTGCAGCCTTCGAGTGTTAATGTGCAAGTATCAACCGTTTTTCTGTCTCAATTCAAAGTTTCAAGAAAGTTGATTTTGATAAAAGTAATACAATATTTGAACATAACTATATTATAAACTGTTTCGAATAGAATGAGATAAAAGTAAAGTTTTTGGTAATTTAGGACTCTAGAAATTGACAGATCTGTTCTAAAATGAATGATACGACACGAATGTTTTAAAATGAACGATAAATAGAGTGAAATGAATGATCTATTTTAAAAGGAATAACAGATCTTTTCTATACGTCATCTACATAAGATTCTGCGTTCTCACTGTTTTATCGACGCGAGGTACCGTATTGTTGATGCACAATGTCTCTCTGTAGCGCTGCTAATCAAGTACGAACTTAACCTTTTGTTAAGAATTTTATCTTTCCTTCTGTTTTTTGTCAGTGATAGGATCTTGTCGTTCCCATTTTCTTTAGTGCTGTCATTACTTGCTTGCATGTTTCTACAAAAATCACCTATTCTCGACTGCTTATGTCGATTCTAACGCATCTAATTATGAAGTGCTTTTTAAATAATAATATAAGTAGAAAGTAGAATTATTCATAATGATTAATTACTGCAGTATTCATGTTCTTTAAAAAAATCTTAACCGTTCAAGTCGGTTATAGCTTTCAATGCTTGTGAAATAGCATTGTTCAAAACGATCATAGATTTTCACACGGCTTATAATAAATAGCCTTCACTTTAATTACAGCTGATACAGATTATTAATTTATTACATTTGTTCCCACGAGCATTTTTTTGGAAAAAGGGGCAATGATGTTTGAACAGACATTTAATACAACTTTATTGAACAAATAAAACCTTTTATTATAATAAAAATAATAATACGTCTCTTTATATTATAAACTTTATTACTGTACTTATATGAGTGCATTGGGAACACACATTTCATATTTTATGAAAATCAATGAACGCAGTGTACTCACATAAATACACATTCAATTTTACTGGTTGAAAAAGGATTGCAGAAAATATACTACGTTTTAGAATGATATACTATCAGATTTATGCTGCTACCCTGGTTCGTGTCATACGCTACACATACAGTGTCCCCACGACAGTGTGCAGCGAAAACTATGGATTTTTCATGTGAAAATAGATTCAAAATTTCTTTACCATTTTATAATTCATATTTTTGTTTTCAGGATATAAGCAAGAACAGCCAGTGATTAAACAAGTTGTCAATGTTATATTTCGAAATGGCGTTAACTACTTTTGAATAACTACTTTCGATCACGTTTATTCCGAATCGCGATGATTTTTTACAGCATTCGTGATTGTTTCTAATTAGTAGAGAGCATTTTTTACACTTTACGTGTATTATGTATATTATATTGTAATATGGTCTAAAAATAATAAATAAATTTTAAATATAAGTTTAATTTTTAATTTCTTTAAACTTCGTTTTACGAACGTAAATATAAAATTTTTCACGAAAGTAACGTATACGCAAAACCTATTTTAACTTTAAAATGTAACTTATTTCTTATTACCTTTTAAAGTAATGTAATAACATAAATGTATACAGAATGTCATATAAATATATAAAAGCTTAATATAATATAGCATGAACCACTTCTAAAACATCATCTTCCGAATCATTGTTATGAAAGAAATTAATTACGATCATCATTCTAACAAATCACTACTGGGTAGTTTGCACGCCATCTCTAGCTATATTATCCTAGGTCGGTATTTGGAATTTAAATTAAGAAACGCAACAACACAAAAATGCACACATACTTTTTTTGTCCATACTTTTGATCACAACCCACTATTATCCCATTGTGATAGAAAGAAATCACCACTTGGGAACTAATATCTATGAACGAAGTTATGATTAAAAAATGTGTGATTCGTCAAAAGTACTAATATATTTTGCTACGTATGAACAGGGTCATTTAGTTGCATACGGTCTTGTATTGTTTTGAGACCGGTGGTATAAAAACACCGATCATAATAGCGGAGCACACGACTCACCTACCTGAAAAGGGGGTACCCCGCGTCCTTTTCCAGCTTGTAGGGGCGTCAATTTTTGAGGCTCTATCGTTCTGAAGGGCTCATTTTAAAGGGGAAACCTCAAAGAATATGACCATATTTTTTATAAATTTTAACCCTTTACTCCCCTCATTGAGAAAAACGTAAAAAAAGAATTTGTTTAAATATTTCGACATTTTATAACAAATTGACGGAATTAGAAAAAATATTTCAAAATAGCCGAATCCTTCATGAATAAAACAAAAAAAAATTTAGCTAAATCGGTTGAGTAGTTTCTGAAAAAAAAATTCCTAAGTGGACCCTATTTTCGCCAAAATGGGCAAAAATTGTAAACTTTGAAACCTTGTCATTCATTAACGAATTCGAAACCGGCGAAATGATGACTTAAACCCTCCTTAATTTCACATGGATTGCAACATATTTCGATTAGAGCAAAATCGGAAATGGTGACTTCCAAAAGTGATCGATTTGGCGTGGAATGACCCATATATAAAACTACTTTTAAGGATTATTTATAATGTTTCTTAAAGTTAAAATAATGAGTAGCTTCTTTGTAAGTTACATTTTTAATGGCTGAGTTTTAAACATCCCAGTGTATCCGGTACGTTATTCTGATGAAATGTAACCGTTAAGGGTTAATAGTTATTAAAGAAGCTAAGGAAATCGACAATTTGCAGTCTTAAAGGAGAAAATTGTTCATCATTTCGTTATATCTCATAATCTTTCAATGAAACATTTAAGAGTTCATGTTCAGATAAACACTTTCTTTTAATTTCGCTTATAGAATATGCTAGTAACATGCTTTATGCATTGGCAAAATTGAAATACATTATATGTGGTGCTGAAAAACCAAATATTATGTTGTCATTTTGTACTTTTGTAATAACATCTTAATAAAATGTTTAAAATTTTACATTAATATAACGTCATTTTACTACTTTTGAATATTGGTAAAGTTTGGCAGCCAGTATATGTAACGAATGGTCACTGTACGCATACGTTATATGAATAAAATTATCTGGGCGAGGATTGAATCTGTAACATGCAATATCACCAAATGGCAATATCAAATAACAAGAAAATAGAATGTAAGAGTTCGAACCACTGAAATTACAGGATAGAATGAAAAGATCCAGTAGCTCTTGTAGAAGTCCTGTTTCCTGGCTGCGACAAACCGGAATCACCCAACGGGAGCAGCTACGTCGGCAGTTGCACGACAATTGGCAATCGGTCGAAAATAATAGGTTGGCGGTCGATTGAGGGGGGAGGGCTTTTTGGCTCGGTTGGGCTGCACCAGGGATGGAAACAGCGTGAGGTCAGAAAAAAAGAGGAACGGGCGTGCTTATCGTGCATCGTCTCCAACTACCTCGAAACGCTTCTCCACGGTAAGCTAAGCCTGAACCGTGTCCCTCCACCCGGCCGTACTTCTCGACATGCCTCGACCAAGAGTACCTCAGCTGACGTTCGCAAAAACATCATCACGACACGTGTATCGTCGTGTTATACCCTGCTTTTACCCGCAGGATCATCGTTTTCCTAATTTCATTTTTCACCGTGCCAGAGTGGAATATAGGCTTTTTTGCGTTCGACAATTTTTACACTTCGGATTTTTCAATTTTTCAAAATTCTTATTTGTTCCCCAATTTTTCAAATTTATAAACCTCTAGCCTCAAATATATGAATTTTCATATTTTTAGAAGCTTGAATTCTATATTACATGGGACTGAAGTTCCTGAATCCTTAAATTTTCAAGCTCCTAAATTTTTGAATGCCAAATACCTAAATTCCCATACTCCTAGATTCTCAAATCCCAAATTCCCATATTCCTAAATTCTCAAGTTTCCAAATTCCTAAACTCCAAATATCTAAATTTCCGTATTCATAAATTCTCAAATGTCAGAGTTTCTACATATTTAGGTTTCTGAGTTTTTAAATCGTTAGGTTTCCAAGTTCTTAGATTTACAAATTCCTATGTTACCAAATGTTTAGGTTTCAAATCTCTAGATCCTCCAGACTAAGATCCCTTAACCCTTTGCATTCCACTGTCGACTGTGACTCGACATCACATTTCTCTTGGATCTTACAAATAATTCAGATAAATAGATTGGTTAAATATACATATTTTTATTTATTTACTGTTTATAATAAATGAAAAATGTATTTGTCACATACTTCACACTGTTGCAATACATTTTACTGAGAACACCTAACTTGATAAATTTTTTGTAAATTAAGGAGACGGTAGGTAAAGCAAATTGAGGAGTGCAAAGGGTTAATATCGTCCGGTATGATTTGGCTCAGTATCGTTCGGTAAGTTCGCGGGCGTGTACGCATAATGTTGTAATAAAAATCTGAGAAACTGTAGCAAGCAATTTTATACGTAATTATCAATGAATTTGGAATAAAATTCTTTTCACTTCTTGTCATTATACAAATTTGAATAAAGTATAAAATAAGCTTATGAAAATTTTGTTGTTACATCCTGTTCAATTTGTTAACATTCTGTTATTGTACAAAAAAAAAAAACATACAACTTATACTACTAGATTGTTTACGGTTCAACTATTAATGCATCCACTAATGGAATTGATGCTATTCTTAGTGAAACCGTTTGGATACCACTTCATGATCGTAAGAAGTAATTAAGTCGAAATTATGACATATCTGCTTCTACTTCCCTTAATAATCGAGTAAAGTAATATTCTTTTCTGAGAAGTACCACAGAATATGTAGAATGTTTTTAACCCATTTCATCTGTATATTTTTATAGTAAATCATGTTTATTTTAAAATTCCATTGTAGTTATTGAAAATCCTCAAAGAAGTGGATCGCACTCAATTTAAATTCTTTATTTAATTTTATCTCGATTTAAAACTTCGTTAATGGAGTTTTAGTATCAAAGATCTTTTGAATGAATTGTTCAGAATTATTCTAAAATAATTAGACGAGCAAATAGGTTTCATTCATGTATGTTACGTAAATTTATGTTTGAATGAAATAGAAATTATTTTATACTTTTTAGTGCATTTCGAAGTCGGCGTATTTTTTTCCTAAAATTATTTTATTGTACAGACACTATGCACTCACTGAATCGCTGAATCACTTCATGCTGTTCTGTTAAACAATTTTCGTGTTATATTGCTAAAATATGTACATTGAGTGATCGTTTCATGAACTACTTATCATTTCACACCCACGTTTTCAGCACCTTTCGTATTTCATCATAATCGTGGTTGTAATCGATATCGTTATAACAAAGTTAAAGAAAAAATTCTTCATTTAAACTAGCTACATATTAAAACATGGTTAACTTGTGAGCTCACGACTAAGTAAGTGCACAAGCACGTAATGAATATTCAAATTCAGTTTTGTCAAAATTATGGTCCAAATGAAGAACGTATATTCTAAATTTTAGATTTATTTTTTCATGTAAAATTACTTACTGTCCGGTCGTATCAGAATTTACAAAACACTCTGTAATCTGTAATGTTATAGCGCAGTCGACAAATTAGAAACCTAACTTGCGATTGGTGAAGCAGTAATTTATGGAAGATAAAGAAGTTTTGATCTAAATAATTCGATCGAATTAAGAAACGTTCAGTAAAATTTAAATATATTCTTTGTAATAGCAACATACGGTTCTGCCAATTACGAAGTTTTTTAATAGTTTAAGTTGCAATTTTATTATTATCATCCTTAAATATGTAACTTGGCAATTGTAAAAATATAAACTTTAACATTTATTATCTTTTATTTATCACTGAAATTACTCATTATCTTTGGTTAATTTGAAATAGATATCTTTGCTTCTTATTCACCATGTTTGCTTATTATAATGTGTTAATTAGTTTTCCTTTGGTTGTTCTTGAATTCTTGAATAAAACCATGTTTATCACTAAGTAAAATAGACATATGTCTAAGACGCACCGAAAAGTGGGAACCGCATAGAGATATTTATTATTATTTTATTTAAAAAGCTTTTTATAAGAGAATATTATTAATAAGTTGGTAGATATCAATTACTTTTTATATCATGTTTCTTTGCAATTTCAAATTGCACTAATATAAATTATCACAATGTAGATGTTTTTATGAGATCTCTGATTTTCATTTATTTGTCTATTTCCCAGATAATAAAAATACAATGTGAGAAACTTAAGGATTGACATTATGATTGTCTCACTAGTAAAGTCACAGTGAATAATTATTACTGTAACAAAAATTTGTTTAATATTTTTGCGAACCAACATTTGACATCATGCCGTACAAATGATCATGGCAAAACTGCAGGTGGTGTAATTGGGAGCTCTTCATCAGCAATCATATTTACCAGATATAGCATCTATTGACTTCCACAGTCTCCGCAATGTAAACAATTTCATGATGGGAAAGTCAGTAATTACCAACAAGGTGTTATCTTTTTAACTTAAATTATTGCCGAAGTGATCAGTATAGAATATAAATAGTATGAGTATACACTTTAATTGCAAATAAATGCTTGTTTGTCAAAAAAAATGAAATAAATTTACGTTCCATTTATCAAGCTTCATATTTAATGACCTAACAATTTAACATATTGTGTCTGTTACGATCACAATAATTAATAAGTTATTCATAATGTTTGTCATTGTGAATAATGATTTTAGAATATAAATGGAAAAATCTAATATTTGTTTTTCTGTCAGAAAAATCGAAATATTTAATGAGCATTAAAGAATTAATAAAATACAATCTGTGTATCGTTACATTTATAACTCTAATATTTTAGCATAAAAATTAACAAGGGACAATACAATGTAAATGAGTAGAGTAAAATGAATTTTTAATAATATCGCATTTATTTAAAAAAATAAGATTCATATGGAGATTTTTTAATCACATTAATATGTAAGGTCGCATAAAATTAATTTTTTTTTTAACGGGATTGTGGCATGGACCATCAATTAAAAAGCGACAAAGGTACTTGATTTGTTATTTAAAATGCAGTTGATACTTGAATTCAGCATAATTAAAGGGAAGAAGTGGTATGATCGTCAAAACAGAATAACTTGCATAAGAGATCAATACGCTAAATTGGTAACACGATGTATGTACTTTACTCATTAAGCATCAAATTATTTATAGAAGAAGATACATTCCATATTTTTAAGATATTTTTAACATTAAAGCCACTTAACGAAGAGTACTTTAAACACGGTACCGATTTAAAACCAAAGAAATTCTGATCGATTCAGTACACTAATTCTATTCTATATCTTTTCAAGACCGAAACAAACTTACGAACTATAATATATTTTTAAAATATACGCGTGACTTTAAGATAATCATATTAATTCAAACAAAAATGCAATATAGTGCAACTACGTATGATATTAACGCTAGATTTACAGAATCCGTTAGAATGCCGGATCATAAATCTCTAATTTTAAATAACATATTAAGATTTTGTAAAGATGTATGCCAACTTTCGTCAAGTTAAAGAATCAAAGTCATAGGCAATTCACATATCATCCCCAATTTATTTATTTTTTACTTTAGTTCAAATTTAAATATAAGTGACCATCAAAGATCCGTAAACCTAGTATTAAAAATACATTTTTACGGTAAAATTAGGACTTTTATTTTAACACTGGGTAACATTCTTTTAAGACTATTTTTATATAATTTGATATCATGTTTAGTTACTTTTAAACACACAACAAAATTATCAGTATTATTGTCGTAAGAGTCACAATTTGCTGTCACGTAAAAACATGTATGAGGAATCTTGAGGACACTTTAAAAACGAGAGTCTTTCGGGGCATACTCAGCGCGGCACAACTGACCTCACAGGCGGCAAACCAGGCCTTGCCATAAAACAAGCTGAAGGACCTCTAATGGGGTGTTTGACATGTTTCTGGAGAACGAAGGAACTTCGGAGGGAAGGAAAGCCTGTCCTGGTTCTACAGCTAAAGAGTGTACAAAAAATTATTTACAAAATATATACATATATTTGGGGGCTCGTCCTCGATTAAAAGAAAAGGATCCGAGAAGATTGAGTGGTTATTTGCATTGTTGGTGTGTGCAAAGAATCGGAACGAAACATGCCGACTAAAGAAGGAGGGCACACTGTGTCAGAATTGAAGGACTTGTTGCGAACTTTTGGGCTAAATACATCAGGAACTGTTACGAGATGCTCGTAATTAAAGTAATTTAGGAGTGGGTTTCGTGTTCAATTAAATCACAATATGTTGCGTTTTCCTGTTTTATTTATTACAGAGTTGCTAAGACTTTTTCCGGAAATTACAAGACGTGTTGCTAGCTATGTGTAAACTCGATATTGATTATTCGGAAACTGTGTGTCTCTGCACTGAAAACTACCGTTTAAAAAACCTTCGTTTTTCGTTAGGCCAACCCTTGACAAAGTGGGGTTAACCAATTACAGTAAACCTAAGTCCCGCCAAATCGTACGACCTCCCTCTTGTGCCCGAAGCACGCTTCCTTGAAGCGGGGGTACGATTTGACGGGGGTGCGTTTGCTGGTAAAGGTGGCAACGCAGCGGAATTTCCCCGGGCCTTAGGTCAGCTACGCGGCCAGCTGATGGCCACATGACCTCTCGATGAAGGCCCACGGGGAAACCCAGGGTTTATGACACTTAAGCGTTTTACTACTGAGACCGTTGGCAAAATTCTAACTACGGTCATGCTTTCACTAAAAATTCTAAAACGGTTTCCTCAAAAACAGTTCCGCTGTCGTCCATGTCATAAACCGTGCTAGCCGTTTGCACGTTAAAAAGCTATTTACAAAATTTACAGATTTTCAGCTAGCCGCTACAGTAATATTTATGGGTATTTTGTCAAGCCTTTCATTCTTGCAGTTTCAAACGGATATTTTAGACCACATGAACGTCTCCATAACTTGACGTTCCTAGCTATTGACAATAGCTTTCTAACAGGCCAGAAAAGCACATGTTTTATAACATCAATATATCTTTCTTTAAAGAAGTTGTTTCCATGGTCTTAAGCTGTGCACCCCTGCGGCGTGCAACGTTTACGAAAATCCTTGTATATCTGACGGGTCAAGACACTTTAACTCAGTCATTCAACAGTCTCGCAGTCTGTCCCATTACTTAGTTCTTTTCAAGGACCCAAATCACTTAACTGTTTGGGTCACCTTACTAACAAAACGTTATTTACAACTTCGGAATGAATGCTAAAAGTCAAACAATCTCATTCGCTGAACCATTCCACCAATCAGTAGTTTCCAAATAACAGTATGTCCTGATTGGCCTTTTTTGGTAACGCCTTCACGTTTTGAGTTTCCTCCATTGCTTTCTTTTCTGGCTTTTTAGAGGCGACTAGTCAGTCTTAGATTACCTTCCGTTGAAATACAACCAGTCTTAAACTACCTTTGGTTGAAGTATATTTAGTATTACCAAATCGCAATAACTATCAACTGCAACAACAAACAACAACCATTGCAACTAGTGAAATGATGAACTACATCCTTCATTGACTTGGTCACACCAGTGTGGAGGACTCTGAACCACTCTATAGATTCTATTTCAATAATAATTCTACAAACTATTCCAGTACTGTAACAGGTTATGGAAACGCCATGGGTCAACGAAGATTTACAACCTTCGACAAGAATTATAAAAAGTTAATATTTGACCTGACGCGCAACAGGAACTAAGACCGAGCTGTTAGTGCGGTTGCACGAACATGATCCGTCGGGCAGGTGGATGGATGCTTTAAATGAGGAGAGCGATCTACGCAATGAAGGTGTGTTCATCGCGGAAGAGGAAGAAGGAGCAGTTAGTGGGGTAAGTGCTCCTTTGTCAATGAGAAAAGATGAACTTGAAAGAAGTCGTTTAGAAATTGATCTGCGACGAGAAAAAGCGTTGATGGAGCGTGAGCTTGCAGTCACACAGCGTGAACTTCAGATGGTAAGAATGGAGCGTCCGAGCATTGCCGAAGAACAGCCAGCAGTGCGTAGCAGTCGAATAAAGGTAGCGATCGTTGCAGAGTTGCTAAAATTCTTTGACGGGAAGTCGGAAGATTTTCCAAGCTGGGCCAAGCAAATTCAGATGTTGCACGCAACGTATCGGCTTGAGGATGAAGAAGTGAAAGTTCTGATAGGAATGAGGCTGCAAGGAAAAGCTAGGGAATGGATGCAGTCTCGTCCAGAATTCGTTGAAATGAACGTTAAACAGCTGCTTGACCAGTTCAAAGAGATGTTTCACCATAGACCAAGCGTAGTTGCAGTGCGCCAGCAGTTCCAGGAGCGGACTTGGAAAAGGGGTGAGCCGTTTGATGAATATTTTTATGACAAAATTATAAAAGCAAACAAGGTGCCGGTGAAGGATCCAACAGAGCTTGTTGAGTATCTGGTCGAGGGGATTCCAGATCCTATGCTTCGGGACCAAGCAAGAATGCAATGTTTTGTCACTCCGGATGCATTATTGCGTGCGTTCGAGAGGCTTTCGCTGCCGTCAGGGAATCAGTAGCTGATGGCGTTCGAGTAAATCATCCAAAACCTGCGGCTGCAGCGATGGCAGGTACTTCAGGGGTTAAAAGAGTCGACGAATGGGCGCTAAGAAGATCATGAAGGGCCGCGACAAACAACTACCGTTGCGGATCAAAGGAAACCGTGGGTAGACATGGATTCGGAAATGAGCGATGAAGACAAGGTTGCGGAGGATGCAGCATCCGAGGGCGGATGCTAGTGCAGGAATGAGAGAGTGACTGAATGTCGGTAAAGAGTGTTATTAGAATGAATGTATTTTGTCAATTGTGAGTTACCGACGTGTTATTAGAATGAATGTATTTTGTCAATTGTGAGTTACCGACTTTTACCGACGTTTCGAAGCGTTTCGGAGCGAGCGGGCTCGATCAGGTTTTTTTGAAAAGCCAATCGAGAAAAAAGGAGGGTTGTTGATTAAAAACGAGTCGGGAAGGAGACATATTAGAGGAAAGTCGGAAAAAGTCGTAAAGTCGAAAAAAGTCATGAAGTCGGAAAAGGTCGTTAAGTCGTTAAGTATTTTAAAAAGTTTTGTTTGTTATCGTCAAAGTTAAAATTCTATTTGTATTAAATAATTAAAAAAAGGTTTGCTTTTTGCACAAAAGCCAAGTCAAAACGGTGTAAAAATCACTTCTGTCTTTAAAATTCCTACATATTGTAATACTAATTCTTACATTTTGTTTAGATATGGTAAAAAATGATTTAACGATCATCATGTTAACATATGAACAAACTTACGACTTATTGGTGCATTGATAGTTGGAACGTACAAACTAGTGATCCATATACATACTTATAAAGCGATTTCATGTATTTTCTATACAGTTATTCGCATTAACATTCAGGATGAGATAATTTATATACTTATACATATATTATTTTTCCAATAGCATAAATCATTTATTATTGTTTGAACATACAGGGTGTTCAATTACTGGTTTGCATAATTTTAAGGGGTGGTAGCTGGGGTGTTACTGAACAACTTTTTGCGAAAATGTTAACTAAGACTTAGTTTTTGAATTATTAACGAAAAACGCTAATCAATCAGAGCGCGAAAATAGCGCGCGCTCAAATGCGAGAACGATAGCTTCGAGCTTCACAGCTTGTACGGTCGAAACTCTTCAACATGAAGAATTCCAATTGTATTCGATTAGGAAATGAATTCCTACGTCATTAATTTTTGAATGATTGCACAACAGAGTAAGGATGCGGTTAATTAAATGAAAACTCTGGATTGTGGTAGTTGAATTGATGGTTTATTTGAATTTATTGAGCAAGGGAAAAAGCCCGAAGGCATAAAAAACCCTTGATTTTAATTGATGAAGGGAAAAAGCCCGAAGGCGTAAAAAACCCTTGAATTTAAGATTACAGACTTTGAGTTTTGTGAGTTGAGGTATGTGTGAGTGTGTCGCGTAATATGATGTAATATGTGCACAAAGGTTGGGCGCCCGTCAGCGATCGGTTCATCGCGTGACACCGGGTTTTTGGGAAACAGTTCCCCTTGGCGATTTTGAATCGCGATCGTGCGGAAACCAGGTTCCGTTGGAGTCTCCAGCTCGGGGAGACGTCCAGACATCGTCGTAAACGATGTCGAATGTGTGTTTGTGATCGGCAGGGCCCCGCGCTTAGTAGTAACGCGAACCGCGAATCGTCGTCGTCGCGAGAAAAAGAGATTCGGTAAAACTTTGTCACCCGGTACGCGTCGCGGTTGTTCGACCGATCGCGACCGTAGACCCGTCACAACTGTCTTTGTTTTCGTTACTGAGGCGAGGACGTCGCGTCCCGTTCCTCCGAGCGTTTCGATATTGTTTTACGACGATTTCGATTTTACTCTCCGACATCCTCCCCCCGTTGCGAGTAATGCGAGCAATAAATCGTTAATTTAGCGACGTGTAATGTGTAGCGTGTAATGTGTAATTACATGATATGTTTAAGAGGCGACTTAATCGCGCTCATGTGGTATTCGGTAAGGGACACAACAGTGTCGCATTTCGTTGAAACGTGCCAGAGGCTGTTCGCACAGTAGCAACTCGGACTGCACCGTCGTTTCCAGGATGAACGTCCATGATCCGACCCAACTGCCACCGCATACAAGGCTGATTTTTATCCATGATGATGACCATGTCATTAGGTTTTAAATTGACGTCCGGCTTTAGCCATTTTTTGGCGCTTCTGAAGCTCATTCAAATACTCAAGGTACCATCGTCTCCAAAAGTTTTGACGAGTCCTGGTGACAAGGCGCCAGGTAGATAGACGATTTTCTGGAACAGTTGAATAATCGTTTTCGGGTAACATGGTGAAAGGACGACCAATCAAAATATGCGCAGGTGTCAGAGCAATTGGATCATTGGGATCCGACGAAATCGGGCACAAAGGCCTAGAATTTAATATGGCTTCGATCTCAATAGCGAGCGTGGTGAGCTCTTCGTAGGTGAACATCAGATCTCCGACTACGCGTTTGAGATGATGTTTAAACGACTTTACAGCCGCTTCCCATACGCCCCCGAAATGAGGTGATAAAGGCGGGTTGAAATGCCAAGTTATTCGTTTGCTCATTGAGTAATGATTGATTTGTTCTTTAAATCCGTCAGATTGTAGCAATGCGTAGGCCTCGCGTAATTGATTGTTGGCACCTACAAAATTCGTACCGTTGTCTGAATAAATATTAGATGGAACGCCTCTGCGGCCTATGAACCGTCTTAACGTGCCTAGGAAACTTTCGGTTGACAAATCGGATACGATCTCAATATGGATAGCCTTGATAGACATGCATATGAAAATACAACCGTACGCTTTGAGGCGTACTTTGTTTCGTTTCTCCTTTTCTTTAATAAAAAATGGACCGCAAAAATCGATTCCCACGTTCGTGAAGACTGCGACTCCCTCAACTCGCGATTTTGGCAAATCTGCCATTTTAGGCTGATTCGCGGTAGGCCGAAAACGAAAGCAACGTAAACACCGTCTGACGACTTTTCGTACCTGATTTCTTCCATCTAATAACCAGAAACGCTGTCGCAACGTATATAGCGTATTTTGAATTCCCGCATGGAAAGTCCTCTCATGGGTTTCGCGAATGATAAGATCAGTAACATGATGGCGAGATGGCATCAATATCGGGTGCTTTTGTGCAAAACTAATCTCTGCGTTTTTCAAACGTCCACCGACACGCAACAAGCCGTTTTCGTCGATAAATGGATTTAGATTGGCTAATCGAGAATTTTTTGTGTCATCTATCCTTTTTAATTGGTTAATTTCGTTGTGAAATTGTTCGAATTGTATTGTTTTTATAATCTGTCGCTCTGCTTCCGCGACCTCCTGCACGCACAAATCGCCTTTATACGGATTTGCGCGGCGCATTCGGCGGCAATAAGCAACGACTCGTACCAATCTCGCGTATGATGAAAAATTTGCAAAGATATCTGTCCTAACGCTTGACGCTAAACACACGTTTTTCTTTAAACCAGGTAGTTCGGCGACTGGCGTGCATGCGTTTAAAGGCCAAAGATGCTCAGGCTGCTGAAGCCACGGTGGACCTCCGAACCACAATTTGTTTTTCATGAATTCGGAAGGCAATTGGCCTCGTGATAAAGCATCGGCCGGATTTTGCTCGGTGCTTATGTGACGCCATTCTATGTCGCGACCGATACCCTGAATTTCAGCAACGCGGTTGGCTTCAAAAGTTTTTAAAGCTTGCGGCAATTTTTTAAGCCAATGCAACACGATCGTAGAGTCTGACCAAAAGATGATTTTATCGATATTGAAATTAAAGGCCGACCGCGATTCTTGGTAAAGTCGAGCGAGAGTCAAAGCGGAGCATAATTCTAACCTGGGAATTGTTGTCGATTTCAGCGGAGCCACTCTCGATTTCGCGCATGCTAGGCGAATCAACACGCGTTTGTCACTATTGTAGGAGCGCAAATATAGGCACGCACCGTACCCGACTTTACTTGCATCGCAGAAGCTGTGTAATTGAATATTTACCGGGTCATCAAGAAGGAGACGCCGATCGATGGACAATTCGCGAATTAACGGAAGTTGATCACTGAAAGAAAACCAAACCGTGTGCAATGCATTAGGAACGGATTCGTCCCAATCGATTTTAGTCTTCCAGCACATTTGCATGATTGTTTTTGCGGTAAGTAATATCGGTCCCAGTAATCCGAGAGGGTCAAAAATCTTGGCTATTTCTGAAAGAATTGTTCGTTTCGTGACCTTGGACGTCCTTTCGATTGGTTTAACCGTATAACAGATTTTATCGAGTCGCGAATTCCACACGGTCCCAAGGGTTTTCAACACAGGATTTTTCTCGACGGCGTGATCCGAACCGAGTATTTTCTCATGTATGTTATCAAGCGCGTGATTATGATTTGAAGCCCATTGCCTGATGTTGAAATGACCACGGTTTAAAAGTGCAATTATTTCGTCGCGAATTCTCAATATTTCCGGTAGGGAATTTGCTCCGGTTAATAGATCATCCACGTAAAGATCACGCTTCAAAATTTGAGACGCAAGAGGGAAATCCGTGCTTTCATCGTCTGCAAGCTGGTTTATGGTTCTGATCGCGAGAAAGGGGGCAGACGAGACGCCAAACGTTACGGTGTTTAATTGAAAAACGGCAATTTCACCCTCGTTATACCAAAAAACCCGTTGAAATTTGCGATCGCTTGGATGGATTAGTATCTGTCTGTACATTTTTTCTA
Organism: Megachile leachella; assembly: GCA_963576845.1. Taxonomy (NCBI): domain Eukaryota; kingdom Metazoa; phylum Arthropoda; class Insecta; order Hymenoptera; family Megachilidae; genus Megachile; species Megachile leachella. The sequence continues at coordinate 13,449,016 of OY756256.1, read as the reverse complement.
TATCTGCCGTAAGCACGAAGGCATGCATGCGAAATTTCAAAAGATGTTCGAACAACTTCTCCTGAATCGTTGGGCCGACGATTAACTTATCGTTCAACGAGAAGCCCTTGTCTGATTTAGCAGACGCATCGAAAACAACCCGTAGCTTCGTTGTGGTACTTGTGTTTTTAATAACGGCATGATGGGGTAAATAATATCCGTCGTCTTTTTCGTCTGTGATTAACGACATGTGATTTAACTCTATATATTCATTCATGACCTTTTTATAATCTAAATCAAGCACCGGGTTAGATTTTAATTTTCTTTCCAACGCGTGAAATCGACGAAGCGCGCGTGACCGTGAACCGTCAAAGTTTTGATCGCGATCGCGGAATGGCAATCGAACTACGTATCGCCCTGATGGCTCACGCGTCGTGGTTTGAGCATAAAATGCTTCACATATGGACTCCTCCGCTAGTTTCGACTCTTTCGTACTAATATTGTCTTCTATCGCCCAGAATTTCGCGATTTGTTCGGTTAATTCGCTTAAATTGCACGTCACCCTTCCTGTTCCAAGAATTCCCTTCGCGCCGCCCACTACAACCCAACCGAGTTGTGTCTTTTGCATCAAAATTTCACAATCATCTCTCGATACATTTATTTGACCGATCGATAGTAAAGACGTTGTGGCACCGGCCCCTATTAACATATCGGCGGTTCTTGGCAGATGGAATTCTGGATCAGCTAAACGGATATGCGAAGGAATGTTGAGCGATTCGCGAGGAAAAATTTCATCCGGTATCCTGTCCGCAATTTTAGTCACTGTCAGAAATGTTAATGTTTTTTCAAAATCGTTGTGTAGAGACCGAAAAGAGATGTCGAGCGTTTTTTTGGAAATTGCGGTCATCCCGCTAATCGCGCCGATCGGAATGCAGCATGATCGCGTAGGCACATTTAAACTCTTTGCGAATTCTTCTGTTACAAAGTGCGCCGTCGCGCAAGTATCTAAAAGTGCACGAGCTCTTACAAATTCGTTCTTTGAATTTCGTACTCTGACAATAGCGCTCATTATCAACTGTGACCGCGGTGTACACGAGACGGTCGAAAGCGAGATGACTGATAGTCAGCTTTTATTGCGTTCCGGAATTTGTGCCTTACTCGAATCAAGAGATACATTCGTCACGGAATCGTTATTCGTATTCGGTGCTTGGACCTTGAAGTTGTGTAGCATTGAGTGATGAAATAAGCTGCAATGTTTGCAGTGCATAGATTTACACACCCCTTTATGTACTCTAAGGCAGTTCCGACACAATTTATTTTTCTTTACTACCTCCCATCGTTGCGCGATAGATAACGTCCCAAACGCCGGGCAGCTATACAAACGGTGTGCCGACTGTTTACATTGAACGCAATTATTGCCAGCGGAAGTGAGGAACGCTCGGGTTCCGAATTGTTCTTTACGGATCTTCTTGGAACGTACATCAATATTTGAATTCGATCGCTTGAAACCGCTTTCGTTACTTTTACGCGCCTGTTCTTCTTCGTGGGCAAGAATTTTAAACGCGGTTTCCGAAATAAATTTGAAAATTTGATCGAGGGTAGGCAAAGTGTCTGAATTAAAAGTATCTTCCCACTTGTCACGCGTCTCGCTCGGTAAAGCTCTCTCGATTATACGAACCACTAAATTTTCGTCGACTTGAACGTCTAGTGTCTTTAACACGTTTATGTGTTGCCGCACGTCGTCGATAAGCTTTGATAAACCCTTGTACGTAGGTTTGGTTTGTTTCGGTAAATCGAGAATGGAATCAAAATGTTTGTGGACGATTACGCGTTTTCTTTCGTAATTTTCTTTGAGAAGTTCCCACGCGAGTCTATAATTTTCTGCGCTAACGTCAAGAACCGAAATCTTATTAAGTGCTTCTCCTCTCAGCGAGTCTCTTAGATAAATAAATTTCTCTAAATCTGATATATCCGGACGCGCGTCGATCATTGACAGAAACGAGTTTCTATAGGACAGCCAATTTTGTATAGTTCCGTCGAATTTAGGTACTTCAGTAACCGGTAATTTAGCGCGCCGTTGTTTTTCGATCATCGTCGAGCTCGCGAAGCTCGTATTCTCGACTTGTACCGTCGGCGGTCTCGCATCATTCATGTTCGCTACAAGACGCGCGATCTCATAATATTTATCGCTGATCTCCTCTATCTCGTTCAATATTTCGTTTTCCGGTTCGAGTATAGCTAATTCGTCATGCAGCTCCTCGTAGGCTCGAAATAATTCCGTAAGTCGATCAAATCGCAATTTAAGACCGACTTTATCGAATCGACCTTGTGTGTGCGCATTTTGCCACGACGTTAGCCTCGCTTTAAGCGTTGTACGCTTTTGGGCGATGAATTTGACTCGACTCATGATCAACTGTATACTCAATGTACCGAATGAAATAAACTGTACCGCCCGAGATTTATACTGCACTCGTGAAACGGGACAAGTTCAAAACACTCTAATTATAGATATATATAAACGTGTAACTTAATGCAAAAATGGAAGAAAAACACCTTAAACTAAGTTTTATGATATTGTGTATGCGTCGGGGAATATTCCACCGACCGGTGAACAAAGGAATTCGGGGAAACGGCGTCGCCGTTCGGCAACGTTGAACAGTCGAATAGCGGGTTAATTCGTTGTTCGGCAATCAATGTCGCACGATTGGCATGACCATTACGTATTACGAAATAAAGTATTCTTATGCTAAGCAAATTACTGATTTTCTTTGCGTTTGAACCCGACCTGCTCTACTACAGCTTATCTATCGTAAATCTAAACGAAATAAACAAGAAATTGAACTTGAAGAAATGCGCGTTAATCGTGATAACTTAAATAGTATTTCTAAGGGACGAGAAATATTAACTGTCGACGCAGAGCAAACGAATAACTGACACTCTCTTATTAATTCTACAATAGCACTTGTAATCGACGATGTGTTGCTTATGAGATGTTCAAATTCTACTCGCCAATTATATGTTTTTGAAGTACTTATCTTTTATGTATCCGGCCACTTCTTCCTTGATCGGCAGCAGTGGGTCGGGGAAGTTCTCCTTTGGCGGAAACGAGGTGTTCCTTGAATGATCCTTCCTCAAGACTGGATCAATGATGATTGTGTGGACACACTCACTTTTATGAAAATCGTTTGGAAAATCGAATTCACACAGAACTAGCACGTGCTCGTACAGCGGTCTGCGAGAGAATGCGAGAACGTGCGACGGTGCGAAACCGTCGTTTGTTTTTTTTTTTTTTTTTTTTAACGGATCGGACGCTGCGTTGTTGCTACGTCGCGCTATATTCTGTCTTCAAGACACACACACACATAGACCTCACAGGAGGCACCAAAATGTACGGTCGAAACTCTTCAACATGAAGAATTCCAATTGTATTCGATTAGGAAATGAATTCCTACGTCATTAATTTTTGAATGATTGCACAACAGAGTAAGGATGCGGTTAATTAAATGAAAACTCTGGATTGTGGTAGTTGAATTGATGGTTTATTTGAATTTATTGAGCAAGGGAAAAAGCCCGAAGGCATAAAAAACCCTTGATTTTAATTGATGAAGGGAAAAAGCCCGAAGGCGTAAAAAACCCTTGAATTTAAGATTACAGACTTTGAGTTTTGTGAGTTGAGGTATGTGTGAGTGTGTCGCGTAATATGATGTAATATGTGCACAAAGGTTGGGCGCCCGTCAGCGATCGGTTCATCGCGTGACACCGGGTTTTTGGGAAACAGTTCCCCTTGGCGATTTTGAATCGCGATCGTGCGGAAACCAGGTTCCGTTGGAGTCTCCAGCTCGGGGAGACGTCCAGACATCGTCGTAAACGATGTCGAATGTGTGTTTGTGATCGGCAGGGCCCCGCGCTTAGTAGTAACGCGAACCGCGAATCGTCGTCGTCGCGAGAAAAAGAGATTCGGTAAAACTTTGTCACCCGGTACGCGTCGCGGTTGTTCGACCGATCGCGACCGTAGACCCGTCACAACTGTCTTTGTTTTCGTTACTGAGGCGAGGACGTCGCGTCCCGTTCCTCCGAGCGTTTCGATATTGTTTTACGACGATTTCGATTTTACTCTCCGACACAGCTGAATGTGATCGTGAACAAGTACGTTGCCACCATGACCGTGTAATTGTTAACAGAAAGCCACTGCGTCAAAATAAAATCACATGATGAATAAAACAATCAAGAATAGGAACGTGTTATGCATTATTTACAGGTAAGAGATAAACCGCTCATTTTTTGTTAACATAAAATGGAATTTGTTCCATACTTATAATCGTTATTTAGAAAGGTATATAAATCTATAAAAGAAATCTATAAAAATACTGGTTCATTTTTTAAAAAGTAAAAGTAAAACAAAGAAAACCGTTTGTAAATATAGTATAAAAAAAAAAAATAATTAATTTTTAATAAGAATTTCAATGAAATTATACATCTTTGACAACTTTCATATATATATATATAAATACTGAATTTTAATCAAGATTTACATTTTGAAATACATAAGATGAGTGGAAGCATTACAGGATAGAAATTCTCCATGTTTTTATATTTTGGTTAATAGAATCAACTACGATTTACGTTCAGAATTTCAATTATTTTCACCGTAGATTACTTATAAATACAAATATTATCGATTTTATTAATTAATGAGTCGCTACGTCGATTACATACAATAGATTTTTCTCTATTCTTTGAAGAAACGCACGTTACCGGTACTCGTTCAAAAAACAAACGCCGCTGGACACCTCGAAAGTTCGAGACGTCTAATGTTTCGACTATTTCGAAATACAGTGAGTCACAAAATTATTGGCACAGGGATATATTTAGAAAAAAGGCGTCAAACAAAGGGTTTGCAAAAGTATTTTTATTATTTTTTCTTTCATAACATGTTCTTTACACTCTAAGCTAACTGAGCAATACAAAAGAATAACAATATTTATTGTAAACAAAAGAAAATAACAATTCATAACACAATGTGTACATTTTCGAGGTCACAAAATTATTGGCACAGTCTGCATTCAATAAGTCCAGTTGAATATCATGAGCTTCAAATGCTTTTGTTTTCCATAAGAACATTGTAACATTGCTTAGTGTATCCTTGACTCGCAAAGAGCGACGCTGAATTGTAAGAATTTACAGTAAAAACAATTTTTACGAAAGTTTGTATTATAATGGTTAATAAAGGTAGAGAAACAAGTGTAGAAGTTAGAAATATTATAATTTCGCATTGGAAGAATGGGAAATCATATAGAGAAATAAGTAAAATTCTAGGAAGAAGCTATAGTACAGTAAGAAATATTATTAAAAAATATGAAAGGGAAGGAAAAATAGAAAATAAGTATGGACGTGGTAGAAAGAGAAGCTTAAACACATCAGAAGAACGTTTTATTGTAAGAAAAGTAAAAGAAGATCCGAAAACAAGTGCTCCCGGAATTACTGCAATGTTGGAAAATTTTTGTGGAAAAACAGTTTCTAATGAAACAGTACGAAGAGTACTTAGAAGACACTCTTATAATGGTCGTATCGCCAGACGAAAAGCACTAGTTAGTGCTATTAATAGAAAAAAACGATTAGATTTTGCCAAAAAATACATATTGAAAACTTCTGACTTTTGGTATAATGTAATTTTTTGTGACGAATCTAAATTTAATATCTGGGGATCAGATGGTCGTTCAACAGTATGGAGAAAACCAAATGAAGAATTGAAGCCTAGAAATTTGCAACCAACTGTGAAGCATTCAAAGTGAACGACTCATACGTAAAATACAGGCCTCAACATAAATGATTCATTCGTTTTGAAAAGGCTATATCATCAAAAGTATTACACGTACACACATGAAAGATATATGAAAGAATCACAAATTCACCAAGTTTATATACTTTCTACAAATGTCAATATGTATTTAGGGATTATAATGAAACTGAATATTTCTTTTGTTTTCACAACATTATGGTACTCTTGCGCAAATATGAGATTACAATGCAGCATATTATGTTAATAAAATATAATACAATATAATATAATATCGCAGAATATAGTGTCATGAAATATACTGTAAGTATTAATCTACATAGTTTTTGCAATAATAATATTTGTTAGAAAAGTGAATAAAACATAAGTTTTCCTTAAACAAATTCAGCCGCAAATAATAACATTTATTGTAAACTTTTTCAATCGGTAATTGTGAATATACTATCTATATTTTAAATATATAAAATATATATTTTGTAAAATGGTTTGCACAGTCAAATTTGCCACTATAATATAACAAATTTTCATATACAACGTTTTTTTGTGTTACAAAGTGATTTCAATATATTAAGAAGAAAACGTTTTCCATCCCTAATTTTTGTTTCGACTACTAAAATAGAGATTGCCAATAAAAAATATGGTCAATTATTTTCTCGAAAATATTTAATTGTAAATTATAATTAATTATAATTAATTTTAAATTTCGTTAAAATCGGTTATTAATACTTTGAAACCTTCCTTGTATTTCTGTAGCAAGGAGTAAAAAATATTTTGTCTTTCTAATATCTCCATAAAAATAAATCCAAAGTATTCAAATCAGGGGTTCAAGGAGGAAATGTAAACAGTCTCTTACGTATATCCAACTTACATTAGATCAAAAAGCAGGTTTAATTTCTTTCTCATATAACGTACGTATAAGATAGGAACCCATGATACCTGCAATATAATGATAATCATTCTATCAAAGGCATATCTACTAACAAGGAAAGGCACGCAAGTGTCCCCCTCCGATTTTGATGAAACTTCGTAGGTTTGTTAAGCAGGCAAAAATAAGGGACACGTATTTTTTTTTATCGGCTGAGACGCAGGTTTAAGGGGTGAAACGAGCCCTTAAAGTTTCGACCCCTTTTGGCTATTTCGAAAACCATACGAGATACATTAAAACTTCTAATAGGAAAGTTGTATGGTTTCTTACGTATAATAACAGGATGTTAACGGATTTTGCAATATACAATTTGTTTATAACAAAAAAATATTTCATAACCTTATTTTACAATTTATTCAAATTTGTATAATGACAAAAAGTGTAGAGAATTTTATTACAAATCCATTGGTATATATATATACGATATTGCCTCCTACAATTCCTCTAATTTTTATCATAAAGGTTACGCGCGCGCGCCCACTGACGCTCTTACTATACTAAATTGGATGAAGTCGGACGATATTACACTATCAGTCAACATTATTTATAAGCATAAATGAGAAACAAATACATTTGCGTGATAATTAACATTTATTGTTAAAGTACACAGGTATTATATATGTTAATTTTATTAGGTAACGAATAGATTAAATAAATTAAGGACCATAATTCACGGGAATGGCGGTATTGCTCGAAGAAATGATTCAAACGGTTTTCGATGCACCATGCACATGAAATAATTGCTACATCACGACATATGTGGCATAGTGGTTCATTATATGATGCATAGCAAAATACGGAATTTTGAAAATGAGGTGGTCTTGACGATATGTATCCATTTTATGGCATGGAGTATTTGAATTTCGATTACAGCAGACCATATTCAAGGCGATGAATATTTTTGTTATGGTATCGACATTCGCAAAACTTGCAAAAGAAAATTTTTAAACCTGGTTAACAAAAGTTTATTCTCCAAATATAAATAACAAAACAGCTTTATTATTAGATTCTTGGAGCGCACATTGTTGTCGTAGGGTTCACGAAGCTATGCCGATAATTAAAGAAGTAACGTTATTTATGATTCTAACTGCAACTACAAAATATTTACAATTATTATACGTGTGCGGATTTCACGTATGGAAAAATTTTGTTCGTCGCATTTCGAACATAGTTGTTATATTGCAACATGACATTAATCTCCACACACGAAATAGCATTCTAAAACTGTAGTTGTAATGACTTCTTCATAATCAGTTTTCTTCACCGCAATTTGAAAATTTTATTAAGTGTTCATGACATAAAAGTAGATACATATCATCAAGACCATCTCATTTTTCAAATGCAGTAGAATTTTGCTACGCATCACATAATGAACCACTATGCCATATACATATGCGATGACGTAGCAATTATTACATATACTTAATGTTGGAAACCGTTGTATTTGAAACATTTTTTCGAAGAATACCATTATTTCCACGATTATGTTCCCTGATTTATTCAAACTATTCATTACCTATAAAATTGACACATACATAGAATTCCTATGTACTTTAACAATAAATGTTTTGTAATACAAATTTAATAAAATTAACAGTTATGTATAACGCAAATATAATTGTTTTTTACTTATGCTTAAAAATGACGTTGACAGGTAATGTAATATCGTCCGACTTCATCCAATTTAGTATAGTAAGAGCGTCAGTGGGCGCGCGCGCGTAACCTTTATGATAAAAATTAGAGGAATTGTAGGAGGCAATATCGTATATATATATACCAATGGATTTGTAATAAAATTCTTTACACTTTTTGTCATTATACAAATTTGAATAAATTGTAAAATAAGGTTATGAAATATTTTTTTGTTATAAACAAATTGTATATTGCAAAATCCGTTAACATCCTGTTATTATACGTAAGAAACCATACAACTTTCCTATTAGAAGTTTTAATGTATCTCGTATGGTTTTCGAAATAGCCAAAAGGGGTCGAAACTTTAAGGGCTCGTTTCACCCCTTAAACCTGCGTCTCAGCCGATAAAAAAAAATACGTGTCCCTTATTTTTGCCTGCTTAACAAACCTACGAAGTTTCATCAAAATCGGAGGGGGACACTTGCGTGCCTTTCCTTGTAAGAAAGAGTATTTGGAAGAAATTAAAATTAGTAACATCTCAAAGCCAATTTGGGAATATTATTGGGCTAAGAAGGTAATCTTTCATAATTCGTATTTAACATAAACATCAACACAAAATTCGGTCAATCAATAGCAAACATAGAAAACCCTAATTTCTCAGTCGAACAGTTATTTATAGAAGAGAAATCTCACATGACCTTCATAGGCCGTAGCAATCGAGGAATTGGCGCGTGAGGAGGTCGACCCAAAAAGTAAAAAAAAATCACTTGGTCGCCCCACCTATCCGAACCTTGAACATTTCCCGCGTGACATATCGGCAAATAAGAAAAATATTAATAATTACAACTACACCATGCAGTTCGTATTATCTCACACCCTCTTCCGGCTATCATTATTCTTTGCCTAATCGGTATGCGTGACCGCTCGCACCAATTGTTCCTACCACCTAAAAGAGATGCGAATCTAAGCGTCCTTTTTCTATTTTCACTATTGTTTATTTTATTTTATACAGGGTCTTTTATTGTACAAAATTTCCCTAAAGTCTAAGCCCACCCTTATGTTTCGGAAATGGCTTTAAATATGTAGGAATATATCACAAAAATTTTAAGATATTAAGATGCACATAAGACGGCGGCAATAATTTAATAACGAGAAAAATGACTAAAAATCGTTTACTATCTTTACGGATGAATGTATTGACCTGCAGTAGATGTTTCTATAAACTATTCCGATACAAATTTCTTCATTGTAATCGACTCTCTCAGCACTTTATTCTTGCAAAAATAAACCACATCTTAATAAATAAAATAAAATACTAAATAATCTAAATAAAATACATCTTAGAAATAAGAAGAAAAGTTTTTGAACTCTACACAAAAATCATACACAACAGAAAAATCAAATTCTGTTGGGTACCGCATTAATATCCACAGTAACGAATTTGTAAATAAATTAGTGAAAAATGTAACAAAAGGAGCACCTACTATCTCTCCTGGAATATCTTTCATTGATCTCAAAGAAATACTCAAAGCCTTAGCAATTAAAGGGATCTAAGACTCACCAAATAAGGATTAATTAAAATTGACTATTTCCTACGTTTTCAGAACACAAATTATAAACCATGGTATGTTGACAAAAATCTGGAACGGGAAATTTAAACAACAATGAACAGAGGTAATTACAATCTCGTCTTGTGCCTACTCGAATTGGCAGTACAACCAGTCGCAAGTGTTAATGTAAATACGAAAGACAGAACTATGGTGAAGAAAAAAGAAAGGTATATTAAAAATGACGACTCGGTAAGTTCTGTTTCTCAACACAATTTTTATTCTATATTTCGTATGTGAAATAAATCCCCTTCCCACTGATTAATTGACTGACGTATACAAATTCACAAGCCGAACGGTGTGAGATACGACATTTTTCCGTAAAAGTATAGATAGAGAAAAAAAATGAAGAAAATGGAAAAACCTAGAAAATCTAGAAAAAATTCGGAAAGGTAGAGACACGACGCAAAAAAGTCGTAAAAATAATGCAACCAAGCGTGCTAGTTGATAATCACAAAACCGTTATCAGAAAATGACATAGAATGAAATACTCTCTGCCACTGTCAAATAGCGCCATACTTTGGAAACCCATAGAAGAAATATATAATGACATTCACTCGTTCGTGAAAAGCTGCAAACTATCTGTATAAGTCATTGTACATTTTTGAAAATTTCTTACATAATACAAAATAATCTTGTTATGAATAACCTATGTTATGAACCCTTGTTATGAATAAAATATTGTAATTCCTTATATAATATAAAATAATCTTGGAAAAGATTGAAAATGCTGGAAAAAATTTCATAACGCTCATTCAAACATTCAATTAACGAAAAAACGCTGTTGATGATTTAATTGTGAAGAAAATTATGAAGACTTAAAATCTTTTGTTACGTATATGCAGTTTCGTCCATAAATAAAACACAAAATATGAAATTCATATTTGGAGAACATTTTAGAAGTTGTCATTGTAAAATTCTATTGTCGCTTGGTGGATGAGTGGAGTGAATGCACGATCTCGTTGGACATGGTATAAATAGGGTAACTACTCGTAAAGTGTTCTCCAGACAAGAGTAGTGCCGATTTATACGTCATCAAATGTTCTTTTTACGTCGGTTCCGTGATCTGCAATTCTGAAAATACAATTAAAAATAGACGGATCTCGGAATAGATTCCTTATTTACAATAAGGAAAATTCATATAAAGACAGTTAATTTGGTAGCCATTTTTGACTGTTTACAATTTTACAATTCATTTTATATTATTTTATATAATTTTTTGTACATCAACTGCATACAGAATATGTTATTTGAAGTTATAGTGTAAAATTGTTTGGGGTCAGTTTGGATCGTTATTATTCTTTTTACTACTTTATCAAATGGACTCTTATAAGTATTATAAATGCATATAAATATTTTAAGATATAAAGTCACAGAAAGATAATAATTAAATAAAGCGACATTTTTTATCTGTATTAACAAGTTGACTATCAAGTTGAAACAGTTGGAAATTTTATTACATAGTCATTTTTATTTGACCAATCGCACCAAATATTTTTACAATATTTTATTATATTTATTTTTCATAATTCCAAATAATTAATATTCCAACTAGGCTAATCAACAAATTATTAATAATACGGGCGATGAACTCGTATACAAATTTAAGTATCACTCATATATGGTTAAAGTGATAAACAAGAATATAAATTTTTTCAAATATTGACAAGCTAATTTCTAATATTTTATGGTATCACCATTACATTTTATTGTTTGACATATTTTATTAAGTATTGAATTAACAAGAGCTTTTAATTATTGTTGCATATTTTGCTACAATCTGTTTGTTTTGAAATTTAAATTCGTTAATACCGTTGATAATTATTAATCCTGTGTACTCGTAAGTCGCGTCTAACTCGATATTATAAATAGATTGGTTGAATATTGTATTTGTTACATACTTCGCACTCTTGCAATACTTTTAATCGAGAACCCCTTTTTTGATCTATTTTGTAAATTAAAGAGTTAGTAGATAAAAGAAATTAAGGAGTACAAAGTGTTAATATGCGAATACTCGAAAATAGTAATATTCAGTTTCCTTGGGAATGAACCCTCGTAAGAAAAAATGTTATTGTATATTTTTAACCGATTATTTCATGTAAATTCATATTTTCGGAAATACCCTGTATACACAGATATTCTCCAAATATTTTTCGTTACTTCCAAGATCTAAAATTAGTCAATTTTTACTATAGTTCCTCGATAAATACCTAAAAAAGAATATATTAAATGATTTGAAGCTACAAAATTCTGGGTATTCAACGTCCAATAGAGAAATTCCAGGTCTCGTTCAGTGACGTCATACAGTCTTTGACGTAAATGCTTCGTTGGTGGTGATTGAAGAGAAGCTGACAACACTTTGGCCACTCGAGACGAGTTCGATTTTTTAAACGTTCCTTCCCGCGCTCTTCTTCGAGTGAGTCAAATATAGATCTTTAAATTCGATAGTACGATGGTCTTGTCCTGATAATCTCTTTTTGTTATCGAGGGATTTTAATATGACACTAAAAAATTAAAAAATAAAAAGAACCCTCAATAAATCGATAAAGTTATCTTAAGATTCTACCAATTTTAGTGGACCTTGTTTAAGGAAACGATATAAATATTTGAACTTTTTATTTGTATCGAATATTTTTGTATATTTATTCTTCTTAAAATTAAACGGAGAAGCTTTGAATTTTATTACTTCCAGATTTAGAAAGTCTCTCAATTAATTATCATCTAACATTGATGTAATTTTGATGTAATAGTTCAAGTTGAATAAATTTCTTTGAGACCGATAAATATATGTATAAACAATGATTAGCTCGAAAAAAATTGAAATATATAATTTATGTGTTTCATGATGCTAAGTTAAAGTATATCATTTTCTTAAGAAGTCAACTGTTTAAAGAATATATTAAAAGTTACTACAAGTATATATTTAAAAAAATAAATCACAATTTTCAATTGTACTCTTGCAAAAACTATTATTAAATTTAAAACGTATTTTAATTCCCCATGCTAAATTATATTTCTAAGCTTTATGTGCTTGATTTAAAGATTTCTGTTACCTTTTTGCACATAGCTGTTAATTAATTATAAGAAAATAGTGAATGACACAATTGGTGACAAATAAGATAGCTGAAATTTTTATACTAACAGGTTAGTCGTCACTAGCAAAGAAAAGTAATTGGAAACTGTATTAAACTTTAAAGATCTCCCGGTTCTTCAAAAAAGGTCAACAACCGTACTTCTTTTTCGCTAATAAGGAAACTTTATCTGAAGTTAAAATTGCTCGTTTGAAATAAAGAACAGGCAACACCTACAGACCGTTGCGGAACAAGTAAAAAAAAATGAATTGTACTAAAAGTGGCGTGATAGGGATACTTTACGCTTCTGAAAATACCGCAGACATCATCCTCCTGTCGAAACTTGTGGTAACGAACCATCGAGAGCAGCTTCTTTTTACTTCTACAATCAGGTCATTGGGCCTGCAACACCACTGGGAATAGTAGAATGCCGCGAACCACTCGAACCGCTCCTTCAGCAATCCATTTCTCGCCTCTTTCCTTTCTAACAGCAGCCAGCTCCAATATCGACGTCAGTATGTACTACGGAAAATGTCGTCACAAGGCGCATCGAAATATGTATACATAATCGGATGGAACGTGTGTAATTCCGCCCTTTTTACTGTTATAAAAATCAACATATTTCTTCTGTATTCAAATTTCAGCAAAATATTAGTCTATCTTTATAGCAATACTTCAATTAGCAAACAAATTTTGTCCTTTTTACATGCTTTTCTTTAACTTGACATATTTCATCCGTGTAGTGCAGGGATCGGCAACCTGCGGCTCGCGAGCCACATACAGCTCTTTAGATGTAAAGCTGCGGCTCTTCAGTTCCATACGCAAATATTATTTATTTTATCAAAAAAAATTCATTATCTAATATTGCCAAGCGCTGGAATCGCAACGCATCGAATTACCACGCGCTGGAATTCCAACGCATCGAATTACCAAGCGCTGGAATTCCATCGCATCTAATTACCACGCGCTGGAATTGCAATGCATTGAATTACCACGCGCTGGAATCGCACCGCGTCGAATTACCACGCGCTGGAATTGCAATGCATTAAATTACCAAGCGCTGGAATTCCAACGCATCGAATTACCACGCGCAGGAATTCCGACGTATCGAATTACCACGCACTGGAATTGCAATGAATTGAATTACCACGCGCTGGAATTGCAATGAATTGAATTACTAAGCGCTGGAATTGCAATGAATTGAATTACCAAGCACTGGAATTCCAACGCATCTAATTACCACGCGCTGGAATTCCAACGCGTCGAATTACCACGCGCTAGAATTACAGTGCATCGAATTACCACGCGCTGGAATTCCAACGCATCGAGTTACCACGCGCTGGAATTCCAACGCATCGAGTTACCACGCGATGGAATTGCAATGCATTGAATTACTACGCGCTGAAATTGCAATGCATTGAATTACCAAGCGCTGGAATCGCAAGGCATCGAATTACCGCGCTCTTCAGTTCATGCGAGTACTATTTATTGTTGGCAAAAAAAAATTTTGTGGCTCTTTAAAAGCTTTGAAATTTTGTAAATTGTAATTTTTGACTCTTCCGACTCAAAAGGTTGCCGACCCCTGGTGTAGTGGAATCTTGCAACCCAATTTCAACACACTTCTAGACAGTATATGATAATAAAATGTTTGCAGAGTGGTGTAAGTCGGAGGACAATACAGAGCTACATTGTTAAAAAACGGTTTTTTTGTCACCTTCTATTTTAAAAGCAAAATTACCATTATGACGGTGTTATATTCTACTCCCTCCGTCGTCATTAGTTATTATTATAATCATAATTATTATTATTATTATTACTACTATCATCATCATTATTATACTATTATTATTACTGTAATCGTCTCATTATAAGCAAATAGAATAAGTGTAACGTTATGATAAGAATATGCAAGAACTGTATAATCCTATTCCCACAGTCCGACTGTCCTTTCCTGCTTACCTACCAGGAATCTCCTTTCCCTTCAGACCAAAACTCCTAACCCTGATCAAGACTGAACGAAGAGACTCTCGTAAAGTACTCCACAGCAGCCAGTTCGTTAAATATACGTTTTTATACTAATCTAATCAGCACAAATCAAGTTATTTTCCTTTGTACCTCTTGTAATTGGAACAAGGACCAACCTCTTTCCCTTACGGTTGTATTTCCACCTGCTATATCGGGTGGGATATAACAACGGCGAAAAAAAATTTTTAAATCTACATACATGTATATTACGGTGGTTCGAAATTTACTAACAAGGGACATCAGCCAATTCATACACGCCGATTTTTATGAAATTTTTACATGTTATAGAATTCGAAAAAATATTTGACACGTATTTCTTTATTGACAAACATCTACTCTGACGCGGTGAAAATAATCCTTTAAAGTTGGGGTCGAAAAAACTTGCAAATATCACAAGTTTTCTATTTTCGCAAATAGAAATTGGCCAAAGTTGGGCTGACATAGATCAAAAGTATATAACAAAATTATATAAAAGTCTTCCGTAACGAATCATCGAAGTTGTTCAAAGCAAGGGAGGCACTACCCATTATTAACATTTTTACATGGTCTGAAATTTCTTAAATTTTTTTCCTTTTTTATGTAGTGTCTTATAATTATGCCCAAACGAAATTGTAATATCCTTGAATAAATTAGGAATTTGTTATTATTCTTTTCAATATTTTTGAAGATGTTGTTAAAAAATAAACAGTTTTCATTTTATGAAAGGTATTTTTACATAACTATAATATTAAATACCTAAACCTATAAATTTCAGGGTGTCTTATAATTTTGTCCAGCAGTGTAGGTGTGCGAAATATGTAAAATCGGGTGCCACCAATTACGGTTTTTTCGAAATTAAAGTATCCAAGAGCAATAAACCCAATGGATTTTGGATTGGAATATCGCATTTTGTTTGCCTTCAAGGGGGACACAAATTGAGAGTGTAGCTAAAGTGGTCCGTCGAATGCATTTATGTGCAATCAATGCATTTCAGTTCCCCCACTCGGCAGCATCTTCATCGCACCTTTCTCAACATTTGATACGCGCATCAGAAAGTATGTTTCTCCAGCATTCCAGAGAACCCTCGATTAGCTCTGTAGCCCTAAACGCGGGTGAGATATGATCATTTCAAGTCGCTGTATGTCCGATGTACTTCGACCGGTCGGGAGACATTTCCTCCTCTTCTAGAGCGACGACGACGATTTGGAAGGTCAAACATGGGTACGCGTGGTCTACACAAAGCTGGCTACACCAGGGGTCGGCAACCTTTTGAGTCGGAAGAGTCAAAAATTACAATTTACAAAATTTCAAAGCTTTTAAAGAGCCACAAAATTTTTTTTTGCCAACAATAAATAGTACTCGCATGAACTGAAGAGCGCGGTAATTCGATGCCTTGCGATTCCAGCGCTTGGTAATTCAATGCATTGCAATTTCAGCGCGTAGTAATTCAATGCATTGCAATTCCATCGCGTGGTAACTCGATGCGTTGGAATTCCAGCGCGTGGTAACTCGATGCGTTGGAATTCCAGCGCGTGGTAATTCGATGCATTGTAATTCCAGCGCGTGGTAATTCGATGCATTGTAATTCCAGCGCGTGGTAATTCGACGCGTTGGAATTCCAGCGCGTGGTAATTAGATGCGTTGGAATTCCAGCGCTTGGTAATTCAATTCATTGCAATTCCAGCGCTTGGTAATTCAATTCATTGCAATTCCAGCGCGTGGTAATTCAATTCATTGCAATTCCAGTACGTGGTAATTCGATGCGTCGGAATTCCAGCGCGTGGTAATTCGATGCGTTGGAATTCCAGCGCTTGGTAATTTAATGCATTGCAATTCCAGCGCGTAGTAATTCGACGCGTTGCGATTCCAGCGCGTGGTAATTCAATGCATTGCAATTCCAGCGCGTGGTAATTAGATGCGATGGAATTCCAGCGCTTGGTAATTCGATGCATTGTAATTCCAGCGCGTGGTAATTCGACGCGTTGGAATTCCAGCGCGTGGTAATTAGATGCGTTGGAATTCCAGCGCTTGGTAATTCAATTCATTGCAATTCCAGCGCTTGGTAATTCAATTCATTGCAATTCCAGCGCGTGGTAATTCAATTCATTGCAATTCCAGTGCGTGGTAATTCGATGCGTCGGAATTCCTGCGCGTGGTAATTCGATGCGTTGGAATTCCAGCGCTTGGTAATTTAATGCATTGCAATTCCAGCGCGTGGTAATTCGACGCGTTGCGATTCCAGCGCGTGGTAATTCAATGCATTGCAATTCCAGCGCGTGGTAATTAGATGCGATGGAATTCCAGCGCTTGGTAATTCGATGCGTTGGAATTCCAGCGCGTGGTAATTCGATGCGTTGCGATTCCAGCGCTTGGCAATATTAGATAATGAATTTTTTTTGATAAAATAAATAATATTTGCGTATGGAACTGAAGAGCCGCAGCTTTACATCTAAAGAGCCGTATGTGGCTCGCGAGCCGCAGGTTGCCGATCCCTGGGCTACACGATCCATATGGTTTTCTTTAAATTTTTTTTCTGGGGCCAAAAAGTGTATCTTATGCGCCGAGACCCTTTCAGTAGTAGTAACACTCAAAGATCTTCTAATTTTGGAAGTAATACTCAAAAATCTAATTCTGAAAATTCCGATTTGACTTTAAATTTCTTTGGTAAAACTCAGTGAACAACAAAGATTTCACTTTGATTCGACATAAAATTGAGGGACTTGCAGAACAGACAATAAATAATCGGACCCAGCCGAACAATTTGGAAGAATTAATAGAAATTAAAAAATTATTATATGTTAAAAGATACGATCTCGATTCAATGAGTTCAAATTAATTCAAAAAGGAAAAATGAAACTGTGGAAATGTTCGGGCAAAAAATAAACAGCAAATTGGAATACTTTTAAAATTCAATGACATTTTACCAAATGTTTTTAAAATTGGGGACATTGATATTCCATTAGAACGGTCTTCTTCAGTAATTTTGCCTCCTAGAAATTTTAGTAGCAGGTTCAGTTAAAAATATTGGTGATAAAACAAAACAATACACGAATCATTTGTCTCCATCCAACGGAATTTATTATTTATTACATTACCATTAACATTTCTTCTCGCGTTCGCATGTTTTGATTGAATTTTGTTCTTTACCTTTTCATTACGTTATTGAATTGTTCTCTTTGTATTCGTTATTAAATAAATCATTTGCTCGTTCTTTACGCAATTTATTCCGTCATTTTTTGATCACGTATCTCCTTATCTGCAACAAAAAATTCTGTCGGTAATAATTATACATATACAGAAGTTAGAAATACTCTAGGTGCTTACTTGAGTGAAGTTGTAACAACACAAGAAAATGGTTTTGTCAAAATTTTTGCTATAAATACTAATGTTTCTCTTCAAATACATTATTTTACAATTTAAATTTTGCACATTTAATTTTATCGCTAAAGGGTGTTTTGTAGCATGTAACATTTTGCTCCATTCAGTATCACCTTTATAATATCAAGTTAATAGAATTTGGCAACATACAACAACTTCAATCAAAGTCGTTCTTCCATAACACCTGTCATTTATTAATGTAATTTTAACAATTTTTTTATTCTCATTCGTTAATTGCAATCAATTGTTTTATTTCAGTTGAATATTAACCCGTAACAAAAATGAAATGAAAACTGTGAGTTTTGAGGCAAAGATCAAGTTGCGATTTTCTAGTTCTTGATGCATCAAAAGATAAACGAAAAGTTGCAGAAAGCTTCGCAGTTGCGATAGCCTTCCTACAAGTTTAATACTAAAACTACCAAACCGGTCAAATGACCACTCCACAAGTTTCTTATTATACGATGAATATTTTGTTAAAGTACATTTTTTGAAATCAGCATTGATTTTTATCAAGGTAAAGAATAAATGTATATACTAATTTATGTTTCGTCGTTTGTTTATTTGTTTTTTAACTTCATTTTTAATTTCAAATTAAGAACACGTTACATGCCGGTAGGTTTAGTGTTAAAGAGCAATAACAAAATTATTGAAAAATTCAGAAACTATATGAACATTTAATGTTAAGAGCACTGTTACGTGGCCAGATACCGCGTCCGCTATTTTCCGTAAAGAACACAATCTTTTAATATTCGTAAAAACCATTAAACAGTATAACTATCGTTCTTACGAGTGCTGAACTCTCTACAGCAGCAATAAACTCATGAAACCATTACAAACCCCGCGAGTTTCTTTAAAGTCACTGTTTGCCTACGTTTATTACCGGTAATAGTTCTTTAGTTTTTCGCTGTATCCAAAAATATATTTTCCCAACGTCAAGACGCATCCTAATTTTATTGCTTGCTAAGATCAAGGGTGGACACAATAAACCAAACGGTCAACATGACCATTTTAAGATTTTTTCCCGAATTTCATGACGTCACATGCAGGCGGTCACTTAAGACCCCTCATCACGAACTGTGTAAACAAATTACAGAAAACTACCCCCGTCAAACACACCCACACGAGTTTACTCGGACCACGTTTCTTCTCTAATAAGTAAACCTACCGAAGTGTCACTCGCCGGTTTTTTTGAAATTTGGATATGTTATAGTACATGGAAAATTAGGGGATGCGTATTTTTTTTTATCTGCGGTAAAACATATTTAGGGTACGAAACAACCCCCCAAAGTGTGAGGGTAACATGGAAAAATTGCGATATCTTTGAGACCAGTGAAGTAATTTTGACGATTTTTGGTATGAAAGTACCAAAATTAGGGTACCGTGTTCCCTAATTGACTTTCCTATTGCAGTTTTAATAGATTTTATTTCGATCAGATCAAAACTGATTTTTTCGGAGCAAGAAATTGGTCACTTTAGGGGTACTTCACCCCCTAGTTTTCACTCGTCTTCTAAGATATCGCAATTTTTCCATTATTTCCTCACGCTTTGGGAGGTTGTTTTACACCCTAAATATGTTTTACCGCAGATAAAAAAAAAATACGTGTCTCCTAATTTTCCATGTACTATAACATATTCAAATTTCAGAAAAATCGGAGAGTGACATCTACACATAGAATAAATCAAACTATTGTAAAAAGGCAAAGCAAGCATTTCTCAAAACAAAAATTAAGGGTAATATTTTTAATTAATTGTTTAATATAATTTAGTCTTTGATAATAAATGTGCAATGCACTGTAGTCTGACCGTACCATCAATCAACCTGTATTCTTACAAATTAACTTGTAAGCTGCTATTCCACGTAAAACTAGTAACTTTTGGTTTTATTTGAAAGCACGCAAATGTGTTGATCATTAAAAATAAAATTAATTCTGTATATTCTTATTACTTCCCTATTTCAATTAATTTTCTATACTAGTTTCAAAGAATTATTATTATGTTCGAAAGAACAGATTAGACATCGATAGAGACGACTAAAATTCATGGACTTTAGTTACTATTATGAAAAATATTTAGCAGGTATAATTAAAATTTTAGTTTTTCTTAATCATTTTTTTTTAAACAGATTTTCGGGAGACAACGTCTATGCTAATATGTTACCATATTGCATACGGCACTCAAAAATTAGCAAGGCATTGTTAAACTGCGCTTTTCAAAGCAACTGGTCGATACTACGACTTAGAATTAGTGAAGAGAAAAGGATTTCATATATTTTCAAGTTAATGTCACGAGGTCAAGGTACGTATAACTACGTTTGTTCTGGTCAAACAAAATTATTACTCATTAATTCTAGAATAATTATATTTTTTCGGTTAACTTGCAATTATAAAAACTACCGAAATTTTTATGTTTAACTAATATTTAATATTTGTAAGAGCGAGGGCGAAATAATTTCTGTCGATGGAATATTCCAGAATATTCTCTACGGCGCGGCATTCGACTGGTCCGGTCCAGGAATCGGAAAGAAGATCAACTCGAAATATCAAGGAACTTGGTGAATTGTTACCGAAAATTAGCGATATGAAGCAAAGTTTCCAAAAGTGGAAAACGCAGCTGAATTTATTAATAACAACTTACAACCTGGATAACAGCTCTTCATGGATCCTTATCGGCTCCAACTTGAAAGGAAAGGCTGAGACCCATTCCAGAAACTAGCCCCTTCTTTGCTTCCCTTTCTCTTTAGAGAGGGCTCCCCTAAATTATGGGTTTGCAGCTAATCAATTGAGCTACTCTTTGCTCTAAGTTTATGAATCTCTCCAGTACTTGAGGAGAGTAGTTCAAAAAGATAAACCAGCTCTGGCTGTTTACTGGGCGAAACAATCGAAACAATGATCCCCGTTAGCGACCTTAATGTTATAACGACCGTCGTACTCACCTGACTCATTGAAGTTGATTCCCTGGACAGTTGTCCCCATAGGCGTGCGACTGGATTCCGGTAACGATAACTCTGGGTTCGTTACCAGGGATGAAGAAGAAAGAACATTTAATTGCGAGATCTTAAGATCCAAGATCTTGACGAAATTCTGCATTTTGAACATATTTTCTGATATATACTGCACAAACTTATTAAGTTCGTATGTGTTTGAGGCGTAATTTCTCATCGACATCCTGATGGATTCTATCACGGCCAATATACTGTCTTCGGCCAGCTTAATTCGGGGAATCACAGTATAAAATACCCTCAGACTTGTCTCTAAATGTTCGGGATTGAACCTCATAACTCTAGCTAGTTCTATGGCAGCAGGTTTAAAGTCCTTTCTTCTACACTCCTCTATTGCTTGAATTAGCTGAGGTATGGCAGAGGATAGGAGGGTCCCTGGGACATCCGCTGTAAGTATGAGGGCTACATCCCACAATTGGAATACAGCAACATTTGAGATTATAATCTTCTCCAACTGCAGGAGGAACATGTTGGTCACTTTCTGCTCATGGGGTGATCCTTGTAGGCCTGGGTACCACCCCTCTTCCCTTCCTGCCCCAGTAGAGCAAGAGGCCTCGGCATCAGGATCAGCGGTGTTGGAGTGTAGAAGACTGCGTTCCAACTCCAGCTCGAAATCCGTTGACCCGTAATCGTCTGCTTCAGCTAACATTCTCAATGCAGAAAGCCCCATCCTAGGGTCTAAGCCTGAATTAAACCCTTTGGAAAGTTGCTCATCTATGGTTTTCTTAAGATGGTTGGAAAGTGATGCCATTTTTGGAGTTGGGGTCTCTGGTTCCTCTTTAGTCAGTGATGGAGTCTCCAAAGAACGGTTTCTCGGTAATGCCATGTGCGATGTTGTGCCGGAGTGGAATCCCGATTTGTGTTTTGCTGTCACGTCGGATCCCTGCTTCGGCTTAGACTGACTTTTAGAGCTTGAGGATTCCGATGAGCTGAGGGACGCTTATCGCAGGAGATAGATGGACTTGATTTGTTCTTTCTCGCCTTGGACAAAACTCCCCACTAGAAGCTTGAGTGAACTGAAGGTCTAAAAGAAGACCAAAACTGCTTGCAATGGAGGTAACAAAACGATGTCCTGACAGTAAGATCTTTCCTCTGAAAAAGATGGAAGACATTAGGATTAAATCAGAAGTAAAATTCGAACAAGAATATCAAATTAAGGATGAAAGGGACCACTAAGAACGTAACAAAACGAACAGAAAGTTATAAGCCGAAACACAAGTAAATAAGGCGTAACAATTGCTAACCGATTATCAATTCAGAAATATGCTATTTATGCATTTGACTATGAAGACAACTTATAGACACATTACGTGTTTATGTCGCTCAACAAAAAATAACATTGCCATAACAGCAAATAAATGCAGCGGATGTTCAAATTTAATATCTGTTGAAAACTTAGCCAAATATAAAAACAGATTATTGTATAATTTGTATTGACATTCTCCCACAAAAATGTGATGGCTGTTTTTACATGTTATTTGACCGGAACATGTAGAACTATTGCTGATGATCCGTTCATATTATCAATACAGAATAGATGTACATATGATGAGCTGTGCACACATTGTGATATCAAAAACATATATACATATTGCAGAATTAAGATTTCATGTTCATTTTGTAAATTACATTTTAAATTACATTTTCAATTCTGTTACTTCTCGCGGATTAAAAAGTATTGAAACTTATTAGAAAGAGTTTAATTAATTATTTTTTAATTTTAGTACTTCTTTTAACCGTTTAATGTATTTTTAAAAATATGCCAATTCAGAACCCCCCACACGTATCTATCTAAACCTGGCATCCGATGTAGTACACTATTTTCTCCGTAGGTATGAAAATTTCGAGTCTGAAGTTTCACAATTATAGAGTAGGTACAAACTTCTACAGATAAAGAGGAAACAACACCCTCAAGAAGATTTCAAAAATTTCTAAAATTGACGAAGTTACCTCTAGGGAATTTTTTCAGAAGGCGGTACAAACAGAACCTTTGAGGTACAAACGAAAGTGAAGGTGGTACAAACCTCTATAAACGTCTCTTTTTATGATGGCTTTGAAGGAAATAAAAAATGTTAAAGTAGGATGCTGGGGTATTTTCACCCTCTAGTGACTTTCCACCCCTTAGGGTACAAACGAAATGAAAGGTAGTACAAACGGGTACAAACAAAAACGAATACGATACAATTGAAAGAAATACAATTTTTAAAAGTCGGATGCCAAGTTCAAGTACATTCCACACGTATGTTCTAAAATGAGATTTTATTTAGTTTCATATCAGATTTATAATAAATCTAAATCCATAATTTTTGTAATTTGCATCAATTTTCTCTAACAGATTCTCAAATAAAAATTTCGACCTTCTTGGGTCTAAAAATCTCATTTATCAGATATCCTTCCTTTGACAGGTATCTTTGATAGATGTCAAAAAATTTTAGCATTTATTTTGCTGAAATCATAAATAAGTTATAAAATATATAAATTACTTGATATCAATGCTCAGTAATTCAGATCTCATTCGTAACAATTTTGTCATCTTATAAACATTATTATTCTGCAAACACAACGAGTAGTCGAAGTAAAATGTACGAATTTTAAAATAAAAAATTACTGAAAATTATGACTTCTCATATCAATCATTCATAAAACACAGTGAAAATAATCAAACAAAACAATAGTTTAGTGTGCACTTTTTGCAGGGTGCAGTTTACTCATTTTCTGCGTACAGTCGCACGATGTTTGCAGCTCGTATACATACATATACTCACATTAATATTCGGACACTGCACTTGTAACTGTTCGTTTCGTGGTTACTCGCGTCGCGAATTACCGCACGGATTTTTTAACTCCGTAACGCGAGGTTGTAAGGCTCACGCTTCGTTTCGATTACGGTACTTCGCGGCGCGCTACTCTGCTGAATTAACTTTCAAACAATGATTCAAATAAGTTCCTTTCGATTGATCAAGGAAACTGACTGTTGATGTTATATGTTTACTAAGCCCCGAACGATGGACTTTATGAATAAAACTATTAAGGATCGAATGATTTTCGTGATGCACGAGTAGTTCGTTTGATGTTCGATTTTATTCTGTGTTTAGCTCTCGATCGGAGTGAGCTAAGGAGTCCTGGCTAAAGTTTCGGAAATACGTTGATTGGTCATTGTTCAATTTTTGATTCTCCAAGCATCGTGTTCCTTAACTTTCTCCCACCCTTCCGATACGCCCTTAGCGCGTTTCTTTTTGAGAGGGTGGGACGGTACCAGAGTGTACTGTCCAGAGTACGAGAGAAAACTAGCGGGAAGGTAACGAGGCTGGAGGGACGAAAAGAGCGTCTTAGTAGCCAGATTGTAACGTTACCGCCTATTGTCACACGCATTTTCGGCAATAACGCACTATTCGCCGAGGCGCACACATACACTAATCGGCCGTATGACGCGGCGAGTGGGTCAGATGTATGTAGAACAAGCAAGACAGAACAAGCGATAATTATACAAAAACAAACATAAGTAGTATTTTAAAAACGATGAGGGCTACAAGAATATGTAACAACAAATGCAGGTTCTATTTAAAAAACTGTAGATGATGTTAACGTTCAAATGACAATCCAAGGTTAAATTTTTACGACTTAACATCTTATGCTTCTTTTGATACCTTACAACTTTTTTCTGAAACATTTTTCCATATTTAAAGCCGTTTCCGAAATATAAGAGTAGGGTCGCACTTTAAAGAGACTCTGTAGTGTAAGGTGAGAAGACCAGAGATGAACGGTACGAATAGAATGGTAAGATATATAACTGTGTGGAATGAACAACGCATATTGGAATATATGTACATATGAAACAGAAGTTTGAGTATGTGACCTTAAGAAACTGTAGTGTGAGAAGTAGTCTTTCCGTTTCCGATGAAGAGTATGTATGGCCGTGAACTTACCGATTTGGTTTAAACTTTGCAGAGAAGCTTCAAAATTAGCAATCTTACATAGCTATAATAGATACGTCTCAGAAATGAGAGAAAAATTCGCGTTCAGTTTTTAGGATACTTAGTTAACTTTTTTAATGTAGTGTACATTCGCAAGTTAACATATTTTAGCAACAAAACAGCAGTTTTTAAAACCGAAGATTAAGAGTTAGAGTTTCCTAGGATATAAAGAGTGTATCATAACGTGTTGGAACCACTTTAGAAGTGAACAGGGAACAAAAGAACAATGAAAAGTTCATATAAACATATATCCCACTTAACCTTATCTCACAAGGACAGCTTTCAATCTGGAATCAATAAAATTTATTGTGATTTCCTTAAAAATGAATAATAACCTGGTATATAAAATAAACATTATGTAATTATAGCCTCGGGTAGTTAGTTAATTATGAGGAACATACATTTAAAGTTAAAAGAAATTATATACCACTAGGAATATGAGTATTATAGTTAGAATGTACTGGCGAACGTGTTGAACTTCAAATTTTTCATCCCAGTGTCGCAATTATCTAAGAGATTATTTTTTAAGAACAAATAATATGAAATGTTACAATTTTCGAACTATTTTACACGTTACTAAAACTATATTGCTTCTTATCTATTTTTGATACAATACTTTTACAGAAATAATATATATAACGTGTATATACATGTAAAGAATTAATGTGTGTAAAAATTTATGTTTTATGGCTTGTTTATTTATTTTTCAACTTTAGTTTTATCTTCAAAATAAAAGTGCACTGTACGCCAGTAGGTTTAATGTACAGTTTAATTATGTGATTAATAATAAATAAGATGTAATTGTTTTCCATAAATATAAGCTGTCAAGGATTATTTATATACAGAAGTGATAACTCCAAAATATGATCAAATTGTAACGTGTTTTTTGAACTTCTTTCATTATTTGGTATCTTCTGCCCTCTCCTAAAACGAATTCCACATATTATAAAACAGTCCGTATACATATAATACGTGTACTATAACTTTCGTTTCCCAATTGTTTTAATTCTGAATAAAATTAACGAAGAACTTTATTTTCAAAGTTCAACGAGCAAAATTAAACCTAAAAAAAGAATAATTTTTAAAGTGAATATAAAAAATTAAGAATAGATATAACGTTTCTCCAATAACCTTCTGTAGTATTTTTCAAAGCTTAAGCTTACACGTAATATTATCTAACTACCATTCATTGATTCCAATAAAATTGCATACAGTTATTAAATACGCAAAAATGTTTAATAAGCATTTTTTGTTTCTGCTAAATAAGTATTTTAGAGATAGGTTAATTAT
This sequence comes from Megachile leachella, assembly GCA_963576845.1. NCBI lineage: Eukaryota > Metazoa > Arthropoda > Insecta > Hymenoptera > Megachilidae > Megachile > Megachile leachella. The sequence continues at coordinate 13,422,361 of OY756256.1, read as the reverse complement.
TTTGGCACATAGCAGACCGAGCGAAATGAAATTTAAGAGTGGTGTAAGCTAACGGAATTGTTCCGAGTGCTTCCTTAATGTTCAAGTTCAGCTAAACTGGCCTACGGAGTCCTATTCGAGCTAACCCTAAACTTGAATCTGCGCTCCGTTATTCAGCGCACGCGTATTTGCATTCGATCGAACCCGCATGCTCCTTATTGCGCAAACGCACTTCGCTTATCAGTCACTGCATTTCACTTTCCGAAGATATGCGTCAAACTCGCTCCTAAGACTTGCTGCATGTAAGGTCTCCTAAACGCGTCCATGTGACCTCGGCGCGGGCGTCTGTTTCCTCTTCACAAGTTCGAACTCGAGAATCAAAATATGCTTCACTCATTCGATAAACGTTTTATTGTCATTATGTCTGGACGAACCGGTTCTTTTTTCGAAATAAAATAGGCTAACTTCTACATTTGGTTAATTAAATATATCGCCAGAATACCATAAAGCTGATGAACTGTTTATCTGTTTAATTCTATAGGATTTAATAAGAAATATATTCCCAGATTTTCTCCAAGCGCTTATAATAACAGTCCTTTGTTAAGCAATACTTTGTTAAGCAATACTAAAAGCTTAGAAACGATGTCTTCCAATAACTGAGGTTATCCTTCCACTAACTGGATTTCGATCGACAAACTCAAGATTTTGGGTGATTGGGTTAAAGTGGACAGTACGAATATGTAGAATAATATTTAATAATAAAGAAGATTAATGAAATTTATTAACAAATAAATAGATATAATTAATTAAACACAACACAAACGGAATCTCTCGAATTATAAATCTCGTACGTCTTTATCTCACGGTTTCACTCAAAGCAATGCCCTCTTCGCTTCGCTCCTCAAAAACATTCAATCCCACCCAAAAGACAATCTTCTAGCAATCTTCATTACATGCAAATTTCAATCATACCATACGCAAGCTTCATTCATAATATGCACCCACGCTGCTCCTACAATTACAAAGTACAGATACACACACATACCACAAATAAGTTGAACTCCGAGTATAAACTGAACTATATTTTATTCGCAAATCGTGACTGATAATGATGAACTTGTGTATACGTTGTATTTAGAACGAATGAATCTCGTATTTTGTATGACGAAGGTTGTATTTTGTATCAATGTTGAATTTTGTATGACTTTAGAATTTTATATAAATGTTTTACGCTTTTGCGCGATTCAGAAAAACTCGGATTTCTATTGGCTTACAAATTTTTAGTGGAAGTGACAAAAAGTGAAAAGATTTTACGATTAAGGCTAAGGGTTCTGACATTAGATATAATAACTGATAATAAATAAAAAGAAACTCGTTAGAATGTAATTATTCCTTGGGTCCTCCGTGATGGTTTTATGACCCGGGCGTCACGTCGTTGGGTCTCGTCGCCGGGGCGGTCAGGGTTAGACGGCCTGTCCCTGATTTATTGGGGGTGTCATTGGGAATTTTCTAACATTAACTAAAACTATCTAAGGGAAACTAAAATCATAAACTATTGTTGTCAAACTTGGCCTGAGGCCTAATCCTCTTTAAAACGTGTATTCTAAAACCTATTAGCTCCGTTACATTTATTTCTGCTGTAAATACATCTAATTAATAACACATTATCCTCTTACGGTACTTTGACGAGTCTCACTCGTGACGCATTTAGAAATCGAATGAGACAAATGTTCCTAAAATTTTTAATACTTTTCAACTTGAAATTTAGGTCCAACAATAATTTGCATAATTAAGAATCACTGAATATAAAATACAACATTTTAATTTTCTCTATTTTTTTAACATTGTAACTAAGAATAGTTAGTTTTGACTGACGCATCTGGCAAATAAACTGTACGGCAAGAGGTTAAATACGGACTCATAATTTATTTCTCCATCATCTAAATAAACAACGTGATATACCGAACTAAATGGAATAAGTGATATTCCTGTGAACGTACATTACTCAGCAATAATTCATGAATATCAGTGTTGAAGCCCATTTATGGTCGTTGATTCACAAACATATAGATCAGCGTCGATAACATAGCCGACAATGTCGATAAATCGATCACAGAACCACGACCCCTTGGTCGGTAAAGAATTCGTAGAAGATGACTAAAGGAAAAAATGACTATCGCAAACAGAACAAAACGTGTTGGAAGAACTGCGTGCATCGGGCACTATCGTTTTATACCTCGAGGAGAATACACTTGAATACTGTAAAAGAATATTGTTACTCCGATTCGTTACCGGAATATTATCAGAATTAAACGTACTCGTTTTGGCTGAGAAGCAACGTAATTAACTTTTTTTTTGTCTTACAACCGCCGTTAAACCAAATGTCGGACTACAACAATCAATTTTATTAAGACCTGCCATAGATTTTAGACTTTGTATATTTAACTTCGTCATAGGTTTTGTAATTTGTATAGAGTTACATTTTCGTTATACGTCAGACTCGTTACACTTTACTGTAAAGATCCGCGATTTTTATTCTAATTTTTCGTCCATTGTCCACATTTATTTGTTAGTTACTAGCATTTTCAATTTTTTAGCCCGTTATTTCTCACATATAAGGTTAGCGATGTCAGATCGTTTTTACAATATAATTGATTATTAAGAGTGTTGAATGAAGTTCGTATGGGATATTTTATAAATTGGTATGAATGTTAAAAGTCGTGAGAATCGGAAATTGTCGTGGTTGACCTGAGTGTGTTTTGTATGAAGTTTCATCAAAATCGGAGGGTGTTCTAGAAAATCTACTAGTTGACTAATAAAATCACTTGTTAATTAGCCACAGACTCGTATAGTTAACTGTAGAACATTAATTGATTGCTTATAGTGCATTTGTGCAGATCAATAGTTATAAATATACGAACTACAAGTTAATATCTTTGAATCTTTTCCGAGTATTCGAGTGGATCTTCCATACAGTATTTCTTTTTTTTGTCGGCACACGCGTGAAAAACGCCTACAAGGCTCAAACACCTCTTGAGGTAACCGCGAGCAGCTAACACGTGTGGTTCTCGATACATTCCCACTACAATACGACGACACTATTGGGTTGCCACATTTGAAAGAAAAAGAAATGATTGATAAAAGAAAAATCATTTTTACCATAAACAAAAATAATCAAATTAAATATTTCACAGAACGAAGCAATCCCTTAAAGGAAAAAACAGGATTAGACCATATTAAACCAAAGGAGAGGAGCGAGTTTTTGGAAATAATCTATAAATATCAAGATATTTTCAGATTAGCAGAATATCCCTTGCTGAAGATAAAACTCACTGAACATCAAATAGACACAATTAACAACGTGTTAGTACGTGTAAAGCAATTTCACTACCCATCAGGTCATAAAATAGAAATTCAGCGACAAAAAGAAGAAATGTTAGGTAAAAAGAAATGGAGATTAGTTGTGAGCTTCACACAGATGAATCAAAAAACTCCTCAAAATAGATACCAAATGTCCAATATTAAAAATTGTTGGACTAATTAGGAAAAAAAACAGTTCTCAAACCGAGCTTAATACTTCCTAAAGGACGGGCCATTTTCGCGCTCCCTTTTAGGGGGCTACTGCCTTAGCCGGTGCGAAGTTCATGTCGAGAAAAGTAGAAGGGTCCACACGTAACTTAACCTTCAGTCCTTGTCGATCATCCAACGCCGAGTGCAGAAGAGGTGTCGCCGAGTGGCGTATGCTCCACACCCGAGTTAACGATGGTTTTGGTTACTATATAAAAAAAAAAGATACGAATGAAGGAAAGGCACAAAGAGGAAACAGCATTTTCAACGTTGAGAAATCACCTTAAATCCAAGAGGATACCGTTTGTATTAAAAAATAAACCGGCAACCTTTCAATGGAGAAAGTGGTGGACAACGGTCTTGACGGCCTCATAGGAACTACATATTTGTTTCATTTATATTGATGATATAGATGTTTTGGCAGAAAATTCTGAAAATTCTAGTTCGGAGGCTTCAAACTCTCGCCAGATAAATGTGAATATTTAAAACTGGCAATCGGATATCTTGGAGATATAATTATGAAGGACGAGGTAAAACCAAACCTAGAAAAGATAATGGTAAAAAACAGATCTCAGAGTCCAGAATTGCGAAATAAGTAAAACAGTCCCTCGGACTCATTGGCTATTACCATGGATTCATAAAAAATTTCAATAAGAAAACGACGCCATTAAATTGGCTCCTTAAAAAGGATAAGGACCTCGTATTTCGATCTGAAGAAAAAAGAAGTTTCACCATACTTAACAGAGAATTGTGTTGGCTAAATCTGCTTATATTTCCTAATTATTTGAAACTATTTATTTTGTCCGCAGATGCTTTAAACAACGCTAGTTTTTGCTTGATGAAATGGAAAATAGTACAAGAAGAATATAATTACGAGATAATCTATAAAAAAAGTATCACACATGTCAACGCAGATATCTTCAGCAGAAATTCAGTTATGTTTGCAACGGTTCACCGACCGGACTACAGGAAGCATTTCAGATTTGTGAGCGAATCCAACGATAGGAGTTTACCAATCCATGCACAGAAAGAAGGTAATAACACTATTTGTACATTACCAGGAGAAGAAGGATTACTTGCAGTGACAATTCAATAGCGCCACATAACTGCCAACACGATAAAAAGTAAATTGCAGGAATTATTGGAGACTCTAGTAACGGATGCAAGAACCTTATTCATATTCCGTAGAATTGTACAATATGTTTGAAGGAAGCAAGAAGGAGTTGCAGGAGATAATAATCACTATTTTTAATGATCCATTCACAGGAGTCGAACTTCTAGTTCAGGAGCCGGAAAGACAGGAATATGATCATCATCTGGTATTTATCCTATGGAAACAGCTATCCAGTTGTCATACCCAACCCTTCTCTTTGCAACAATTCTGTTATTGCTAATACTCAATGAATAACTAATAAAAGTGACTTTGTTTACCACTTCTTTTATTCTTCTGTGGTTCCAAATTCACTAAGGTTTCTATTTTCTTATACATGTTCTTAAATACCCACGAGAAAACAGAATTTTACTCCAGAATGGTTAATTTCCTGTCAAATGTAAATTAAACTGGCTATTTTCGTATTTCAAAAAGGGTTAAATTAATTGTGCGACATCTGTTGGAAACGGATCTTTATACCTGATTTTCTCGAGAACAGGACTGACATTATCAAGGAGGCATATATGTATATGTATTTGTAATGAGCATTACGAGACCTTCAATTTTATACCGAACATGACACAATCTTTTCTGTGAAAAAATCTAGTCCAAACTCGATCCTACTCTTTGATAGAAACAACGATTGGAAAAATTTAACATTTTATTATAATTTGTTACAATTTTACACCAAGTGCACCTACCCTGTTCTTGTTGAGTGCATTCATCATTATTCAGAAATAATTAAGCGCACAGGTGCTTACGTTCTAAAAGAAGTGCATAAAGGATGAAAAGTTAGCTTTACAGTAAAAAACATAAACCTTAAAAAAATTGTAATACTAAACATCTGTTAAATTACTGATCGTATATGATCCTCTACTACAAATATGCATAGGAGAATTCATAACAACGTGATCTATCGATTTTCAAAACCTCATTAAAATTTGAAAGGAAAACTAGGAAAGGTTCTTAATTTACACGGTTAATCATAAAAATACCTGCCCGTTCGTAAAGTGTATACGAACGTAAATTATAACTAATATTTCCGCCTTTAACGTTACTCAAATAGCAAAACATTTACGTTAATAGACTGAATACTTTTGTGACTAACTGTACGAAGTACAGTGCAACGCATGCATCATTGCACTTATCCGCGGTCACTGGGGCAAACCTGCGACATGCTGCATGAATGAAATTTTTGTGATATTCTTATTACTATCAGTACTATGGTATGCCGCAGTAATGTAGGAAGAAAGTAGGCCTGAAATCTTATGTATTTTTTTTTGTGGATAGTCATACAGCAAGAGGAATTTTATACATCGCAAGAAACCTTCAGTGAACCTTCCACGATCTAACCATAAGAGTTTTTGTTAGACAAAATATTTGGTTTGAAGAAAAATAAAAATTTTTCCTTACAGAAAAATTAAGTAATTATGAAGTAAACCGATTAAAATGTAGTGTAATGTATGATCAATATTTGCTTTCGCGCGGTATCCCCCCCACATCTCTCGTTAGACGCCTTTGGATACTTTTGCTATTTTTTTTCAGGGTTTTGACTTATTATAAAACAGTTTGATTCTCTCACAGGAAGTCGTATGTGGCACACTTTGATATGTACATTTGTATACATGAATGACTGGACGAGATAAAATTTTATAGTAATTTAATTTAATTTCTCTGATTGAGGAACTAGCAAAGAAGCTATTTTACATGATTTTTACAAGTATTAGCTTATTTTAAAACATATTAATTTGTCTTATTTTACCTACCTATTAACTTATCTCAATCATTTGGAAGCGAAATAACGAAGAAGTGTAGTTTTACTTTATATTTCTTTAGTTTATTTTATGTTTGTGTTGGTCACATAATTTAACTTATTTACTTATCCATTTTAAACAATTTGACATGTAAGAATTGTAAATCAAATTTTCATTATCTTACTCATTTGTTTTATTTCATGTGCACACCCATTATACGTGTGCATATAATGGGTGTGCATATGAAATATAACGAAAGAATTATATCACGTAGTTGTATTATGATAACATATATAAAAATAATCGTGACTTACTTTCTAAAACTATATACTTATAGTTGGGAATAGGTATCTAATGAAATTTTTTTATAAAAATCGAACCATATAGAAAGAATACTTCATTATTAACTGAATGTTCTAAGTCAATAGAAGTGTTATTATTAAATGAACTCCTACTCAGTTGTTAATAATTGGGATTTGTTTGAGCACTGTATATTAGAATTTATCTAAAAAAAGGGATGGAACCTGACTTTAACTGCATACCTGATTGTGCTACACATTCCCCGAATATTGCTGCAACTATTATAAGGAGTGTACACGAGATTTTTTGAGTATTATCTGATTGGCCCAGCGTCAATTTTCTCAGTAAAATAAAATGTCACTGCACTTTTAACATGGTTAAATTCTTTAAGATGTTTCCATCATTCCTTATCATTTAGATATGGTTAAATATTGAAGCCATTTCACAACAAAGTGTACTTGTGGTACCCAGATAATAAATAATAATTCAATAACCTTGCTAACCAGTTAAATAAGTTTGAAAATATTAAATACTTAATATGACATATTATATTTTGAAAAATGGACAAGATTGGTTAGATTATATACGCATTTGTGTGACTATTTTACGCCCTTGCTCTTGTGGTCCAAATTAAACATTTTTAGATACTGTGAGAAGTTTATAAAAATTTCACAAAAAAAACGTTTCCGGTCTAAATAAATTTTCGAAGTACAATTTAATGTCAAATGGTAATTATATAAAAAAAAAAAGAAAGTTACAGTGTGTTGTCCTTGACAATATCTTTCACTCACTGATGAATACGACGGATCATTATTTTATAATTCCGTTAGTATTAGCTGAACTGACCGCCTAAATAGCAATCGGAAATTCAAATCTAACTAAAACCAAGTTTAATAGTCACAAATTAAATATAAAATCAGGTACATACACAATATGTATACACTGCTCGTCACGCATTACCATGTAAATCGTCATGCAAAATCCCATTGACATTCTGCTAATGACAACAGCATATTTTTCCAAGGTCATTAGGATCTGATCGCCCTATTTTATTATTTCTTCTGTTATACATGCGTTATAGCAAAATATTTAAAAAAGGTCTCATTAAAATCTGAGAACAAGTAGTACATCGACAAATTCATCGTCATTAGTCCATATTACATTTCCAAAAATGAAATATTATCGCTGAATTAAGTAATATTCTAAGCTTTGAACGTGTTTACAAGTTTAATTGGTAATCATTAATCAGCGACATCATTACCAAAACATATTTCCTTGGCCGGTGTCGAAAAGCAGTTCCTTACTTGCCCCTTGTAGACATTCTTTTCATCCACATCTTTACACTTGCATTCTTCGTGCATGTATGCACATGTATTTAACGACGAAGTGATCAGAAATGTGTTCGCGCGCGCTCACGCACATACATGTATACCCTCTCGAAGAACGGCCACTTCAAGATGCACGAGCGCGACGAACACGTAGCATTCTGTTCGCGGCACAATTTTCGAGGATCGATATATCGAGCGGTGTGTCCCGTCGGTCGACAACGATGTCTTCAAATAGCACGGTAGTTAACGTCTCTAAGAGTCACCCTCAAGAAGGGAGGCGGGAGAACGGGAGAGACTGCAGGATCCTTTCTCTTCCTCCTCGATTCTTCTGCTCTCTCGACATCGGTGACGCTCTTCCTCTTTCGTTCTCTTTACCTTGCTATCTTCTTTAGTTCCTTCTATGTTTTCATGCTTCGATGTTTGATTACTGTATTATTCTTGATATGAAGAGTGTAGTTAATGAACGCTGAAAATTAATTTTTTTCCCTTGCTTTATGAGCCTCCGAGTTGCCCGATTTTTATGTCTGCTCTAATGTTTAACACTGAAATTAGCAACTACTTAAAATAATTGGTTTCAGATTTTGTGTTTTATATTACAAAATTTTGTTGCCGAGCTTTTGGAGAAAAGTCTATTAAATTTTGCTCATATCAAGATTGGTTGTGTATATTTATTCTAATGTTAATCACATTCTAATACGTGATACGTGTTCGGGTTTCGATTTAGTATTAGATACGATAGTTTTATGGATCACACATATAAGTAATAAATGATAAAAATGTATATCACGATTCGTGGTTCCTCAAATTTATTATAGTCTCTTTCTGTATTTTAATTATTATTCATAAGTATCTACATTTTTTCGTAATACAATAGTTTCTAGATAATTTCCTCTATCTAGAAGTAATTAATAATTTAGTAATAAGTAATTAAGCAGTAGTTACTGTATTAGTATGGAAATTTGTAGACAGCTTGGAGGTACACCTGGCGGTATATTTTTTACAAATACAAATACAAACTTTTAAAAAATTTCAAGATTGTACTAAAATCATTATTGGAAGACTACAGTGAATAAACGATTCTCTATTTCAATCTTTCTTATATTTCTAGATAATTGTTGTGCTTAATATAAGTAGTAAGTAAAATGTTTATATATTTTTGACTTAATTTAACTTAAGTATTCATTAAAATGATGCATTTTAAATTTCACATTATAAATTACAAAAATTATTAAGATACACTCCTCAAAACTTGTATTAATGTTTATGGAGATGAAAAATAATTATATAAATTACTATTGTTATATTTTATTTTTGAATTAAAAGTACTTAGTCATCGATTGGCCGTAAACCTACTATTACTAATGAAATTCATATATATAATATTATCACCATTATTCCGGATGAATATATAATAAATGCAAATAAAATCTTTCTCGAGAGATAGCACTTTCCATTAATTATATTTAACATCCCTCTTTCAGGTTTTATTATCATACTTCTTTAGTCGCGTGAAAAGATCTTGGCCGAAGAATTACAGACGTGGTGGTCTTGACTTCTTGGCATTTAAAGTTGCAACTACCTCAGGGTAACTTAGAACAGCAGCCTTGATATTCTGTTCATCGCTGCTCGTTACGCGCAACTCCGTTGAGGATTGTAGTAGATAAACACGTTTTTATAGCGCACAATTCACATAATAAATCTCTAGCGACAGAAACCAATTAGCTGTTTGACTTAAATGTTTATTCTAATAAAGATCTCAGCGGAGTTGAAATTAAATTTAACAGTCTTTAAAATGTACAGAAATAAGTAGTACTTTCTTAATAGGTCAACATGTAAAGAAATAAAACTCAATTTACTTTTTATTTTCAACATTTTTATAATTTTAGTTAAAAGAAATAAGATACAGTTACTTCGATTTATACATTGTATCTTAAAAAAGTTATTAACAGATTAAATTTTGAATTGTTAATGTTGAATATTTATTTAAATTAAAATTTTTTAGGAATTATGTTTATGAAATCCTTGTTTCATAAATTTTTACATTAATGTTACACATCATGACTATTATATAATTTTTGAATTTATTAAATTAGCATTACCTAATAGCAAATTTTAATAATTATTCGTGTTATATATCATTCAATAAAACAGAATACAATTATTTCGCACGTCTAAATATTACTCTCATTTGAGCAATTTTACAAATTGCTGTAAGTGTTTTCAATGTTAGTTTGTGTATAAAATCAGAATTATTTTCCAAAAATTTTGATTGATAATAGGTGTATATGATATAGGTTTATACAAAATCGACTTTCAGAAAAACCGGTTATCAAATTCTATTTTCCCTAAAATATTAGAAAACCTAGTTTTTGAAATTTGAAAAGCAACGCAAGATATAAGTAAAATAACAAAAGTATTTGTAGTCATTTTAAAGTTTTGTTAAATAATTATAGATATATGACAATACAAAGCATATTTCATACAAATGAAATAAATGAAAAGCAACTAAAATAATTGAAATCTTTGAATTTATTGAAACAAATAATTGAAACCTACATAAAATATAAACTAGAAAATTTTTATTCAATTGGATATGCTTCTATAGTAATCGTCTTTTTATGTAGCTCGTGTGATTTAGGACAGTAGGCATTGTGTTTTAAAAAGCTTACTATTTCTTTTGTCATATGTCGTTCTGTTATTTAAAGAGGCGAATGAAGCAATGTCAAGCTAAAATATAAACATTTTTAATTAAATAGTTAATTAGCGTTTGCAAATTGCATATATTTAACCAAAAATAAGGTTTTAAATTACAGTTCTTAAATACCCTTAATGCTTTCAAGTAACTCATTAGCCCAAAGGGCAACCATTAACATTATGCAATACGTAATAATCATTAAAACGTTTAAAGAAAATAAAATTAATATTATCGAATATTAACATCCGTGATTGTTCATATCTGATATCGTTAAATCAAAAAATATATCCTGTCATGATAAGTATTATTTTTGTGAAAATAAATGTCAGTCACTTTAAGTACTCTAAATTGCTCATACCAAGTTAATACCAACTGTTAATAGCAATTCGCAACTGTTATTATAGTCAATAGTCTTTTCAAATAGTCACTACCCTTCTGACAATTAAATCTTTAAAATTTATCCCAGTGATTCTAACAAAAAAATAACACTCCATTTCTTCAACACAGTAGCCGCACATACCGATGGATCCGAAGAATCAAACCAAGAGAGTGATTCGCGTGGCCTCCATTCAGGCGTACGTTATTTATCCCCTTAGCATTCATCGACGCAATTAGCGCGTTTGACAACGTGTTCGTATTGCACGATTACGTCCGTTGACGATGCCACATTGGGCATACCGCATTGGGGTAGATTCGTGTCGTGGAAACATCGGGACGCCACGACCCACAGGGATTACCACCACTTCTTTTCTTGTCGGTCCTCCGCGATACTCTCGACCCTTTCTAACCTGTCTTCGTGTAGCACGTCACGAGCGCGAGTTACCCCTTCTTTCTTTTCTTCTTCCCTCAGTATCGAGTTAAGAGGAAGAAGCGGGGTGACGACGAGGTATATCGGTACTGCTGGTGCTGGTGCTGCTGCTGGTCCACCACCTCCATCGCCACCACTACCGCTACCAATGAGTATCCACCTCCACCGCTGCCTCTCTATAGCCGACGATGAGGATTCTGCAGCTTCGACAAAATCGTTTGAAGAAGTCAGTCGACGGTTGCACGTCCTCGCGATTCGGGGATTAACGATCAGGAAAAGGCAAAGGGATTGGCCAACGGAGAGAGGGAGAGAAAGATAGAGCGCAGTTTCCTTCGAAGAACTTTTTTTTCCTTCTTTTGTTTGCCTCTTCCGCTTACTTCTGTTCCACGCGTTATACGCATCCAACTGTCTTTGCGTTGATTCTCTCTGACTTTTGGTTCTTTCGCTTCTGGTACGAAGAAGATGCGCTGAGAAGACGTCGACGAAAGATGTCGATGGACGAGGCACATGGGGGCGGCATGGTTTCCGCAATTCTTTCTTCGGTTGTACTTCTTCTCCTTCTTGGACGCACCGCGGATGCTCAGTAAGAATCTTTCAAACGCTTCCAACTCAAAACGCCGCCATTTTAACGTGCCAGCAGCACCTTCTTTTGGAATCGCGATCTTTTTCTATTCAAATATGTACCCACAGATTCTTTCCTTGAATTTCTATTTCTTTCCTATCGAGATCTTATGTCACCAGTTTCTGTCTTCGAATTTGTAATTCTCTGTTGTGACTGCGACTCGCTGGGTTTGCTCTGATGTTATATTTCTATTACGTTGAAGTCTAGCACTTCTTGTTCTTAACTTTTTCGTACTGGACTCTTTCAATAATGGCATTTGAGAATTGTACCAAAAGTTCCTCTTCTGGATTTTCAACATTCCTTCCATTGAAATTTCACGCTCATAATTTCTTTTCTTGATTGGCCTTTTTTTCGAAAAGAAAAAATTTCCTTTTTTGGGACTACTGTTCTTTCGAGCAGCTTCTGTGTTGTAATTTAAACTTCTTCTATGAAAATTTCGCACTGTATTGCAATATTATGGAGGTTTATTCTGTGTTACCATTTCCTTAATATTTTCATTAGCGAAGAATGTTTTGGCAGAGTAGTTACCTGTGAGAGATACTTTCCTCGGATATAAAATTCTTTGTTTCGAAGCCATAAATGAAAACTCTTTTGCAACTAATATTTTTGTTATTGTGTAACTCTTTTCGTGCACATGAAGTTAATGTATATTTCATTTTCCTTCACTATTACTTGATTGTCGATACGTATTTATTATGTGTATGTAAAATAAAATGAGTACTATACTTTGCACACGTATAGATTTTCTATCCAAATATTATGTTGGGTAAAAAAATTGTTAAATAATTGTGAATCATAAAATTGAGAGAATTATTGTTTCAACAGTTAATATCTTGAATAACCTTATGTTAATTACAAAATAAAAATAATGTTTCAGTTTGGAAGGAGACAAAGGTATTCCATAAAACAGTCTAAATGAAACGCTTTGTTTAGCTATTTCTTGATGCGGAATCGATTATGGACAGCAAATTTGATGAAATGATTGTAAAGAAACCGAAACAGTGAACTACGATAAAGCATACAGTGCAGTGTGTTAAGTTTGATAAAACTAGATGTGTTCTGAAAATAGTGAAAATAGTGAAAAAAGTGAATATTGTGAAGTTTTAAATCATTGTGAAAAGTATAACGTTAATATGTTCAATGTGGTGCTTGACAGTAACAAAGTATGGACCTAAATTAAAATATTAAAAGATGGCACCAATTAACGTCATGGTACTGAAAATTGCGTAGTGCGTTCTAACTGAATTAACTGAATTAATTGCATATTAACTAAGTAGATAAATATATTAACACTCGATTGCTGTGCTGCCTCAAATTTCAATTTCATCATAATTCTTCATATATTTCCTAAATTTTTGTTTCAAATTCAGTTTGTATTCTTCCATTGAATGATTTAATTATCTTTAAGTTTCCCATTTCTAGATCATCATCTTTCTGACATGAGGTTATATTATTTTACTGGGATCACATACGTTATAACATGAATGCACTTAATTTGTGGTAACAGAAAAAGTGGGATGTGATAAATACCCGAACTGTCGAGAAAAACATTTTAGACAATTTTTAATTCTAATTGTGATATCGTGTACGTTTAATATAAATCACGTGAAAATGTAATTGAACTGTGCAATCATACATATTGACTGGTGCTGAGGAAAATTAAAAGTGCCGCCACAATAAAACGTGTTTTTTATATATAGATTAATTAAAGATATTTTAACATATTATTTTAATAATGCAATTTCTGGAATCTAAAAATTCTTTATTAAATAATTTTTCGCCAGAATAAAAATGTTATTTTTTTCATCTTCATTCGTTTAATTTTGCGTGAAAGTTTGTATGAAATTATTATGACTCGTTTAATAAAGTGTTTCTACTTTTATTGAAGCTGTGAATCGAAATTGCAGGCGGAGTTTGGAGTTCTTCGATCTTTTACCGGAAGATCCTAAACTTTACGATAAAATGCGACCACCTAAGAAAGATGGACAAGCAACCGTCGTTTATTTCCACGTTACTGTCATGGGACTTGATTCAATAGATGAGAATTCAATGGTATTATTTATTATTCAATTTCAATTTCTAATATTTAAATTTTTAATGTTGATTCAACTTAATTTGATGAAAATGTGTAATTTAGAAATTTAGATTCAAACGAAATTTCCTTTTTGCATTGCCTTCTATTCTACGTTTTTGGGTGAATACATGAAAATGAAAATTTAAGTAAAATTTATTTTGATCAACAATGTACAAAATCTCGATTAATTGCGGAGTTTCACTAAACTTCTCAGAACATGAAAATTTCATTGAGAAGTAAAATAAACAATATTAAATGCTGAATGTATAGATTTTGATTTTTGATGTTTTCAGACTTATGCTGCTGATATATTCTTCGCTCAAACTTGGAAAGACAACAGGCTGCGATTGCCAGAAAACATGACATCTGAATATAGGTATGTCAGTTTCTATTTTTATCTCGTAATGAAATGTTCTCAAACTTATTGCAGGTTTATTAATATTTCAAATATTAACCAGCTAACTGTAGCGATCTTTTTGCAAAACGCGCACCAGTGTCTGTCACGATAATCAAGCGATAACGAGTTAGCTCTCAAGAATTTATGAATCCATCTCAAATCGCTTACACTTTTTATTTGTTTATTTCATTTCGTGTTGACTTCTAAACATTTTAAACATATTATGACACAAAATTATGTCACATCTCCATGACGGATATAATCGTCAAAGACACTTAACTGGTTAATATTCAAATATTAATAAGTCGGAAATATTACAAACGACAGCTCGTTAAACTCAAATGCTAGAGACGACTTTTTTAATATAAAGTTTTATATAAAACTGAACATTAAAAATTTATTGATTAAAAAAATGTTTAATTAAAAATAAAACATTAGTTTTGCCATGAGAAAATGAAATGTTCATAGCTAAACGTCCACAAAATAATTTTAAATACAAGTGTTACTCAACTTCATTACCGAGTGAGTCTTTTGCTAACAAGAAGAAAACATTTCAACTCTGTATTTATAACAAAGAATTAATTAATTTAAGTGTACTGATTTTATTCAAAAAAAAAAGGAAATATAATAAAGATTTTTTAGTAAATGCAATATTATATACTTAAAGTTCATCAGTTTGATGATGAATTAATTCATCATACAGGATTACGAGTTTAATTAGATCAGAAGAAATAACAATTTCTAATAAACCATAGGTTATTGTAATTATAGTCCATTAAATAGAGGTTCAATGTTTATAATGGTGTATGAAGTATAAAAAATATAAATTCATAATAATGTTCGACAATACAATAGAATTGTGGTTATTGTATGTTATATGCCTGTTTAATAGGGAAATAGTAGTGGAAATGTGCAGGATGAACTATCAAATTCATCTTTTAGATCATTTTCTTATTATTTAGATTCAAATTCAACATGGTTCCAACAAATTTTTTTGTTTCATTCATTTTGAAAGTTTTTCATCATCAATGTGTCATAAATGAATTGAAATTTGTTTCTATTATTTTTTTTGCCAAAACTGATACGAGTATGTATTGTAAAAATATTTTGTTCTATCCAACTATGGATCATAGCAGAATGCTATTCGACCAAAATGGAAATCTATTTACCTTCAAAACTTTGTGAATAAGCAACTAAAAAAGATGCAACGTAATCATGATGAAACCTCACGTAACGCTATTATTAGAAAAAAATTGTTCTTGATCGATACATGAATAATTTAAATAATTTTATCGAAGTAAGTGTAAATGAATATGTTGAGGATAAAAAGACAACATAATATCGTCAGAAAACAACTCACACATCACTTACAAATAATGTTACTATTACACACTGTGTTTATTAAATATTATGGTAATTATGTACTACAGGGAAGTCAACTACGATAACCTTAATGTTAACATAAATTGTAATTGTTATGGTCTTGAGTAATTTTTCCTAATTATTTAGTCAGCGAACTGTTACAGTTTTCAAGGTGTTCATGATGAAAGTGTTGATTTTAATATTTTTTAAATATTGGTACGTCGCTCTTTTTAATGTTAATAAAGAATTAGTGATATAAAAGCGAGTGAGAGTATCACATGTACTGTTCGCTGAAAAAAATTAGTTTTATCTAATATCTTTCACACGTGATCAAAGTGAACAAACTTTAAAGAGAAATTTTTTACCAAAATTCAGGTCCCCCACCACTTACTAATTTTATTTACGTGTGAAATTGCCTAGCCTTTTTCATGAATAATATTAAACATTTTTTTATTCTCATAAAAGTAATTTTTCAAAACATTTATGTTTTCGTTCTTATTATTCGCTTCGATTTAAATAATTATGAGCTGAAGGGATTATTTTCTTTGAAAAAGTTAAAACGTTAATGGAAAAATTACTTTCCAAAGCTTATGCTTGAATTTATTAACATACCAAAATTACGATTTCAAGAGAACGATACGTAAGAGAAAATGCAACGAAGCCATAACTGTATGTTTTTCTTGAAATCACATTTCTCAAATTATTGGCCACAATACCTTAGAAATACATTTACCAATTTTCTTCATATTTTGTAAAAAAAATTAAGTAAACGTTCTTCTATTTTATAAATTAAAATTGCGACGATATCCACAACCTTTCTTCTTATTATCTACAAAAATGAGAAATTTCATAAATTTCTGCCTTACACAATTGTCACTTCATTGGGAACTTTTCTTTTACTTGATTCTAGTTCACAAGATAGCCGTTTTATATGAGTTAAAAGCATCTTTTAGTTTTTATTATTAACAGTCATTAAAAGCGATTTACTATAGGAAAACCAACATATTATCTAAAAATTTCACTGTGATCTTGGCATAAAGCAAATATTTGTACTAAACTTCAAAACCTTTAAACAATAATAATTCAACAATTTGTTAACCTATTCACCTCTTATAATCGGCAGCGGAATACAAATACTCATTTAAATATCTATGTACATAAATTTTCTGAAGAGATGTACAGTATCAAAGATTCGCACCTTCTTTTTAATCGAAATATAGTTCTATACCTTCAAACTTATAAATGTTTGTAAAATTTAACAAGATATAACATGAATTTCGCCATATTTTAAAGGTTTATCTTCTGTAAAAACAGAGTAACTAAGGCGTACGTTCATTTTTATCTGTATAGAAGATATTTACATTCTGGAATTAAATTGAATGTAAATTTAATTTCTTTTGACTGCTTCTGCAAATGTAATGTTAAAAAATGGAATAAGAGGTAGGAAAACTTACTCATCCGCGGTGTGCTAGTTGATTCGTTAGTAAGGCATCTTAGCAGCCGCGTGCCTAAGGGCGCATCTATATTATGCTAGTAAGGCCGCGTTTACAATAGGCAAGTAAGCCGTGCCGGAGGCCCGTGCAAGTAGGTAGTCGAATTTTTGCGTTTCTTACTTTGGCTGTACCAGGTCTATTGTTCAAAAAAGAAAGTGGTCTTTTTCTTTTCTTGTCTTCCTTCCATCGGGTCCTGCGTTGTCGTTTAACCCGCACTTTTTCAACACAAATGTAAAGATGTAGGTAAAGTTAGAAACGCCTAATACAGACAACGTAAGAAAGGCAAAAACTACCCTATTTGCCAGGCCACTGGCACGGCTTACTGACATAGTGTTTGTTACGAGATGCTCGTAATTAAAGTAATATTTATAGTATTTTGTCAAGCCTTTCATTCTTGCAATTTCAAACGGATATTTTAGACCACATGAACGTCTCCATAACTTGACGTTCCTAACTATTGACAATAGCTTTCTAACAGGCCAGAAAAGCACATGTTTTATAACGCCAATATATCATTCTTCAAAGAAGTTGTTTCCATGGTCTTAAGCTGTGCACCCCTGCGGCGTGCAATGTTTACGAAAATCCTTGTATATCTGACGGGTCAAGACACTTTAACTCAGTCATTCAACAGTCTCGCAGTCTGTCCCATTACTTAGTTCTTTTCAAGGACCCAAATCACTTAACTGTTTGGGTCACCTTACTAACAAAACGTTATTTACAACTTCGGAATGAATGCTAAAAGTCAAACAATCTCATTCGCTGAACCATTCCACCAATCAGTAGTTTCCAAATAACAGTATGTCCTGATTGGCCTTTTTTGGTAACGCCTTCACGTTTTGAGTTTCCTCCATTGCTTTCTTTTCTGGCTTTTTAGAGGCGACTAGTCAGTCTTAGATTACCTTCCGTTGAAATATAACCAGTCTTAAACTACCTTTGGTTGAAGTATACTTAGTATTACCAAATCGCAATAACTATCAACTGCAACAACAAACAACAACCATTGCAACTAGTGGGATGATGAACTACATCCTTCATTGACTTGGTCACACCAGTGTGGAGGACTCTGAACCACTCTATAGATTCTACTTCAATAATAATTCTACAAACTATTCCAGTACTGTAACAGGTTATGGAAACGCCATGGGTCAACGAAGATTTACAACCTTCGACAAGAATTATAAAAAGTTAATATTTGACCTGACGCGCAACAGTGTTAATGCGGTCTTATACATGAGAATGTATGGAAAGGATATTGCGTATGCAAGAACTATTTGTAGAAATCGGAATGCTCATTGAGTACTAGCAAGAAAGTCAGTCTCGATCTTATGCGCCGTCTAGTGGTGATGAGCGTAGGAGTAAAACCGCCACACTATTGTGTGCATGGGCGTCATCCAGTGGCAAGCATAAAAATGAGCCGTCATATTGTTACAATACTCGATTCTTAATTTTACTTTTAGATATATAGGCATTTCATAATAATATGTTTTTCTGTGGAGAAAGAAAAATGCATTGCGCACACCTGAAGGTTTTTTTTTTTTTTGATCTTGATGATCAATATACGTTACTGTCTCTCATCCACTGTTTCCAAAATGTATGCAAAAACTTCAGTTTAGTTCTAAGATATAATTATACTGCATACAGATGTAAACGATGTAAATTTGTTTCATATAACATAACCTAATCTGATAACTTAAATACATTATCCACTTATCAATTTAGTTAGGTTCGATTGGATTAATATTTTAGATAGCCTCAAATCTTATTTGTACAAAATTTAAATAGTGTTAATATTGTAAATGAAGTATTACGTGACTATGTTTCTAAATAACTACCAGTAACATATTTGATGAGCCTGTTCAGAGTTGTAGTTGTATTTTGGTTATCTTAGCATGACTAATTTTTATTTCTTTTTTATTATTTCTTATGGTATTAAAAAACAATTTTTTTCTCATTTACATACAAGAATACGTTACATTTTGAATATATTGAAAGTAGTGACTCAACTTTCCTAGAAGCTCATTTCACATTTTCCTCTTGATATGACAAATATTAATCAGTGACATTCACTATTTGGAAACTATCCTCCTTTTTGAAACTTACGAAATGCTAAACAATGAAGTATTTTATATACAGGGTGTTCGGTTACTGGTCGGCATAAATTCAGGAGGTGGTAGCTGGGGTAATGCTTAACAACTTTTTCTTTCACCAAAATGTTGACTGAAGCTTAGTTTTTGAAGTATTAACGAAACATAGTAATCGAAGCGACCGCTTCGAACCTGACGGCTGAACGTGATCGTGAACAAACGTATTTGCACCGTGATCGTATTAATTACTAACAGAAATTAATAAAACAATCTAGAATAAGAACAAGTTATACATTATTTACAGATAGGGGATAAATCAATTATTTGTTATTAACTTACACCAAATGAATCGAATTTGCTCGATACTTGTATTCGTTATTCAAAAGAAATAAAGAATAAAATATCGAAAATTGTTCTTGTCTACTGTTACAAAAATACAAAGCAACAAATTCGTCATTTTGAAGGAAAAAAAAAACTAAATTTCAGTCAACATAAAGGAAAAAATTGTTCAGTATTATCTCAGCTATTGCCTCCTGAAATTATGCCCACCAGTAGCCGAACACCCTGTATACAAATACATGGACGATTCAATCTTCTAGGCATCCACTTTGGCCTTACATTATTTTATATACTTACCTGTCTTTCAAAGAGAAGCTTTCAAAGGGAAATATGCGAATATTATCATTCAACAATTGAAGAACGATTAATTTAAAAGCGTTTAAATTAATATAGTAGCATGAGAAAACTGACAGGTCTTATAAATTGTATCTGAAAATAACGGATAATCTACCTGAATCTGGCACTCGACTTTAAAAAATTCCGTTTCTTTAGATTGTATTGCATTTACCTTTGTTTGTATCCATTTGTGCCGCCCTTCTTTTCATTTGTAATTTAAAGGGTGAAAAATACCAACTAGAGTGCAAAAATACCCTAACACCCCACTTTAACATTTTTTATTTCTCTCAAAGCCGTTAAAAAAAAGAAACATTTGTACCCATTTGTACCAACTTCACTTTCATTAATACCTCAAGGGTTTCGTTTATACCGGCTGCTGGAAAACCTCCAAAGGGTAACTTCGCGATTTTTTAAATATTCTTGCAGGTGTTGTTTCCTAATCGTTTATCCTTATGTGTATTACCTTACCACTTGGAAGTTTTCTCGAAAATCGGTACAAATGAACCCCTTAAACACACGATTTATGTGACATTTCGACACCAGTTTGGATTGCCTTCATATATGTTATAATTTTTTATTAATGTTAAAGTTGAATTGCAGGAGGTACTCAAGATGCGTTCAATTAAAATAATAATTAAAAATATGGATGCGATAAATAAAAATAAATAATGATTAGTAATTATTCATAATTATTGCCTTAACAGTTACTATCTTTAATTGCTCCTTTATGAACAATTACTTTAATCATATTTTTAATTATTATTTTAATTGGACGTATCTCAAGTATCTTATACAATCCAACGCAGTTGTTAGGAGGGAGTCATAATATGTTCGTAAGGAGCCTAAACCAGGATGATCATATAAATCATATGTTTAAATATATTGTCAAACAATATAACAGGAATAGCAAAGCCAGCATGATCGTGTCTACATGTCCATATCTTGGTTTGTAACAGAAGCGATAGCAATCACTCCATGAGTTCTATTATCTCATTTTTTATCTAATCTTATAACTATTTGTATAGTTCTTGTAAACACCCCAATTCCCTAATACAACATTATTAAATTTTTATATGAAATTGTACATATATGTACAGCATATAACGATAATTGCTCTTAGAATGAAGAAACACATGAGAATTGTGAAGTTGTTTTGACAATAAAATGGGTTGGTGAGAGTGTTGTTGTGTGAATGAGGTTGGTAAGAGTGCTGAGTGAGTGAAATTGGTAAGAATGAAATATTTTTTGGATTGGTATGAATGTAAAAAATAAGAAAGAATCGGGGATTGCTGGGCGTATACTATGAGTGAAAAAGATGTTTCTGCGATGCGTTGAGTAAAACAAATTAACCCTGTGCAGTATTTTAACGAGTCAGACTCGTGCCGCATTCGTACTTCGGCCGTGAACAATTTTACTCGAATTTTTAGAACGCTTCAATTTGAAGTTCAAGTCCAATTATAATTTGCATAGTCAACAATTAAATAATAACATATTGAAATAACATTTTAATTTTATTGACTATTTTAATATTATAGCTAAATTACGCAGTTCTATCTGACGCACCTGATAAATAAGTCATAGTGCAAGGGGTTAAATATTAAAATTATATCTGTTGATCATTAATTAAATATTAAATATTATGAAAAACTACTAGAATAATAACACATACTATCAATGCGATAATATGTACTGATATCTTTATTAATATTTCTAAATGACGGAAATAAAATATTTGCAATTTGGCGGTTTGACTAGAGAATGAAAGGGCTAAGGAAAAATGAAGAGCAAGAGGGCATTTCGTCTGGGACCTATTAGGACTCGTCAGTAGGGCAAGTTGTCTTATTGTTAGATGCAGGGGTGTATGGAAGAGATGGACATGAACTATTTGTAGGAATCAGTAGACTCATTGAGTATTAGCAAGAAAGTCAAGTCCCAGTCTTCTACGGGCCATGCCACGCCGAATCGATCACTTTTGGAAGTCACCATTTTGGATTTTGTTCTAATCGAAATATGTTGTAGTCCATATGAAATTAGGGATGGTTTAATTCATGACTTTGCCAGTTTTGAATTTGTTAATGAACGACAAGCTTCCAGAGTTTGCAATTTTTGCCCATTTACACTTACGAATTTTTTTTCAGAAACTACTCAACCCATTTAGCTAAATTTTTTTTTGTTTTATTCATGAAGAATTGGGCTATTTTTAAATATTTTTGTTAACTTTGTCAATTTGTTTTAAAATACCGGAAAATTTAATCAAATTCTTTTTTGCGTTTTTCTGAATGAGGGATGTAAAGGGTTAAAATTAAAAAAAAATATGGTCATATTCTTTGAAGCTTTCCCTTTAAAATCCGCCCTTCAGAATGATGGAGCCTCGAAAGTTGACATCTCTACAAACTGAAAAATGACGCAGGGTACACCCATTTCAGGTAGGCGAGTCGCGCGTTCAGCTATTATGATCGGTTGTTTTATATCACTAGTCTTAAAACTATACAAGAAGACTTCGACCTTCCCCACCCAAATTTCACACGAGCTACAACATATTACGATTAGAAAAAATCGGAGATGGTGATTACCAAAAGTGATCGATTTGGTGTGGAATTACCCATATGCTGTCTAGTGACGTCTAGTGTAGGAGTGAAACCGCCGTAGTAAAATAAAAACGTTATTAGGAAACAAACAAGTTTTTTACGAGTTTGAATGGAAAATTACTTTTTGCTTTTTGCATAAAGAAAGTAAAATCTACTTATAAAATGGACGACATGAACTTCGAAATTTTCAAAAATTTATATTTCTGTTATTACCAAACTTTTTCTAATTACATGTACGAAAATAATAATAATCCTAATAGCTGGAAACAATCTTTCATACGCTTCATTGACAAAGCCGATCTTTAGTCCTACATTTTTACGTTTCTATCCGTATTTCTTTGAAATGTGAATCAAATAAAAAATTTCAATGGTGAGTCTAAATTCATAATACAATCTGTAGCGGCTGGCTGTAAATCTGTAAATTTTGTAAATAGAACTTACCCTTTTCTTAACTTATTTATTGAAATTTTAAGCATAAACCTTCAATCTCTTTCAAAATACTTTTCACTTACACTAATACACTTGCCTAATCCTTATTCTATTTTTGAACACATTGTTTAAATTCATCTTTTGTGATGCTTGACAGCAACTCCGTAATTTTTTTTCTTCGCCTCAGCAACGTCAGCAGAACGCGTTCCTTTCATATCTCTGTCAATTCTTGACCAAAAATGATACGACCTCTGATCCTCACCCTTTATACTTACCCAACTTCGCCTCGTGCAACTTTTTCTGTTTCCTCGAGTAAAAAGAGAAATGAAAGGAAAGCATTTTGCTAATGTTGCTGAGGTGTTAGAAAAAATGACGGAGGCACAGTCAAGTATCAGAAAAGATGAATTTAAATAATGTTTTGAAAAGTGGGATAGAAGTTTGGACAAGTGTATTAGTGCAAAAGAAGAGTGCTTTGAAGGGATTGAAAGGATTGTACTTAAAATTTTAATAAATAAATTAAAAAAAGAGTAAGTTTGGTTTCTTTTGAGTACCCTGTGATATACAGTACTCACAAAACAAAATTGTGCCATTGGGGGGGCAATATCTTTAGATAGATGAAAGTAAGCTGATATTTGTGAATTTTTTTGTACAGAACACCTTTGTTTGGCATTTTCAAAATTTTAAGTATAATTTATTATAACAATTGCCTATTACACAATATTTTCTGTTTTTAAAAGTATTAAAAAATGGCGAAATTATGACAGTTCTTTCTGGAAATGTTTTGGCGCTTCTCATAAATCGGCGTAGGTTCTAGCTTTAGATATATTGGTCTGAAACAAGTTTGTAAACGATGTTTCGAAAACTAACATTCACAGTTAGTAGATGAATCTCGGAAATATGCAAAATATGTAAAATGGAAGAGATGGCGCGCTTTTAAAGAAAAACGTTGAATTTTATTGAAAATTTTTGCAATATTTTGCAATAAAGAAGAACTTTAATGTTCAATGTATTTTATACATTTAGGATCATATGTTAGATAATATTGTCATGGATATGTGCAAAAAATTTGAGTGCGATTGAAGAACTAGTTTTTGAGTTACCAGCCACGCCAATTTTAAGAATGTAGTTTTGAGAAAAAATTTAATGTTCTTGCTGATAAAAATTAACCAATCTGCGTTGAATTGCGCAATACGTTATGAATACAATACAGGTCTTTTGGAATAATATAATTCTTCAAAATGTAAAATATCTTTTTTTATTCTTCTTACGCCGTTATAAACATCAAACCACCATGTAGCCAAATATGACTGAATCATTATGTAAATTGATAAATATGTGACGTATCTTTATAGTTAAAAACATTTAATGTATTTAATCATGTAAATTCACTAAAATCATTTGAATTATTTAAGATTGCTAGAAGTAGACTGGTTGAAGAACATGTGGCGACCGGATTCCTTCTTCAAGAATGCGAAATCAGTGACTTTTCAAACGATGACTATCCCGAATCACTATTTATGGCTGTACAAAGACAAGACTATTCTTTATATGGTGAAGTAAGGAACTTTTCACTTATATAACTTATATAACTAACTCATATAACGATTCTGTATTCTCACTTGATTTTTTATTTTGTCCTTTTTTTGAAAATTTCAAGGTTCTATTTCAAACATCTTTTTCGTCCAATTAATAGTAAATTCTGTTCCACATAAATATATTCTATAGCTTGGTGCAAGAAGTATCTGTCATATTTTTTCAAAAGAGAATTAAATTCAGTATTGTGGGCGTTGAACATACTTTCTATGTAAGAAATAAACAAATTCAAATTCTATCTTCGATTAACTGTAGTAACATTTATATATTGTTAAAAATTATCATAAAATAAATTTTTTGTACAATATCAAAGTCATATAATTCTTAATAATTTAGTATCTTTAATCCTCACTTCCCACATAAGCGGAGAACACAGCAGAAACAGTAGAAATTGCTACATCTAACATTACATAAACGTGAATTTCTCAACATTTTTTTAAGTACCAATATACCAATTTACTGATATAATTTTAAATATTGACATTGGTACATGTTGTATCAAGCCATGGATTTATATTTTGAAATTTTTATACTTAAGAATGAGTGGTATGCACATTCAATGTATCTTTTTTTCAGATTGACACTGAAACTCTCTTGTGCCATGAATTTCTTGATTTATCCTCACGATACGCAGGAATGTAAACTACAAATGGAAAGCTGTGAGTAAAACAATTTTTTCAAACACATATAAAATATTCCAAATTTCACTTTGCATTTAATGAAACAGCTCATCGATTATGTTTATTTTCATCCTGCAAATTCATTTATTAACATTTTATTCGCATAGTAGTGCAACCATTAACTCTTTCACGTGTACGGATAAAACGTGTTAGATACATGGTGACACATACATGATTAAATCTGCTTTGGTCAGAACAAGGAAGTAAGATGACACGAGAAGAACACTTTTTTGGAATAGTGCATAAAACAGATCAAAAAATTTTTTAACTATTAATTTATATTAATAGATAGATTAATTATGTGACTATAACTATGAATAACACGTATCCTTTTTATATTTTTTTATAAATTTAAATAGGAATTGATGTTTATGCAAAGATTAACAATTATTTCTTCGCGTACAAAATTATAGTATTACTAAGTTAGTCTTACATTAATACCGAGATAGCATCGAAATATTCACATAAAAAATTAGATGAAAATTACAAGTCAAAAATAAAATATAATTTTCTAATTATTCAAAATTAATGGAAACAAATAATAATAATTTGGAAAACTAAAAGAATTGAAAAACCAACGGTGAAATTTATGAAATACAATCTTACAAGAAAAACTCCGTTAGTATTGGATTTGCCATCTTTTAAAAATAAATTATTTAATTACAAAAGAAAATAAAAGTGAACTTTACCATCTTATAGTATTCATCCAGTTGAACATGCTTATAATCTATTTTAGAAGAAGTAATTGTTTAGAAAATAGTAATAATTAAAGTTAGTCATACTACGTATTTTAAATTCTAAAAATTAACATAATTATATATAAACAATTAGCTGCATGGTTAAATATGCAATTCCAAATTATTCTACTTTCTTTTAATTTTCAATTACATTGAACTGTCACTATTTAAAATATCAAACAATTATGTAATTACTGAAGACGTATGCTAGCAGTATTATCATTCGTAATATAAAAATTATATTGTATCTGTTGTAATATTTAATTATTTTTATAAGACATTATATACATACATCTTTTGTCATGGCATCGAGAAATTAGTACATAATACTTATCCTATATATTTTATTTATTATGTTTGTAAAAAGAAAAGAAATAATGTTTACTAAAATTTTCTGTGAAATATACATATGCGGTCATATGCAAGTTTATTCGAAATTCGCGTATACCTCCAAAAACGGTTTATCCGCGGAAAGATTAGTACATTACTAACTATTTCGAATCATATTCCTAATTTACAGTAATACAGATGTTGGAGATTCCAACCATGTGTTCTCTACCCAATCCCGTTTCACTTTCTCAATCCCTTTTTGACAATTAACAAATCAAAATTCTGAAGAAAGTCAGAAAAAAAGTTCAGAAACTTTATTCGTAAACTTTCCACCCGCTTGACGTTCAGATTCTTTCAAGTACTCCACCGTGTCGATTATACTTTTCTATATGTTAAGAACTAAGGTAGTATTAGTTATGTACCAATAAATAAACTATTTGAAGTTAAAACGCATTCATTCGAATTCGGTTCTCCAACTCAAATTACTCGAAGTATCGATTAATCCTTCAATCTAATACATCAATTTGCTATATCGAGTTAATATAATGAAACTAATATTCAGAATTTTCTATTAATGTTCATTTTTTAACTACTTGATTACATCTTCGTAGAATTACTGGTGACCCCATGGTATCCAGTGTATTGAAAGCTTCTTCCATTTTTCCACTTGCTTCCACTTTCCACATTTTAATTCCAATTTATTTGTTTCAAACAAAATCGTTTTATTGACAACGCGATGGGACTTTTGAAGGCGTCCAAAGCTTTGGATAATAAAATAATTTTCAGAAAAAAAATACACCGACTTCGAAATGCACTAAAAAGTATAAAATAATTTCTATTTCCTAATGAAGTAATTTCTATTTCATTCAATCATACAATTACTTAACATATATGTATGAAACCTATTTACTCGTTAGGTAGTATATTAAATATATTTCAACTTTTTCGAAGGCGGCGCAAAATTAAAAGATTTTCTTGAACATGTCAATCTTTGGACGGCCGTACATGGGCAAGGCTCGTGTAGCTATATTTTTTCTATACATATAACTCGACATCACGCCGCGAAATATGTGTTAGTGCGTATAGAATGTAACTATGGTCTATCTAGATTCATAGAGTATGCACGGAAGGACTCGATCGCCGCATATACAATAAAGGTAGGGCCTATCTGCCGGAAATTTGGTAATTCCCGCGTCGTGGGCCCCGTTTGCAGATTCTTAGATCCATGCCTTCCACATGCGAACGACGTCGATTCAGTTTCATTTATATCAGAAACGTTGTGAAATGAAGATTCAGTCGTTACATTTGCGTATATTACCAGATATATTTATAATGGTTCGTATTCTTCCTCAGGATTTATTAATATGCTGTTAAGAGCGCCGTTAGGTTATAAGCAAGAAGGGACTCTTTTAAATCTTTAACTTTGATTTTTATATCCACATCTATTTTTCAAGGAAAAAACTAAATTACGGTCAGCTTTTCAAAACTTAATCACTTCCCAGTCATAATCGTCCGCAATAAACCACCCCATAAACGATCGGCAAAAATATTCTCTACTAGCACGCCAACTTGGGTTTTCCCAAACACGTACCCCGAGGAAAGGGAAGAAAAACCCCCGACATTTCCAAAGAAAGGCGATTGGTCAACAATTTCACCCCACCTTAGTTTCAGCCTCACCTTCGAATATACGCCCACATACAAAAGTTAATGAAAAGACAGACCCGCTAGTTTTAAGACAGAATTCTTGTAACAACCAGGCAACACACTGAATAAATCAAATCTTTAGTAGAAACGCAAAGTGAGCATTTGCTAAATCATCTAAAATTCAGTACACCAGTACATACGATTTTAACAATGCAATACGCCATACCACAATCAACTAGTTATTGGCAGCAACGTTTACTGATGTATTTTTGATTTTGCGCCGCCTCCGAAAAAGTTGAAATATATTTAATATACTACCTAACGAGTAAATAGGTTTCATACATATATGTTAAGTAATTGTATGATTGAATGAAATAGAAATTACTTCATTAGGAAATAGAAATTATTTTATACTTTTTAGTGCATTTCGAAGTCGGTGTATTTTTTTTCTGAAAATTATTTTATTTCACGCTTTTTAGTGGAATGGGGAGAATTGTATAGGATAGTGTAAGACAATTGTTCAGGGCTTTTTTTGTCTGCGTAAGTGCCATGAGTATAATTAAGTATAATACACCAACGTCCGCGGAAACTCATCTTGATGCAGAAGTCTGGGTTAGAGCGGTAAATCTTATTTAGTGTTTTGGGACAGTGCATTGTGATTGCCCTTTTTTGCTTTTCTGATGCATAGTTCTTGGCGTTCCACTAATATTAATAATAATAGTTTTTCGCTAATATCCCGAAAACTAAAGTTTTCCGTGTAATATGCATATGAACAAAATTGTTCAGAATCATGTCCGTGACAAGACATGAAAAGCGCACTAAAATCGAGAAAAATTTATTTCGAAAGTTGCTGGTTTTTGTGCAAAAAAATACTTTGCAACTAAAAAATGGGAAATTTTTTAATACTGGTACCAATGGGGAGTCAGAGCGTACGAGATGCAAAAGGTTTCGTTTCAATCAGACCACCCACCTGGGCGTAATCGGTGAACATACATAGAAAAAGTTTATTTCAAAAGTTAGCAACAATTTTCGCTGATATCTCGAAAACTAAAGTTTTTCCTGAAATTTATATGTGACAAAGTTGTTCAGAATCATGTCCGTGATAACATATTAAAAGCGCATTGAAATCGGAGAAAATTTTTTTCAAAAGTTGCCGGTTTTTTTGCAAAAAAAATACTTTGCAATTAAAAAACGGAAAATTTTTTAAGAATGGTACCAATGGGGAGTCAGACCCTACCGGATGCAAAAGGTTTCGTTCCGATTGGTCCATCCAGTTAGGAGTAATCGGCGAACATACATAGAAGAAAAAAAAAAAAAAAAAAAAAAAAAAAAAAAAAAAAAAAAAAATACAGGTCGAATTGAGTAACCTCCTCCTTTTTCGAAGTCGGTTAAAAACCGTTGAAAATAATTAGATAGCAAATCGAGCAGCCTTGTGAATTCATTTGAATATTCGGGAACAGAGTTGTAGAGAATAACCTTTTTAGTTTTTACACCGTGAATACCGGTACGATTTCACAAGGACAAAACAACTCGGTCAACAGTGTCGCACACGACGGATGAAATGATCTTCCAGTGGGATCCTGATGTGCCACTCGTCGTCGATGAGAACATCGAGCTGCCGCAGTTGCAACTGGTTAAAAATTACACGGCCGATTGCACGCAGGTCTACTCGACCGGTAAGTGAATGTTTCATGTCGACGATACTTTTCTTCGTGAAACGAGCCTTTTATGTTCCCTTAATTAACGTTCAATTGAAGATTGTTGAGGAAGAAGAGGCATACGAATGAAAAACAGATTGATTTTTGTGCGAATGTCTCTGTAAACTGAGCGATGTTTGTAAAGAATAATGTCGATGTTCCTTGGGGATTCGTATTTGTAGAGACACTGTAAGAGTAGAGTCGAATGTGAGCTAGAATACTGAAAACATGGAAATTGAAAAGAATGGTTTTGTAACTGATACACAACTGCGATTCTTAGTCGAGGTGAACAAAATTAGAAAAAGGATTTTACATTTGTTACCTAATAATTTGTTACTTTGGAATCTTTTTAAATATCTATAATAATTACATTCTTATAGTATTGCTTTCGTTCGTTAAATAACACATTTTAAAGAAGTCTAACCAAATGTTGAACGTAATTATATGTACTAAAGGTTTCGTGTAATAAAAGAAAATAAATGATAGTAAATATATGCTATCTTCAGATTCCCATAAAAAAGAAATATAAATGTACATAATTGGGAACTATCATCTTGTGATGAAAAAATAGTATAGTCTATATTTCTTTATATTTTATATCACAAAAAAGCACGCTACTATAGATATGTCTGGATCTATTCATGATTAAAAATTTCCTTGCACTATCAACAATTTTTAACTTCACAGATAATTAAAATTATTAATGTTACGTTTACCTCTATAAGTATATATTAAATGTACATATAATAACAATACTACATATATGATATAATAGTTATTATTTTGTCAACAACTTTCCACATCACCCAGGAGGTACTATTGTTAATACTCTTTTTTAAAAGTGATTTTTTCTACAGGCCTCTTCCATTGAACGCTAATAAAAACGATAATAAAGTACGTGATTTGACGTAATTTGGAAATCGAAACCATCGAAATCGGTCTTCTTACGTTTTGGCCGAAAAGAAATTTTCAATTACGTATAGTTCCAGACATACCCCTCGTAGGGCGCCCCTGAGATACAGCGTCATGCGTGCGATTGGTGGTGCGATTATTGAAACCTAGAGCGGTAGTGGCGGTGTCTAAAGAATCAGCCCGAAATGTATAAATAATTCCGACCACTGAAACAAAACAGCTACTGCTTATACAATTTTAATAAAGTAAATTTCAATATAGTTTTTACTATTTTATTAAAGTAAATTTCAATATATTTCTTACAGTTTATTTTAACTTATAAAAATTTTATTTCCGTATTATCGCCGTATCCAATAATGTCCAAATCACTGCACTGCCATCTCCAATGGCAGGAAAACTTAAAATTTGTTGGTTCTTTCCTAAATCGTGGTAGTAATAATAAAAGCCATCAGATTCATCTAGACTAAATTTCTCGTTAGCAAATATGATCCTTCATCATTTCTGTTCGTTTACATTTCATACATACATATTTACATACTGTAAACAGTAGGTTTCGTTCTGCTGCTTAAACTAAGGTTTTCGTTGCAGTTTCTTTCGCTTCAGATATAGATACTATTTTAATACACAATAAACATTCTTAATATTAATTATTTACCGAACCTTTTTAGCAATATGCCTTACAGTCATACTAGAATTTATCGAGATGTTAAATTTTTTGGTCGTTCAAAACTATTTTTCTCTTCTTACTTTTCAAAATTTTATAATTAGTGTTATAACTAAATATTGTTCTTCCCTTAATTTTAATGTCGTATGAAATTCACTTGTATTTAATCTCTTTACACAGCTCATTATAAACAATTTACTTTCCCAATAAATTTATATTATTTTATATTCAGTAGTTTAGTTACAACTAAGAGGCATTGATTTTCTAATTGTTGAATTTTTAATCACGCTTGCGATTATTCATATAATCAAATTCAATGCATCACTCTATGGTAAAACCATTTCGAAATATAGAACGGGCTATCATTTTGTTAGAAGATGCATATGAGAAAAAACAAATACTATAATTTAAACTAGTTATTAATTAAAATGACATTGCTCTTAAGAGTAGACGAAATAAATAAAAAAATAACGAAGGCAATATAATAATATCGAACTGATATTTTGCAAAATTGCGAAATAAAAGTTGCGCAAATTTATCACTTAAGAACAACAAATTCTCATGTACAATATGTTTTTGTATTGCAAAAAGATTTGAAAAGGAAAGATCTGATATCGAGAAAAGTATTTTTCCATCCTCAACTTCAAGGACTATTTTCACCTCCTGAATATCACCTCTTAAATAGTTGCCGATAAAAAGTATGAGTGAGATATTGAAATCAGTTACTAATACTTAAAAAACTCCGTGGTTAGGACATATCTGATGCTGGAAAAAATTTCCTTGCAAATTCATTTCTTCCTGAAATTTCAAGGTTATCTGTTTTCTTTTTAAATATAAAAATGTATATACTTTTTCTTACATGCATAGATCAAATTTTCAGAACATGCTGCAGAAAAAAGTATTGTATTACATTATTAAAGAATGTATGATTACTTGTGATACCATGACATATTTTAAATATGTCAAAACTAAATGTACATTATATAAAAATATGAAATACGAAATTATTCATATTTTCATGTGTTACTTTAATACCTTTTTAAGTAGAATATTTCATAGAACTTATTTATGTAACAGCAACTATGCAGCTACAGTAGCTGTTACTTTATGGTATCCTTATATTATCAAATCATAATACGAAATCGACCTATTTGATATACAACCAATACATGGTATTATAGTTTTAGTTATAAAATGTGTACAATAATTAGAGATGAATTATTAGATTAATTTATAAAATAAAGAATTAGAAATTAATAACAGTTTTTTTTGTTATTAGGTAATTTCACTTGCCTTGAGGTAATCTTCGTCTTAAAACGTAGGCTCGGCTACTACTTGTTTCACACTTATATTCCTACTTGCTTGATCGTCATTATGTCGGTAAGTTTTTGAATACTATATTATTAATACATACATACAGTGAAATTGAAAAGTTATTAATTCTCTCACATTATAATTTTATGGAATTAACCTTTAATTTTATAGGATCATGTAACCTAACATTCATGTGTCATATGTCAAAGACTAGAAATGTCTCAATGGACTGCAGAAGATGTTGCAAAATTATAATTATAAATTTTGAAATCATGTAGATCGATGAATTCTCGAAAGGATCTATGTACTTTGAACCAATCATTATTCTAATTTTTTTAAATGAAATATTCTAAATTTTTTAAAATGTTAGTCGATCACTAACTTTTCACTCACTGAGTTTTCAAAGAAAACTTTATATTACTAAAATTAAATCTTTAAACCTTAAAATTAACTAAAGATCCATGAAATAAAAACTGGGAAATTATTTAGAGTTGCATAAAAATATCTAGATGTGCAGATATCAATTAAAGTCAAATAATTAATTAACTCTTCCAAGCACACGATTTTAAAGTAAATAAGTTGCACAGAATATACAATATAATAATAAAAATAATTTTTTATTATTACTATATTTTATTACATTTACCGTTGGTGCATAGGGCGTCATCACCATAATAAAAAACTTTAAATAAAATATTAAACTATACGACTATGAGTAACTTTTCAAGATAGATTTAAAATATATTCCACCCCGCATCAGAAACTAAGCAAAAGTTGGAACAGTTTTTAACCCACCTAGCCTTAAAGAGTTAACTGTAAATAACTGACAAATTAACAAATTTGCAATCTAAAGACGTAAAAAGACAATAATAGAATTATTTCATAGTTAAGAAGGAAAAAAAATTCCTTCGCGTAGTTTATCTATCTAACAAGCGAAACTTTAAAACCTATTGATCTTACAGAAAAATAATGAAATTTTAATTTTTCAGTTATAATTATGATTTTTCAGTAAATTTCCTATATGCAATTTTAAACATCGTTTCCACTTATTCATTAATGATATACATTAATGCATAATACATAATGACATTCTTTTAAAAAATCACAATCTTAATACTACTTATAGAACTTGCAGAACTGCAAGCCGTTTGCTGTCATTTTTGACAAATTTAATAAAATTCTACTTTGTCTCACAGCAGAATATTTTATTTATGGTAACGTTGTATTACTCTGACGCGATTAAATAATACCATATCGACAGAATATTCGTTTTAAGGAAGTATAGCGTCATTTATATTAAACGTTAGTCTTAATAGAATCATAAGAAATAAAATTTCACACGAGTCAGACAGATTTATGTGTACTTACAGATAACTACCTCTGAAGTATTTTCTTTCTCTTTATATTTAGCTTAGATTTTCAAGTTTTTATATATTACTAATAAAGTTTGATAGTAGTTTACTCTGGTAACATTAAAACATATATTTACAACGATATTTAATCGCGAAAATTGTATATTTATATAAATGACAAAATGTGTTTAATAGGATCACATTCCCTTCAAGGCAATTTTTGCAAAACAATGTAAAAACGTGTATACTTATTTTTCTCTCACTCCGTAATATACTTTCTTTTTAAAATCTTATTTAACTTTTATCTTTTTTAATTTAAATAAAATAAAATTTTTTATTTAAACCAAAAGACCCTTGAAACACACGAAAAATTTCGAGAATTCGAAACTGTGCAGTTTTTTGCATTCTCAAAACCCAAAAAAGAAAATATATAAAATTAATAAATAAAGAACCACTCTCTTGGCGTGTCTTGAAGATATTTAATTAATGTGTTTTTTTTATTGTATACTATATATTCGGTACGTGAGGTTTTGCGTTCTATTCAGCAAATAATTTTTGTTTTTGAGTATGTAAGTTAACTGATACTCAATTATAATTGTAGAACTGCACAGCAAATGCACTACGTGGATAAAAAAATTTGGTTGACATCCGTTCTTCAAATAAGATATTTTATGTAAAATGAAATTACCACTTTAAGTTTCGAGAGTTTCTAAACATTATAAAGGAATCGCGTTTTGAAAATTTAAAAATTCGGCTGGAACCCACCCCCAATTTTTATAATATTTGCAAATGGTTTGTCCTCATAATATTAATTATTCGAACAAAATAGGTCATATTTTTCATCCCTCGGTGTGGGGCAATTTCTGTAACTGGTTTCCTTAGAAAGATAGGTCGGCATAGCAGTTAAAAGTGAGGGTAACTATTTATAAAACGAACGATATGATCAATTTGCATGATTTTTAAATATATTGTATCATTTTGAATATCTTTTTCCTGAAACTGCCGCTTGGTCTTAATTTTTAAGATATTTACAAAACGCTGTTTGTACTATGACATAAAATTTGTATTCCACGCAGTGGGTCTCTTTTTGGATAAAACCGGAAGCAGCGCCAGCCAGAGTAACACTGGGTGTAACATCTCTTCTCACTCTATCGACGCAACACGCAAAGAGTCAAGCATCTTTACCTCCTGTATCATATTTAAAGGCCGTCGATGCATTCATGTCTGTTTGTACGGTCTTCGTGTTCATGGCGTTAATGGAATACTGTCTGGTGAATATCGTTCTTGGCGATTCGGACGCACCAGCGGCGAAGAAGCCTGCGCCTCCTCCTCAGCCGCCATCTTCCAGTGGTACAGATTCCACGAAGCTGGATAAAATTTTCGATATCGCCACTAAGGTAACGCCTGGATGAAAATTTGATTGTTCCAGACAGCTTCTGTGCCTCGGAGAAAAAAATTGAGAGTGACACTGATAGTTTAAAGAGGTTCTTCCTTGTTCGAATCGTTTTAGAAAGTTTTATCAGTGACAACTTGAACTGTATCATTTAAAGGTATCTGTTTTTATCAATGATGAGAGCGGCGAAAGAAGATTTTATTTGTTTGATTATTTTATTGCAAAGCAAAGAATTTCTTCTGTTGATTTACTTGATTCCCTCAATTAAATAATTTCAAGGTTTGAACTGTTGCTTTATGTTGGATGTTATGTCACGTAATATTAGGGAGTTAAATGAAACTAAAATTTGTCTATAAAGATATAATTATTTACACGCGACAATTTCTAGCATAACGGGTGCAAAGTCTACTCTTATTGTTGTTAAGAAGAAACACTATTCTGAAGCATATATAAAGAAACTAAGTTTAGTTATTTTTGCATTAATCATTACATGGAAATTCACATTTTTAACTTGAATTACTTGAAATTAATTTGTTTTAACATTTGACGACAAAACCTATTTCCTATATGTCATCATATACATATAATCATTTTATGTCAATTGCTTGATCGAATTTGATTTTTTTTTTACGTGCAGTACATACGTAATATTATTATATTCATTAAACAAGTTATATTATATTCGTTTTGTGAAACGATTTGTAGTATACGATTTTAGCTGCGATTTGCTGCGCAATCAAGAGCGAATCTGTTTTTTTTTCTGCAGAAGACATGACACTAAGAGAATTTTTGACAACTTAATTTGAGGATTTGAAAATTTAAGGATCTGACATTCTAAAAATTGAAAAATGTAGAAGTTTCAGAATCCAGTAGATTTGAAACATGGACTGGAGAATTTAAATACTAGATAATTTTGAAGTACAAAAATTTAATAATAAAGAAATTAGATGATCTTAAAAATCAGATCGTTGAAAACTCAGGAAACTTTGGAATTAAGAAAACTGAAAAGTTACAGATGAATAATATTTAAAAATGTAAAGTTGTCTAAATATAAAAATTTCAATATTTAAAAATTTCCAAGTTTACGTATCTATCTTTATCTAAAGAAAGCCTTACGTACTCCAGGGTATGTAATGGAAAAGTGATTTTAAAATGGAAGTTTTTAGAATGAATTGATCATTCATTCATCTCTCCAATATCTCCGAGGCACAGAAGCGTTGTCTGCACAGCGGCGGTTCAAGTTGTGATCGTTCTCACGCAGGAGAACGCAATGTTGTTATCCGGTCGATCGCAGAAATCATCAGCTGGACCACCGCCAGGCCCTACACCTGCCCAAAGGGCGCGAATGCGTGCTCTGAACATCGATCGAGTCTCACGGGTCTTCTTCCCCTTCCTATTCGCTGTATTGAACGTCACCTACTGGATTATGTTTGCCGAATATATTTAAATGCTCGCGAGAAATGCAATAGCGACTTTCTCGATGAGCTCAGTTCAAAGGAGTTGGCGTTACCAGAAGAGGACAAAAGAACGATACGACTAGATACTACTGAAAGAAGACAAACTTTGCTACTCTGATCATAGAACGTTTTTTTAAGGATATCGCGTAAGGGTATAAATGGAAAGAATATATTGATCGTGGAGGTGTGTTTTAAGATTTTGATTAACAACGTTTACGTTGATGTGATTGATCCAGGCTGTTGATATACAAAGTTTAAAAAATGTTAAGGGTAGAGGGCTTGAATAAGGGTTAAATAGAGTGGATGAAGAATATTGATGCAATCAGAAAGGAAATGATTATTGTTTTGAAGTAAAATCGTAATTGATCAGCATCTTTGAAATGCAAGGTTCTGACGTTTGAATAAGCAAGAAAATAAATACGTGCAATTTGATTGGGCAATAATTCAAAATATTTGTTACTAATAAGCAAGGGAAGAGATATTGCTCAAAAACATTGATGAAAATATTCAAGGATTAATTCACGATAATACTTTAGTATATACTTTCAATTCAATAATATGTAATTAAAAAATAGAAAATTAAAAAAGATTTATATGAACTAAACAGTAAAAAACAGTATAATAAACGAGGTATGAATTGAAAATTATTGTCAAGAAATAAAATAAAAAATGTAGATAAATATCAAATAAATTAATTATTATTGTTGATAAGAAAAAGGTGAAAAACCATAGAAAAATTTATTTGAATAGAAAATTAAATCACTACAAGCAAACTTCGCTTGACGAATGAACACTTAAAACTAAATTATTAACATTAATTATGTTAATTAAACGTAATTAAGAGTAAGTACAAGTGTGCTCGACCAGATTTCGAAATATATTTTTCAGCATATCATTCCTACAATATTCATTTTCTTTATGATTGTATCATTATTTTCAACGAACCCTTATCACAAAGAAAACGTGATACTTTAATAATAAAAATCGTCTTCAGCTCATTAACTTAGCGTGATACAAAATATGTACTTAAATTATTTATACGTTATAAACTTGTTTGTCAAATCGTAAATTTAAAAATAGATATGGACGAAAAAAGTACGGGGAACGAAGGGATTATTACTTGCAATCGGTGCTAACAACGGTTGTCATAACCCTTTTAATTAAGAGCGAAAGCAATAAAACAGAAGAAA
Source organism: Megachile leachella (assembly GCA_963576845.1). Lineage (NCBI taxonomy): Eukaryota > Metazoa > Arthropoda > Insecta > Hymenoptera > Megachilidae > Megachile > Megachile leachella. The sequence goes on along the minus strand of OY756256.1, from coordinate 13,384,093 downwards.
AGAAAGCTTGCGTAGTTTAACATGCATTAAAATCTTATAAATATCGAAAATTCACGTTATGATCAAAGCATGATAAATGGAATTATCGAACTGTCCGAACGTGTGGCTTGATCCTTCTAACAAATAATTAATATACTGCTGTCTCGTCCATCAAATGGAATAACGAAGAAGCATATTATAACACATACCTAAAGATTTACTATTAATTTACTTTAAATTTATAATAACTAAACTACTGTTAAGAAACACCGTTGCAACTACTAAAAAAAATATCGGCGATAATTTGGTCGAATGTAATTATTGAGTATAATCATCGTTAACGTAAATTCGATTAAATTATATATAGGTTTGATCATCAGCAAATACACAAAAAGCTACAAGCAACTTTTCACTTCCTCTGCTTCAAATTTTCTTCAAAAAGAATCTTATTCTCAATATATCATACTTCATCGTGATTTTATAGATAAGGTGATTGTATTACGAACACGCTTTAGCATGAAATTTCTTTAAAATTTAATTAGATACGAATGATAATAATAATTAAACACAAGTGACATTTAAAAAGTCCACTTATTACAACGAAGATAATTACATTGCAACATGTACAATATAGAAAAGATTATGTTCTCTAAAACTGTTACATACATATATTTTATAGACACACTTTTTTAGAAAAAAGATATTTTAGACAAAAGTTATAAGATCTCAAAACAGAAATTGAACAGAACTAATATTCTGAAATTCAAATTTTAAAATAAAATTGAATGTTATTTGAAAATTTATTTGTGCTTTTCCGTTTCAAAACTTAATTCTTGATATTGGAAATTAGCTAGACACAAAATTTTACGGTAAAGACATATAGTAACCTGCAGATGAGGTTAATTATTAAGTAACGATTAGGTACAAAGTGGAAAATAATGCTTTTGTTTTAGATACCATCCATAGATTGATAAGACATAATTAATTTAGATAATAGAACGATTACATATCGCAAATAATCTAGGTCCAAGTACTCATTATCGAAATAGGGTTAAAAAGTGATCCTTATTTGAAATTTTCAGATTCACTATGTAGTGACGAAGAAAAATTTATTTTACAAAGCGATATTAACCTTCACTTAAATTTTAAAAAATTTAACCCAGATAACAATTAATTTACTGCTTCAGTAAACAACATCATAATTTTCATGTGAACCTTTGAGACCACAGCGTATTTCACTATATTATAAACGTAAAATTTTGCGCACTATCGATTTTCAATATGCAAATAGACTATTCCGTGTAAAAAGCTTAAGTTAAGTATGGAATAATTTCTAAATTTAATTCCAAAGTCAAATTCCAAAGTCAAATTCAAAAGCCTCATTGAAATCCATCCTTGAAATTTTATATCCTTTTTATAAAACACCCTTCACGAGAACTAAAGATTTCCTGAGAGATGGATATACTTTAAGATGACTCTTATTTACTGCTGTTGGACATTTTTATCAAAATGTGTTTCATAGAAATCCTCCCCTTCCAGATTAATTTCAATTAATAGAAAAATGATTTGTGCGAAATTTAAGCTCGGTCAGGTAACAAGAAAAAAAGTTTCTGATCACATATAAAAATAATTGATTAATGTTATGAAAATCTTCTTTTTTAATTATCTTTTAAATTATTCAATTCAAACATAGCTACCAAAAAACCAATATAAGCAGCATAATTATTCCACTTTGTCACCACTGAATTATTTTTTAATTAAAATTATAAATAAATACACGAATTAAATAATTAATGCAGTCCACAGTTTGATCTATAATATACAGGGTGTATCAGCCGATTTTGGCACCCCAATTTTTTCATTATTGTTACACGTAACGAGAAATGTTTCATGGAAGACTTAAATAGTATGTAGTTAAGCTACTTCTGGTGTTATTAATTTTGTTGTAAGTGAAGGCGTCAAGGATATATAAAGATAAACTTTATTTTCTTAAATAGCTTAATTATTTTTTATACATTTAAAAATGCGGCTAAATATTCCTTATAAAAAAATACTGACCCAAGTATGTTGAGAACGTAGTAGTTTAGGAGATATTTTTACCTTAAAGAATTCTAAAATGTGTACTGATATTGTGTACGTTATTTTATGTATTAGCTGATATTTTGCAAAATTCGTCGATAATACATCAGCCACTACAACTTTAAAACTTTCGCATAAACTTTATCCTTTATATAGCTGCATAAGAAAAGCAGCATTAAATCAGATAATCGGGTTGAAAATTGAATGGAACTGCCTTTCCCAATCCAACGATTCAAAAATTATTAATTTAAAGCATTTCTTGTTACCAAAAAATAATATACAGAACGTCTTACATGACAAATTTCTAGCTTGATAAAATAGTTTGAATACGTAACTAAAATCACACGATGGTGTAATTACACCAAATTACAATTTGTTTGCACTGATTGCACCCTGCTTCCAAATATGTATGTAGCAACCATATCTACTTTTTCAGCTCCAGAATATTTCGCTTTTGAAAAAACAGACACTGAACTCAAAATGAAAAACTGTTGTTATGACTGAATAATTTGTAAGCATTTACATTTCAAACATACTAATTTCAATTAATCATGTCGATTAGTCTTATATTGGAATTCATACGTAAACAGAACTCGCGCCTTAGTGCAGCAGAAATACCATAGTATTTAAATTATTTATCTAACTTGAAATATCTCCTAAGCTACTAACTTTTCAACATGCATTGGTTAGTACTTGTTTATAATAAATGTCCAACTGCATCTTTAAATGTATAAAATACCATATTCCATTTAAAAAACAAAATTTAATTTCATATTCCTTTGACGCGTACACTTACAAAAGAACCAATAACACCAAAATATGTCTAACTCGAATCCATTTAAGTTCTCTATGAAACATACATTATATTGCTATGTGCAATATAGGTGCTAATATTAAATATCAAAATCGGCAGAAACACTTTGTATAATGTGGTCCTTGGTGGTAAACGAATCTAATATGCCTGTTCCAAACTATTTCGGCATATTTTTATTACTTTCTTCATACGACGAACAGTTTCTGAAAGAAATGAGATTTTTTTAATTGATTTCAGTTTTAGAATCTGAAATGCACATCTGAAGTACCATACGATAATTTCAGAGAATTGTTTCAACTTTGTAAATATCACGCTGCCAACGATAATATTTTTCATATACCGTTATAATATTTTAAATAAAAAATATTGTAACGTTTTAACACAAGTTGCAACAACGGGGGAAAATTAGAAAGTTATATTTGCAAATTTTTCTCATTTTCTTCAAAATCCATTCGTCACACAATAGTAGTAGAATATAAAATAAAAATTGGCTAGATACACAATTTTTATTTAACATATTCTTTTACATAATTAATAACTTCAAAGATAATCAGAACAAACCGATTTTAACAGCATATAATTCATTGGTTTAATGGTAAATTTTAACAGCATTTAATTCGTTATCTGAGCACATGGTAACCATTATTTATAATTAATCTGTCTATTTCAAATGTTGCACAAATTATTTTTTTATTAATTAAAGCAATTTCTACCGCAAATAGAATTAAAAATAAAGAAGATGAGTTGCCCTAATCTGCATAGCTTTAACTGGGCATAGTACCATCTAGAACATTGAAGTGATTATTAAATGAGATCCTTCCAATGATAAAACACTCGTTTATATCAGCGATTAACACTTCACTAACCATTCTTATAAAATTATTTCATTTATCTTATCTACCAATGTCTGTTGAACACAACTGTCGCGATACAATCACCTTAAATTAGATCTATGCAGAACTCATAATATTGCAACATTACGAACTCGTAATAATATAAAAAACGAATGCATTCGAAATTCATAAAAATGGAAAGAAATCTGTGGAAGTCTTAAACGCGAAAAAATGTTAACAGAAAAAAGTTGAATAATCGCATACGAGAAAAACACATTGGTGTCCAACAATATTCAACACTTTTTTTATGTTATCTGATATGTTCTATGCATTTCTCACAGAGTTTCATACACTGATTGCAATCTCAAAACCGATTACTGATTCTCTGTAAATCTCAGTGTCTGAAAAAGTTATGAATAAAAGATATTCAACTCTGATTACTATGGGTAAATTCCGTGTTAGCTCACCACCTTATCATATTATCGCAATGAGATTTTGTTATAACTCGACGTACTTTATCTTCTGATCGAGAAAAAGTTCCTACCAAATATTTTTTGAAAACTCGGAAAAATGGCAGTGATACTGGACTTTGATTTTCGTAGAAAATTTTTTTTAGTATCGTATTATAGTTTCGGTTCTAATTAACCGATTTTAGTTTATGAATTCTATGATTGTCTGTATTGAGATGTATTTTAATAAAAACAGCGAAAAGAAAAAACTATGTTTTGTTGTTTTTTTTTTTATAAACGGAGATATAAGAAACGTATTTTTAATTTTGAAAACATTTCTATGAAATCAAGGTATAAATGTGTTTTTATCAAGCTTCAAGGGAACCTTTATTTCACAATTAAATCAATATCAATAAATAGTTCAAACCACATGAAATCTTAATTTGGCCCTATCCTTTGTTCCTTAAGATTATGATATACCTGCCATTCGTGTTGTACAAACTGAAAAAATTGCATCCTATTTAAATATCTTTTTATAAATTTTAAAACAGGAAACATGCTTAACAGCGGTATATATTATCGGACTACTAATAGAACATGAATAAAATTATATTAATATTCCATTTTTTTAAATACACAATTAGCATTAAATTCTTAAAAAACGTTTAAGATAATGGATAGTTTAATTTCACGTTTTCAATTTTATGTACAACAGTACATGAATAAATAAAGTAAGAAAATGAATAATTTCAGCAATATACAATTTCACCTCGGAAGTAAAAAATAAGAAATTAACTTTTTTTAATATTAAGTAAACTAACTTAGATTAAAATAAACTTATTAATGATTAAAATTGGTGAAACTCCATAGTTAATGTTTAATTTCATAACTATAAATAAATGATAGAACAAAATACTAAAGTATTATAATACTAAACTATGAAGTAACTATACTTATACATAAACAAAAATTTGTTTATCGTTATTGTTCTTTCGACTTAATATTAGTTACCTAAAAAATAGTATTTAGTCACTAAAAATTGCTACTAGTTAATACATATTATCAAAACGAATAATTTATATCTTTAATGATTTCAAATATTGCTTTCTTCTATTGTTTGATGCAATACAAAATCAACAAAGACGTTACATTATATTTCCTAAGAATTCAATGTCGTCTGTTAAAAATCTCGTTTATATTTTTTTTATAAGAAGAACTATAGAGAATTTTAAACAGAAGCTCAGATCAATTTCCATATTCTAAATTGCTAACTAAGAAACTCTAAGAAAGTTTCAGAATTTGTAGATAATATTGAAGTCTTAGTTTGATAAAAAAAAAATAAAGAATTGAAACACGCATTTATAAACTATACGTTTTCTATACCTTCATTCATCAAAAAAACATGAAAATTTGACCTTTTTTTTAACGTTTTTGAATATTAAAGTATATCTTTAATATACATTAGCAACAATTTAAAAATGAACGATTAATTGCAACTGAAGTCATTTAGAGAAAAACTGTTTCCACAGAAATCAGAAAGCGTAGCCTAGCCATTTTCCGAATCTTCTAAAAATATTTAGCTAGAATATTTTTCTCAATCAAAAAACGCTAGATTTTAGCAAAATTTCCATCACAATTTGTTATAATAAGTTGACGTTATATACTCATCGTGAAAAGCCTCCGTTTCAACTTTTCATGCACAAATGTCTGCCCTATTTTATAACGTATATTGTGTTGTCTTCACGTTTCGAGATTATTATTTTTTTCACAGTAAATTGAAAACTATTCCAAATGATTTGTAGTACTTATAAAATGGTCTTTTGTCGTGTTCACGCGGGCTTGTGCGTTTCACTTTGTACAATTTCATTTTTAATATACTTAGTTAATTGTGTTCTAAACGTATAATTATTTATTCCACTGCATGTCAAACTGTCAAATCCGAATTATTCGTCTGTTTATATATCCAAACTATCGACAGAACAAGATCATAGATAAGAAGAAAGAAAGAAAGAAATAATTTCAAAATTAATGGTTTTGTAACAAACTATACATCAATAAATTAACACATTAGACGAAATATAAATTGATAGATAAATAAATAAACCGACCATTGGGGATTAGTAGTACACGAAACAGTTGTACTGGCCATTCTAGCATTTTGTTAAACACGAGTTTCTTGAAACATTGAAATATAAAAATGTGTCGAAAACCCGATGAATAAAAATACTTGAAATTGAACAAATCTTACCTTTAATATCAAAAATTAAGTTTGGAAAACCAAACTTGAACAGAAAAACACTCTTAACAACGAATAAATGAATTAATTAAAGATTAAACGTAATGCTCTGTACGAAAGCCAAACTGAAACTAAAGAGACAAAGGATCGAAGAGGTGCGTGTTCGTGCATGAAAAGCGCACCTCACTTGTTTTTGTCTGACGAAATTTCTAGAAGAAATAAAAGGCTTTTTTTATGAATTTTTTGTACAAGTATCTAACAAATGTTTTAAGTTTCAAGAACTCCAGAATATATTATTCATATTTTTTACATATTGGAATATATTTTTTCTCCGCTTATAGTGAAATTAATTAACAATAACAGCTAGAAGTAGCTTTTATGCAAGCTGGTACTGCATAACTTTGTACTGAAACCTGTGGAAATTTTTGTTATTTATACGTTTCAAGACTTAAATAAAATTTTATTTTCAGTCCTTGGTTAATTATGGTGGTTAATAATAATCAAGATCAAATTTCCATCATCGGTAATTGTTACTATTTTCTTCTATCCATAATAGTTATTAGTGTAAAAAAAATGTTTTTAATGATTATTCGTAATCAAAATCGTTTTATTTAAAATATTAATTGTTACACTATAACCTTTAAAACTTCGTAACCGTTATAATGTTTACTTATAATTTATACAAAAAAATTCTTGTAAAAAAATTTTCATTTCTAATTAAGGTCGAAAATGATCACTTGTTACCAATGTGCTTTAATAAGTGTGACAAATATGTAATCAGTGTATAGAACCTGATAAGAAGTGCATAGGAAAAAATAAGTCGGCTATTGCACCGTGTTGTTGTGTACATTGAATTATTATGTATCACATAGTTAAGTATGATTATTAAGAAATTTTAAATCCACGTTTGTTGTGGGAACTGATACAAAACTCTGTTAAAATTGTAAATCTCTGTAAAGAATCAAGTAGAAACGAATCTACTGACATTTAAAAGCTTTTAGTTTATCGTTGAACTCTATTTTATCTTTCACTATAGTTTCCCTATATTTCTCAGATATGTTTGATTTCACTTTATGATGAATCAGTAGCAAATAATTTTTAGCAACGCCTACGGTTTAAGTTATTTAACCGGTCCGGGACTTTTTGAAGACCCTGTATATTCGTTGAATGCTCTTCATAGATAAGAGAGGACAATGTAGTGGCAAGTTAACAAAGTCTTATGATAAGCATTTTTATAATCTTAAATATGCATTATAACATTCCTGTTATAACATGAAGTTGATTCTTACATTATTAAGATCAAGTTCTAAAATATTAAGCTAACCTACTTAGCTTAATATAGGTAGAACACTTTTTGTTCCACTACACATAAATCTCAAGAAGGTAAGTAATAAAGAAGCAATTGACCAAATGGTACAATACCACACTTCATTGACGCAAAAGTACCTACTGAACACACCAAGGTCAATTTACACCAAAATAACAATAAGCAAAACGAAATTCCAAGAACATTATTTAAATAGTCGCATATAAACCAAAAATAAAATTTTAATGCATCATTACCTTTTGCCACTACTACGAAAAATTGCAATTTACTTAACAGCTTATTTAAATACGTTACATTGTTACGTCCCGGATCGCGGTTCACGTAAAATAGGAGAGGAACTCACCGGTATTGACGCTAATTGTACAATCTTTTTGGCCATGCGGTACGTACGCCCGTCATCTGCCAGGGATCCCGGGTGTTTTAACGTAGCACAGTGACTTACTCTCGATACTTCCCGTTGATTGTTGATTTGGTACGTCGATTGGTATTAGTTTCCACTCTATGTTCGCGTCGCGGTTATGAGTAAGCGGCGCGACTTGTACTGGGGTTGGAAGATGGAAGGATCTTACTAGCTTGCGTAATTGGTATCTACGCCCTCCTCGACGCTTTCTTCCCATGAGCCAAAATGAATGCAAAGACGTCAAACACACTATTGATACCGTGCGGCTGATTCTCGCACCACCGTATCATGCGGACCGAAGTAGCTTGATTACGTCTCTAGGAGACCCGTGCGGCTGATTCTCGCACCACCGGTCTCGACTAAATCAAGGTAACTGCTCTAGAATATAATGCTCGTAGGGATTGTACGAATAGGAAGGTTTCTTGAGGCACAAGTAACTATATGATAAAGATAAAATAAAGGTATATTCTTGAAATATGACTAATTTTACAGAGATATACTTAATGGTTAGCGCGACTTAATAATGTAGAGTTGGAGATGAGTAGGGACAGGAATAACAGTTAGAGAATCTAACTTGTCGGGGCTTGAACCCGTGGTTTGGAATATCGGGGCTTGAACCCGTGGTTTGGAATATCGGGGCTGGGACCCGTGACGGAGTAGTGCACTGGAATGATCCAGGCACCGGAAAGAATCAGGATGGAATCCGTGTGCTGTGCGATCTTCAGGCCCTTTTATATTGCCTACTGATCACGGAGGGGGAAAGGATTTAGTCAGTCGTTATCTAATGTTTTGTCTTTTGAAAAGGATGTTTATGAGATAAGATAGTTGGGACTAAGGATGTTTATGTCAGAGATATTGATTCGGCGAAAGGACTTAAGGGGTGGGAATAAGGTTTATAGGATGTTATCTGGGTAGTTCTAATGTTACTTATGATTACATAGCTGATTTGGCGGTAGGTTATATGCGTAACGCAAAGCGTGAGAAGCTCGAAGTAGCGAAAGTATATGAATATAACTTAATAACTAACTTAATAACTAACTCCAACGTTGGATGACGTCACATGACTAACTCCAACGTCGGACGACGTCACACCTCCCCCCCTAGGAAAAGAAATTTGTGTAGCAAATTTGTTAGCGGGTAGACTCACTTAGAGTTTATAGAGTTTCTCGTTTTTTGGAGTTTTGGGCTTATTCACTAGTAACTGAATGTAAATCGTCTATATAGTCCTGAGTCACTCGGGATCTTGGAGTAATTAGGGGCATATTCGGCGCAGGGGTTGCACTGGGTGGGCTAGAGTGGCACACTGGGGAATCTGGGTTTTGGGGCACACACTCTTTCACTTTGTTTGCAATCACTGTGTCTTGTGTCTTCCGATAGACGCAGAAATGTGCAACCGAGCTCCAAACGGCTGCGATGAGATGAAGGCTCCAACCATAGGCTGCGTGTAGGGTTATTCCATTGAGAATGATGTTTATAATCATTTTGACAATGCGGATGACCAGGTAGATTCCGATGACTCCGGCGGTGGCGGAACCAAATTTTATGAATCCGTTCCATAACCTATTGGCGGTATTTTGGGCAATCTTGTTCAAAGAGTTCTCGTCTAATAATTTATCAATTTGCAGAGTTCCAGGATTGAACTGGCGACCAGTTGCACCTTGTGCAAGTGTATTAACAATCGCGGTCTTTTCTACAGGGAACATTATGTGATCCCGAAGTTTATCAAGATCTGAAGGTGAATATATACCTCCATTCGCGATATTTTGAGGATCGATATATTTCCATGAAGGTGTTGTAATGGGTTGTAGTCGCTGTGGTGAAAGTGTTTCGACTAGATTTGGTGATACAGAATACCAGGATCCATGAATCTGATACATGGTCGGCAAAACTGAGGAGCAAGGTCTGCTTGTGCTAACTGATGTCAGGATATGAGTTCTTGGTGTGAGGAAATATGATGTATTTTTATATGTTACTGGAAGTTCATTATGACATTCGGTCGTTTTTCGGACAGTGCAAGGGACCGGGATACATTTAACGATATGTATCGCTTCGCCAGCTGGTACTGCCATGTGTCCTTCTTGCTTGGAAATTGCGAATGCTACTTCTTCTGGGGCAACGTGAATTAGATTTAACGCGTTTCTAATGATTTGCTGTTCCAGAGCACATTTCTGGGCGATGATATCCTCATATAGCTGTGTGATTTGGGTGCGTAAATGACGCTCAACATAAACGAATTTCGAATTGATGTAGGTAAAGATGTCCAAGTTCGCAATTGGTACAGTATGCTGATCTTTGAATTTGCCGTTGGTTTTAGTTTCCAATATAAAGAGTTTCGGATGTTCGGTTTGAACAAGTGTATATCCGCAAATAGTGACTGGTTTAATTGCGGTGAGAGCAAAAGTTAAGTCCTGAGACGTTACTGCGTAGATGATTGGTCCTAGCTTGTTTTGGGGCGAGATTTTCTCGGCTTTCCCTTCATAAAGTACATCGTATTCGTTAAATTTACAGTAATCCGTGGGCGTTGTCTCCCAAAATGTGTTGCCTCCTTCGGGATCTAGACATTTGTCCGTTTGTAGATCACATTGGTGGCCGGAGCGTAAGACAATTTGTCTCGTAGCTAGTTTAACATCTGCGGTGTACGTTTGGGTTGTAACTTGAACAACTGATTGCACGATGACGTTCTCCCAAGATCCATATATGTCTGCGTAAGATGTTCCCGAACATCGTCCGTCTGTGCCAATCTTACCTGCTAAGGTAAGGCTATATACCGTAGTAGTATTTAATCGGTGTCCGGTGATTTGTGTTGCCGGGGATATGGATATGGCGCCAGTAGCGTGTAGTATATTGCATGTTTCCCTTGTTGTTTCAAATAGATATTGTTGTCGACCGTTGTGGACAACAGATGTGTGAGAGTACATGCCGCAATAGTATATTGTGCGGTCAATTTCGACTTTACATTGCTTAACTGTAGCAGAATTGAACTCGCCGTGCTGAAGTAACTGGATTCCTTCGGATTCTACTGTTGGGCGTATGCTAGCCAGGTCGCATTCCACGGTGCCGGTAGTAGATATGGTTGTAACATTCAATGTCTGGCTGCTACAGTCGTAGCCTATCAGGGCTGCAGCGGATGAGAGGGTAAGTGTGGTGATGATAGTAACTGGATACATGACGTCTCGATGCGTGTTGTCGGCTGGATTCTCGATGTTGTTGCTGTGAAATACAGTGAAAGACTGCTCCCTGTGGAGCTCGCTTGCTTTAATATATTTGGGTTTCACAAAGAGTGGGGGTGGGTTTAACTTAATACAATGTATTCGCGTTGTTTGCTTAACTTTCTTTAATTTGTTTACGTGGACTATGCGAGTCCGTCCTTTGACCAAGAGTTTCGCATTATGATTGGAAAGCATCTCGAGTATCTCATACGGGCCAGTATACTCGAAATCGAACTTCCCTTGTCGTGGTTCCTTCAAGAGAAGGACTTTGTCTCCTTTCGAAAAATGCTGGATGTTTAATCGTTTATCGTAATAACTTTTGGATCGAGCTTTGGCTTGATTTAGGTTGTCTCGAGCTTGAGATATGGAAGTCGTGATTTTAGTTTGTAGGTTGTGTAGGTACTGGTTATAAGTGTCGTTTGGTGTATCAGGCAGATAGGAGTCGGCGGACGGGACACGAGCGATACGCCCGAATACGAGTTCGTGCGGCGTATACTGTGTTCCCTCGTGGACACTTGTATTATAGGAAAACATTGCGAAATTCAGCCATTCGTCCCATTTGTTGTTAGAAACGAACTGCTTTAAGTATTCTGTAAGTACGTGGTGTGATCTTTCAATTGAGCCATTACTTTGTGGATAAAATGCCGTTGTACGTAATTGTGTGATTCTGAATCGCTTGGTTACTGTTCTCATTAAAGAGCTAGTGAAGTTAGAACCTTGGTCGGTTAATATAGCTTTGGGAGCACCAAATTTACAAATTAAATGATTTATCATCGCGTCCGCGGTATTGATGGCGTTAGCACTTTGTAACGGTATAGCAAGTGAATATTTAGTTAATAAGTCTTGAATTGTTAGAATGTAGGAATTTCCGGATTGTGTTGTGGGAAGTGGACCGACAATGTCCATTGAAACTTTGTCAAAAGCTAAGCCTGGCGTATCCGTAAGAGTCATAGGCTGCCTAGTCTTTACACGAGTTAGCTTCCTCATTTGACAGCTTTCGCATGAATTTACGTAGTTAACTACATCGCGTTTTAAAGTCTTCCAATAGTATCGTTCGCGTATTCTTTTGTATGTCTTTGAAATGCCTTTGTGTCCGGCGTAGGCTGACGTATGGTTTTCGCGTAGTATATCGTTCCTTTCTTCCTCTCGAGGGATTCGTACTTCGTGTGTGCAAGCGAATAAGCTAGTATTTGTCGTAAAAAATAATTCAACTAGAACTTGACGAATTGTAGACCAATCATGGTCGTCGATCGCGGTCTGTGATAAACTAACTGTTGGTAAACCTAGCTCTGTGCAGACATCGTAGAGTGATCTTAGACATTCTAGTAGGTCCGCGGACGTTACAGAGGTATGAGGGGAGACCTTTGCAGGAAGTAGGATTAAATGATGGGATCCGGCGGTCTGCACCTTTGCTCTTCCTATTATCATATCTTCTGGAATTCTTAGGTTGCCTTGTAATGCTAGGTCGATTGCTCCTGGGTCGATTGGCTGTCCGTCTAGTGTAACAAAACAAGCTATGTTGTCTCGTCTCATGATAAGTCTGTCGCGTGTCGTCGTGATAATGCGGCGTCGAATTCCTGCTGGGGGGTCCACATTCATGTGGCTATCGTCCTCCGATGAGTCGTCCGTTTGGAACGGGGAAGTGTTGACAGTTTCTTCTGCAGCTAGCGCCTGGCTGTCTACCTCTGGTATAGGGATATCGGGTGTCGTGGGCGATGCAGAAAAATTAGAGTCGCGTGACGTGGAAGGTCCGGGATTGTATAGGTTTTCGGAGTCGGAACTGATTGGTAAAACTGGAGGGTTTCTAGATAAGGCATCGGCGTTGGAGTTTGCTTTACCCGCCTTGTAAATAATTTTATATTCGTATTCCGCTAGCTTAAGTCTCCAACGGAGTAATCGAGAGGTTGGATCACGAACGGAGTGCATCCATACGAGTGGACGATGATCAGTGATTAGGTTAAATTGTCGACCGTAAATGTATGATCTAAAATGCTGAACGGCGTAAATAATTGCAAGACATTCTTTTTCTATTGTAGAATAATTTAACTCAGCTCCCTGTAACAGTCGAGACGCGTAGGCGATTGGTTTGTCAGATCCAATATTACCTTGACTAAGAATTGCACCGACTGCGTATCCGGACGCATCGGTCGTGATATGAAAGGGTTTGGAAAAATCAGGGTATTGTAGGATTGGTTCTTTGCAAAGGATCTCTCGGAGAATACTAAATGATTTCTCTTGCTCGGGTCCCCAAATAAACTTTGCATCTTTTCGCAATAATAATGTTAATGGTTTAGAGATAGCAGAAAACTTGTCGATAAAGCGGCGGTAGTAACCGGCTAGACCTAGAAATTCGCGGACATTTTTCGCATTTTTCGGAGTAGGAAAGTTTTTAACTGCCGTTATTTTGTCGGCACACGGTTTCACGCCGTCTTGACTGATGACGTGGCCTAAATAAGCGACTTCTCTGTGAAGGAAGCCACATTTCGAGGGTTCCAATTTCAAGTTTGCTTTACGGAGCCTTCCCGCAAGTTTATTGAATTTGTCTCTGTGTTCGGCGAGTGATCGCGCATATATTACAATATCGTCTAGGTAGACGAACAATTCATGACCTTGCAAACCTGTTAGCACAGCGTCCATCAAACGCTGGAATGTCGCGGGGGCGTTTCGCAGTCCGAAGGGCATTCTATTAAACTGATAGTGTCCAAAAGGTGTGGAAAAGGCGGTTTTCTCGGCGTCGTTTCTGTCCATACCGATTTGGTGAAAACCACTCTTGAGATCGAATACACTAAAGTATTTGGCGCTGCCTAATTGGTCAAGTATTTCTAAAATACTGGGGAGCGGGTAAGCGTCTGGGATGGATTTTTCATTGAGTGCGCGAAAATCAATGACCATCCTCCAGCGTTTGTTCCCTTGCCCGTCGGGTTTTTTTGGAACTATCCATAAAGGGCTGTTGTAAGGTGAGGTAGATGGTTCAACGATACCATTGTCTAAAAGCTCTTTCATCTGCTTATCTATTTCACTTTTGTGAATAGGTGGATATCTATACTGCTTAACATTAATTGGAACTGTATCAGTAGTGGGAATTTTATGTTCGACGACAGTGGTCTTCCCAAGCCTGTCACCTTCGAGGTGGAAGAGATCATAGTTGTCTGTCACTAAATTCTGGACATGCTCGGTCTCTTCGGAATTTAAATGATCGGTCGCAATGCTACTATATATTTCTTTGATACGTTGCGTTGGGCTTCGTTGGCCTATAAGATTAATCTTTTGGTTCGCGAGATTTGAATTTTTCGTCGCCTCGGCGTACGATCTAGAGTTTGCGTCGTCGTTAGTAGAAGTAGAAAAATTGTCCATCGGGTCTACGTTACTGGAGATTATCTCGACCTCTTCCAATTCGAAGAACGGCATGGAAAATTGAACATCAGATTCGGACGTATTTATACATCTTAGGACTGATTTACCGTTCTGGCTCCGTATGAGACTGTCGAAAACGTGAACACCCGGGGCTATTTCCTGGCGGGGGACGTATCCGATGCACGGGCCTTTGGTGAGTATAGGAATTGTAGTTACTGACCTCTTTGTAACGTAAACTTGGTTAGCACGGTTGCAAAAGGGAATAATACCACCCTTCCATGTGATATGATTTTTCGTATACGAGATTTCAGCGCCTTGGCTGAGGAAAGTGTTCCCTAAAATACCATCCATGGGTATTGGAAAATCGTCCGACACAACTTGGAAATTGGAGCTTACTCCGAAAAATGAAATGTTTGTCGAACCGATAGTCGGTACGCGAGTGCTAGTTATTCCAGCGATATTTATTTTTCCGTTAGTATTAATAAGAGTGTCCTTGTTTAACGAGCCAATTTTTATAAGACTGGGTTCTGCACCAGTATCAACCATGAATTTACATTCATGCAACAATTCGGGGGCTGAAAGTTTAACCTGCGGAATTACGTCCTCGTTGACTCCGATGACGGAGATTCTAGGATTTCGTTCGATATCGGACGGACCGGTTTCGCGTTTACTGCTTCCTCCCGGTGACGATCCGTGTTTCTCGGGAGGAATTGTTCGTTTCCCGAACGGTTTTGATTTGCGAAAGCGCGTTTACGACATTGATGGATGTCGTGTCCTAAAAATCCGCAATAAGAGCACGTCGGTGCGGGGCCTTTTGGGCGCGCGTTTTCGAGCTGACGCGGTCCGGTGTCGCGGTTATCACTGCGGTATGCTGATTTGTTGTCAACACGTTGGGGTGGTTCGGCGCGGTATGTATCTTCGCGGCGTACTGGAATATAATCCGTGCGATAAGGGGAACCGGAGCGGTATCTCGACTCGTCTTTGTAGCGCGGTGGTTCCTCACGTGCGTAACGTTGCGGAGTGGAGGAACGATATGTATCGCGTACCGGAGTGAATGGTCTACGCGGTGGCGATGTATATTGACGCTCTGGAATTTTATCTCGCGCCTCCGAAAATTGCACGCGGCGAGTTTCAACGTGCGGTTTATCATAACGTTGCTTGTCTAACTGTAACTGTTTGTAGGCTCGGATTGCCTCATCAAACACGCGGGATACGGGGTAATCGCGTAGTGGTCTTATCTCCGGCCGGATGCTCGGGATTAATCCATCGATAAAACTATTCACTACCAATGCCTCGAGTTCGGCTATGGGCATCGTGTGAAAGTCTTCGATTGCGTCGCGTAAATCTTTTACTCGGCTTGTATAATCAAGGATATGTTCGTCAATACCCATGTAAATGTTCGCGATTTCTCCGCGATAATGGTCGACTGTTCGGTTCGGGCCGAAAACTTCCTTTAAGCGGTTACATAGCGTGGTTACATCGTCTATGCATTCGTCTTCTGTAGCGATGGCGGCACGTCCACGTAATCGAGTAGAAATTAATTTTACGAGGGTTCGTTCACCCTGAGTTGGTACGATATCACGGGCGCGTCGGCATGCGCGTGTGAATTGTAAGACGGAAATGTTACTTCCGTCGAATATGGGGATAGTATTTACTGCTTCGCGGAGCGTATATTCCCAAGGCTCGGTAGCCATTGGTAGTGACGGGGGTGTCGCGAGGGTGGAAGGTACCGCGGAACTCGGTTGTACGTGTTCCAGTTTTCTCCGCGTTTCTTCTAATTCCTTTCGAAGGGATTCGGCTTCACGGCGCTCGGTTTCTATCTCGGAACGTTCGCGTTCGAGGGCCTGTGATTCGTCGCGTAATCGGCGTTCGCGGTCTGCTATTTGCTTCTGATACGCGCGGAGTTCGTGTTCGTTAAGGGGCGCGGAGGGGCTCGATTTTGATGCTGATCGTAACTCGGGTCCGGTAGGCATGATTAAAAAAAGAAAATTCCGCGGAGGAAATAGTGAAAACAGTAATATTAGTATTTATTACAACTTACAGAATTCGTGCTGGAATCGGCACCAGTCGTATACGCTGTTTGGAATCGTATCCTTATCCCTGTTTCGTACATGGGTTAACAAAATATGATGCGGGATATACTCGTGATCTCGCACTTTAATCGCAACTTCCGTGTCGATTTCCTCGATCGGCGAGGAGACGCGGAAGGGTACGGTATCTGTATCGCTTTCGTCGTCGCTAACTAAATCTACGACCTCAATTTCAGGGTCCACAGTATTGCTTACGATATTTCCTACAGTCTCTTTATTAAAATTATCGTTCGCGTCGTTTAAAACTTCTGTTCTTGACTCTTCTTGGGCTTGATCGTCAAAGGTCGGCACTGCGTCAATTAGTTCTGGAGCAGCGCTTGTGTTCGAACTTGCGGCGAATTCACGCGCAGGGTCTAATAACAGCGACCGTTCCAAAATTTTTCGACGTTTCGCCTGGACTCTTTTACCGGCACGACAGCCTCGTGTTCTCTTCTTTTTAATCTGACTCGAATGAAATAAACTTAAAAATTAGATAATTGAAATGCAAAAGAAAAATAACTGAATATACTGTATTAAGGGTTGAACTGTAGCCGTACCTGCATTATGCAGCAATCGACTTAGTCGCAGCTGTTAAGCGCAGGGCTAGTCGTTCGCGCTAGTCACTGATGCGAAGACCGGAGGAAAATATAACAATCTAAATTGCAGTTCGAAAACTCTAACTAAAGGTTCCGAATGACGACACTGTACTGGAGCGTGTCCGGGGGCTAGCTGTTGTCCTGTCGAGAGCGGGAGATAGACTGAGATATATTTTGACGCGGGATTAGTCACTTTAACTCGTGAACACAATAAGAAAAATCACTTTATCACTTGGAAGGTAACACCATGCCACATACGCCGGGGTGATTGTAATTATATCCCATCGCTGCCACCAATTTGTTACGTCCCGGATCGCGGTTCACGTAAAATAGGAGAGGAACTCACCGGTATTGACGCTAATCGTACAATCTTTTTGGCCATGCGGTACGTACGCCCGTCATCTGCCAGGGATCCCGGGTGTTTTAACGTAGCACAGTGACTTACTCTCGATACTTCCCGTTGATTGTTGATTTGGTACGTCGATTGGTATTAGTTTCCACTCTATGTTCGCGTCGCGGTTATGAGTAAGCGGCGCGACTTGTACTGGGGTTGGAAGATGGAAGGATCTTACTAGCTTGCGTAATTGGTATCTACGCCCTCCTCGACGCTTTCTTCCCATGAGCCAAAATGAATGCAAAGACGTCAAACACACTATTGATACCGTGCGGCTGATTCTCGCACCACCGTATCATGCGGACCGAAGTAGCTTGATTACGTCTCTAGGAGACCCGTGCGGCTGATTCTCGCACCACCGGTCTCGACTAAATCAAGGTAACTGCTCTAGAATATAATGCTCGTAGGGATTGTACGAATAGGAAGGTTTCTTGAGGCACAAGTAACTATATGATAAAGATAAAATAAAGGTATATTCTTGAAATATGACTAATTTTACAGAGATATACTTAATGGTTAGCGCGACTTAATAATGTAGAGTTGGAGATGAGTAGGGACAGGAATAACAGTTAGAGAATCTAACTTGTCGGGGCTTGAACCCGTGGTTTGGAATATCGGGGCTTGAACCCGTGGTTTGGAATATCGGGGCTGGGACCCGTGACGGAGTAGTGCACTGGAATGATCCAGGCACCGGAAAGAATCAGGATGGAATCCGTGTGCTGTGCGATCTTCAGGCCCTTTTATATTGCCTACTGATCACGGAGGGGGAAAGGATTTAGTCAGTCGTTATCTAATGTTTTGTCTTTTGAAAAGGATGTTTATGAGATAAGATAGTTGGGACTAAGGATGTTTATGTCAGAGATATTGATTCGGCGAAAGGACTTAAGGGGTGGGAATAAGGTTTATAGGATGTTATCTGGGTAGTTCTAATGTTACTTATGATTACATAGCTGATTTGGCGGTAGGTTATATGCGTAACGCAAAGCGTGAGAAGCTCGAAGTAGCGAAAGTATATGAATATAACTTAATAACTAACTTAATAACTAACTCCAACGTTGGATGACGTCACATGACTAACTCCAACGTCGGACGACGTCACAACATTGGCCGAAAATAAAAGTTGAATTCACGTATAAAATTTTTGTGTTGATGAAAATACGTAACGTATTGATATCACTAATATGTGTTTTGCGAAGGAATTTTGGTATTTAAAATCAACAGTCGGTGAATCAACCATCCATGGACAAAAATGATAAATGCTGTAATCCCAAAATTACTAATACAGAAAAAGCCAATATTTCTAATAGTTCTTAAAAGGTAAGTATAAAATTATTATTAAACATAATTATGTCAAAAAAAAATTGTTGCTTCATATTTCAAGTCTACTAGTCAAATTATATGCAGGGTGTCTACGTCTAACAAATGTAACAGCGCGATATTTCATAAACTACTGATGACACGAAAAAGTGTTTATATAGAAATTGCAGGATAAAAGGGACTCTATGTTTTGGTGTTAATAAAATTTTATTAATGTTATTAATGTAAAAAATATGATGGTGAAGCTTCATTTTATAAGTGGAACTATATATATATTTTTTTTCGGTCAAATAATAGTGCTTCCATTAAGCTTTAATGTATTCACCCGATTTTTATTAGATTTCGAAATATAACGCTTAGAAATTTAATGATTTTCAGCAGACGTCACAATTCGTGTAGTAAGTTATAAAAACGGTTTTATTATTACTGTGCCGCATGTTTGACTCTGCTTGCCGAAACCGATAACCGAGGGTCTGCAGTCCCAACGGTAAGTCCAAAGAGTAAGAAAGGTGAAAAGAGCGACAGTTTCGAATCTAATGACTGAGAGTGAACATGATCTTGAAAAGTTGGTATGGTTGCTAGGAAACGTCGTAAAGGAACGCATAATATAAAATGAGCGAGGGCCTCAAGGCCCGTATTTCGTTTTTACGGATTGTACAGTTAACTTAGTTTGCGACTTCTACGGTGAACATGGCTAAGATTTTACACTTCGTTGTTACGATTCGTGCAGTCATCTTCGTCTTCCTGACTATATCGTTCAGTCTAATAAAACTCGTACCCCACCGAAATGCGACTTTTAATCGAAGAGTTCGTCCTGATACACATATTTTCTGTACCAATTAATTTACCTTTTTTCACAAAATTAATTATACAATATACACTTGTGCGCACAAATAAAAAAAAAATTTTTTTTTAAATTTTATAAAAAAGTTAGATTACAGAACTTTTACACGATACTTTATACAGCGGTGTAATTAAATGTTGCTTACTATACTATGTAACTTATTATGTAACTTACTATGTAACTTACTATACTATGTAGTGATGTTCCGCAGATCCTATCGGTTGCTATCGTTGATCGTCCGTTCAACAACAAACACGGAAGCGAAAGATGCACAAAAAGTACGTACTATAAAATAAAATAATAAATACATTATTTTAATTACAAATGGATATTGAAACAGAAAAAGAAACACGACAAGGAAAAAAGGATAAGAATAAAGAAAATAAAAATGAGGTTGAAAAGGGAGACAAGGCGGAAATTTTGCCGTCCATCAAAAACGTAAGTAAATAAGTAATTACTATTACAAATATACTGTCTCAGATAAAAAAAATTAATAAAAACATTATTGTATGCTAGAGGATGCAGGAGTCGTGATGGCCGCGGCAGTCGCGATGGCCACGGAAATAAAATATTTGTGTATAACAATTACTACTTTTAAAATAAATATATTTAACCCTTTCGCGACGGTTGCCGTATATATACGGCAGTCACTTGATGCATCACAGCGGCTGACGCCGTATATATACGGCAGCCACTTTTTGGTCCACAGAGGCTGACGCCGTATATATACGGCAGCCACTTTTTCGTCCACAGAGGCTGACGCCGTATATAATTATATTATTATTTTATTTCAATAGCGAATTCAAAATATAGCTATAAATACATTGTTAGCGAAGTATGGTTCACTGCTACTTTGTTGTCGTTCGCTTTCGTGACAAAGTATGGTCAGTCGCGCCGTCGCGAAACGTGGCGAAGTATAGTCAGTCACTCTGTTGCGAAAAATAGCGAAGAGTGGCACAGGCGCGCCGTCGCGAAAGGGTTAAAAAATATCTTAGTATTTTTAATACGTTGTTAAGATAAATATAAACAAATATTCATACATTAATTTTATTACTTTCTGTACCATATGTTATACATTTTTATTAATACGTAAAGAAGTTACCTATTTATATTTAGCTGATGGAATTATGCGACATACGTGATTCCACGCGCAGTGGTATACGCAGTCTAAAAAGCTATATTACAGTTATCGACCGATTTATATTTTTATCGATATTGTCGGTAACTTAGCCAAAACTACGAAAGTAAGTGAAAAGTACTACGAGCGTTGTCGCCGAATAATCGTCGAAATATTTACAGCCATGTAGTACGCTTACATCAGCATATATCTCAATCTTGCACCTTTGAAAATTCGACTTTATTAAACATGCGGTATTTATTGCTGCTTAAAAATACCTGACCGCTCTGTGGTGAAATTTACTGATGGGTGCTGTACTCGTAAAAACTTTATTTTTTCTCGCACGTCGCATATACGTGTATGATCCCGTTGTCGTGTGACTAAAGATGAAAAGGGTATTAAATATCTAAGGAACGTTAACAGATAGCCCCAAAAGGAGCCGATTATAAATAAGTTCCTCGGTTAGCCACAATCGCCGCACGAACTCGTTTTTCTATGTTGTATTTCACCTTACGCAGCGTAACAGAACTGGTGGCTCGCAGTGTATGCGAGCCACCAGTTCTTCCCGAGAGGTAACCGGTTGTCGATACACCTCATTTTAAAAAATTTATATGAAATTTAATTTTACTTAAAATACTTTGAAATAAATACTTTCTTAAGAAGATTTTGCATTTTATCTTCAAGAATCCCCAGAAGGAAAAATCCAACGGATTCATATCTGGTGACCTCAGGGATCACGCGACAGGACCGCGTCCACCTCTCGCCCCATCCACCTGTTCTGAAAGGTATAATTTAAGAAAGCCCGAATATTTGCGGCATAATGGGCTAGTTCACCATCACATCGGAAAAACGGTCTGTCGAATCTCCAATGGATTTTCTTCCAAAAGAGTCGGTAGAACATACTCCAAGAATATTTTATATGTTGGTCCGTCCAATCGGTTGAGCAGAATGTACAGCCCAGCAATAAAATCCCCGCAAATGCTGGCCTAGTGACTGGTGTCTCTTATGCTAAGAGTATCATCCCAGGCAAATTATTCGAGCACTTCATTCGCTCGTGCTGTGGAGATCTGACACGAGCGACCTACACCTTCTCATGTAAGCTGAAATGTGCTACTCAAATATAACTGTGAGTATATTCGAGATAACTGGAATATAACAATAAATTGCGACCACGATGCCCCTCCACATACAGCCGGGCAGCTTTTTCCGCATTCCTGTTATACTACATGAATTCCGAATTAGATCACGACATTTTGACACCGGCGCAATTGGCGACCATCGCCAAATCATGAATGCGACTAGTCAGTAAACCGATAGATTGTAAGCTGCGTCCGAATCACCGACCGAACTCTCGTAAATCGCGAACTGCGTTAGTAGAAAGGAAGTCCGTCAATCGACGGATCAATCGACCCGTATGTTCGACTCGTGTACCAACTTAGGATAAGCTACGCAAATAAATAGAATTCAGATTCACCGAACTCGACTTATTCGGGCTAATGACCATAGTAGTCGACACCCACAAGAATAAACAACAACAACGAACTCGACTTATTCATATTGCCCCGATCTGACACACCGGCTGAACCGGCAACCGGACTTTGTTACAAGTTCCCAAGGCATTTGTGAAAACAGCTTTTTCAACCCCAACTTTAAGGATTATTTTCACTGCTTCAAAGTGAACATTAGCTAAAAAAAAGATTGTATCAAATATTTCTTCAAGTTCTATAATATATAAAAATTTCATCAAATTCAACGTGTAACTTTTGGGTGATGTCCCTTAGAAGATATTATTACTTTATCAATTGTCTGAAAAGTCTCTAGAGAGTAGATATACAAATTTTATAAAAAAAACTACAGATGCAGAAATAGTCAAAGCATTGCTGCCAACAAAGATACATTTCATAAATTACTACTAACTTCTAATCCATACATATTAACTTTGCATATTGTATAATCTCACGATAAGAAACCGTAAACTCCAGACGCAGAAGCTGAAGAACTAATGATTGACTAAAAATTGATAACTGAAATGGTAAGAACAAATAATTTACTTTTATAGATTCGTCATTCTATTTTGACTGATCATAAATTAAATACAGTAAATATTCGATATGTGCACCATTCTCGGGTCTTAACTGGTGCAGATATCGTACAGGTCCTACATTGATTGATGTTTTGCCGAACGTAGAAAAGGACAGCGAGCAAAGGAGATCGAACGTAAACAAACAGTGACCTACCAGAAGGACACTCTTAATGCAAGAATAAAACTTTTTTATTTTTGACTTTTTTTTTTGAAATTTTTTTCCATCATATTTGTAACATTTTTCTCATTAAAATGAGACCAAACACGACATAGTTCGGGACATATTTACTTGTAATTTCAAATGTTACGCGTACATCGATGACTTTACTCTAATAAGATATTCTAAGTAAATATAACTCAAATTACGTCGTGTTTGGTCTCATTTTAATCAGGAAAATGTCGCGAATATGATGGAGAAAGTTATATAAAAAAAATGGATGAAAAATACAAAAATTAGCAATGCGTAAGTATTGCAAACAATCGAACAGACTTTTAATCTTTGCCGCCTGCCATGATCGCAGTGTCTCTTTCTACTATAATCGCTATCCTCCTCTACGTTCAAAAACTTTTATCGTCAATTAAACCAGTAAATATAGTCCAAATTATATCGTGTTTGGTCTCAGTTTAATCGGAAAAATGTCAAGAATCAATTGGTGAAAATTTGATAACGAAAAAGTCAAAAATAAAAAAGTTTTATATTTGCATTGGTATTGTCTCACGGATATACTAAGCCCGGATCACGTTACACTTCTCGGCGAGCGAACCTCGGGCGTCTCGAGGGGTCTTCCCCCCAGTGGTGGAGATAACTTTGGTGCACATATCGTACAGATCATTTGTACACGTATCGAATATTTACTGTACATGGGTGATTGCTATTCTTTGTGTTCCCATTGTACTTAAAACAAGTGCCGTACATTTAGCAAATTTTCCAGAAGTATCAGTCACATTCATCTACGTTAAATCCTCTGTGGCGGTCATGAACAAACCAGAAAAAAAATTTTACTTAAACAGCAATTTGCTAAAAAATGAGAAGAATAATATCAATTAAAAGATGTTAAATTGTTATCATTTAGATGTAAATAAAAATGAATCTGGGTATACAAACAAATTCAGTTCATTACAAAGAAAAAAGATTTGACTTCTTCAGAGTCGATGGGTCTCTAATTGTATCTACACCGAAATGTATGTGTAATAAACATGTTACAGACCCATGCCATTATTTCGGAAAGTAGACGCCAGACTTTCTGTCGTGTACTTTCAAAAAAAGAATTCTCTCATACTTATCTCGAATATCGTAGAATTAACAGTAAGGTCTTCCAAGATGAAATAAAATATATTTTTCACTATAAATACAGTGAGTTTAAATCTAAATCAACTGCATAATCTAGTAAAAGAATAATATCAACTAAATTAAAGGTTTCACTGGAAAAAAAAACTTAAAATTAATATAAGAATATTTAAAAATTAGTAAAATGTCACTAAATTTCTCGATTCGGATCACTATGCAGCGGGGTAAAGATTGCAAGCTTTCTCCTGGTCGTTAGAAGTGATGGAAACGTGGTAATAAACTGTGAAGTCATTAAACCACGATATCGAAACCTATCTGACACGGTGATAACATTTAAACATCTATAGTCGCCACACACGTCCCACTTGTCTGAAGGTTTTTTCATGAAATTTTTACCACGCCTTAGACGCTTTGCATACTAAGTATTTGTGCATTTGTTATAGTAAGCGGAATTTCTTATGGCATATCATATTGCAACCTTAAATTTAATCTCTTGGAGCATTTGTTTATTGCTTTTAGACCGAAATCGCTTCACGGTTTCATCTAAGAGCAGCATTAGTTTTAAAGATTTAAGTTTACTTAGATCTAGTTTGTTTGTTAACATGTTTCAACCTAGATTTAGATCCCAATTGTTATTATATAGTAGATAAGTTACATTATAGAAGTTTCGTTTATCTTTTAAGCTCTTAATTAAGTTCTGTTTGACTATCCCTTCAAGGTATCACTCAACAGTACAGCCAACACGAGTTCAAAAACGCCGAAAAAGAAGCGCAGTAACCTCACTTGCACTGAAGGTTTCTTCACGAAATGTACAGGGTTCGCCCATCCGCTACTTGATGGCGCACATAGTCCCTAGTCCTTAAATTCCGCCTGTGCAACAGCCAGTCCATTCCTCGCGAGTTGTCGTGCACGTTTGGTAACGAAGTGGCGTCTATTTAGACAAGTGACGTGCCGAAGTAATTTAGCGTTTGCTGTTGTGCGGATTTCATTACTTTAGTAAATTTGTGAAGCCACGCATAATACGAATAGTCGTGGCTTACCGTTGTAATCACCAGCTACGGATTGTCACTGACGGTCGCAGGCGCTCGCAGCGCAGTCAACGATCCGCGCAAGTACTAATGTACCGAATCAACTGAAAGTTTGTAATGTTTAATAAAGTTTGTGCCGAGAATAGGTATTTTCACGTTCGTAATTAGAAATGTCGACACAAAATCAGGGTGTAGACCGTAATCAATTCTCAATCGATGCAGTATACATGTTTATCACCGTACCTAACCCTATTCACAACAAAAAAATATCCGTTTTTTGCTCAGCGACAAAAAATCGCTGCCTGAAAACTTCTCATATCGCAAAATATCCCAATTCATTTGCTAGTTTACAGCATCTGTTACATAGTTGCGGTTCACAACGTTCGCATTGCTAGGTCTGTACACACAAGGCTGTTAGAATTTTTATGCGTGTTCACCTAACAGTTTGTAGTAACAACAAATCGCATCACTTCGCAAAATCTTCACGAACATGTTCATCTATTCCAGCTGATGCAACAGACGCAGGTTATCAAATTCGAATTGTCGCGACCACTCAGTAGATGCTGCACTCGCGACAGCGGCCATCGCACAGAAGCAAGAGCTAATGCAGTAATCATTCTATACAGTATTCTCCCCGTAAATATTACAACTGCCGATCTCGATTGTAACATTTATGGAATAGGTACTACATTCTTTGTAATGAGCCGAATATAGAAGAAGACAGCAACACAAAAGATAAGGAGGGTCTGATTCGGCAAACATGAAAGACTCGTGCATTTTTTGTCTTTTAAATTCAAAAATCAAAATTCTTCATTTTTTGTTTTTCATGAATTAAACTTTGATTATCGTGTTTGTCTCGTTTTTCTAATTAAAATGGTGCTAAACACACTATAATTAAAATCATAATTACTTGTATAGCACGCCGTTAGGAGAAATTCGTATCTCTGCCGTAAATATAAAGTTTACCGTAAGTGTGAAAGCCTGACATTTTTATGGCTTGTTACATAAGTAATCATATCGTGTTTGGTGTCATTTTAATCAGGAAAACGAAACAAATACGACAGTAAAAGTGTCATGAAAAAATAGTAAGAAATAAGAAAGCTGCAGTCTTTTCCTTTGCTTGCATTAGTATGTGTTTCACCGATATTCGATCCTCGTCGTTGCGGCGACTGATCGTGTTTCATTCTTGGCTGATTTCGAGAAGAATCCCCCTAGTAAGTGGGGATAGAATTTTAACATTTACGGAGAGAATACTGTATACGTAAAAATATCCTTTACGCATAAGCAAAAATGTTATCCCCACCACTGGGGAGAAGGTCCCTCGAGACGCCCGAAATTCACTCGCCGAGAAATGTAACAATATCCGGGTTCGGGTATATCTGTGAGACAATACTAATGCAAATATAAAACTTTTTTATTTCTTATTTTTTCGTTATCAAAGTTTTACCAATGGATTTTTCGCATTTTTCTG
Organism: Megachile leachella; assembly: GCA_963576845.1. Classification (NCBI taxonomy): domain Eukaryota; kingdom Metazoa; phylum Arthropoda; class Insecta; order Hymenoptera; family Megachilidae; genus Megachile; species Megachile leachella. The sequence continues at coordinate 13,357,206 of OY756256.1, read as the reverse complement.
ATTAAAATGAGACCAAACACTATATAATTTGAACTATATTTATTAGTTTAATTGACGATAAAAGTTTCTCACACCGAAGAGGATAACGAACCAAAGAGAAAGAGACGCTGCGATCATGGCAATCAGCAAAGATCAAAAGTCTGTTCAATTGTTTAAAATCCTAATACGTTGCTAACTTTTTTATTTTTAATCTAATTTTTATATAACTTTCTCCATCATGTTCGTGACAGTTTCCTGATTAAATGGAGACTAAACACGATGTAATTTCAAAAAACATATTTATTTGTAATTTCAAATATTACATATACATCGTGGATATTACTCTAATAAGTTACTGTAAGTAAATATGACTCGAATGGCGTCGTGTTTGGTCTCATTTTAATCAGAAAAATGTTGCAAATATGTTAGCAAAAATTTCATAAAATAAAAAAACAAAAATAAGAAAGTTTTATTCTTGCATTAGATTTGTCCAACTGATATGTTATTATTTCTTTACATTTTGTATTCTTCACTCGCTGTCATTTCCCACGTTCGGCAAAACCTCAATTAATGTAGGAGCTGTACGATATCTGCACCACTTCTGGCCTGAGAAGTGTGCAGATATCGAATATTTACTTTATGCAGTATTCTCTCCGTAAATGTTAAAAAGATCTCTACCGTAAATATTAAAATTCTATCCCTACTATTGGGGAATCCCCCTCGAAATCAGTCACGAATGAAACGCGATCAGTAGACGAAACAACGACAATCGAATATCGGTGACATACATACTAATGCAAGCAAAGGAAAAAGATTGCAACTTTCTTATTTTTTACTATTTTCTCATGAAACTTTCATTGTCGTATTTATCTAGTTTTCCTGATTAAAATGACACCAAACATGATATAATTACGTTAAGAATTGCGTGTGTAACGAGTGATTAAAGTTTTTAACATAAAAGAGGACGGCGAATGGAAAAGAAAGAGAGGCAGAAAGTTGGCGCGTTCGGCAACATGAAAGACTCATGCGTGTTCTGTCTTTTAAATTCAAAAATTAAAATTCTATATTTTTGGTTTTTCGTCAATGGAACTTTTACAGTCGTATTTGTCTCGTTTTTTTTCTGATTAAAATGACAACAAACACGATATGATTACGATCATAATTACTTATGTAACAAGCCATGAAAGTTTGGGAAGTATTCACTCCGTAAATGTGACTTTTGGCGGGCTCGATTGTAACATTTACGGTAGAGGTGCTACTATTTTTTTACGTGCCGCATATGTACTGGCCATAGACCGGCATGTTGAACTCACAAAGAAGAAAGAAGTAACGGTTCACAAATGACTCTATGAATATTTGGCCGTATCATAAAGTTGTCCCTTTGATATCTTAACACAGATTAAGAGACTTCTAAGCCTTCAGGTTTATGACATGACCTGTGTCACTGAAGCCAAAAACTTTAAGGACTAGTGCAGCAATAAATACATCTGCTAAAAACTACAAATTGTCACGTACCATCGTATTGCTGGCATGCAGATAGTATGGATACTAAATTATGTATAGGGTTCAAAAGTGACCGCTTTCTCTTGTCATGTCGTAAATCTATAGGAAACTCTATATGAAACTCTAACATATATTTTTAAATTAATAATTAGTTGTATTGAATAAGGCACAATGCACATATTGCATAAAAACCGCCTATGGTGCAAGATTTTCTTTTTGACTGCTCCAATTGGAACGGCTAATGTTAGGAATTCGCACCTCTACCGTAAATGTTACATCCCAAACTTTCATGACTTGTTACATAAGTAATTATGATCGTAATCATATCGTGTTTGATGTCATTTTAATCAGAAAAACGAGACAAATACGATGGTAAAAGTTCCATTGACGAAAAATCAAAAATAAAGAATTTTGATTTTTGAATTTAAAAGACAGAACACGCACGAATCTTTCATGTTTGCTGAACTTCAGTCCCTCTGTATCGTTTGTGTTGCTGTCTTTTTTTATGTTCGGCTCATTACAAAAAATGTAGTACCTATTCCATAAATGTTATAATCGAGACCGGCAGTTGTAACATTTACGGGGAGAATACTGTACGCAAAACTTCAAACCTAAAAAATTTGTTTATGTAGAATGATTATTATATAAACTAAAGCCGGTATTGGTCTCGATCGACACAGTGAGGCATGGCACGGGCCATGTACCGACGTAATACGTCTCCCATAAGTGATTGGCAACCTGGGCGATGCTGTTTGATCACCCATTATGTCCTCCCATTCGCACAGCGAAAATCCACTACGATCGCGTTGTCCGATTTATTTCCGACGTCACGATAAAAATAACCCACACGGATGCGACATGTTCTGGTCGTGCACAATATACAGTAAATATTCGATATCTGCGACTCTCTCGGGTCTGAACTGTTGCACATATCTTACACGTCCTACATTGATTGATGTTTTGCCGAACGTAGAAAAGGACAGAGAAGAAAAATAACACGGGCGCCGGTTGCAGATATCGCAAAGGTACTACATTTCGAGCGAAAGAAACCGAACGTAAACAAACAGCGACCTACCAGAAGGACACTCTTAATGCAAGAATAAAACTTTTTTATTTTTGATTTTTTTTTTTTTGAAATTTTTTCCATCATATTTGTAACATTTTTCTCATTAAAATGAGACCAAACACGACATAATTCGAGACATATTTACTTGTAATTTCAAACGTTACGCGTACATCGATGACTTTACTCTAATAAGATATTGTAAGTAAATATAACTCAAATTACGTCGTGTTTGGTCTCATTTTAATCAGGAAAATGTCGCGAATATGATGGAGAAAGTTATATAAAAAAATGGATGAAAAATACAAAAATTAGCAATGCGCAAGTATTGCAAACAATCGAACAGACTTTTAATCTTTGCCGCCTGCCATAATCGCAGTGTCTCTTTCTACTATAATCGCTATCCTCTGCGTTCAGAAACTTTTATCGTCAATTAAACCAGTAAATATAGTCCAAATTATATCGTGTTTGGTCTCAGTTTAATCGGAAAAATGTCAAGAATCAACTGGTGAAAGTTTGATAACGAAAAAGTCAAAAATAAAAAAGTTTTATATTTGCATTGGTATTGTCTCACGGATATACTAAGCCCGGATCACGTTACACTTCTCGGCGAGCGAACCTCGGGCGTCTCGAGGGGTCTTCCCCCCAGTGGTGGGGATAACTTCGTTGCACATGTACAGGAGATTTTTGCAGATATCGAATATTTACTGTAAAAGGTTCAATACTTGTCGCGCGTGATCACGTCAAGGTCACCAATCCTATAAAGAATACGATCCTAGATATAGTATTCAGTCAGTATTCAGTATTCAGTACGGGTTCGAAATTGATTGATGTTTTGCCAAACATAGAGTTGTACAGCAAGTAATATACAGTGAACATTCGATATCTGCCAAAATCATCTATACGATATGTGCAAAATGGTATCTCCACCCCTCAAGCATCGTGAAGCTTGAGCGCCGAGAGGTGTAATATGAACCTGATTGTGTATATCCGTGAGACAATACCAATAAAAATGTAAAACGTTTCTATTATTGACTTTATTTACATACAACTTTTATCAACATATTTGTGGCTTTTTTCTGATAAAAACGACACCAAACATGAAATAATTTAGACTATATTTGCAAAGTTATTCGGCAATAAAAGCTTCTAATGTACAGGAGGATAGGGAGTGAAAAAGAAAGAGACGCTGAGACCGTGGAAGTCGGCAAAGATTAAAAACACGTGCAATTGTTTATAACTAATGTAGTTTCACTTTTTTCATTTTTAATCTACTTTCTATAAAATTTTCTCCGTCATATTTATCTTAATAACTTATTGGATTAAGGTTTCTGATACATATAATTAAAACACGTGGAATTACAAATGTTTCGTATTACGTCGCATTTGATCTCATTTTAATGTGCAAAATGTTACAATTATGGTGATAAGTTTTATAAGAGGAGAATAGAAAATAAATAACTCGTATTCCCGAATTAGGATTATTTCATTGATATATTACTGTGTTTTACTTTTATTTGTTCGTTATATTTTCTTCGCTTGTTGTTGTTTGTAAAACCAGTCTCGCAAAAAAAAATTGATACTGTAATTAGTTTCCAACAGCGATCCTTAAAATTGTATATTTATCTAAAAATATAATGTTCCATACGCCGTGTAAAATTTATAACTATGTTAATTCAACCGATGGATCAAGGAATAATACAGAAAACAAAAAGATGTTTCCGCCATAAGCTAATCCAACGCGTAATTAAGAATGAAAGAGGCGTAAGTGATTTTTACAGAAAATATATACCATTAAAAATTGTAATGAAATTATCAATAAAGTTTAAAGTGAAATAACAGAGAATAATATAAAAAAAGCATAGAAAATGATTATTTTATCATGACAAATGGAAACTGAAGAAACAGTAAATGAAGAGAAAGGAGAAAACGCAATAATGTGACAAATTTGCACGCATCTTTAGAACAGGAAAAAATGGACACAGATACAAATGAACAAACAGATAAATAAAAGATTAATGAAAGGGACAAATGTGGAGAAGTACAAATACAGATAATCTACACAAGGAAAAAGAAAAAAAGTAAAGAATGCATTTAAATGTATACAAAAATTTAAAAAACGTTTCTCCCGTTCAACACAATTGATTTTAAAATCATTAAAATTATCAATTATAGGCAATAAAAATTTTAATTTCAGTAATTAAGTATTAACGAACGCATCATTTTATTCTAAGCATAAGTAAAAATTATTTTTTATGAAGGTTAATAATAAATTCATAATGTACACATTAAGAGAAAAACTGCGCTTATTGAAATACATAATACAAAATGGTTTATGTTATTAAATTAAAAATGTCATTGGAAAATTATTAGTTCTACTTTATTGGGATCTCTGAAGTTGTCTCTGTACATTTATATAGTTCAATATTTTTAATATTTAATTGGTTCCATTCGTGTTTCAATTATAATCGAGAACTTTAATCCAATAAGTTATGAGGGATCGGTTTGTTCGGGGGTCGTCGGGTACGAGCGGGCGACTCGAACAATTGGCACCAAGAGAATTTGGCGTTACCATGATTTGGTGCGGAAAATTAGCGGGAGAACAAAGAATCGGGGGGCATTTGTTTCTTTTTATGCGGGAATTGAGAGAGAACGAGGAAAACGGCATGGCGTCACGGGTCAGTCACGTAACGGTTGAAGTAGTATGTTGTCCGAAAAGTTATCACATAATTGTCTGTCCTTGATTTTTGTACCTGTTTGATGTATTAAAACTATTTTGTTATAGTTATTCCCAAAAAACATTAATCCGTCAACTTCGATTATTTCGATCCTACAGTTATTAGAGATAAATATGTCTCGAATTACGTCGTGTATGGTTCCATTTTAATGAAGAAAATGTCACGAATATAATGGAAAAAGCTGCATAAAAAATAGATGAAAAATAAAAAAGTTAGCAATCCATTAAATATTTAAACAATTGAATAGACTTTTGATCTTTGCCACTCTTCTCTGCGTTAAAAACTTTTATCGTCAATTAAACCAATAAATATAGCGTAAATTATATAGTGTTCGGTCTCATTTTAATAAGAAAAATGCGAAAAATCTTTTGATAAAAGTTTAATAACGAAAAAATAAAAAATAAAAAGTTTTATATTTGCATTGGTATGGTCTCACGAGTATACTCGAACCCGGATCATGTTATATTTCTTAAGACGTCTCAAGGGATCTCCCCCTAGTAATGGAAATAACATTTTTGCTAATATCGTAAAGAACATTTTTGCGTATATAGAATGATTACTGTATTGCGGGTAGATCAGTCTCGCAAAAGAAATCTGTTGCATCGCCTTAGAGTGTGATGCAGCTATCTTTTCACAGTTTACAAGGCAATAGACCGAGGATCTCGAACTGACCGTACAGGCAATAAATTTATGAAGCCATTGACCATTTTTTGTAGCAAAAAATACCTTCGCGTCGGCAACCCAAGTTTGTTACTTGAGACCAGCATGTTTTAACTTCCTATTCCGTTATTTTTCAATCATCGTCGTCAGGGTCAAAGTGCTTTTTCACCTTATTACCTGCTACGGGTTTTTCCCAAATTGCGGAATCCCCCGTGCGTCACCCCTTGATCGCGGCTACTTCTAGGGGTGACCAGTCTTGTACAAGGGCGGTCAACTCTAGAAAATCACGACCAATGAGAAAACACACCCCCCTTCCTAATTACCGATTCCGAGGTAATGTCGATAGTTACCTTGTCTAAAAACGACAGAATTCGATAATGTCACGAGTAACACGCATCTAAATTACGAGGAAAATCGACTAATATCTCGAACGACATACATTACAACACGAATCGAATCGTTCTATAATACGGACTATCACTTAAAATCAGAATTAGAGTTCATTAAATTGAGACTGATTGAGAATAGTGTCGGGCGCCCAAATCCGCGCTGTTCACGCAACAAATTCGATTCTAGAGTTACAGTCACAATCCTTCAACTTCCATATTTATCGAAAAATATATTATTCCACGCTGTGTGTAAAATTTGTGAGTGCAAACGAATAAGCGGTGAAGCGATAATTATGCCAAGCAGCAAACGAGTTGTTTTAACTATGCAACAACGTTTGGACATTTTAGAAGATTTGAAAACATTTTCTGTTGCGAGTGCCGCGAAAAAACATAAAGTGCATTACACCACCATCCGACGCATAATAGAAAGAGCTCCAGAAATTTTAAAATTCGCGGAAAAAGATAAGAAGGAAAAACGTCGACAAAAAATAAGAAAACCATTGTACGAGGAATTGGAACAACAACTGCTTATATGGTACACAGAAAGGAGAGTTACAGGCGACTTCGTATCCGATGCGCTGTTTCTAGAAAAGGCAATTGAATTAAAGGAACAAATAGGGGTGAGTGCACAATTTAAAGCCAGTGCAGGGTGGCTTGCAAAGTTTAAAAGACGCCACGGAATAAGACTAGTCCACGTGTACGGAGTACAAGCCGGTGCCGATAAAAATGCAGCCAACAAATTCATAAGTTATTTTAGAAAATTCTTGAACGAACAAAATATTGACTTAGACAATGTATATAACATGGACGATAGTGAACTATTGTGGAAGGCATTGCCAGCGAAAATCTTTGTGGACAAAAATGAAATGTGCGCAAGCGGACAGAAAATGAGAAACGAAAGAATAACTGTGAGGTTTTGTGCAAACGTAACTGGGACGCACAAAATGGCGCCCCTTGTTATCAATAAATACAAAAACCCACGAGCGTTGCAAAATATTATTGAACTGCCAGTCATTTTTAAAAGTGAGCCAAATACACGGACGGACCCAGCATCATTTGTTGATTGGTTTGAAAATTATTTTAAGAAAGCAGTGCGGACATTTCAACTACAGAAAGGATTGTGTGGTAAAATTGTATTACTAATTGATAATTGTTCAAATCATATAATTCCACCAACCTACACACACGACGATTATTTTCAAATAATATATTTACCGCCGAATACAGAAGCCTTGATTCAGCCAATGGTTCAAGGAATAATAGAAAAAACTAAAAGATGTTTCCGACATAAATTAATGCAGTACGTAATTCGAAATGAAAATGGAATCCAAGATTTTTATAAGAAATACACAATTGACGATTGTATCAAAATAATTAATGACGCATGGAATGAAGTAACGCAAAACGATATAAAAAATGCGTGGAAAAAAATCATTGCACCACATCAAATGGAAATTGAAACAGCAGAAGAAGAGGAAAAAGGAGACATCATATCAGAAATGCGACAAATTTGTACGCATTTTTCTGAACAAAATATAACAATTAAAGATATTGTGGACTATTTATCTACGTGTACGGCAGAGGAAAATACATATTCAAAAAACGATGAAGAAACTATCGAAGAGAGGAGCCAGGACGAACACGAAACTATCGAAGAGAGGAGCCAGGACGAACACGAAACTATCGAAGAGAGGAGCCAGGACGAACACGAAACTATCGAAGAGAGGAGCCAGGACGAATACGAAGCTATCGAAGAGAGGAGCCAGGACGAATACGAAGCTATCGAAGAGAGGAGCCAGGAAGAACACGAAAGTATGGAGATAGAAATAGGTGAACAAATGAAACTGGAAAGGGACGATGAAAATAATGAAGAAAGGGATGAACACGAAGAAGTACGATTCCATGAAGTTGAATTTACGACAGAAGAGAGAAAAAGAATAGAGAATGCGTTTAAATGTTTAGAAGAATTTGAAAATCGTTATTCCCTTTCAACACAATTCATTTTAAAAGGGCTAAAATTATCAATTTTAGGTAAGAATTTTTAATTTATTTAATTAAATATTAATAAATATATCATATTATTCTAAGCATAATTCAAAATAATTTTTTTTGTTAGGTAACGTTCAACAATAAATTCGGGATGAATATTATGCACTGAGAGAAAAACGAAGCTTATTCATATAACAGTTAATGATTTATACATACCTCGAGAAGATAAGGGACACACAACACTCTGCGGCACGTCCTATTAGGTTACTTAAACGTAACTGACAAAGTACAAAAGACTGAATGCATTACCACGCGGCGGCACGTGGCGTCCATATATAGAGAACTATAATAACAAAAGAATCGCGAATATTTGAAAGTCGTTTGTCAACCGCCACGCGCCACTCACAGATACCAACTCCATCAATTTTAGCGGTCATCCTGAGAAGAAGTTACCAGATCACTGTGTCGGTATGGTTAGAAACCCTCTTTTACGAAATGGTTACGAAATTGTGATATCTATTTTACTTGATGCTACTATTTTTCAAGGAAATCTGTACCGTGAAATTTAATTTGTAAATAGTAGTGTATTTTAAGTAAAAGATATAAATTACATAAATAATGAATTTTTTTACTACCCAAGTAAATTATTTTGTTCGAATCATTTAATATATATATTTTTATAAAAAGAACGTGTATATTCTAACAATATGGGAAACAAATATCATTTGTAAATAATACAGACGTAAATATGAAAGTATAATTAAACTTTTACTTTTTTCACTTTAATATATGTATGTCAAGTTTTTAAAAAATTTTCTATTTTTAAATAAAAGATTACGTATAAAAAAAACAGAGCAAATTGAAATAGTAACGTGTAATACACAAAAATATGAATAAAGATTTATGATTTATATAATTTATGTTTTTTATTTAAAATATATTTAATTAAAGTATGGGTATGGTCATATATGTTTATGTGTGATGAAAAAATTTTCAAAAGCTCTTTATTAATAAACTTCAATGAAGCTTATACTTTCTAAAAATAATATATTGAAGACACGCTTTCTTTCCAGATTTCACTGTTGCTTTCCTTCAACAATTTGAATAAAAAGTTCTCTAAGTATAAATTATTTTTACAAATGAAACACAATTGATAGTGGTTATGGATGTCACTTAAATTTAAATTCATGTAAATATGTATTGTATTAAAACACCAACAGCACTTTCTTAAGTCATGTATATAAGCTAAGCTCGATTATGTATTTACGTACGTCTTAAGTAAGCCAAAAAATTTACAATGTACCTGAATTTTATTATAAGAATATTCTCCAAATGTAAGTATTATTCATATAATTGCTACTACTATTTTCATTGCATTAAATTACAGTTTCATCATAAATATTATTATATCACTTACATAAAATTGAAATAAAAAATATTCTGTTTCAGAAGACTTACTTTTGGGACTAATTATTTGGAAAAGTTGTTCAATTTCCTATTTAATCTTTTTCTTTAGAAATACAGTAAGAATAAAACCGTGTTCCTTATTTTCATTTGTCGAAGCTGTAAAATGCAAGGAAATATTAAATGACGATATATATATAAGAAAACTATTCTTATGTTGAATTTCTCTTCTTTGAGCTTTTAAATGATACTAATTATCTTAGACAATTATTGTATGTATTTTAAATGTCAAAACAGATTAGTTATATTACAAAAAATTATGTTTCTTTGTTGTCCTTACAGCATTGTACATTGGAATTGCTATATTTTATAGTATATTACATAAATTTTAGGATGATATTAAATATGTATACTTTCAACATAAAACATTCTATGTCGAGAAGCACCCTTATATGATATTTAATATCAAACAAATATTTGATATTCTGGTAATAATATTCTCTTGTATAATCTTTTGATATATCAAAATGTTTAATAAATTTCTTTATATTCTTCATTAATATTTTCTTAGAGGATGTAAATTATTTCTGAATAATAATAATAACATTAACTAAAAAAACAATAGTAAAATTCATAGAATTTAGCAAATTTGGAAATTCTGTATACAGAATTCAGTTTCTTTATACAAAGTTGAAATGTATTTGAAAATTGTAGAATTTTCTTATATTGTAGAAAGTCAGTATGCTTGAGACGTTTCTTATTGAATAGCATTTTTTTAGTTCTATCGAATATACTGACAGTTCATTCAACTTACATACCCCAAATAATTTATAAAGTTTACATTATAGGAATACATTTTCTTTTCATATATAAATTTCATAATTTAAAAGGGCATATATTATGTAAACATTTTTGTTATATAGATTTTTAGATCAATTTTTTTATTATAAATACCAAATGCTGGTATTATAAATATCTTTTTAATGTCGAAACATGCAACTGTATTAAATTCTGAATAAAGAAGGAAAGACTTGACTTAACTCTAATCCTAATAGTTAATGAATAATTTTTTTTAACTTTGAAATTTCCGAAATGCCTCCTACTATAACCAAAAATTGCATGCATTACATAACGTGCCGCTCTAAATTATGGAATTTTTAATAGAAGTGTTTCCAATACAATATGTACTTTACAAATTGGTAGTTACAAATAGAGTCAGCCAGACTATACAATAATTTAAAAATAATATATTACTTTAATTCAAATCGCATAATTCTTATTATCGAATGATGTAGCATAATGCACAAAAATAATAGACGAAGCAATATGAGTTACTGTTCATATTTCTTCACGAACAAAATGGAATACGAAAGGAGAAGAATACCGACTGTCGGTAATACAGAAAATGAATTAGAAAATAGAGTTCATGTTCATGCACTATTCAGTATACTTATTACATCAGTAAATATTCAATAGCTAAAAATATCACAGGTTTGAATTTTTGCTCATATCGTAGAAAAGGACAGCTAATGAAGGATACCGAACATAAAAAACAATAACATATCGGTGCAATAATTCTAATGTAAGAATAACATTTTTTTATTTTTCATTTTTCTTATATAAAACTTTTATTATTACATTTGTGACTTTTTCTCATTAGAATGAGATTAAATACGACCTAATACAAAACATTTGTAATTCTACGCATTTCACATGTATGTATTGAGAATTTTACTCCAATAAATTATTAGAGATGAATATATCTCGAATTACGTCATGTTTCATATAATCAGGAAAATGTCACGAATATGGAGAAAGTGATATAAAAAATATATTAAAAATAAAAAAGTTAGCATACATTAGTAATCTAAGAAATTGAACACGCTGATGATCTTTACCGACTGCCAAAATTGCAGCATCTCTTTCCTTTTCATTCACTATCCTCCTCTACGTTAAAAATTTTTATCGTTAATTATTATACTAGTAAATATAGTCCAAAATATATCAGGTTTGGCCTTATTTTTATCAAAATGTGACAAACATGTTGATGAAAGTTTTGTTTAAAAAAAAGTCAAAAAGAGGAAAGTTTTTCATTGGTATTGTTTCACAGATATACAGAAATCAAGTTTACATTATACTTTCCGACGACTAGTACCCATATGTAGTATGACTAAAGAACTTACTGATTTCAATTCATTGCCAATTATGTTAAAGATAAGGAAACATATTTTACTAAAAACATTTCAAAAAGATAAAAAGCAATTTGTGTATTTGTTGAGGTATTAAAAGATTAAGCAAGCGATTATTATTAAAATGGAACATTAAAATATTGTTTAAGAAATCGGAATGTTTAACGGCATTGAAGTATTTGAAAATATATGTATATATATTCTATAATAAATCAAAATTCATAGGGAACATGGTAATTTTAATTTACAATAACAATGGCAATTACAATAGCAATTTGGGGGACTGGAATAGGTTATTTGTTTCTTCTTGATAGTGATTACTTGTGGATATCAGAACGGATTAAACTCTTAAAGTGATGAAGAACATTGACATTTTAAATTATGATCAAAAAGTGCCGGGAATAGGTAAATAAAACAGGTTTTTTGTTCATTTTCGAATATATTTATATTATCGCCTTCAAAATAGTGTCCATTTGAAGCCATGCATACATGCCAGCGCTTAGCTCATTCATCCATACACTTTTCATAGTTCGATGAAGGAATGGTGTTCAATTCCTTTGCCGTACGCTTACCCCCAATTTACACTGTACTTATTTGCACGATTTCACTTTTACACGGCTTTCTAAGGAACCTATTTGTAATGTAAATCGGGGGATAGATATATTCTTTTTTATTTCACCTATGCTTGAATATCTCTTTTCACGAACCGGAAATTTAACAAAGAACAAAAAAAAATCACAAGGTACCATCCGGATAATACGTTGTTTGTTATAGGATATTTAAAACTTATAGGGTAATAAATGCTTTGTTACGGCCAGGTAATACTATTTGACCTTTGACACTTACTAATAATGAACAACGTCTCAATAATTAAAATTGTGAGCATAACCTTGATCTTTCATCGACTTTGACACGTTCTTTTCGATTTTGGTTTATTTTATAGCGCCACTCAAGCAATTATAGCTAGTTTCGACATCATATTTGTAAACCCATGTTTCGTTACCAGTAATTACGCGTTTCATGATAATAAGATCGTTCGTTACTTATTTTACTTAAAAAAAAACAATAAATTATACCAGTCCGAAGAATTAGCCTGTATAGTAGGAGAGGCGATTGCACGATAGTATAAGTCACTGATTACAGAAAATAAATGAGTTGTGTGAGTTAGTACTGATGTAAAAAAAATACGGATCACACTTACATTTAAAGCTGTATAGGCGGCATATACATAATTTATATCACTTTTGATTACATCCTGATTTGTCTCCTTGAATTATTGAATACGAGGATGAAATTAATGTCAAAATGTTGGGTTTGAAATCTATTATTACACTATTTGGAAATGTCTGACACTATCTCAACACAATCTATTAGGAGTCACATTTTATTGTCTTTTTTTTACCTAATACACCATCTGAGTGATTTCGAATTAGTTCGAAAAGCTCTTCGTTCAACGGCTTCCTGAATATTTTGCATTGTTTATGAATGCATGCGTAACAGTACTGAATGTCTTTCACTAAGACGGTCACAGAATGTACTACTTAGGTCGTCAAAAAATATTAATAGAAAAGAAAACAGTATGACGAAATAACTGTTTCGATGTGTACATCCAAGCTTAAATTGCTTCAGATTAACACAACATACCAATGAACCAATACGTGTAATTTGATACAAACAAACTTCCATTTTTGTATATGTAGACTAGATTAGATCAGGTTGTTAGGTTACTTGTTAAATAGCCATTATATAAAACATTTAAATAATAGTTTCGGCTAAAAAGGGTGCCATTACTTTAACAATTTAACATTTTACTCTGCATAATTCTTTGCAATAAAATTTTACTAAAGGTATAATATTTTAATGTACATTTTGTGTATTATTCATTTTCAACCGCAGGCTGTCAATTACATAAAAGATGCAACGCTTTTTTCTGCCGTTTTAAAAATTATTGATTCAATAACTTAGTAACTATTATTAAGGCAAGTAAATATTTTGAAATTAATAAATCTCTGTGATTTGCAAACTAAATGGTTTATGACTCACACTCGAAATGATCACGTTGTGGATCAAATATAAATCAATATAATCTATTGTCACTTAAACAAACTAGCTGGTATTATTGCATTGAATTTTGCGTATAAATTTAATTTTAATAATGTGATAATTTAAACAAATCACGTTTTTCAATTACGTAAACGTAAGTGACCTTCTGTACTGTTTCGTCAACATTTTTCGTTACTCTTACACTGTTAATTCGTTCTGTTAATATTCTTTGTCGAATACGAAACTACGTAGTTACAGTTATTCATTTTACCAAATTAATATTATTTTCTTTTTCTCCTTACGAACATACGTTTATATTTTCGTTATTCACCGCCATAGAAGACATTATAGTGTTTATATTGTATAAAACGACTTTGAAGTTCTTTTCACCGGCAACATACTATTTTAAAATTTAATATTATATTTTTAATATGTGTACACAAAATTCATTGCAATAATGCAGATAGTTTAACGTGACGATGAGTTCGTAACAATATATGTCTCAGGAAGGGATCACTAACCTACTTCGTCTATAAATACAGTAATGTTCCCTTAGTGGTTATAGATCGTAACAAGAACCCGACCACAAACTGGGCAAGTATATGTTATAATTCCAGGAAACGTTTATGTTTCATCGATTCGCTCACCACGACGTTGTGTTTGGCAAGAAAGGAGAAAATATGCGAAGGATTAAGCTGGAGTATCGAGCGACTATTTCCACGAATTGCTAGAAATGACTCTCGATGATTAAGTAAACAAGGTATCTGACGACAAATGTGCATTACAGTATATTACAATTTTCAAAATTATACACATACAAATGCCAGTACAGAAACATATTATTTATACATACATAACTAATGGGTTATGTCCTTTAAATACGACAGTAAAAAAATATTAAAGTATGTAGGATCTAAAAGAAACATAACCTTGTAAGTAATAACATATTTTGTCAGATACAATTTTTGTATAATTTTCATATTATTTATTATGCTTTTTTATAATGATTAGTAAATGTGGGTTGTAATGAAATATTAGTGCAAGTCATTTACTAAAGTAGCGGTAGAGTAATATACTCTCGCATGTATTATACAGTACAATGAAAAATTATTGTTCTACAAACTTTTTTATTAGCTGTAAAAAATCCGAGGAAGAAAATATAACTCTGTTTATTTAAAATATAACATTTTAATATTTTTTATTTAACCTTACATTTTTGCACAAGTCTGATTATTATTGATGTGTTAAGAAAAACTTAAAAAAATATGTGCGGTAAGTCTTGATTTCTGAAATATTACAACTAAATTCTTACAATCATTCTTAACCGTTTGAGTCCCAGGGGGTATTGAAAAAACACTGTCGAAGAATCCCAAACAGCGCAACCGCGCTTTCTATAAACGAGTATGAAAAGACCCAAGCGGCGCGATAGCGCTTGTTTTATTTTATGTCGAGAAGCACCAAATTTTTATTTTGTAATGTATTATTCCATTATTATAGTATTATTCTAACTATTGTAAAATGTACTATTTATATTAAAAGGAGCTGTGTGACATACTTGCTTCAGTAAATCTGAGCGCGCAACTTCGACAATCGGTAACGCACCGTCAGTTGTCTACAACGTGCGAAATGTACTGGGTTTTCTCGACATAAAATCTGAACAGCGCGATCGCGCTGCTTGGGACTCAAACGGTTAATACGCTTATTTTCCGGAATGTTATAATTGAATAATGTATTACGTATTTCTAAACAGATTTAACTTCTACAAATTTAGAACTCAGTCTTATAAGGCATTTCTGATTTATTCAGATATGTAGTGGTTTAGCTTAAGTTCGATTTCCAAACTTTTATTAAAGAATTTTTAATATTATTGGTTTGATCGAATTTAAAAAATTCTTTCTAATCAAACCTAATTTCCAAAAGGTTACGATTGTATTTTAATTATCTTTTATAATGAAAATGCCTTTCTATACTTATCCTATATAAATATCCTAGTACTACTATGTATAGTAAATAGTACCTAGTAAATATCCGAGTATCTACATATTCTATGTATTCTATGTACTATTCAGAGTTGGAACAACAGCTCACAAGATGACACAGAAGCAACAGACATCTTTCTTCTAGAGTTATAAACTAAATTCGAGTATTCAAATATTAAATTTGTTGCAACTTTATTTTGTTCATTCTATTGACTTTCTGTTATTATGCAAGTTTATTAATACACACGATTCTGTCAATAATTAATAAATACGCGCGAGTCATACTTTTAACCTTGAAACGAAAATAGATGAGCTCTCCCACAATATAAGTAACATAAATTACATTTCTTTTAAGCGCAATCTTCCCAGCTCCGAATAGTAGGTACTAAATCTATTTATTGTCCGCGAATCTGAAATTGATCGTGTTTAACCGTCAATGCGTTATGTTTACTATTTACAATGAACATTTTATATCACTTTTAGGTCCCTTGGGGCGTCGACACTTTGCTCGAATGCGAATGAGTCGGTTTTGAGCCCATCTTCGGTGTCTTTCCAGAAACTGAGCACAAGATTTGTTTATATGCCTCTCTATAAAGTTTGTTAGTGCCAGCATAGATGAAAGGATTGATAACGGATGAGGCCCATGCTAATACGGATGCAATCACGTGTAAAATAGGAATTTTCATTTTATCGTCGATCACGTTAGCCAGCATTAATGGCATGAAACATAACAGGAAGCAAAGAAATATGGTTAACATCAGTCTAGTTACTCTTGAGTCTTCCCTTCGTTGGAAACCTACGGATTTTTTCCTCGAAATACCTGCATGCGTCTTTAAATTCTGCCTACTTTTCCTCACACGCCAATAAATGCATAAATAAGAAACACTTATCACAACGCAGGGTACGATAAATCCTAGAGCAAACAGGAACTTCTTTGGGCTGGTGCCGTTCTTCTTAAGGATAGTGCAGGAAAATGTTGTCGGTTCCAAGCCCAAAGTTCCCCAGAAACCGAGCAACGGTGGTAAAAGCAAAGAAAAACTGAGCGTCCATATGGCGATTAGCATCAGGATGATTCGTTGCGTTGTGTACAGCTGCGCGTATATTTCTGATCGTGATATTAATATGTACCTGAAATTTAAATTTCAATTAATTATAAGTTTCTTGTTGTTATTGTTTACAATATTAGGGTAATATCCATTCATACATAACAATATCATCACTATACATATTGTCATCGTAGTTTCTCCCTCTACGCATTCATTTCACTCATATAAATTGTGGTGCAAATGCAATATTGAATATGTTCAGGCCCGCTATTAAAATTTAGAATTTAGTTCTAAAGCGTAGTTTTATTATTTTATATTTTATTTAGTTCTATAGCGAAGGGTCAGACTTTCGGTTAATTTCTTTACTTATAGCAGCAATAACACCCAAGGAGTCATTACATTGTATCGAGTATTTTAGTTTATTGCCTTACATTTTATTGCTAGCACCTTAAACTTAACAGTAGAGTCCGTTATTTTCAGTTTCTATTCATGTCGAGGTACTGTTTGGTTTTATTGCTTGCTATGGTCATGTTTTGGGAAAAACCCATGTTCTTCATGGGTTCTCCATTTCCATACCATTTGTACAGACAATAGAAATTAAGTATTTTTCCTCACCCTCACCATGTAAAAAACTGTAAGCATGTAACATAGCATTCGTTTCTCAACATTCATAACAGTAACATCTCGCAATAGTTTTGTATAGTCTCCAAGTCTTGGAGTGGTCCTTCGAGTAAGGAATAGTTGTATAGTTTATAATAAACACGAACTTAGTCGGCACACCACGTGCAATATTCACCAAAGCTCGAAAAAATTTATTTCAATCACGAGCGTTAACAGAATATATGTTGTAAAACAAGAAAGTTCATGTTTGGAAGAAAGGTATGTTCAACTAATTAAAACATTAAGTATTTTAATAGTATTTAAATTATTATCACTTTAAGTAATATCATAAAAAATAAGTGTATGTCGTATTTTTATTATTGGTAAAAATCTTGCAGATACTGATCACATCATACGGTATCATGTAATAAGAAAACAAGTGAGAAACACTGAAATTAATTATTTTTAATACACATATTTCCCGGTTCCTCAGAAAATCGTGTAAATTAAAATCCTACAAGTTGAAATTATCGTTAATTAAACCAGTAAATGAAATTTAAATTAAATCCTGTTATTCATTTTAGTCAGGAAAATGTACAAAATCTATTCATAAATGATCTATAATATAAAAAAATTTGAATTTTTATTGTTGTATTTGAACTGACAAAGTGTTCAGTTTTACCAGTTTTTTTTTTTTATAGAAACTGGCTTTCTTACTAAATTCGAAATTATGAAATATAACAAAAAAAGATGTTTGACAAACACACATTTGATCTCATCGGAAAGGAATATTGAAAAAAGGATATGTTAGAATAAATCAACACTAAACTAGGGTTATTTTTGTGGACAAAGATCCCAGTCACACCACTAGGCAAGAAATTATAGAGCAGACACAGTACAGCATAGATGTGAGTTGTTTGGAAAGAACAGTGGATCAATCGGAGTTGCCCGTTTTTACTTCAGAACTCGAAATAAAATAATGATCTTAATAGAAATTATTTTAATAGTATATTATTTTCAATATAATATTGGTTATAGAAACCAAAATAAAATACGCAAAATATAAATATTTGTCCTGTTAATTACATTTAATGTAAACTCTAGTAGATAAGGAGCGTAGCCCTCTTAATTCTTAAGCTTTATTTTTGACATTATGCGGTTAATCGTCTTTATTTTGCTCAGAATAACTCATGCTATACCGCTTTATAACCCTTTATCTATTTAAGGAAGTTTAAAATAATGTTCTCTAATAAATGTACCCCTAGAAAACATGTGACTTGCCGTCTTGAAATTTCACTGATGTACAAACATTATTGTTTATTTATAGTAAAAGAAAAATAGGAAAGATTACATACAGAAAGTTGCGTGCACAACAAAGAGTAAAGTAAAAGAAGCCTTTTGCTACAAATTCTCGGTAGAAAGTTCTTTGTACTAAAAAGAACTTTTTGCAATTGATTAAATGAATGTATTATAAACAAAATAAAAAAAAATTCATGTTACAAATATTACCATCTTGATTTTTTTACTAAATCATGAAAATAATTTAAAAAACACATATTTAATATTTGGCACACTAAAAATTGATGGATAGAACACAAATATTGTTTAATTGCTGGGTCATATGAACGTTTTCAGATTTAAATTAATTTAAAGCTTTTTCTTTCACAAATGTAGATTCTTATTATTTCTTGTTATCTGAACGCAGACATTTCAAATAGATGTATTTAGTTATAATTTTACATTGTTTAGATATAAAAGAAATTTTAATTATTTCAATTACTTTTTTAATAATTCAACCACTGAAATATGCTCGGTTTTATATGTAAAACTCAAGAACAGAAGCAGCATATGATCTGAACACTTTTGAATTCAGTAGCCGCCTCTGAATAAAGATCTTCTTTACGACTTTATTATTTTATGGTGGAAATTACACAGATGCGTCGAATGAGCCGTTCTGTTATTTGATTGTACTTATTGTTAGAAATGTAGAGAAATGTTCGCTTTATTGCCAGGTCATTCGTGTCCGACACGACGCTCGTCGTGTTAAAGGTTGCCACCCACTTGATATAATAACATCAAATCAACGATGTTTATTCATCAAAATACAGATGCCATATTCCACGTGTATAACGTATAAATATTAAAACGTTTTCGGCAAGATCGGTAAGGTGTACAGAGACACCATTGCCGATGTTAGTAATGCCTATTACTGCTGAATATAATCTATGTAAACGGTTATTTAGTGAATTTGACCCGCTTTAATGTGCATAAAGTGAGTGGGCAGTGTCAGTAATAATTACTTCTTTGCGAACTTTGCCCGATTTAAAGTGAGTATTGTTGACAATAATTTTGTGTAGGATGACAGTAAGTCGTTTCTGCTTTATTTTAGAAACTGACATTTATTACTTTAATAAAGTTACATAGTAATAATTATGAAATATTTATTGGACTACAACTTACTGCAATCAAAACATAATTACTATAGAATTAGTTTGCTTCTTCTTAAATAACCTCTTTGGTAAAATATATCTCAACATACTATATGGTGAGCATAAAATTCAGTGTACTATTAATATTTTTGCTAAACAATATACCTATGTAGTATACTTTATATTATATTATATTTATATTATACTTTACTAAAATACGTCCACTATATCATCATTTACTTTTCTAAGACTACTGTTACAACGTATTTGCTGCAGTAGCGTATTGTAATCGACATATTATATCAGAGATGCTTTCTTTAGATGGAAAACTAATAGTACAATAATTTTAATGCGGCGAAATATATTATAATTAAATACATTGTTAAAAAAGTTGTAAAAATATAAGTCAAAGTATTATAGGCATTTGGTAGTTACAGTAGGTAACATATCTATTCATATTTGTGTAATAAATTGCTGTACATATACAGAAACGAAAATTTTGTGTAATTGAAAGTATGAAGTCCTCCGGAACTACCATATGAACAGTGTAATACAACTTAAAAACTTATAAGTAATTCAGTAAATCATAGGTTACGTATTCAAATATCAAATGAGCGTGTTTAATTTAAGACTTCTAAAAGTAATGTAAGATGCCAATAGTTTTCATTAGGAAAAGGCAGAACATTATTTACGCAAAGGTTAAAAATTATAAATTATTATTCAATAAAATTTTGTTTATGAAGAGGTCTTTCAAAACATCGCAATCTATTTGTATTTATATTGTAATTTATATTTTAATTTCTGATTACATAATATCTTATTATTTTTATTTTAAATCACAATTTATAATTTTTATCCTATTGGTAGATAATTTTCTGTCCTTATCTGACGAAATCAACGACATCTAACAGTTATTGCTTGAAGTTTTACGTCAAACACGCTCGCTTGATATTTGAATACGTAAACTATGACTATGAGTAAACTATGACGTGTTTTGAAATAATACAATATTTTTCATGAGGAGGTCTTCCAAGACATTATACAAGTGTCAATGCTCAATTCAATGTTAAACAAATAATCAGCCTCAATATGCAAACAAAATATTTTACGGATTATAGATTCATAACACTTAAAGTTTAATTCTTAATTAATATACATTGAATTTTCATAATATTCTATTATGTATATATGTATAGATACATAGTAATAATTTTGTTTTCTGATTTTTTATGATTGTAATACTTCACTATTCTCGCAGTAAAAACAACATTTTTATTCCAATAAATATTTCAAAATTAACACTAATTTTATTTAATGAATGAAACCGAAATGACCTTCTTTTGATTTGACCAGCTAGATCTATCATTATTAATAGTGCCTACTTCAAATCAAGTCAAATTTGCGAATAAGTACATTAGATGGCCAAAGAATTATACTCAAGAGATTTTTTTAAAAAAATACGCAGCAGACGCGACTTTAATTAGTTTCCCAAGGATGTTGATACATGATGCAACAGCGTATCTCTAAGTTCGATACTTATACTTCAGAAAGAAATAAATACGGATAAATATTTCAGTCAAAAGTTGTAGGATATCAAAGAGGCCGTAAGAAAGTCGCAACCATTTAACCTGAAATGATCGTCTAAAATGCACGTGGACATGTTCAGCTTCTTAAATAAAACCCTTTTTTATTACATATTCTTGTAACCTTCATCGAGACATTCTCGAAATGTTATCTATGTTTGTTTTTTAAGCAAGTCATTTCCAAGATATGAAAGCTGTCACATAAGTGGCGTAAATTTAATTGTGCAAACTTCTTGCAGAACAACTTGGGTAATATAAACACCAACGATGTGGAGTCACATTTTAAAGAAATCCTGTATATTATATATTTAATTAATTGATATACCTGGTTGTTAAGAGCGCCGTTAGGTTATAAGCAGGAAGGGTCTCTTTCAAATCTTTAACTTTGATTTTTATATCCACATCTATTTTTCAAGGAAAAAACTAAATTACGGTCAGCTTTTCAAAACTTAATCACTTCCCTGTCATAATCGTCCGTAATAAACCACCCCATAAACGATCGGTAAAAATATTCTCTACCTGCACGCCAACTTGGGTTTTTCCAAACATGTACCCCGAGGAAAGGGAAGAACAACCCCCGACATTTCCAAAAAAAGGCGATTGGTCAACAATTTCACCCCACCTTAGTTTCAGCCTCACCTTCGAATATACGCCCACATACAATAGTTAATAAAAAGACAGACCCGCTAGTTTTAAGACAGAATTTTTGTAACAAACAAGCAACACACTAAATAAATCAAATCTTTAGTAGAAAGGCAAAGTGAGCATTTGCTATATCATCTAAAATTCAGTACACCAGTACATACGAATTTAACACTGGTCTTTGCGAAGGATACATTCTCTATACCATTTAGCTGTTCTCACTTCACCATGTACTGCATGTACCTTCTGATGTTCGAAAGTTCTTTCCTAATATTTATATCAAAATCTTTATAGATTTATTTTTATATAAAGTAATTTTTTACTCTAGAAGTAGTAGATATAGTTGTGAACATGATATAGCATAATCATAACGTTGGTCAGGTGTGAAATATACAAAGTTCAATTTGAAGTTTCCACAAAAGCCGTTTAAAATGGTGACATTCAGTACATTGTATGTATAACAAATATTCCAAATATTTAAAATATTAATTAAAATTTTTAAATTGAGTGTAGTATCGAAGCTAAATTCAACAAAATCAAAAGATGTTGCATCATGATGTGCTAATTTGCAAACTTGTTGTATACAGAAGATTATATTTTTATAATGAAGAAGATTCCTTTTGCAATGGCTCGTGTAAATTATGTGGAATTATAATGTTGTCCATACTTGAAATTATAGTGTGCATAAAATTCCATTCTTCAAGACGAAAACATTTTACTACTTTCTTTAAAATTTTTGAATTTTCGAATCCCCAAATTTCAAATTTCTAATTTTGTAAATTTTCAAAGCCCCAAGTTAGCTTTGAACAACTAATATTTTCAAATTACCACAGCCACAAATTCTTAAATTTTTAAATAAATATTTTCAGGTATTCCGTATTGCACTTATATCTCCTAAATTTTCAAATCCCTGAATTTTCAAATTTTTGTATTTTTAAACCTCCAATACTCTATATTTTTAAATTATCGAAGAAAAATGATTTTGATCTAATCGCTTCATTCTGAAATATGTTGTAATTGTTAAAATTCCATACATTATTCTTTGACTGCAACAAATCGAAGGGCTAATAAATATGCAGCCCTGTAGTCATAAAATGAGACAGTATGACATATTTTTCCTAATTACGCCTTCTTTTATAAATAATGATTATTAAGTTTCCATATTTTTCAAATTTCTAAAGTGTGTGCGTAGACGTATAGTATATGTAAATATTGTAATCGAAATTTATATTATGTTACAATATATATCTAAATATTTGCTTGTGTACGATTCTATAAACATTAATGTACTTATTTAAACTGGTAACTGAGTGTGCGTTTATGCTCATACGCATATGCGTTCTCCCACACACACACATACACTACACCCAACATTAACATGTATATGCATATAAACCTACAAAATAGAGAAGAAGTCATAAATTTATTTAAAATAGATTTGAGTACATTGAAATTCTGTCTTCAGAACTCCATTTTCCTTAACCCTTCTATTTTTAGCGATTATAATATAGAATGAATTTGTTTTGAATTATAAATACAACAATATATTTGCTTCAGAACAAAGCAAATTGACTAGGTCAGTTTTTCCCTATAACTTGTATTGAATTGTAAATATCTGTTCCGTTTTATATGCTTATCAAATGATGATAACATCATTTTTCGTTTTTTTGTTTGTTGACCATCCTAAACTAACTTAAATGTCCCGAAAGAGTGATGACAGTGATGCTTAATGTTTGACTAATCTCAGTCGTTATCGACTGACAGTCACTATCAATCATTTTCCCTATTTTATCTACTATTGCAGTAACAGGATATCTAACGCGATGCGATATGCACATATAGTGCCTAAAATGCGTTTTTACTTTTTTGAAAATAAAAAGAGATACGACACAAATATTTTTTATTTTTTGACATAGAAATATGCACTGAAATAATTGAAAAAATATAATCTTTAAAATGCTAATATTGAATACGAGGTGCGATCATTAAGTTTCGGAATTGTGTCTGCTGTGACTAAACGGATCACAAGATTGACATGCGCTCGCAGGACATAAGAATAACAATCTTCGAGACATATCAGACGAAGTTTGGAAGCGATATCTTCATTCAATCCTGTGTTATACAAGTTTATGGTAGCATACGCACGCTCTCCTTTGCGAAATCACGACTCTAAATTGGAAAAAAAGGACATAAAAAAAAAACATGGAAAATAGTCGCCCTTTCTCGTATTCACCAGATTTGGAAATCAAGGGTCGCCGATTTGACACGGCGGACGAGATTCAACGCGAATCCCAGCAGGTGCTTGACACGCTTCAACAAGAAGACTTGTAGGAAGCTTTCCAAAAATGGCAGAGGCTCTGGGATCGGAGCATAGCTGCACCTACTCTGAAGGGAATAGTAGCCAAATTTGAAATAGATGACTTTATCTGTATATATGGGACCAGTCCCGGAACTTAATGATCGCACTTCGTACATCAAGTTAGCAACAGGTCGGAAAACGATGTTAACCTCACTGAGCAAAGAGAACGAAGCGAATATGACAACTCAATTACTTATAAATTAACGAGTTTTCAAACTTCCCAATCTTCAGATTTTCGGATTCCCATTTAAAAAATTCCTAGGCTTACTAGTTTCTTTTTTAAAATATGAAAGCTTGAATTTGAAGTAAAATTATTGAAATACAAGATTATATTAGTTTTTCTTGCATGCATGTGAATTTTAGCAAAATTTAAATAAAAAGCATTACTAACACTTAAATAAAAGCATTAGTCTGCAGAAGTACATCACTTGAGAAAAAGAACAAATTATGTACTAGTATCATATTTATCATGCACATATATGATACTATTTAAATGATTAATACATGATTCAATCAATTGCAAAATATTTGTAAAAATGCATTTCGAGAACGTATTTTAAAATAAGCTAAGTATCATGCAAGGTGTACAAAGCGTTATACAAATCGTCACCTTAGAAGCCTCCGTCAAAAACGTTAGTATTATTATTAAAATTAATGCAACTTAATTTAATAAAGAAACTGGACACGCTATTGAAATATTATGAAGTTACTAAAATTTTAAAAACTTAGTTTACAGGCAAAATGAATTTTAAATTACAAACCGATTTATTGTAATCGCCACCATACTAAGCAAAGATACTGCCACGTTCCCATAGAAGAACAGCGGAAATATTTTGCATAGAGTATCACCAAGCACCCACGCTTCGTTTAAATATCTGCTTGCAGTTAGTGGCATATTTACTGCAGAGAAAATCAGGTCTGAGATGCTGAGACTTATAACAAATGCGGTTGTGGCATGTCGTCTTAGTCTTGTGTATTTTAACAGCGCGATCACTGTTACCAAGTTACCTGCAATTCAGAAAAATATGAGTTATAAATGATGCTTTATATATTATTAACTGTTTGTAATGTATTTTTGCTGTTAGTAAGTAGCAAATCCTATACTTTCTAACTGAACAGTTTGATGAATTTTTTGAAATTATTACTCTTCTATTATTAATTTTCACTATTGTTTGTTTTACTACGTGTACATATCACATGTACCTTGGGAGTACCCAAGAGAAACTAAACGTTTTATCAAGAATTGTCATATGAAGCGAAAGCGTTCTGATGATGATGAGATGAAGAAAAAGATGATGGAGGGGTTATTAAGCAAAAAAATGAATTTAAACAAAAAAAATATTTTAAAAAATGGAAAAAAATATTAAACGAATGTAATAATGCAAGTAGAGGCTACTTTGAAGGGTATTGTCAAATGGCAATAAATAAGTTCGGTTTCTTTTGAGTTACCCCGCGTATAAATTTAGATAAAAAATACTTATGCAAAATTGTATTAAACCGAATGGTAATTATGAGTCACATTTCAGGTACAAAGGATTAAATTTTAATACAACTTAGTTCAAACTGATTATTAAGAATTTATCTAAAAATTAAATTGATGTTATGTGATGTTTTGTTGAGCGTTACTTTTGAATATTGTCCCATCATCAACACCCGGATGGTTTTAGCATATGTGGTTTATCTTAATAAGAATGCCCAGTCGGTTAAAACTGTGAATTCAAAAATCTGAACAAGATGATTAGACAGAGGGGCAACGGGAGGTGCCACAAATTAGTAGGTCATACGTAGACAAGATTGCACGGTAGCGGTTTTCTTGCCTTGGGGTAGTCAAGTATGACAAAGTAGAGCCGCTTATACGGATCAAAGTTAATTAAAAGCCTGAACTGTATTCATATTTCTATATTTGTGGAATAAATCGATCCAAATCTTGCCTAAATCTTCGGCATTTTATATACAATTCACCTAACCCGTCGCGAACTCTTTCGTGTTTCACTGAACGTAGAGGAAGTGGGAGTGGGCTCATATCAAAGCTTAGTACCCGAGCAAGAACAGTATATAAAAAAAATAACCTTCTGAATAATCAGGTGATGAGATCAGAAAATATCTGAAATTGGCGAAACGCCCGTCCAAGGACAGGTACAATCTGAGGCTTTCTAATACCTTCTTATCTGTAGATACTCAACTGGTACTTTATCAACCGCAGTGCAACAGTGAGTGTGGGCAGAGGGAATGACGTAAAGGGCCGTGAAAATTCAACCAATCGGCGATGCGGTGACGTTTGTTACGAAGAAATCAATCTTTACAAAAGGTTTGTCACTCTATCTATCGCCGGTTTGTTGGTTTTTCATGGTTCTTTACGTCACTTCTTCCTCCACACGGTTATTCATCTGCGGTTAATGCAATTTCGGTTAAGTTCTTGTAGACAGGAAGGAATCAGTCTAAATTTGTACGCATCTTTGGATAGGCGTTTTCGCTAATGTTCACTAAATTGAAAAAATACGCATTTCATTTAATTTCACCGAAGCAAATCAACGCTTCTGAACGGGACATTACAATTCTTTAATCTATAAGTGTTTCGGCAGTTGCGTCAGTTGGAGCTACTTCCTACAGTATTATGACACATAAAGAATGTTGCAAAGTTAAACATATTTTGGTTTTATCTTCATACAAATACGGTTTAGATTTGTCAAATTTGAATTATGATGTGCGTCACGAATCTACTTCGATGACATATACTAAGGATTTAATTTTGAACACAAATAAAGTTTCAAAAAGAATACGTCCGTTAGTAATTTGGATGTGCTTTTTCTATCGTATTTTTATCTTCTAGCAACTGTTTATTAATTAAAATTTAAAGTAATATTACAACTTTTAAACAACTTAGTTTTAAACAAAGTTGTATTAATAATATCCTATCAAATATAATAATAAATATGAAACCTCAAGAGTTGCAGATTCCATGAAATATATCTGCATCTCCATTAACGTGGCAAAGTGTGATGTTTTTTTGACTGTTTGGAAAAAAATTTATAGTATTCTTGTTTCACAACTTTTATAAAATAATATAAATAGATATATTCAAAGATTCTACTGGGTAATTTGATATGAAACCGGTTGAGGTACGTATTTTGTATAATCAGTCTTTGAGATAAAGTAAAAATATACATTAAAAAATTACGTGTTACATATTCATATCGTTTTACAAGTGAACAAATCTATCGGTCTTTAAGAGATCAATATCGTTACACAAATATACTATAAGGTCTCAAAATGTTAAAAGAGTGTTTGTTCAAGTATAAAAAATTGGAAGATTAAATGAAACATGTAAATGATTACAGAAATTCTTACAATTGTAAATGACAGAATGAATATAAAAAAAGGAACCAGTATTTAGGAAGCATAAAATGAATCGCTTTATGTGGTCCCAGTTTCTCACAGAAATTAAGAAGTTTAAATGACCTTTATGTCTCCAAATTAGTCCCTTAATTCGAATTTAGGCACATACTTGAAGATGGAGTTGTCACTGTTCTCTTCACGTGTATATTAAATTTCTATGAAGAGTTCTTTAAATAAAATTCATATTTGATTTCATTTCTATTTGAATTTAGGTTTAACTTTGACCATAAATTAGAACTTTACAAATTTTTATTTACTAATAAGTGATTCGATAATGAATGAATATCTTCACTAGGCTAATAGTTTTTTTTCAATGGTTGCATAGTTATAATTATAATTAAAATTCTAAAGGCATTTTATTATACATTTCATTATACAAATTCTATATATACTTAACACACCGTCAAAATAGCAATTTCAATATTTAAATATTGTGGGGAAGTAAAATAAAAGAAAAGGATTCGTCGGAAGAGAGAGCGTTCAAATAAAAAATGAAATGAAGAATAAAATAGGTTTTGGTATAAAATTAAAAATATAAAGTTTATTAACAAGTGAACCTGTACACTGTCAGCAAAATTTTCGTAGTTCCATGATGGAAATAGGGTATGGTTTTATACAAATAATTGCTTATATAAAAATGTAGGACTTTCTAATAGAAAACCTAAAAAATAGAAAGATTATTCCACGTGATGAATAACCTTATTCGATTACGTGACTCATGTAAAAACAATCGTCCCAGGGATGAAAATAAGAAACTGACGCGAAAAAACACTCGTTCATTTTCTAAGCTGCAATAAATAATTATGTAGCGAGTCAAATACAATCAGATTTAAATTTCTCTGTCAAAAAAATGGAAATAGAACAAATTTGTCGAAGTAAGAAATACATTATGAACACAGAAAATATTTTGAAAGGGCCATTAATGCAACACCATAAAGAAGCAAAGCTCATGTTCATGCAAAATCACATGACTTGGAGCGAAGAACGGAAATATGTAATCCTTTCATACGAAAAACAGTTTAATTTGAACGGGTAAGATGGTGTTAAATTCTATTAACAACATTTGACAAAAAATGAAGATGCTGCTATTAGTTAAAATTTTATCGTTGAAAACATAAAGAATCCACGTGTAAAAATAAATTAGAAGTCAAAAATAAAATTTACATTTGAAGTCTCATTTTTGGTAACATCGATTTATAAATATCTGGTGAACACACATTTAATTATTATCCTAATGAAGTTGTTTGATTTTCAGAGGAATACATATTGATGTAATTAATGTGTTGTCCTTTTGCCTTCTTATCACGAAAAAAATTGCATTTTTTTTACATTAGTCAATTCTTGGGAACATTTTATATAAAAACACTATTGTAAAGTAAAAAAGGTCAAGATCCCAGTCACGAGGGCACATTTTCACCGAAGCAGAATTATATTTAAACAATAAGTGAGTCTGATTTAATTATTTTTACGTGCTTTGTGTATTCACAGTAGACAGGTATTAATACATATGTTAATTGTTAGATTTAAAATCTTTCCGCATAGATACAGTCACTTTTCTTTCAAAATGAATTTGTTGTTTTAAACTTTGTAACAAGCGACGACAACAATTTTCGGTATTTTATTCCTTATTCATTTGGCATAACGAATACAAGTATCGAACAAATTCGATTTACTTGGTTTAAGTTAATAACAAATAATTAGTTTATCATTTGTCAAACAAATACAAAAGACTGCAGTGTTCGAATATTAATGCGAGTAACTGTATAGTATAACGGTTTTTCGAACAATTTTATAAGTATAAGAATACGAGTGTAAATAACTGCAGAACGTGTGCCCTTAACTCACAGTGCTGTTCAAATGATGTATTGCAACGGATGTGAGGATAAAAACTTCGCCTTCTGTAAGATGTGCGAAGACTTGTCTTGCGTGTGCAAGGTCACACGCAAAACATCGAGCAGACATGGAGAGATGCCAAACCTAGCATACTGTATTACGCAAGATCCATGGAACATATGAATACAATCATAATTAAAATTTTATTTGAACGAAAACTTTTAATCCGTACCGATAAAATGCATGTCATTATTGAAGGTATATTACTCGGCGAATTTTCAAATATCGCAGCAGATATTGGGATTTAAAATCGACACTTTTTGTGCCGTCAATTATGTAAACTTTATTTTCATCTTTTCGATGCTAAGATAATAGCATCAGTATTTGACCAGTTAAAGAAGATTTTCCACGTAAACAATAGTAACCACATAATCCACATTAAACATGATACATAGATACTTCGGGATATTTTTTAAGCCTTCTAGATTGTGGACAAGACCACTTTTTATAAAGAATTAAGTTATATAAATTTGAGAAGTATATTTAAAAGTTCGGTAAGTGCTTTACAAGTTGACCACTTAACTACTTAAACGAAAAGAAATAAGTTTCATTCATAAAGTATTCATAACATATAAACTTTTTTATCGAAAGCTATGCTTAAAATAAAGTTGGGGAACTAGAAACAGAATGGCATATTACTTATTATACAATAAGGGATTTAGATGTTCGTTATTAATAAGTATATTTTACTTTACATGTAAAATTTTCAAATTTAGTGGCACAGACTAAGTTTATTTAAAAAAATCCTAACTCCCTGAATTTTTGTTCTCAGAAACTACTTATCCGATTTAGCTACATTTTTATTGGTAAACACTTTACTAAAATTTAATAAAATTTTAAAAGTTTATTAAAATTTAATAAACAGTTTTAATAAAATGAGATAAGGAGTTTGTAAGTAATAAGGATATGATCACTAATAGGTATATTTACTTTACTTAAATATAATACATATGAGCTGTAAGTCAATACATAACAAATACATTTCGAAAACCGCAGGACGATTATAATTTCTATTAAACAAATAAAAGTCATACCACAAATCTTATTGTATAAGGTTAAAATATGCAGTAAAAAATTTGGTTCAGATATACATGTTACGGTGAAAGACCAAAATCTGGTGAATGTCGACATTCACATAGTTGCTTGGTGTATGTCCGAAATATTTGCTCAATACCCTTATTTCGGACTTACACCGGCGAATGTCTAATGGTGAATGCACTAATGCACCATGCACTAATGGTGAATGTTGAACATGTCGTAGATTTAACCTAACCACTTCAGAAAGTATGTTAGAGTACTTTTTTTGAGAAAAATAAAAACAATTGTAATGGAATATACTAAGTATTAAACAATTAAAATAAACACTTATAACTTTTAAACTCTTTATATTTGTAATTATAAAAGATGGGAAGAAATATCAGATCAACAAGACACACGATAACAGAATGTAATATAGAAATTTCATGAAGAAAACAAACACATAAAGCAATATTACATTTATTTTATTTTAATATTTGAGAATCTAAAATTGAATCGAGTAGCATCGAGTTAATAGTCGATAATTTAATGTTCATATTTATCGACATCTAATTACCGACGTTTTATAAGTTATCGATTCAGATTTATTTTTGTCACTCAATTATGAAAATTCAACAAATTGTCTTCTCGCTTACCTGCAATTAATGCATTTAATTTTTCAAGAAAAAGATCACGATTTATTGCAGTATCCATTCAGTATTAGTTACGGCATCAGAAAAAAAATTAAGAAAACGTTATTCGCATCATCAAAGCTTGCATTAAACTGACAAATCTAACTGAGTCCCAGCAGACCAAAGGATTTGGCAGGAGAGAGCCAGTCGCTTCTTTGTCGGCTCCTCTCTTTCAGACCTTCACCAGAGCATATCTGTGATTGTCGACATACACCGGTGAAGGTCCGAATGTACAAGAAAGTAATAAAATATTCGGTCTTTCACCATGACATACATATACAAAATTCTTCGGTTACTAACCACCGTAGTCGATGACCGGAAATTCTTGTGGTTAACCATTATTTATAACCAGAATTTCATTTTGATTATTGATAATCGTTATCGTTGAAAAATTTTTACGGTTACCATTACCCAATATCGCTGGCACAAATTTATTCTGGTCATAAAATAGGAATATGTTTTAATATTACAGCGTGAAATTTAGTTAATACATATACTTATTAGTCAATATAAGTAGATACAACATACATCGTATTTATACATTGTATTTATATACGATTTCGATGGAGATATAAGCCAAATGTGAAAATATATACTATTCATAATAATGTATTCATTTATTACATATGTATTTCTTATAGGACATTAGTACAAGCATAATATCAAAATTGCAATTTTTTAACGTATAAATATATTTCAAGAATAGAAATGATAACGAAAGCTTAACAATTTAATTGATTATATAGTGGTATTCAGTAATATATATAGTAAAACATACATTCTTTTAAGAGAATGGGTTAGGTTATATTGTAATTTAATTTAATAAATTTATTGGTCATCTGCAATCAATGTGAAGTTCTGGTCACCGATAACAGTTGCTGACAATCAGAAATATTTCAGTCATCGGTACTGATTATTAGAAACCAATACCAATTCCGGAAATTCATATTAGTTGTTAATAACTAAACAGTTATTAATCATTTATAATCATAAAGTTTCCGCTATATACTTTTTATTACCAACTTAATTATTTTTAAGAGTTGTTCATGGCAAATTTTTTTATTGAAAATATTATCTGTTATGATGTAACTTTTAACATTTATCTTGTAACATTTATATTTTTTGACAAAAAGATTACTGATCCGACAAATTATTAAATTTTTAGATATGCTAACTTTTTATTATAACTGTAGGTCTATTTATATTCGTCAAAATATCATCATAGTTATGTATAGCAATCATGAATACGTAATCGTGTAAAAGTCGTTGGGTATAACCATCGCTGAAATCAGTGATATATTGATATCATTTCGATATGATCAATACCGGTTTGCGAATTTCGATCTAGTATCGATACATATTAACAATCAAGTACCGATACATATCAAGAATAGAATTCATTTGAGAAAATTTTGTTCTCTGTTACTGATTTGTCTCCATATATTGTCTCTTCTTTAGTTAATTACATGTTAATATACTTTGTATTATTAAAGCAATTATAGATTAATTTAATTCTCAAATCAATTTAATTTAAAAATCAGTTTAATTTTGTTTGAACATTTCATTTTTGACAATATTTCAGTGGCTGAATTAGTGATTAAATATATCGCAATGGTATTAAATAATATAAAATTTTACCTGCAACTCCAACGATGCTAAAAATTATCGCACAAACAGCGGCTGCAATAGTAACTGGACGTGGAAAGTACTTCAGACTCTCATCTTCCGAAGGGAGGCTGAAAATTGTGCTGTTCGTTACAACATTGTCCATTTTTTGTTGTATTTATGTACTCCTCGGTCGTAATATGTTTTCAAGAAGTAAATTGCAGCAAACCGTATCAGCTACACTTTAAAGAAAGAAAAATAACATCGTTAAAGGCATTTAAATTAATTGGAAACAATTTTTGATTCGCATAAAAAACATCTAATTTATTATTCATTAATTATTTGTATGATACTTATGAAAAATAAAATTACACTTTAATATACGTTACAAATCGATATCCTAGTAATTTCATCTACACATATGTATAACTCCTTCTCTTTAATCTCAAAGAAGAACATCAATTTTGTTTTGATAACATTCGAATATTTCATAGTCGAATAATTTCCATTTCTTGATGCAACAGATGAAATATGTTACAATATATTTATAACATACTATAAGTTTTTATATGAATTGTAATTTTTATTTTTTTGATTTACTTATAATGAAACTACGTGATAAGTTTGGACAGTGACACAACTATGCTATCATTAATGTCATTTTTACATTGAAAATTTTTATTTTTACTACTTCTCTTATTATTAAGCCAGGAGGACTTAATTTTACAATACAAATCTTATTATTTGTGCTAGGAATTTTAGTATGCACATTACGTTATGTAAATCATTCAAAGTAACATTACAACACTGCTATGTGAAAAATCTTTAAACGTGGTATTAATACTAAACTAATCGGTGCCTAATGAAGACTTAGTTTGAAATTAAAAATTAAGTTAGAAAAAAATAAACGACGTAACATAAGTTAATTTACATATTAACTCTGTATTTTGATGACAATTCAAAGAAATGCATATTAAAAAATTATGTGAGTTATAATCAAAAACTTGTGAATCGGTTATTTATGTGGTATGGTATTTTCGGCATTAAAAATACTAAACGCGAGTAACAGCTATATGTATACATGTATCTATATCAAAGACTAGGTATAATAAGAGGCAACATTCTAACATTTTAGAAAGAGACGATATGATATAATCAAATTAAATGCTTATGCAGAGATCGAGCGTAGAAAAGAGAAAATTTGTAGCACTTTTTGCTAAAGCAGTTTTTTGTCTTTTTGTCATTTAAGCGATGTAGCTTGTCTCGGTTACATGAGATATTCTGCACTAACATTCATAACACTTATTGTAAGTTTTGTATTACATGTGGTACGGTGCCGACCAAATAATTTCGATTACAGTTATTTTCTATTTTGTTTTGTATTGCAACGATGGTAATAAATATTCATCACGTCTAAGTTGGATTGCTTATTATTAATATAGAGCTGACTATAGTTAAGTAGAGTTCCTAATAAAAACCATAAATACGTATCTCTAAAATTTTAATTTTATAGGTTTAAATTTAGAAAAATATATAAAGGAATAAATTATAAACGTTTTTAATGATTAAAAATCTAAAGCATTGTGACATACAAAGACAGGTAA
Source organism: Megachile leachella (assembly GCA_963576845.1). NCBI lineage: Eukaryota > Metazoa > Arthropoda > Insecta > Hymenoptera > Megachilidae > Megachile > Megachile leachella. The sequence goes on along the minus strand of OY756256.1, from coordinate 13,322,404 downwards.
AAGTTGAAAGTTAAGAAAATTAAAGGATAATTTTAGGACAGTATATTTTCCTTTTTTTTAGGACAGTGTAAAAATTCGTGCAATTTAGTTTAAATATAATTATATCTATAGTACAATGTCACTTGACAATTTTTTATATACAATCAGTTTCTGTTACTTGATTCAGACAATAATAGAACTATTCATTTTATAGGAATCTAAGAAAGCTTGACTTCAAACCGCTTATAAGTATTTCAATTGGTCAGCTGCCAGTTAATTCAATGTATTTTCCAGTGACTGTATGTAAAATTGTTTGCATTTAATGAAGTTTATATTTTTGTCATCAAACTTATTAAAGGACTTAATGTCCGTCACCAAATTCAAAAAAATAAAATATGGAGAAATAAAAATTATGGTATGGAAAAAAGGTAACGGGAAAACTGTACGTCAACATCTATCACAAAATCATATTATAGTACGTACAATGCACACGATAAAGAATAATTGATTGCCAATGAGATCAAAATATTAAATGATTTTGTCGTTTTGTATTAAATCATGACAATAGTTATTTGTTTGACAGTTTTCTTAATATTTCTATATATTCTATATATTCTATCGTTTGTACTTCAAGAAATTTATTAATACATATAATCGATTTATCATCTTGCTATTTTAGTTGAGTCTATTTATTGAGTTTCTTGCTTTTTATTTTAGTTTAGTTGCTCTTTTAGTTCAATTTAGTTTTAAATTATTGAGTTGTTCAAATGTATCGCAAAAATTATTTTTCGTAATATATCGGTCCAGTGGTATAATTTATATTATCTATAGTGCAATCGCTGAAATTTCCATAGTTCCATGTAGCATTTATCTGCAGTTTTGGATAATTTGTGAAAAGTGAACAAATGTTATTCATTGAAATAATATTAAAAAGAGGGCGAATATAATTTGAAAATTATGCAATTAAAGAAAACGACGTGCGAAATCTCTATGGTGTCACCTATACTATAATATGTATGTATACATATACATATACAGTCGTCTACAAAAATATTGAGACATCAATATGGTTTTGTTTTCCATGTCTTAATCTTTAAGTAAATGTAAACTGCAGGAATATATTTTGCATTCCTCAAAATTAGCTGTTGGTAATAATATTTCACCACCAAAGACATGACAAAATTCTGAACTTGCTACAAGTGAAAAGTTTAGCTGTTATTTGAAAAAACATCCTTCATTCTCCTTAAAAACTGAACTACTTTATATCGTGAGACAAGATTCGATAAAACCAATGTGAAATTGTTTTTTATAAACTTGAAAGATATGGATTTACTAATAACAACGTATGCGAATGAAATTGGTGAATAAAATGAGCAGAATAACATCAAAAGAAAGTGAAATTACAGTAACAGTGATTATTACGATAATTGTGATAAGAAATTGAGTGGCCACTATGTTTATTTTTCTAACGGACCTCTGTGAAGGCCATTTTGATACAGAGGGATCTCTTGGTTGTATTGACACAGCATATCTGACGAGATGGATAACTTGTCCCTCTTTTTTGGAAGGTATTAAACAGTTTCATAATCATGTAAAATCTTGAATAGTATTTAATTTTTGTAAAGACAATGGCATCATTTTATTATCATTCTCGCGTCACATCATACAGCAACTGCAACCGTTAGATAAATCAATCTATCGACCTTTCAAAAAACATTGTTTTGTTACAGTCGATAACCGAATTACTAATAATGCCAGAGAAATGTTTTCTACTTACAATATCCCTAATTATTTATTGGATAAACAATATAATTATTTATCTAATAAATATTTCTCTTCAGCAACTTATCGCGCGTTTATTAAGAAAAAATCCTTCCACTAGTCTAAAAAGTACAAATATTGGAATTTCAAAAATTGAGCAAGAATTTGTAATAGTTCCACAAATACTAATAATTATAACTGCAGAAACATTGTGACTGTTTTAAAGGAAGCGAAAGTAAAAAAATTAAGAAACAAGAAGAGATTGTCTTCAATTATCCTTACTGAGTTACTAGTAAAAGAAAGAAGTAGCAAATGAAATAAAACCAAGGTATGATATGAAATATATAAAAAAAGACTGTACAGAGAAGAAATTACGTCTTTAATGAGATATGAGAATTATAAATAAATATGTATATTATATAAAACTATATAAAAATATAAATGAAAGACCAGTTTAAATAATAAAGATATCTTATTTTCTCTTGAATTGTATATCTTCAATTTGTGTTAAGACATTTTTAAGAGCAAGGTGAACAATGGATTTAATGCATTTCATGTACGAAGTGACAACACTCTATGTTGTCTTTAGAATAAAAATAAATATTTATTTCATATTTGTTATATTTATGTTTATTATATAACTACCATAACTGACATAATACATGTATATTTCGAGTAGTAAAAATAATTAACAATAGCAATGACAGAATATTCTATACATATGTAACTGTCGGGCCAAGAACAGTATCAACTTGTATCGTTGTCGGTCAATTTGATAAATGTTACATCTATCAAATAAACGTTTCATAACTTATTTTATATGTATTTTTTTGAGCGATTTGCTTACAAAATACGAACAAGAAGGTTCAAGGAACATTTTGGTATATTCGTTTTTACATAATTAATTCGCATAGCAATTGCAAAAATTAAACACAAAGATGTGTCAACTTGCTTTATTCCCCCGACCTATAATTGTTCAATATTTTACAGGTTATTAATTTTTAATCATTTCTTATAAACGATTTAGCATGATATGAATTATTTTCTTCCAAAAAGTCTCTAATGATTTTGTGTCATTTTCGTTACCTGACTTTTTAACTCCTTTTTGTTTATTACAGATAGAAGACTATTATAGAGGACTATGATAGATAGAGGACTATGATACTTTTAGACAATTATAAAATAAATTATTACTTATTGTAAACTTCGAGTTTTATGATTGTATAAGCTTGTATACTTTGAGTCTTATATTTGGGGTCATTCTAATAAAAATTAAAATTTTGCATAGTTTCCATATTTGTGACACCTGTTTTTAAATTACTTTTCAAAATACTTAATTAGTCATTCTTATTTAAGATTTTATCAATAAATAATTTCACCTACATAAAAACTAAATATATGTTACCAGCAACCCACTATTGTACTTCACTACTGGGTCCAAGTATTTAGAAGTCAATTATTTTTTTATCTTTCGTCAAACTCTCATCCTTTAATCGTGGTCAGAAACATTAAATTGACTTCTATTTGCAAACTTCGTAGTACTTTTTATATTGCTAATACATGATTTCTTCTGAGCTATTACACAATAGACTTTAATTTTGAATATTCCTCATATATTTTTTGTACTTATAGTTTTAAATTGTTTATACTATTTAGTTGCGAACTTTAAGACATTTATGTTATATTACTTTCTAAATTTTTCTTATCATTATTCGTATTGTATAGCCGTACAAAATTGTGTTTATAAATATATTTCTAAGTTACTTTCATAATATGTTAAGAACTAAAAATTTCTTACAATTTAAAAATGTTGGAGTTTTGAATTTACGCGGTTTGTAAAACTCTTAAATGCAGAAATTCGCGGTCCTTCGTGTTCTGTTTTGGTTGCCGTGCAGCGTGTTGCGATTTTTTAAAAATGTTTTAACTTCACGTCTTTACGATGCCCGGCATCTTCCTGTTGTAATTTATTTTTGCGTGTTTTATTATTAATAAACTGTATTCACTATTAAAAATCCATCAAAAAATGTTTACAATTTGACGCAAAATTGAATATCAACATAGATCATGCAACGGCAAAAAGTGACGGAGGAAAGATAATCAGATAACAGAATTGTTTGGATCAGTCAACTCCTAGTATGCCAAAACATTTAAGAGAAGTCTTTATATCTTAAATTGACAAAATGTCGCAACAATTTTGTAGCAAAATATATGTTGAAATTCTATTGTATGACCACGATTAAACTTATCGTTTCAGTTTTACTATCTTCAGGACAAAATTCAGAAGCTGATAGTTAAAAAATAAATGAAACAACTATTACTCTTCAATTTAAAAACATATTTTTCGCACTAATATAAAAATAGTTACCATTTTGTTAACAGTACTATTAAATTAGCTCATAAACTATATTTATTGGCTTAATTAACGGTAATTTCGATTTACACAGTTTTCGGACGAACCTATTTTCAGTATAAACTGGGTGATACTATTTCGACAAAATTAATAGTTTATGAGATATTTTAATTTCAAAAATGACATATTTCCTACAAAAGTTTGAAATAGTTATTGAATTGTTGATTATTTTGACATCGTACACTAATACTTTCCTATTCAGACTACATAACAACAATAGTTGCAATTCTTTATCTTTTAAAAATATTTGCTTCTTTTGAATTTCTTTTCCTGCATTTGTATTATATGTATGTATATTTTAATCGAAGTATTTTTTTATATTTACAAGGAGCGATTATTCAGAACATTCGAATTAAAATAGTGTTAAATATAATGTCGAAAAAATAAAAAATTCAATTACATATTCAAAACTTTCTGAAAAATTTTTAATTTTTATAATCAAGATGTCTCTGAAATTATGAATTTTTCGACGCAGTACTATACTTTTATACGCAGAATAGCGAAAAAATTGAATGTTAACAATAGCAGGAAGGTTTTCACTTAAAGAAGTTGTGCAATTGAAAAATGTGTATGTTTATGGAAAAAATATGTATACTTCGCTTTTTCTTAATATTTTTTTCTTCAACCAAAAAATATATCGCTTGTTACAGTTGTATGAGTATATAAGTAATAATATAAAAAATAATAATAACATCGCAGTTTTAACGATATTAATAATTACATTCATTAATTTATAAAAAGCATGTAGTTGTTGAATTAATCACAAAAGTGTCCAAATTATCTTCTTTTATATTTTTATGAAAATATATTTTGAAGAATTTTCAAATTTAATTTTTTCAAAAACGAAGTTAAATAAGACAAATTTTTATACTTCTGTTTGATTTACTTTCTAATATAGGTTCAGCATCATTTGTTTATAGCACAATTTTTGAGACATCCTGTATATTTATAAAACGTCTGTAAATGTTACACGAAGCCCTCTTATCCCATCAGTATATTCACCACCGATCTCGTCGGTTCCCTTTGTAGCTCTCTTGAAATTTTCTTGCTCTTTCTTACGATGTTGAAAAAACAAGATAAGAATCGTACATTCATCTCTCTTAAACAAAGAGCTTCCTCTTCCAGCTCTTCCGTGTTTGACGAACAGGCTTTTGATCTCTTTGCGGCGCAATCGCTTAGAATTATCAAATTTCAACAAACTTTGATCTCTTCTCATTGAAAATAATTCATTTTCATTGTGTTATGGAAATAATAAAATGCCACTTTATCGTAAAAAGAATAAGCGTTTGTATGAATCGAATGGACTAAAGCGATTAATTTTCTATATCATGCTAACTTATGAGATACAATGTCGTTAGGAATTAATTATTCTATCACGTACCTTTTTCCTTCCATTTATTTTCTTGCATTTGAGTTACAATTGATATTAATAGTAAACCATAATGCTTTAGTCACGCTATTTCACTGCACAACTTCACAGCTTTGCACTTTTCCCTTTTCATTGACAATCAGCCGTCAAAGTCTCTACATTCACTTCGCATAATACCTTATCACGAATCATTCTAACTATAAAAACTCGCTCTTCAGTATTTTTCCATATATGTATATTGTGTTCATGATATGTTAATAACGTTTCACAAAATTTTATATCGTTTTTATTGCAAAATTTTGATACCTCCTCTTAATTTCTTACGTCCTTTCCTCGACGTTTAGTGCTCTATCACAAATGATTTCGAAATAAAATCATACTCATCTCAGTATTTGTTCCACTTATGTTTTTAATCATTTATCTATAGTACACGTTTCTTTATGATTCTCTAACAAAGTTTAATAAAATTGCTTCTCAAAAACTTGTCTATGTTATAACTGTTCCACTAATTGTAAGCACACAATTCAGCACAGACAGCTACAATTACACAGCCAGCGCAACTTGTACTGAGGGAATCTGTTGATCTGTAACTCCCCTTTTACGTCGACTCCGCGGAGTCTGCTTATCTGGTACTGCTTCTTCTCCACTTGTCTCCTCTCCCGTTGTTTTTTTTTAACTTTTATTTCGTATTCACCCATGCTTGTAGCAGCGTTGAATCTATTTGAGCACCACTGTCAGCGAAGAATCGTGTAATTAATAAATCTCTTTGGGGATCATTGTTATATCGTGCAGCGTTGTTCAAGTGCAGTAGAATAAAGTGTTACTCATCGAAGTACGCTGTGAGAATTCTCGGCTCTTTGGGAACCTTGCGATCGTCCTAATGTACAACAAAACTATTGAACTTAAAATGTTATTTCAAATATGCAAGAACTCTATTGCTGAAGGTGTGTAAATTGCGTTAAATGACAAATGATCTATTCAAGTTTAATGTCATGATTTTCCAATAGATGACTATGCTATGCGATTTCAAAGTATTTGAAATCGCGACAAAACTATTTCTGTCAAAATTTTATGTAAAACTTGAGTCTTACCTTTTTTAATTTATACTGTTATTATTTACGCTGTATTTAAGCGTATTCTACAGTTCTACGAAATGTCGAATGCCACAATTTTAAAAATGTGGGAAATTTATGTAAACAGTTTTTTCCGTTCCATTCACGACAAAACTATAAGACAGTTGCTTTTCGTCACTCGATCTTACATTCTGGTTGCAAATATTCGGTGTATTCGGCGTAACTTTGTGTTTGAAATTAAATATTTTTCATTTTATTTTCACATAATGTAACTATAATGCCGCATGGGAAAAAGCTGACAGACAGTGAAATGGGAGTGAATTTGGAGAAAAAGAATACTTCCATTTCGGAAATTTCGAAAGTGATTGGACGAAGTCGATGTTCTGTGCTTAATTATTTAAGAAATAAGGACATTTATACAAAAAAACATCCTGGTGGATGTTCAAAGACGACAACCGAATGACAACGACGAACCATTCTGAGGTAGCGTCGAATTCTACTTTGACAGCACATCAAATTGCAGCTGAAACTGGCGTTCAAACTAATATTCGCAATGTGCAGCGCATAATTAATCGAGCTCAACACTTAAAAAGAACCGCCTCTTACGCATCGACACAAGGCAACCCGGGAAGATTTTACAGGAAAACATATTCACTGGAAGAATAAATGGAAAAGAGTGATCTTTTCACATGAAAACCGTTTTAATTTGGATGGACCAGATCTATCGTATTATTTCCACGATTTACGGAAGGGAGAATTGCATTTGTCAAGGAGGCAAATGGGCGGAGGCGGCATTATGGAATGAGCTGCAATAGGATACCACGGCAAAAGTGATATAAAATTTATTAACACCAATTTAAATGCAAATAAGTATATAGATATTTTATAACAGTTAACGCGTCATGCAAGAACGATTGCATGTGAAGATTTTATTTTTCAACACAATAATGTGCTTGTGCATACAGTGAAGCGTGTAAAGAAATATTTTGAAGACCGTAATATTCGAACTTTGTCATGGCCTGCGAAGTCTCCATATCTAAATATAATTGAAAACATCTAGGGAATTTTAGCGCGCGGTGTATACGCAAATGGGAAACAACTTTTGTCGGTGGAAGAGTTAAAAACACATATTGAAGAACAATGGGACAAATTAAATCAAGAACAAGTAAAAAATGTATATAAATCGATATCATGGCGATTAATGAAAACTATAAAAAATAAAGGTGACCCAACACATTATTAGTAAGTAGAATAAAAATAGTACTGATTAAATTCTGTCCATTTTTTCTTACAAAAAATATTCCCTGTTTTATAGTTTTGTCGTATCGTATTTCATAAAAACTTGCTTTCAGAATAACATCTAAAACAGTGACAATAAAAAAACATTAGTTTTAAATTGTTCTAATTTAATAATTATTATGAATGAATAAATTATCTAGACCATTATCAATGTCATAAATTAATTTTAATCACAGTAAACCGTTATCAACGACAACCATTTAATTTTGATTACCATTAACCAATATAAGCGACCGAAACTTTGATTAATTATCAGTAGCCGTTATCGGAAACTAGAATTTTATTTTGGTTACTGATAATCATTATCGGCGACAAGAACTTTTTTTTGCTCCAGTCTAATCAATATCGACAGGGATTTTGGTTAAATTTGAAAGTTATCAATTATTACTAGCATCTTAATTACTAATCTTAATATTTTGTCCGTTCATTCATTCAAATTATTGGTATAACAAAAAAATAAGTAAAAAGTGTAATGATGGTGTAGAATTTCCTTAATAAATTGTACGAATATGTATAATTGTAGTAGAGGCAAAAATGACATAAACGTACTCAGAAAGAAATGTCTGTTATCAATATCAGTCGATAACCAAAAGAAATTTTTCGTCGTCGATAGTAGATATCAGTACCCAAATGAAATTCTAGTCATTCTAGCAACCAAAATATAATTTCGATCATTTATGTTGAGTTAATTAAAAAAATATTACTTATTTATGACAATTATTTGTAACAAAAATGATTTTATTGCTGTCAACCGTTTATATTATAACTTAAAAAGTTGTCTTATGATTTCTGCTATTAAATTCTTCTCAAATATTTCTACGTACCTGACCTTTCCACTCACTGTTAGTGTCGATATTTTGGGATATTATTTCAAAATAAATTATAATGTTACTCACTTGAATAGTCTTGGTGAAAAAAGTGAAAAAATATTTTATGATATAAATTAAGTGTGCAAGTGATACAGTCTAATGATCAACATTTGTTTATATATCTGTGAATATATTAAAGAATTGTCAAACAACTTCCTTCAAACCCTGTGTTCGCATAAATAGCTTAATTTATTTAATGTTTAGTTAGGGAAATATTTCCATTCAAGGCCATCGATTTCAGGTAATTTATGAAATAAAAGATTGTTAAGTTATTATTGCTTTAGAGTTTCAAAACCTTGTATTGATATACCAAGATAACGTAGTGAAATCGTCAGACAATTATCTTTACTATTATTAAAATTATATTAGTTTTTCATAAATGCTATTTTTAATAACGGCTAAAATTGACTTCATTATATTTGTAAAAACGAATTCAAACAAGATTTTAATTACTATAAAAGTGGTTATATTATAGACTAGCACGAAGTAAAAAGACTTCTTTGACAAAATAATAGTTCTATAAAGCAAAAATTCATAAAATTTGTAACTCTGTCTGACAATAAAAAAAAACTTGTATTGATATCGATATAATTCAAACTCACAAAGTAAAGAAACACCTATATTATTATACATATGTGCGTAATAGGTTGGGAAAGATTGATCAATGATCAATTATTGATATAGTATGGCAGAGAATATAGGAAACATAGTTCCGAAAAAAATATGCTTCTAACGATGTATCATTCTATTATGTTATCTATGTAATTATCATGATTTTACTATTTTTATGTTGTGTGCAATTCGTAAAAATTGATAAAACATCGGTTATACACTTAACAGTTGAAATAAAATTGATTTTTTGTTGAATTAAACAAAACTTTTTTTTTTTGTAATATAATTTATGAAAACACGATAAACAGAATCACCACGCGTATTTACCAACTAATACCTGTTAATATTTAGAGTTACTTACAATTTATGCGTAACTTATGTTTTATATCACTTTTACTCATTCCCATAATTAGACATAATTAAATATACGTATGCATGACATGAATTGACATATCAGGATTATCATCGAGGTAACAAATCCCTTTTGAAACACAATATCTGTGTTTTAAATACTATACGTAGCGTACAATATTAATTATTAATTTTATAAACGATGAAAATCATAATAAATTATTCTAAATTTAATAAAATAGAAATTAGTATAGACGAAATAAAAAATTTATTAGCTACGTAAAAGAGTTGAAAATAGCTTAAAAATCTGTTTGGACACCAAAACCATCTTTTTTAAGAGAATACAGAGGAATCTATTTCATTTTTAATTAATCTATTATTTTAAATGAACTTTCTAAAGTAAGAATGATGTTACAGTTTACAAATACATACCTATAGAAATACTAAATCGTAGAAATATACATAGAATATATAATGTTTTTATGTCCACAATTCTTCTATCAAATAAAAAAAGCTTACCTGTTGCCTATATATTCCAAAAACCGGTATGTTTAATTTTTTTCTTATCGCGTACGTGTACGTGTCTTAATATCTCTATGTTGTTGATATTTAACTCAACATTGCAAAATATGTGATGAATCAGTACAGAAAAAATCGTTATAGTATTACAAAATGTAATTTTGTAATTTTCTCTCAACAAAGTATGAATTAAAATAAAACGTCCGCGTTGCAAAAGTATTGTACAATTAAACAACATATAATCAATCATTTATCATTCATTTTACCAGGATCAGGAAACCAAATGGCGCAAACATAAACGAATAATTCCACATATCATTTATTGATTACTCTGCTACGTTATGATGTCGAACAGTCCTCGACAAATGTATATCTACGAAGAAAACTTGACATTTCATTATGTACAGCTGTAGATTGGGCCGTACTTTGCCGAGAGGCAATTAATTTATATAATTTAATAATTTTGTTAATTTATAACAAGCGTCAAGTAAAACCTTTGTAACATTACTTTATGGCATTACCTTGATAATATATGACAAAATCATTGATATCAGTAGTTGATCCATTATTGTAAATATTTGTCAAATATTTGGAAGTCTCCAGGATTCCCAAAACCCAAAAAAGCACGCATGTCAAAATCAAAATTCAACATTTTTAGAATAGTCGCAAACGATGTATTTCTTAGATTCTTCATTTTAATGAATTAAGCGTAAATTTTTGAAAACATATTTTTGTGTTATAAATGTTTTATAGGTTGCACAAGGTATTGCACCATAAAACAATGTAATGAAAAAACCTCTTGGAAATACCTCTTGAAAATTAAGATGTGATACCTGATTTTTTCAACATGACCATTGGGATTTTAAATGTTATAAACATGGTATCACACACCATTATTCCTGTTTTAAATAAAAGTGCTTTTCCGTTTTTCTGTGAAAGTGACGGAGAACTGCAGTTTACAACGAGAGTATGTGACTTACGTCAAACTAAACTCAGTTTAATGATTTTTACACTGAACGAAAAACTAATGATTTATACGATCCGCAATGAGATTCTTTACTAAAGGAGGAAATAGTTAGTTTTCTATATGTATAATGTTACTTTTTAAATTGTTTTTTAATGACAACGAATCTATCACTTTCAAAATTTCTTGCTTCAGGAGAAATAGCAAGTATTGTTATGAATCGGCAATATGGGTTATTTTGAGTAAAAATGTTTATGTGGACATGTGTCCGATTATCAACGTGGAAGTATAGATGTGTGAAGTACTAAGATTCCCAGGTTCGACCCCTTTATATTTTTACCTGTGGAGATATATGCATGAAATGCGAAGTTTCAAAGTAGAAGTAAACAGAAGAGACGAATTGGTCACTCGGCGTACAAATTATGTTGCTCTTAATCAAGACTATAAAGACCACCCCAGAAAATTTACAAACATTATTTTGGTCGAGGTCAAAACGTATATCGAATATGAATGAATTTTTTATAGTAATTATAGTTTTTTAGAAGATCGAATGTAAAGACAAATTTTAAATATTGAAGTTTAGAAAAGTTTTACATTTCTGTTTTGTTACCAAGCTCTTCTATGTACTTTCCCGCTTAAAATGATTTAAATTATTATTAGGTTGTAATCATTTAAATTGGTGTACATAACAACAGTGATTTGTGCTGATATTTTCTAATTCGTGTCGAAAACTAAAAGTCTAAAGAAGGCTTTAGTTATACCATACAAAACAGCAGAAAAGAACATGCAATCATACTTGTTTTGTGAATACACGTGTCAAAAATTTTGACAAGAGCGCCGCAATGATGGTGGTAAATAAAGGAGAAATATAATCATCAATAATCAGGACTACTGTCGCCAATACATGTAATTACGTCTGCGTCAAAAATAAAACTTTCATAATTTCTAATACATGTTTAATCACTAATGTTGGTAAATAGATTTTAGCTAATAAAACAATGTACGTAGGATCACTATTCTGCATAATGGTAAAACTTCATCTAATTGATTCTTTTTTAGATAATATTATGTGTTCTCCTAAAATGTGATATTGTTTTATGTGCAGATTATCATGAATTCTCGTTAAATGACCCATTATATGTATATGAAAGCTACTTTACAATACTAGGTTAACTTTCATGTTTTATTGTAGATTCGACACAATTATTGATTATTTTCATACTTAAATTTATTCGAATAAATTGACATCTTTTGCTACCAAACCAACAAATTTACTTTATTTATTACACTCGGTCATCTGGTTTAAAATCATATAATTTAATATATATATTTAATTAATCAATTAAATTCTTTTGTTCACAAAGAGAGCTTAAACTTTGCATAATAGCAGTGAACCTTAAAATTACTAATTTTGCCGAGGTACAATACGAATTTCTCAAAAGTATGTTAGAAATATACACTTAATCATTTTATAATGTCTACATAATTATTTAAATAGAATAAAATAGCATATGTATTACGTCTAATAAAAAACAAATTAACAGAGTTCAAAACAAATTGTTTCGCTGTTGTCAATCATTGTTTATTGTTTTAGTGGTTCGGTGCAATCATCCATATTTTAAATGTTCTATGTCATCTGAATTACTGTAAATATATTTTAGATTTTCTATTTATCCTTATAAATATAATAATGATAATAATAGATTATCATATTTTTTATTTTATAATAATTATACGTGCAAAAGGACTAACTTCTAACTTCAAAAAAATTGCTCAATTTTCAAAATCTTTATTTTTCCTTTGTGACATAATACAGCGTATATGAATTACATAAACATTACTTTTGATGTACTGCTGGACTAACTTCTCAACAAAGCTTTTTTCACATTATACATTGTTTAATTTTCACATTTTCTACTTCTATCCCTGAATTAGACATTCACAATAAAATTTTGATGATGATATACTTGTCAATTAAGACTGAAAAAGACTGATTTAGTCAAATAAAATCATCATTCATATCTTCTGTGTGCCTCAACATTGAAAAAACTATTAACATAGCATTATGCTCCCATTAAAATCAAGAATGATTCATTAATATGTAATTTTGAATTATTGTCAAAAAGGAGAAGTTTCGGATATAATTTTTTATATACATATATCTCCCGTATCAGCTCTAAACGACAGATAGAACACTATAAAAAAGATTTTAATATAATTTGAACACTCTACATAAAAAAGTATTAAACTATAATATTAAAGAAATCAATATGTCCATAAGATATGTTAAATTCTAATATTAATTGTATCATACAAATAATCGTAATATTTGTTTACATGTTGTTCACTTAATAAAGTTTGGGTTATAACTCTTGTTATTTCTTAAATTGCATTATTGTAAGATATGATAAAAACATAATAAAAGCCATGATTAATATTTAAACAAATTTGCGTGCAGTTAAACATTTCGCAGGAGTAAATTATTTTCGCAAAGTCAGTGTCCTACAATCTACTTTGTTCTACTTCTGGCTTTCGTGATATTGTTTGTTCTTTACGACTTCACTTTTGTATACGATTTAAGACACTCCTTCGCTTGCTTGGATGTAAGGTTGCTTGTAAAGTGTATAACAAATATAAGCACGTGAGAAATCTTGCTTCAGAAGCGTAAACTAAAGCGCTAAAGCGTAAAAATTATTTTTGATCCTTACGATCTACTTGTACTTGATGTACTACGTTTTTACATGATTTTGAAAATTTACTTCATACAGAAACTTTATAACTTTATTCAAATTTCATAATTTGCAAAATAAAGGGACTACGTAATGAAACATGCTTGTAATTCAAATCTAAAATGTAAAAAGTTGCTTCCTAAATATTTTATGAGTAATCTCATTTAATGCATTGTCTTATAAGAGTATTGCGCACAATCACTAAAGTTCGTTAAAAATTCTGTGTTCACGAATATATTACTAGGTATATCACATGCATATTGCCGCACGATATTATTACTTACAATCATAATTATACTTACAGTTATGAAGTCTTTTAATGAAGCTTTCTGATTAAAAGAATATCAAAGGAAATTTAATAATTTAAGAATTTTTGAAAAGGAAACCTGACATCACTGTATTATTTTACACTCAAAATAATGCATGATGTTGCACTCAAATTTTGCAATTATTCTTCCAAAATCACATTATTCTTTATTCAACTGTCCACGTTCACTGAACTTCAATATTAATTTCAATGTATAAAATATAATTACATTTCACACGAATGTGTAAAATCTAAAAAAGTACTGCTAGTTCTACGTCACTGTTGTTTCTCACAATTGCCCTTCGCTAAATGTTTTTGTCAAAAGCTTGTCTGAAACGCACTCCTCGATCGTATTTCCGCTCCATTCGCTCTCACGGCACACGTTTCACGTACTGCCGGCTGTTCTTGACGACGAGGTCGAGGCGGTGCGGTGGTGAAAATGGTCGAAACGAGGGACGGAACGCGATTGGTACACATTGAAATTATCGCTGTCAACGGGGTGCAAAGGATGGCAGAAAAATAACGGCATACTCGTCTGTTTTTCCGTTGCAACGGGCCATTAATTCTTAGATTAACGAGGTGCTATCAATCGAATGGTCGCTTGCTGATGAATTGGTTTTTCACTTGTTTCATTAACGAATTGATCAACTCTATGAAACATAATATAGAGAAGATTAATTGGTATTATAAACATTACCTTTTTAATATTTAGTAATATAATATGCCGAATTTCAGTTTGAATGAATTGCGTTTCTTGTTTCTTATTTTTTGTATCAACAGAAAATATTAATTAATCGTAATAAATAATTTATCATACTATTAAATGATACAGTTTTTGTGTTTTCTCACGAATATTTTTATAACATGAATCTATGTAAATACACAAAATTTGAATTAAATATTATGTACTTAAAGTATGAGATATATTTTATGAATACAATATGCACAAAAAAACTATATTTCAAATATATTATTGAAATTGTAATATATAATATAATAAAATTAATATGCTTTAAATGCAAGTTATAACTTCGATTAAGTCTTTTATTTAACAATAGTTACATTGAATACATATAAGGAAATAAAATTAAACTAATTTTTTATCATGTAATTATTTTGGAAGGAAGAAGGAATAAATTATTAAGAAAAAAATATATTATTCAATATTAATTTTATTTTTGCATGTATTAGGAATATTTAGATGTCAAATTATTTTCTTATAATTGTCTCCTATTAAAAGTATAAAAATGAAACTATTTGTTGTTTCCTATGAATTACTATAATCGCGTATTGCATATAATATACTAGAATAATGCCTGAAAATAACAATTTTGTGTCATATTTCTCATTTGTAATAATGTACTTATTTTTCACTACACTTCGTATTAAATTTCATTCATTTTCTGATAAATGCTTTCGAAACTCATGAATGAATATCACAAATTGCAACATCTCTTCAGCATTACACACCGCATTCTTTCGCTGATAGTATGAAGTATAAAATGTAATATTTGCAATTGTGTGAAGATTTCTCACGAGCAATTTCAATGCAAGTCAACCCCACTCTAATGTTGAAGATAATCGTAAAGGCGACTTACCATCACGTAGGCCAGCTGCCAGCACAAAGCCGAAGTCTAACAATCGAGAGGAACGATCTCACAAACAAAACTGAATACATACTCCCTTCCTTCCCCCTTCCTCCCCGTTACATCCCTACAAAACGTTCCATATGGCGATCCACCCCGTGATTAAAGGTAATCTTGGAAAATGTTATACTGCGAATAGTATTCAAAACCAGTTATAAAACTATTTCTATATAAGCTTATTTGTGTAAAAATGTTCGTTTCGTTTCATCTTGATCTTGAACGTTTAAAAATAATTTAATCGTATGTTAAAGTTAATTTTTTTATAGATATATTATTTTAATCGTGTACTAAATATTCATTTTAGGTTTCACCTATCTTGTTTGTAATATTATTAATATAAATTACTAGTTATTTAATATACTTTGTTATTATTTTATTATTGTTCCAATCCCGGACTTGAAATCAAATTAATTTCATCCGGCTGTATGTGTTACTTTTTAATCATTTCGCTACACGTTAGGAATTATCGACGTTAAAAACAGATTTCATTTAATAAATAATTTTGACTCAATATAATTACAATTCTTTTATTCTCATGTTTTTTATATTTTTTCACGGAATATTGTTGCCACCAAAAATATTACTTTCTACTGAGCAATTTGAAAACTGTATGGAAATACAAACAAGATGCACAAACATCTCGAAACCTTCCGAAGGGACTATTTTGAATAACCAACCCCGATTAGACCGGTTCAAGTAACCTGCTTACAAGAGAAACGCTCCGTGAGAAGAACAGTATTGTTTCGTTGCCTATTTTCAGGATAATACAGGCCAAATGTTTCCTAACACGGTGGGTCTGTGTAATCAGACTATACATACAGAGGTCCCTTTCATCTAAAGCCCTTACTATCGTTGCGACAACATTTCATCTTTCGAAGGAGAATTCATCTCGTTATCTGGCACGTCCTTTCAAAAATAATTTTTACACGGCGTACCGTTTTACTAGTGCCAGTTTACCTTCATGTTTGCAAATTCATTGAACTCGAGGATCATGTATTTAGATTATTGAAATATGTATTTCATTGATAAATATTTTGTCTTTATATGATTGAAATTTCTTGATAAGTTTTTAGGAATAATATTACACAAATTTATATTATTTTTTAAATACTTTTATTGAATGGAAGATACGACCTTTGCTAAGTCCTTCAAATCACAATACTTGTAATAAATGCGTATAATTGTATATTTTCAATTGAAAATTTTTTTCGATCGTTTAAGGCGATTATGTCATTTGGAGAAATAAGTAATTGTGTTAGTTTATCGCAAACGTTTTGTTCATTTCCGTTGTCAATAGAGGCTGGCTACCTAAATAGTAAAAGATACAGATAGTACCCACGTAAAAAGGGCGGGCCCTTCCGGCTATATTTATTACCGATAAGCTATCTACACGATAAAATCCCCTAAAACAGGCCCCATCTCAAGAGAGTCATACTGATTAATTTTTTCTATTCAATTAGTATCATTTTGAAGTTTCAAATTCTATTATAATTTAGGAATATTAAAAGATTCGCTAAATGTCATAATTAATATATGCTAGTTGCTCCGCTTCACTAGGCATAGATACTATTAATATAATAACAAAAATTTATTCACAATATTTGCTAAATATTTGAAAATGTTTGAAAATATTTGAATAAATATTTAGCAAATATTGCAACGAATACTTAAAGAATGTTACTTATGTTTATTTAAAAGTTCTGTTTACATTGTTCTGAGAAACAAACTGACATAAATTTATTATTTGCGAGATACATCAGTTAATTGTCCGCTTATTAATAAAAAGGTGTGATTCGTTACATTTTCATAGTCACAACGATACTTTATTGTTCTAACGATAAAAAATGCTGTACTTAATCAAGTACAAAATTATTTATTAACGTATTTCAGCAAACTTAAATTCTCGTGGCGAATCAAAACATAATAAAACTGGATTTGAATTAGTTTGTCTTTCAGGTAGAGAGTTAATAGTCTGATATGAAAGACTTGTTGCATTGACTGTGATTCATTAGTAATTTTCTTCAGAGCAGCAGTCGAAACTTTACGTATTAACTGAAAGAACTGAAGATCTGAACACGTATTTAAAACAAACCTATACATGTCGACAGATAAATATAATCTACGACGAATAAAAATCATCGGTAACAATAAATCTCAGAAGACATACGATAAGAACGACATAGATATACATACATTAAAAAAACTCTTTGTTGATAATAAATAAACAGAATAATAAGATATATAGTAGAACGTCAATTATTCGAACATTGCTTATGGAAACAGTCGGTTAATTATCTGAATACCGATTATCCGAGGAATTAATTATCCGAACACAGATTCGAAGAATGAATTGTGTTATGAAACAATATTTCCATTTTGTAGCTCGTACTTTCTCTAATTTAAATACTCGAATTTAATATGTATCTTATCTAAGTTCACAGATGTTTTATAATGATGATATTTTATTCATTCTCTGCTAAAACAAATTATGACAAGGCAAGGGCATTTCGAAATCACGTATTACTCTTTTATATTATGAATGCATTAAATTTTGTAAAGAAATAAACAAAAAGAAAGAAATACAGTATATATAAATAAGGAATTTAATATTTAGTTAAATCTATAAAAAAAAATTCATTTACGGTTTATACTTTATTTATCAATATACAGTAATCATTTATTTTTCATATTAAGCCATGAATTACTTTCTCATCCGTTTAATTTGTGTGAAAATTAAAACTAGTTTAGTTTTATTATAGATATATATAGTATTATATTATATTATGTAGTATTACATAGCATAGATTTACTATCGATACATAAATCTGTTAACATCTCAATAGTAGCTAAAAATTCTTATGTTTTTACTTTAGCTAGTATAATAAAATTTTCCTCGCTTTTAGAAATTAATAAAATGGAATAATCACTTGGAAATGATTATCATAAAATTAATTTTTCGATGGAAAAAGTAGAATTAGTTAAGTATTTTTAATATTATAAATTTGTAATCTTTGTATGTACTTTTTTGTTGGGTTCAACGTTGTAGATATTTATCTACGTTTTAATAGTAAAACAGGCCATTGGACAACCACTGTTGGATGTCTTGAATGAACTCATTATGTATAGTCCCACAAGCCTATACACCATTCCATTTCAGTTCAGTTCAACAATGCTGTCTATTCATGGAATACTACGGCGTCTGAACACGATTCTAAAAGCCAAAAGGGTGATTGAAGGGCGACGTGCGTCGAAATAATAAATAAAGGAGTCCGTTTTTAGGGGCAGGGAGTTTTTTCAAGTTGGTCATATTCACAGAATGATCAAATGTTGTACCGTTATTGAAATGTTGAATTTTTCTTTTCAGTCACCAATTTTTTTTTCTTTAATCTGTAACAATACCACTCTAATTATCGTATAGTTCTTTTGAAATGCAATAAATCCATTTTCGAATATACTACACTAAACAAAAGAAATAACAATAAAATCATAATATTCTTATTATATTTAATTTTAATTTTATAAAAAATTTTAATATTGTAGGAAAAAAATAATTAGAACAAGTTTAATAGTTTAAATTCAAAAATGATGCGGTGCCACATGAAATTATTTTGTTCTATACTGTAATCATATTAAAAAATAAACGAGCACTTTCCTCTAAACTTTTATCAAAAGAAAATTTCAAATTTGTTGTGCTTCCTGATGATCTCTTTATTGGCAGGTTTTTGTTCTTTTGTTATGATTAGAAATCGCTCGTAAATTTAATCGATTTAAAGGTTCTTTTGTATCAGTAACAGCTGCCAGTTTAAAAAACTGTGATGCTAACAGAACATCTTGCTGAAACTTTTGACAGAGTTGTTACACCGGAAGACACGTGTAGATCGAAACCAGACTATACGATACTAAACTATAAATACTATTTTTATTGAGAAATCCAAACATAGACTGTATCTCATAAGAACGTGTACACCAAATCTGGAAGAAAAAATTATAACAATAAAAAGAAATACTTAATATATATCAAAACGGATTTTCTCTGCATTATCAAGTACATAAGTGACAATCTACTCCACTATGAGCCACAGAATTCCCACTAGTATTGATCAATTACTTTACCATGAAAAATTGATTATTAATTTATTTTTTTACTGTGTTTTATGTGATGCGACTGCAATCTCGTTCAGGGTAAACGTACAAACCAAGTAGGTACCACAGTGTATATAATTAGTATAGTTGAACTTTTAGCAAAAAGTTGTACTTTTCGCTAAAATATAAGGGGCAATACCTTTAGACCGCTGAAAATAAGCTGATTTTTGTAAATTTTTTTGTATAGGACAGGGATCGGCAACCTGCGGCTCGCGAGCCACATACGGCTCTTTGGATGTAAAGCTGCGGCCCTTCAGTTCCATACGCAAATATTATTTATTTTATCAAAAAAAAAAACTAACTATCTAATATTGCAAGCGCTGGAATCGCAACACATCGAATTACCACGCGCTGGAATTCCAACGCATCGAATTACCACGTGCTGGAATTGCAACGCATCGAATTACCACGGGCTGGAATTCCAACGCATCGAATTACTACGCGCTGGAATTCCAACGCATCGAATTACCACGCGCTGGAATTCCAACGCATCGAATTACCACGCGCTGGAATCGCAACGCATCGAATTACCACGCGCTGGAATTGCAATGCATTGAATTACCAAGCGCTGGAATCGCAACGCATCCAATTACCACGCGCTGGAATTCCAACGCATCGAATTACCACGCGCTGGAATTCCAACGCATCGAATTACCAAGCGCTGGAATCGCAGCGCATGGAATTACCACGCGTCGAATTACCAAGCGCTGGAAGCGCAACGCATCGAATTACCACGCCCTTCAGTTCCATACGCAAATATTATTTATTTTATCAAAAAAAAACTCATTATCTAACATTGCCATATATATATTATCTACTTTGTTGTGAAAAACACTACTTATATATGAAAAAATAGATTATTTTTTTTTTATCAAAAAACTTTATTTATGCGAGTGCTATTTATTGTTGGCAAACAATTTTGTGGCTTTTTAAAAGCTTGGAAATTTTGTAAATAGTAATTTTTGACTCTTCCGACTCAAAGGTTGCCGACCCCTGGTATAGGACATCTTTGTTTTGCGTTTTTGAAATTTCAGGTGTAATTTATTATAACTATTGCCTATTACAGAATATTTTCTGTTTTGAAAAATATTTAAAAATGACGGAATTATGATAGTCCTTCCTGGAAGTGTTTGGGCGCGTCTAGTCAATCGGCGTGAGTTCTAGCTTTAGATTCATTGGTCTGAAATAGGTTTGCAAACGATGTTTTGAAAGCTAACATTCACAGCTAGTGGATGAACCTCAGCAATGTGAAAAATGTGTAAAATTAAAGAAATGGCGCGTTTTTAAAGAAAAATTTTGAATTTTACTACAAATTTTTGCAATGTTTTGCAATAAAAAAGGTCTTTAATGTTCAATTTATTTCATACATTTAGGTTCATATGTTAGATATTATTGTCATGGATACATGCAAAAAATTTGAGCGCTATTGGTAAATTAGTTTTTGAGTTATCACACACACCAGTTGTAAAAATGTAGTTTTGAGAAAAACGTGTTTAAAGTTTCAGTCCTCCGCACTGAGCGCGTGTATACCCGCGGCGCTAATCGGCCAGAACTTCAAAAGAGCTTCGTATTTCACTTTAAAATTTTGAAACAATATTTTTAAGATGTTACACTAACATTTTATAGAAAAAAAATGTTGTAATTTTTTAAGATTCTAAAAGTATTGCCCCCTTTAATCGATTACACAGTGAAGACAAAACAGTATACGTATTGATAACTTAATCTTAGTTTACACTTTTATCCGATTTATTTAAACAATTATTTGTGGTCGTCTTTTCTTCATTGCAATCATCATCGTAATTAATACGCGCATCTATTTGATAGGTGCGTCCGCATATGCGATCAAAAGTAAAGAGAAATTACCAACTCAAGGACAAAATATTTCGCGTAAGTACTTACTATCCCAGGCATAATAAATTTTAAAATGATTTTGAAGCTGGAAAATCCAAAAGAATCAAATAGAATATTTAATCGAACAAAAAGTCTTATAATATAACAACGTGACTAATACTTAAAAAAGTATTAGATTATTTCAACTAAATACTTACTTATTTAAGAAATGACAATATCTCAATTTATTTTCTTAAATGAATAAATAGTTATAATCTAAGATATATAGTATTTTTTCTTTTTTCCATCATAATAATCCCACAAACACATTAATGAAATATTTAATGAAAAAGTATAGAATTTGTCGTTGGACTTTATCGTCAGAAAAAGTAGAAATACGCTTCAAACTAGAAATATACTCTTTACGTGATATGCAATAGCGTAGTAAATTTATAAAAAATGATCAAAGTGTACATTTGTTTATTAAAATTGTTTAATCACTGCCATTTTTCATATATTTTTAACTGACCATAAAAAAAAACGTAATTTTTTATTTATTTTTTACAATAAAATTGTTTGGCTAAATTTCCGAAAAAAATTTCCAAATTGGCTGAAATCTTGAGAATGGGTTTCTTTTTAACAAAAATAATGATTCCCAGAAGGATATTTGGCGACTAGAGAAAAAATTTTGTATCATTTGGGTGTCGCTCCCTAGTTTATCGACGTAGCATTTGCATCTATTGTTACCTACAGAATGGGCATCCCAACAGTTAAAAGCCATAGAAATTAAATTTAACTGATGTCCACGATTGTTTAATATTTATCTACCCTAACCTAATCTAACCAAATTTACTGATGTTAAAGCTGGGATTATATTGGTATGAAAATTTTATTGACATGTAGAATATACATATACATATAATATCATCGATTAATTAGATAAATGTATCTTTCCCATTTTTCCTTGTTGGGAAATGCCACAGAAACTCACACATGTAATCAATGAAATGAAGCTATCTTATCTAATACCTCCTCTATTGAAAATGAGTCGTGCTCTCAAAACATAGCAGGACGATTCAATATTCTGCGTATAAGCACCATTTTCTGGATCTACGAAATTAGTGCTATGGTTTGCAGTTCTGAGAACATAGCCATATTTACTTAAATTTATGTAAACCTTTCAACAATCCATATGTATTTCCGAACCGGCAGCTGCATGTTTCCTAATTAATAGAACGAGAGTATTTTCATTTCCTTTGCTTCCGGGACATATTTGCAACTGATATTTTTGCTTTCCTCGCTCTATTATTCTTTTTCTAAATTTTTAATATGAAATAGATGATAAAAATTAAAATAAATATATTGAAAATAACAATAAACATAAAAATTGTACTTAATACCCTTGTTCCTTCACGCAAACGTTCTCTTTCAAACTTCCTCCGTCTAATTTTACAAATCAATTTTAACTACTATACCAGGATCGCTCATTAATCCTTCCAATTCATATTGTCTGTCATTGCACACTTTTCTACATAACGAAAATCTATCAGCAATTGATTTAGTTGAAATCATTTCGTTTTCAACGACAGAACACTCATGCTGAGTCTGATTATATGAAAATCGCTCTGAAAAAGTGTAAGTTATTATTATGAAACCTTGAAGACTCAAATGACAATACTCGAACCTATTGAAATTTCCACACAAAAATTTCATATAAAGAAACAATAGCACGTAAAGTACAAGCATAATTTCAAAATAAATTAAATAATATAAGTCTTCATGTTTCATTTTCTTGCTTTCATGTTTTGGGCATCACTTTTCTCCAGGAATTAAATGTAATTCTTTAGCCATTCAAGCGCCCTTTTGTGGTCACTTATTTTCTTTACTAGTAGGCCAGTTAGACTGAAGTCAACGACGATTAGGTTTAAAAAGATTCTGTTTTTAATTATTAAATAATAATATTGGATTTGGAGGAATATTATAAAAATCTATGTGGTGGTGTAAGTACAATATTATTATATAGTTGTTTGTTAATATTGTTATTGTTGTTGTGGTGAAGCAGAAAAATGTAGTAAAACAAATGTAAGCAAACGTCAGGAAGGGGATCTCACCACATTCGCTGCAGCCAGCTTCTTACCTTTATTATTATATAGAAACTAGCATACCTAACCTACCTAACCCAACTAACTTACCTAACCTAACATACCTAACTTAACATTAGAAACTTGAGTGTTCAGAAATTTTTAAATTTGACAATTTAGTTTATAAAAATGTGTAGTAGATGCGGAGAGGCTTCACACAGCACACGTCGAAATATGACTTTTGTATTTATATAGTGTAGTAGACAAGAAAATATTTAGTGAGATCCATTTCTGTACATATTATACGCTTATTAGTAACGAAGCACAATAAACCACCTGTTATATTGTAATTCTGTTATTTTTATATATTATTGATACCTTTTAAAAGACTGCTATTAAAAATAGCTGATTTTATAGCATCAGAATCCTTCAAATTTGCCTCAAGTATTTCTGTCGGTAATAATTGTGTAGGTAAAGTAGGGAATGACACCCAAATGATATAAAAATTTTTTCGAGCTGCCAAAAATCCTTCTTGGAAACATCATTTTCATTATAAAGAAACCTATTCCCAAAATTTCAGTCAATTTGGAGCATAGAGATTTTTGGCGATACAACTTTCCACTGAAGGAAATACAACTCTTCACTGAAGGCTTTTTCTGCTGACGGTACAAAAAAAAAAATTGTTGACCTTCTCATTTCACTGCCATCTAAAAATGAGTTTTTAATATAATTGAATGTCTATTTAAGTTATGTCATAAGTTTTCAATTTCTAGGAGAAATTTTAGTGGATCACTCAGAAGCAATTGGATTTTAATTGAGGGATTCTGAAAAAAAATATTTTGTTGTAGTTGAATCGAAAATAATAGTTTCATTTACTTTATTCACATTTACACTCATACTCATTCATTCACACGCTATGCACTTTAACGATGCAATTTTTGCACATCACAATTATCCGTCGTTGGTGTACTTTCGTAGCGATTGCCAGCTTTATCGACATTGAAAGGTCGTTCAAAAAAAGAAGAGAATGCATACGATCTTGTATAGAGAGTGTTTCTTTATATTTAAAATAGATAATTAATTAAGACTTTTTAAAAATAATTGATTTATTGAGACAGACTTTGAAATATGTGCTACTGAATTAAAATTTGATTAAAGAATGAATGAATGATAAACGTTCTTCTTCTTAAAATACAAATGAATATAAATTAAATTGAATAACAAATATAAAAATCTTCCTTAACGACGGCTTGAAAGTAAAACTCTTCTTTATCGACGATGACCACCACACTCGAACAGATGAGCTGCCGCCTCGTGCTGCGTGTATGTACTGCCGCTATTTGATGCCTGCTCGAACACTGAGATGGCGCTGTAATACCGAAAACAGGTTACAAATGCGTTGGAGGTTTCTAAAATTCTAGAAAGAGGAGGCCTCTTCAACGAGCAAAGAATTCTAGATAAAATAATTTTAAGAAAAAAAAATACGCCGACTTCGAAATGCACTAAAAAGTATAAAATAATTTGTATTTCCTAATGAAGTAATTTCTATTTCATTCAATCATACAATTACGTAACAGATATAAATGAAACCTATTTACTCGTTAGGTAGTACAGGTAACCCTCCTCTAACACGGTATCTTATAACACGGTTTTGCTATAACACGATTCGTAAATTGCGGGAACCCTCCTACAACACGGCATCCTATAACACGGTTTCGCTATAACGTGATGAGAAAACTGCAAATCCTTTGTACATACAACACTGTATGTACTTATACAGCCGCGGCGAGGCTTGCTGTCTTAAAGATACAACGTTCTCGGTTGATTATACTGAGCAGTGAGGACGAATAAATTCATTAAATTATGGTTGCGTTAGATTAAAATATTTTTTTTTTACTTTGTGTTGTACATACATTTATATTTTTAATAAAAATTAAGTTATGTTGAATTAAAAAAAATATTTGTTTTTAATAAGTTTTTGGAACCTAACCCCTCTTTTTGTACTAGCTCTGGGTCTCATGCAACACGGTTTCACACAACACGGCATTTTCTAGGAACCTAACTACCGTGTTATAGGAGGGTTACCTGTACATTAAATACATTTCAATCTTTTCGGAGGCGAAACAAGCGAGAACAAATAGAACAAGCGAGACAGAACGTGCGATACGTCGAGCGGCATTCCATTGTCGTAGTATTCCAAAAGTTTTACGCATCGCATAAAAGAAAAAAGATAGAGTTTTTTAACATATATTAGCAATATCTGTTTCTATACCTATGTGAAACCACACCATTACGGATGAACGGTGGGAGCTACGCGTGAGTCGAAAAGTGGGGATTAGGTGGTCCAAGCGGCCTACCCCGTTACGGTCCCGCTAGTTTTCTCTCGTACTCTGGACAGTACATTTTCTTATCCGGGACAATCTCTAACTCTTTACGCGCTGTTCACTAAGAGTGATATTGCTCCAACATTTGGTCTTCGAGTCGGATCTTTTCGACGAATGATGTTTGTGACAATCTTGAGAGTGCTGGAAATAATTTCTTGAAGACTGCAATTATTCGTCGGTTCCGGCCATCTTCCCGCAATCGAACTCCCTGGTTCTGAAAAGGAAAATGAATTCAGCATTTGGGAAATTTTCAAGCGTAGTGGCGGTAAGAGAAGATAAGACTTGCATCTTCTTCATTGCCAACAGTTGCAAAACGTTACACTACCGTTTGTAACGGGCGCATTTGAACCGTCCTTCTGGGTGATCTTACCGTGGAGGCGAGCTGTACACAATCGTCGACTGTGTATTGTTGCTACCCATAACAAAGAGGTGATAACGATCGTCTTAAGCGTGCAGCTGTCTCTGTCGCCCGCTGTTCTTCTCTATTTGAAAACAAAAATGGAAAATAATAATAATACGGTTTTGTCAACCGTACTAGTTTCGAGACAAGTTCAAATTCAACACAAAGGAAATGTCTTCACCTTCGTTCGACGATCTCCTACGAGAACAAGACGAGTTAGCTGGTTGGATACAACAGTTTTGGAAAAACATATGTGCCCATAACTATGAAAGCGGTCTAAGTCAAAATTGAGAAAAAAATGAATTTATCACTTATTTTACACGACATGATTTTAAACTAAATTTATTCAATGTAATTTTTACGATATCGTCAAAAATGAACCTTTAGATAGTAGTTGTAATTACAAAGTTACACGGAATTCATTTAGTGTTAATTACGAAAGTGGTCTAAGTCAACAATTTAATATAAACGTAACTTGAAAATACCGCGTGGCCCTCCTTGTTGCGTTTCTGAATTACATAATAAATCGATAAAATAAAAAAAATACGAAAATATTCAATTACTTCCATTATACAACACCTCTAGACCAGTAACGGAAGAAAAGCATAAAGATCTTATGTATTTACTACCATCCCTCCAGTTTTTCAGGAACATTTTAAAAATTTTAAAACCTCGAAATTATGATAAAAATGGATTACTTTTTAAAAATGATTAATAAATGTTTATGAATTATTTCGTTAAAATTGTTGTTTCAAATAAAAATCACAATTTTTTATTACTTTAAGTCAATTATAGGACATTCAGTTAATTTTGAAAATGGTCTAAGTCAATTCAAGGTTTAAAAACAACATTTTTCTATGAATTTCACATCTATATCCTATGAAATTTCATATCTATAATAAATTTCCATTAATCAAGACTAACAAAATTGTAAATTTAAATATCGCATAATATAGAAATATTTTTTAATTTATTGAAATGCGATTCATTAAATAGCTCGAAACAAAAAATATATGACGTAGACCACTTTCATAATTATGGGCACATATGTAATCTAGGAAAGGAAAAATTGACACGTGCGATGGTGGACCAGCGTAAAACTCTACTTGAGCGGTATTGGGATTCTTTACTTTCCGGTCATCGACAGCTGATGCGATGTAAGGAGACACTGAAATCGACCTACGTCCAACGCAACCTTTTTTCGGAAGTTGAAGAGGCATACCTTGACGCAGCCGTAAAAATAGCACAATTGGTAGAGGAACTCCCCAAAGTGGGCGCCGCGGGGGAGCTCCTAATCCTTTATCTATTTTATCTCATTTCCATTTGTACGGGGCGCTGTATACCTGTTTTTCGGACACGAGATCGTGCGGGTCGAGGATCGACAAAAGGCAGTCGACATGTAATATGGCGAGAAGAACACGCGGTGTGTATTTCTACGCAGAATAAAGGACGCATTTTGTGATTATTTTCTTTATCGTATTAACAGTGCTTGTGTATATTTATTATAAATAACACTACATTCGCAGGCAACCCCTTGGAATGGGAGAGTTTGCGGGATTTGTTTAACCCCTTGAGTACATTTGACGAGTGAGACTCGTCATCTGTTTACTTGAGCGAAGTTACGGTGGACGAGTCTGACTCGTCATCTGAATTTGAGTAGTAGGCGTTGATTGAGAAAATGCGTCAAAGGTTACAAAAAATGGCGTTTTATCTAATAGACATGGCTATTTTCAATTCACATGTTCTACATAATAAAGTTAATTGTGAACACAAAACAGGCATTGTCCAATTTCGTTTAAAAATCGCTGAAGAATTATTGGCGCAAGTGGTCCTGCCAAATTATAATACCCGTGGGCGTCCTTCAAGTGGCGATGCGCCACATCGTTTGCAAGCGAAAAATTGGGCACATTTTCCGGAGAATATTCCGGCAACAGAATTAAAGAAACACTGTACAAAACGGTGCCGCGTATGTTATAAACATAAAATAAGAAAAGAAACCACTTGGCAATGCAAACAGTGCCAGATACCTTTGCATTTACCGACATGTTTTGAAAAATACCACACGGTACAAAATTATTAGACTTTAAGTTCGTTCTTGTTCTTTATAAATATTTCTATTTTGTTTCATTTATATATTTATTTACATTTTGTAATTGAAATGTTCTTTCAAAAATATATTTATATCACCAATATAAGTATATTCCAAATAAAATGTATTACTCCTACATATTAATACATATAGCAACAAATTAAATCCGTTATATATGCATAAAAGTTTCCAAATAATTCAGTACTCAAAGGGTTAAGAGCCTAGTACACGATGTTCCGTTCCTGTCCGATACCAAGAAGCTCCTGTATTTGAAGTCCAGTTTGTCCGGTGAGGCGTTGGAAGTCATTCAGAACACTCCCATCAGGGAAGCGGGGTACCAAGGACCTTGGGAGGATCTCGAGGTCCGATACGGCAACATCAGGTTGCTATTGTTCGCGCATCATCGTGTCCTGCTGGCATGCCCTGTAGCTCAACGTCAGTCGACCACGGAACTAAAGCGCCTGCTTGATACCTTCAGGAAAACCATTAGAGCGTACTCGGCGCTGAAAAAACCTGTAACTGCGTAGGATGAACGGTTCATGTGCTTACTCAGCCAAAAGTCGAGAGATTCCAACCTTTCAATTTATATATTTTTGAGAATTCATTTTTCCTTCAAGAAACTGTACATTTGTTTTGCCTTTGTATTCATTCTATTTAAATTTCAGTCCGGATCACTACACCATCCCCACCCATTTGTCTTTTTTTTTTTACTAATCTTTCTTTTTTTAAATCATGGTAGTAAAATGAAAGTGTTAGTAAAAAAAAATTCGTTTTCATTTCTTCGAGGACAAATGGATGGGGTGGTGTGATGATCCAGACTGGAATTTAAATAGAATGGATACAAAGGCAAAACAAATGTGCAGTTTCTTGAAGGAAAAATGCATTCTCAAAAATAGTATATAAATTTAATCTAAAAACAAATTAATGAACACGCACTACAAATTACCAATGATAAATTCATTTTTCAACATGCCAATGTTGCAATTCTCCGAATTAAAGTAGAACAATTTTTTCAAAGAAAAAAACGTATCGGTTTCACCCTTGCCCGCACCTTCTCTGGACCTGAATATTATTCAAAATTATTGAGGAGAACTAGCACGTGCTGTATATAAGAATGTAAACCAGTATGATAGTATTGAACAATTAAAAAAAGCTATTAAGATAGATTGGGATAATTTGCCACAAAATACAATTAAATAGTTATACAAATCCTTACAAAAGCGGGTACTCGAAGTAATAGAAAATAAAGACGGATTATTATTATTATTATATCATTATTAACTTTGTATTAATTGCAATGTAATTTTCTTTTTTGTGAAAATATATGTATAAATTTTGTGAATGTGCTATCATTTCGCCGACAGTATTTGTATATTTCTTTTGTTTGCTCAGAAAGCTGGCAAGGTCAACCGTATTTATTAAGAAGTTTCTTCTCTCTGCAATATAACAATTAGAATGGTATGCATTACATTAAAAAATTCTAAGTAGTTTTCAAGATATGTATTAAAAATAGCACGCGTATGCTATCTTTTTGTCCAGGACTGTACCTTGTAAACTGTGCATTATCCAACGCCTACCGGATTCGCACAAAATATTCTGGAAGTTCAATTAGATTCAATAAATTTTTGGTAAAACTGTACAATTACTACGTCACCTCAAAAAAAATATTCGGGACATGTTTTCGATGTATTTATGCCTCCTGAATACGAATATGATCATAAAAATTGGCGGTCGGACATATCTGAGCTGCTATTTTAGAAAAACAGCAGAAAGTCGTGATTTCTTAGAGTTTTTTGCATTTATTTTGAAAAATTCTCATCTGATGAAAAAATGTTTCCAACAAAAAATGTAGAATGGAAAATTCTCTACAAGAAAGTTCTGATACATTTTTTTTGTAATTCTAACGGTAAGGCTGTAAATGAACGACGAAAGTATCAAAAAATACCTTTCGAATGGAAAAAATAATATATTGTGAAATCTTAAGGCAAGGCGTGAACCTAGGGAACAATACCGCCGGCATTAGCATTACCCGAGCACTACCCAAGGAAGTTATTTTTTTTTTTTGACATTTCTAATATTTTATAAAATATTTGCAAAAAATGTCAATTTTTAACAATTTTTGTAACTTTTTACTAATACCTTACCGCCGATTTTTATGATCATATTCGTATTCAGGAGGCAAAAATACATCCAAAACATGTCCCAAATATTTTTTTTGAGGTGACGTAGTAATTGTAAAGTTTTACCAAATTTTTAATGGATTTTGCAAAAAGCATGGATTAGTGGAAATGAAGAGGAGCAAGAATCAAGGCCTGCTGCTGAATGTAGTCAAAAATTGCCGAGGTATGATCCACCTAGGCTTACCGCGAACATGAGGAAACATAGCATAACGCGTATTTGTGGCAGTTGTAGAATTCAAAATCCGCGAAGAGCTTGTAAAGTCTGCACTTCTGCAAAGAAAAGAAGTTCAACCGCGCATATGTGTTCTTCATGTAATATTGCTCTGCATATAGGAAAATGTTTCGAAATTTATCACAAAAAAAAGAATATGGATCCTAAAGGTTAAATTTTTTAAGTAAAATGTTGAAATAATAATTTAAAAATGTAAGATTACGCGATAAAAATGATGTAACAGTTATTTCAATGCCTTTTTCAATAATAATTATATTGCAACTACTTATGTTACGACCGATTGCATAAATACCACCGTCGCAACGCAGTAGAATTTGCGGGAATCTCGTCGACGGCAACGCAACGGCAATTCGAGAACTGTGCGGCCGGCAAAGTGTTAAGAAAAAAGATGGTGGAACGCGTTTGTCTGTAGATTATAGATTGCTTAATAAAAAAATTTGCATAGATCGTTATCCTTTACCGCTTATAGAAGACCAAATAGGTCGTCTACAGGATGCTATGATATTTAATACTCTTGATTTAAAAAATGGTTTCTATGCAGAGTCAAATAATAATACAATTGCATGAGAACGGACACTTTTCTAGTAGTAAAACTGAAATTCTTGTTAGAAAAAACTATTGGTTTAGGGGTTTGAAAATTATAATAGAAAAAAGTGGTCCGGAATTGTATTGTATGTATATTAGCTCAGCGAAAGTCAGGAAAATACGATGGATTATTGTATTCCATTGAAAAGGGAGAGGTGCCGTTCGATGTTTACCATATAGATCATTTGGGACCTCTTCCTTTAACACGGAAAAATTATAAATATTTATTTGTTGTAGTCGATGCATTTGCTAAGTTTGTGTGGCTTTACGCTACAAGAACTACTAGTGCTGCTGAAGCTATCGACCGGTTGAAGAAATAGGCCACAATATTTGGTAATCCTTGAAAAATTATTTCGGATTGTGGGACTGCTTTTACCTCTATGAAGTTCCAGGAATATTGCCGAGAAGAAAATATTGAGTCTAATTACTACAGGTATGCCAAGGGTGGACGGCCAGGTAGAAAGAGTTAATAGGACAATTATTCCATTATTGACGAAGTTGGCTGCATCAAGACCTGAGGAATGGCATACATATTTAGATGTATGTCAGAGATATCTAAATGCAACCTTTCGTCGCAGTATTGGCACTAAACTTTTTAAGATCTTATTCGGAACGAACATAAGAATAAAGGATTATCCTGAAGTTCAAGAAATTATAAACGATGAATGAAACAAGATGTTTCAAGGAAAATGAGACGAGTTGAGACAGCACGCGAAGAACAATATTTTGAAATTACAGCAAGAAAATAAAAAAAAATTTTAATCGGCATCGTAAAAAAAGCTCATCAATATTAAGAAGGAAACTTGATCGCTATCAAAAGGACACAATCAGGACCAGGTTTAAAATTTGTGCATAAATATTTAAGACCATATCGGATTATTCGAGTATAACGCAATCATCGGTATGTAGTTGGAAAAAGTAAGTGAACATGAAGGACCCAAACAGGCATCGACTGTTGTCTGATAATGAAAATATATCTGATATCTGAGGACAGATATCACTGCAGGATGGCCCAGTGTGGTGTGTGTGTGTGTATGTACTATGTAATTGTATGGTCGGCATGGGTGCATAATATAAACGAATGATAAATAGAAGCAACATTTGCATTAAAAAGGAAAGGATCGCATAACCTGCTGGGATTTACTGAAAAAAAGAAAGTTATAAATTTGGTTTCCTCGCCTGCAAAAGATACCTAACCTATACCCGAACAATCACGTGGGTCCTGCCTTTGTGGACATTAGAATTAATAATTAAGCGATTAAAAAAACTAGGGCACAAAACTTGTCAACAGCCTGAATGCTGAGGTGATTGACATGAAGTCCATATGTAGAGATACAACAGAATTAAAATTCACAAATAAGAATTTAACGATTACATTTGTTCAAAACGCGCAACTAAGCAAATGGGATATGATGGCCTACATTCCTTTCTATAGGATACGAAAAAAGGGTCTGTTAAGGAAGATTCCGCTAAAGGTGTCTATGGAGGAAGTGATTTATAATTAACTATCCCCAGCTACAATAACAAATGCCATAAGCTTAAATAAGAAATCGTTTGATACTATTAGGAATAAGGTTAGCTAGATGCCCACTGAGACAATCCTCGTCTCTTTTAAAGGAAATACGCGTCCTAACTCCATAAAATTATATGGCATT
This sequence comes from Megachile leachella, assembly GCA_963576845.1. Taxonomy (NCBI): domain Eukaryota; kingdom Metazoa; phylum Arthropoda; class Insecta; order Hymenoptera; family Megachilidae; genus Megachile; species Megachile leachella. The sequence continues at coordinate 13,288,937 of OY756256.1, read as the reverse complement.
TTGAACACCAGGATTCATTTGTATATTGAAGGTGTTAAAACTTGTTACAATTACTTCAAACATGGGCATACGACAGGTAAATGTAGAAACGTCCATATTTGCCAGATGTGTGGAGTAGAAGATAAGGACAAGAGTCATCAATGTGCATGTGGAGCGAGTTCTAAATGTTTTCAGTGTAAAGGCAGTCACAAAACATTTTGTCAAGAGCGCAGCGAATATAAGTTTAATAAGAATATACAGGAGACGATGGCCTATCATAGCGTTGGCTTTTAGGAGGTTAAAGATATGTTAGCAAATATGAATAGTGTAGTATCGTGAAATTGCGCAATCGAATATTACTACGACGGAATATTACTGCGACCGTTAGGCAAAAAACAAAAGCCGGCGTGTGCCTGTTTGGACGCGAAAAACCGCGATCGCGTCAGTGTGGTGTAAAATCTCGATCTGCGAGGTGCGGTCGACACGTTTTGAGTTTTCGACCTGCGAGAAGCGGTCACGCGTAAAATTTTGTACCTTTATTCTTTTGTATCTTTCTTAAATATATATATCCAACTGTTTGTTATTCCCGTTAACCGGCATCAGCAATTATTATCCCACAATAATGAAAATGTTCCAATACATTCTAGTCTTCAAACACAAATTAGATTGGACAACGCTAATTTTCCAGCTCCCCGGGGGAGGAGCGGAGAGAGTGTGGGATTTTTACTCACTAAAACCCCTGGGTGGTGCCCTACTTCAACGAGTCGGTGGGCCACGATACCCTAATCCGGCGTGCGCGACCCACCCCCGTCATGCGCAGAAGGTGCCCTCCTCCAAGAATACTACCCCACCTCAATTCTGAGCCGGCCATGTCACCACGAATTTTCCAGCCCTGAAACCTCTTAATATAAAAGATTCATTTAAAATAAAACAAATAGGGGTCACCAGTAAACATGGGGAAATGGCCCAATATGTCTCCTATTCAAACTAAAAAATTGAACACCAAGGAACCATTGTCGCGATTAAATAGAGCGATGAAGAAGAAACCGCCCCAGTTTTATCAGACATGGAAATAAGAAGAAGAAAAATGAAAAAAATTTAGAGAAAAGAAAGGAAACGGAAATCGCGACACGCGTACGAAAACAAGTCCACTCTGAAAAAGATGCTGATTATGGAGAAAATGCTGCAAGACCCGATGTGGATATAAATATTTATAAGTTGCAGCAAGAAAAACATATGGAGGCAAGAAAAGAAGGATGCCATTCAAATAGAAATAATCGGACAATCGAAAAATCCGCGATGGTACACATACAAATCGAAACTTCTAACGGCATCGAATTTCGCAAGTGTGTGCCGAAGAAGTGGAACATTGTGTGGTAATTTGGTAAAAAGAATAATATATCCAAAGATTATTAATGTACCTGCAATAAAATACGGGCAAGAGTGCGAGGAAGTTGCCCGTGAAGAATTAAAGAAATATACAGGAAAAGATATTAAAGAATGCGGAATCTTCATCGACAGATCCCATTCATTTATAGCAGCATCGCCGGATGGTATCATCGATAAAGACGGCAAAGAATTTGTTGCCGGAGGAGACCATCAAGACAATTCCATCTATCCGGCGGATATTTGAAAATGATGTGGGTACTACGCTAAATAAATCCCATCAATACTACTACCAAGTGCAAGGTCAGCTGCACGTAACAGGAAGATCATATTGCATATTTTGCATTTGGACAAGGAAAGGAATAAAATGCGTTACTGTCGAAAGAGACGACGTGTTCTGGAAGAATCAGATGGAAGCCAAATTAATTCAGTTTTACACTGACAAGGGAACATCCCGAAGTGATAATTTCCGATTTTGATGAAACTTGAATATAATGTAGTCCTCAAAAAAATATTCGATACGTATTTTTTTTTAGCTGCCATCATTCATGTTAAGGGGGTGAAAATAACCCCCAAAGTGGAGGGGTGAGAATCGCGTTTTGTGGAATATCTCGGGAACCAGTAGAGCTAGAGGAATGGTTTAAATTGCAGAGTTGTGTACTTTTTAATGCGGAATCCAACTGTGCAAATGGATTTTTAAAAATCGCATTTGTTTAAATAATATATTAAAAAATGACACTTTTTTGTTAATTTTTCTATTTAAAAGTTGTTGTAACTTCTCGCAATTTTTTATGTGAAAAGTATACTAGTAAGTATAAAATACAGATAAAATAGAATTTTCATTTTTACATTGTAAATGTAGTTAACGAAGTTGTATTTTTATCGTACCTTCGCGGGATGCAGCCTCGAATGCATATTATCAAGTACGTAAAGTACGTACAGTGAACTTGACAAATTTTTTTTCAATTGGGATCAGAGTTATTGTCCCAGGTATAAGAGTGATGACCACTAAGGTTTTTCCACACGGTCACAAGGCTTTTATTGAGGGGGCTATTGCACCCAACTTTTTTCAAGTTTTTGGCAATTGAAACCAAGTTGTTCCACGTTTATAAATATATGGTAGTTCTGAAAAGAGCTAGTGTTACTATTCATTTGTGCAGCATTTAACTGCGAAGAAAAATGATTTCGGTTTCTTTTTATACCTTCCCAGAAAAGAGTTCAACTCCAAGTAGGTTTCTGATTGGTTGAAGCTCTTGGAGTAGAGATTGAAAATTATGGCAAAGGTATAAAAAGTCTCTCATTAGCTTCACCGATAATACTTGTCTTAACATAAAGCGTAGGCGCAGTTCAGCTGTACGGACTACGATTATTATTGGAGCGACATTTAATTTACTGTAGGCATTCTTCCTGTAGTTATTCTTTCAGTTCTCTGAGCCACTATGTTTATGTTCATTTTATCATAATATTCATACATTGTAAACTTCAGACATATTTTCATATTATTTGTTCAACACTTTAAATTTTGTAAACATCTGTATAATACATTTCACGTATTTCCTTGTGTAGTTCTAGTAAATCTAGTTGCAGCATCATGAAAATTAATGCAATTAATATTATAGATATTTTAATAAAAAATTATAATTATGAGAATAATAATTCTACACGAACTACTCCGAATGCAAAAGAATTTGAATTGGCCCAAAATATTATAGATGTGATTGACAGGTGTAAGCAGGCTGCATATGCAGATGTCGAAACAGTTCAAGAATTAGTATTTGACGGAAATTCTAGTCATTCGAAATTTACGTCATTTGATTACAACGAAAACGAATTGCAACAACCAACAACGTCCTCGTCAATAGCCACTGTAGATAAGAAATCCTCTACTTCATCCGATGACAGTCCCGAAGAAAATGTAGATCTAGAATATAAGCAAAAAGCTGTTAATTTTTTGAAGAGTGGAAAGAAAGGGAGATTGTCCTTTAAAACCGTACAGAAGAGATATCGAAAATTATCAACGATTGGACAGTTGTATAGATTTTGTACAGATGTTGTATAAAACATGTAAATATAGGTGGAAGCTGCATTAATAAATTAAAACTAATTGCACAAAAAACGATAGCACGTTTCATTGAAATGAGGAATCGAAAGATACCAATTTATGACATAGATTTACGACGATGGGCACTGCAAGAAAACGAAATTGTTAATTTACAGGGATTTCAAGAATCGTACCACTGGCTCTGGAACTTTAAATATAATTATAATATTGTATCGAGGAAAATAACGAAATTAATAACACGAAATTATACAGACAATTTATTGCAAATAAATGCAGCTGCTGACAGTTTTGTTCAGCATGTAAAACAGCATTTTGAATTTTATGAAAAAGAAAATATTTTTAATACCGATCAAAGCGGATTCTAATTAGAAATGTATTCCGGCAGAACACTGTCATGAAAAGGAGAACATTAAACCGAGAGTGCTGTTCAATCATCATCATCAATGACACATAGTCATACCATCCAACCGACAGTTTTAGCTGATGGTAAACTGCAATCTCCACTCTTCCTTGTCCTAAAAGAAACAGGTGGTCAATTAGGACCACGTGTACAATGTTTACCGCTCCAAACATCGTCATCAGGGCTTCATCGTAAGAAAAACTGACAAAAGAATTACTGAAAATATGATTAGAAAAAGCATTTCTCCCGATCATCAAAGAAAGGGTAATACTGATTTTAGATTCTTGGAGTGGCTATGATGAAAATCTAATTCAGAGTATTGCCCCAGTAGAAACAAATTTACAAATTTTAAAAATCCCCAAAAATACGACAGGGTTAATTCAACCATTAGATATTTTCGGTTTTCGGGTGTGGAAAAATTTCGTAAGGAAAATATCAGATTTAGTTATCACTTTAAATTTAAATATAAATTTACATGCTCGTGACATGATAATAAAAATTCAGTCGCTTACACATAATCAACTATCAGCACCTCGATACATAAAACTGTTCCAGCATGCATGGTTTCGATGCGACTATCCTGATGAGAGGCCAGGAGAATTCGTAAACCCTGTCGAGTTTCGTTTCATCAACACGACCAGTATAACTTGCAATCGTTGCAATAGTGTTGTTTGTATTAAATGTTCGTGGTGTCAGGAGCACTTATGTTTTAATCACTTTCTACTAAAATTTCATTATTGCAAACAATATATTGAATAAATTAATACTGTCATGATTTTCAGCTTTTTAAAATTTCAGGAACCACTATTTAAACCAGCTCTTTTCAGAGCTACCATATATTTATAAACGTGAAACAACTTGGTTCCAATAGCCAAAAACTTGAAAAAGTTGGGTGTAATAGCTCTCTCAATAAAAGCCTTGTGACCGCGTGGAAAACCTTAGCGGTCATCGCCGGCTAACTCTTATACCTGGGACGGTAATTCTGATCCCAATTGAAAAAAATTTGTCAAGTTCACTGTAACTACAGTTACCAGTGAAGACATAGAAGCTCTTTACGTACTTGATTATATGCATTCGAGGCTGCATCCCGCAAAGGTACTGTTCCGAAATAAGAATAATAAGCCTAGGCACGTCTAAGCCTTGTTACGTCGCTGCGTACACGCGTTGATCCCTCCCGCATGGGATTAGTCCTATTGCAACGCCATCGATCGGATCGATGGTTCAAACGATTACCGTTCCGATTTTAAAATTCAGATCTTTGTGAACCTTCAGCGAAAGCGAACGTCTTAGCGAATTTCAACCTAAATTTCAACCGCTTTGCCTAGTGTTTTAACCAGTTTGTTATTACCGTTATAATTGTCCATTGTCCCGGGGTGAGCGTGTGTGAGTCGTGTTTAATAAATCGTTTTGTGAACATTTAAATTCATCTCTTCTATTCTATTTTAACAAATTCACGTAACTCTGCATAAATATCCTGTGCTCCGTATCCTCGCTAGGATAGAATTAGCGATCCAAGTATCGATCAACCGACTCGAGAAAACTCGTCGGAAAGGGTGATCACGAAACAGGTACGATAAAAATACAACTTCGATAACTACATTTACGATGTAAAAATGAAAATTCTATTGTGACGTGGTATTTTGTACCCGTCACAAGGAGCCTCCTCGGGAGACCGGACAGGTCACAGATCGCAGGCAGGAACCATCTAGAGAGAGAACGAAGCGCGTATAATACCGTACGAACGAAATCTGTCGCCGTATTATTTTATATGTACCGCCGGAGAATGACGTCACAGTCAACGAGGGAACGATGTACGTCGAGGGAACGAGCCGCTGTCCTGCCGCTACCCCGCTGAGACCATTCGATAGACCAGGAGATGGCGCGGGGTAAGAGGAGAGGGATCGGCAAGGAACAGACGTACGCCGAAGGAAAGTGCCGATTCCCTGCCGCTTCCCCGCTACGGCCCTACGATAGAAGAGAGAGGCTGTGGAGCCGGAGGAAGTCCTGCCGAAGAAGACTTCGATAGAATTCGGAAACTCTGAGCGAGGGTGGGGGAAGGCTACGAGATGTCCTAATACCGGTGCAAGGGCTCGCAAACGATTTATTCTGTATTTGGCACTTGCCACGAGTTCTCGTTAGAAAAAGTAGTACCGTTTCCCGAGTTCCCGAACTACCGAGCCATCGAGCCTTGCCGCCCTGTGTTGGACACCTTGGTAAGCCCCCTCACTTATCGAATTATTTATGTAAAAGAGCGCGAAATCGAGATTACCATACCGCAGGTTGTCGACCACCTGGCTTGCCATTCACGGGCAGGTTCTGCAAAGTGTGACCGGAGTGGCTTATTGTCGTAGGGAAATTAGCTTAAGTTAGAAGGGTAAAACCCGGGGGCCCCTGTCCGGGACGGTCGAGGATCCCGACGTCCGGACTTTTCGCATTGCCGAGAGATCGAGAAGCAATCTCTCGGATTGCCACTCGGCTGGATCACCGAACCTGTACCGGGGAATGGTACAGCGTAAGCCACAATCAAAGTATCGTCTCGAGTAGGCCTTTGCCAATATTGTGCCCTCCCACGTCTCGATTTCGCGAGCTCTTAATACGGAAGTAGAACATAAGTGCATGTTTTATCGTATCGGATATTTCGTGTTTGTCGCGCCATTTCTCGTTTTCTCTGTCTCTAGACGGTCGCCAATACAGAATCGATTTGCGTAAAAGATTAAGTCGCGTCGCGTGTAAAATTAAGTGCGTTTAAAAGAGACTTGAGGCTTTCACGGCCCGGCGTCATACAGGTATTACTGTTAAGGCTTTCGGGTGTAAGCCGTGTCCTGAAGGAAGCGAGTTCCCAACGTTTCGCCAGCATTGCAGCTAGCTTCATCAGGGAATACACTGATACTCTCGTTCTCTCGCTCCCTCCTCTTGCGTGTCTCTCTTTGTTTTGAAGCGTACTACGAGGTGAGGGACGCGGAGAGCGAGACGAGCTAGCTCGCGAAAGATCGCGAAGGCCCGCTCGACGCGACCTTCGCGGTCGATCACACCTATTTTGTAAATATTGTGTCGAGAAGGTTCGTACTTCTAGAACTATCGACCTCGTTATGTTTATATACGCGCCGAATTCTCGGAAACAGTCAGTGTTTGTTTGGAAACGATCAGCTGTTAAATCGCAAGCGCTCAATCGACGTCATTATAATTGGCGGCCCTTTTAATAAAATCTGACCTAAGCGAATTTTTCTCGTGGTGACTTACACCCTCGCAACTCCTTCCTTTCCGCGAACGCATCGGTCATGATCCGGACCTTTCGCTCTTTTTGCGTAACGAGATTGAAACGGAAAAATTCAAACTTTCGGCAATCGAGTCGCACACAATTCGAAATCGCTTCGCTTTCCATTTTTAATATCGATTACACTATTACACAATTAACTGGCTATTTTAGATTTACATTAGTTCGAAATCGCTTGGACTGATTTGTATTTAGAAAAATTTTTATACGATTCACAGATGTTCTTTAAGAAGCAGAGTTTTATGAGTTTATTGTTTGTAACCTGGTGACCAGCTACACGGATTTAGTGCATTGTTCCTCACGTACATCGATGAGTTTACCACAATAAGATATTGCCAGTAAATATAATTCAAATTACACCGTGTTTAGTCTCATTTTAATTAGAACAATGGTACAAATATGTTGGTGAAAGTTATATGTAAAAAAAGTCAATAATAGAAAAGTTTTACAATTTTATGCGTAGTGTCCCAAATGTTTATCGTATGTCGATGGGTCTTTCCCTCTCCCTTTGGGGTCCCTCCCTTTAATCCTGGTGGTGGGGACGATTTCTTCGCGTGTCGCTTATTTCTCGGGTAGAGGCACGAAACAAAAATCATTTCTGCGTAAAGCGTCGAAATGGTAAGTACATCTCCGACCTTTTTATTTATTCTGCCACTTATTTAATTTCATCTTTATTATGGTATTTTCCATAGCGTATTAATTAAATAATCCCTTCCTCTTTTTTCAGAAAGGAACAAAATAAGATTATTCGAAGAATGGAGCCCCTGCGTAACGATGGTAAGAATATTCTTTTGCATGTACAGTAAATATTCGATATGTGCACCAATGATCTCTACGATATGTGCACTTTTATTATTATCACTATTATTATTTTTAATTGTTTCTGCAGAAGAGATCGAGGAAGTGCGGCGTGTACCACCGCCGCCGATGGTGTTTCCCCCCCAAATGTGGTGGCAACCGCCACTATTTTGGGGGATGGCACCACCGCCGCCACCGCCGCCACCGCCGCCGCCGCCGCCACCGCCGCCGACGCCGCCACCACCACAGCCGCCGACGCCGCCACCACCACCGCCACCGCCGCCGCCGCCGACGCCTCGTCGTGTAAGTTTCATAACAATTCATCGTCGCGTTTTTCTCATTAAAATGACACCAAGCGTGATGGAGATCATCATTATTTGTGTAACAAGTCAACATAGGATGAATTCCTATCTGTGCAGGAAATGTACAGTTTGCCGTAAGTGTGAAAATACGAAAATTGTATGATACACTGTATAAGTATTGTCGGAAATATATTGTGCTTGGTGTCATTTTAATCAGGAAAACGAAACGAATACGATTGTAACAGTTTTGTGTTGCTATCTTTTTCTACGTTCGGCTCATTACAAAGCATGAAGAGTATTCTCTCCGTAAATGTTATTTCTGCGGGTCTTGATTGTAATATTTATGGAATAAGTACTACATTCTTTGTAGTATGCCGAACGTAGAAAGAGACACCAATAAAAGAGACAAGGAGGGATAGAGTTTCGAGCGTTCGGCAAACATTGAAAGACTCATGTGTGTTCTGTCTTTTAAATTCACAAATCAAAATTCTTTATTTTTGGGTTTTCGTCAATGAAACTTCGATTATCGTATTTGTCTCGTTCTTCTGATTAAAATGATACCAAACACGATATGATTACGATCGTAATTACTTACGTAACGAACCATAAAAGTTTGGGATGTAACATTTACGGTAGAAATCTTTTTAGCATTTACGGAGAGAATACTGTAGTACCTATTGTACAAGTATGAAACTCCAGACCGGAAAATATGTTTACTTATATATGTTATTTTATTGCAGATGAATAGGCGGCAACGGCGACGGTTGCAGGCGGCTGCTCGACGTATAAACAATAATTGCACGCCGCCGCCAGCAGCAGCAGCAGCAACCACGCGCCCACGTCGCGGGGGCCGTGAACGGGGAGCACAACAAACCAAATACTTTACAATAAACAATTATAATTTCTAATTACGTGTACATTATTTACACCTATACCTTCCCTTATAATTAAGTCGCTACAAAGAAGTAGAAAATAAATATAATTAAAGTACTTTTAAATACGTGGGTGGATCAAATATAAACGAGCCTTTAAACCAATAATGAATTATTAAATTAACCACCGTTACCGACACTCGGTCACTCACTCAAACCTTACCTCTAATGCATTTCTTATTACGACATATATTAGGTAAAGTAATAAAATTCATTTAATTAATTTTACATCGTCGTCGGTTATGTGTCGAAACGTAAGACACTTTTTGAAATAACAAAGTAGCTAATAGGTTAGGGGCCCTGTCTCGCAGTCTCTGCATGTCCTTTGTCGCAGGTTCGAGTCCGCTGGACTTGTTTTTTTTCATGTTATGTTTTTCATTTTTTATAATTATTTTACGGTATCAGTTCGTTAACTTATTAGTATGTTAATTTCGCTGATTGTTTGTTATAATTTGCTATCCGTTTAAAAAGAAAAAGTTATATATCATTGAAAAGATCGGGAAAATTGTTAAAAAAACATAAAACATAACTAATTTATTATATATTATTTGTGAAATTAGTATTTTGTGTCTGCTTATGATACACTTGAAAAGAGAATATCATGATACGATTACTGTCATCTATTAGTTCTGATGCAAAATGTTTTTTGATGGTAGGCCCTTGTACCGGTACCCTCTGGGGTACCATATGTGAGCACATAATATGGCCAGGCCTGAACCCAGTCAGCACGAAGCAGCGCGATATCCCAGCGGCCATGTTGTTTTTCAAACGGTTCGGATGTACCGAATTACAATAACCAAAACGACTCTGTAAAGAAGTAATATTTCGACATGATTTCTTTTGCATACTACTCTCAGAAGTTTAATCTAGGTCGGTCCGGGAGCCGATTTTGCAATTTTGTCCAAAACAATTTTATGCACTGAAAACTAACATTTCTTATAGAAGAAAATTTTTCACGTCCCATTTTTCCAAAATCGGCTCCCGGACCGACCTAGATTAAACTTCTGAGAGTAGTATGCAAAAGAAATCATGTCGAAATATTACTTCTTTACAGAGTCGTTTTGGTTATTGTAATGCATGTTTTGTCGTAGCATTTTAGGTTAGACAAGGACGGTAAATACCAGAAACACAGCAAATAGACAGAGAACATTCGGCGAACTTCACACCGTTGAATCTAGTAATTTTCTTGACCTTTTATGAGTAAATGTGTCTGGAGTTATTTCACTACCCCACTAATAGATAGAATTTATCAACTCACTGGCATTGGCTCGGAAACGGTTCGGGTAAAATCACCGTTCTTGTATATGATATTCCCGTCCATTTTCAATTAGTTAATGATGATTGTAGCGTCTTTATAATGTATATAAACCTAAACCATTTACAACTGTATGTGACGTCGGGGAAAAAACCAAATTGTTTGAGGGCACCAGAATTTTTAAGCAAGATCAACCGTAGTTAACCGTCATATTGTAAACCAGTCCCTAAAAATTAGAATTTTTTTCAAGTACCTGCTCACCTAACCGTTAGACCAGCCTCCCTCCCTCTACCTTCTGCTTCCTCCTTCTATCTATTTCCTCCCTCTACAAACGCATCCTGTGATTGGTACAACCACCACTCTATTACAAAAAAATTGTTTTCTTCATACCTACCGAAATATACAAAATTTAGAATCTATTAAACTCTCAACAAGTCAACTTTGAAATTTAACACAAATCTAAGCTGAATAAACTCATTCATCAATCTAAATAATTTGTAAATCTTTTTGAAAACCTATTCTATACATAAACAAGTTCACCCGATACATTGGGTGCAACAATCGCGCTGCCTTCAAAAAACTCTAACACTACGAGTGATTATATTACTCTTACACTTTAAATTGAGTTGGGAGAATTTGTTTCTAAACCTTCCGCATTTCGCTCTTCTAGAACAGCGAATACCACGGCGCACAGTGGTGAAAAACGGCAAAAACGTGGACAAAAGTCAAAAAATGAAAATCGCAATTCTTGAAATCCATTTAGTGGAACTAATTTATAAGGAATCCGTGCATAATGTTCTGGCACTTTAAATGATTTTATTATTACCATTTTGAAGATATAAGCCTCCAAAGTTGAACATTTTTTAAAATCAATTTTCTCCGGGTAAAGTTTAACTTAATGCTGTTCATCATTTTTTAAATATTACGTTCATTCACTATTATCGGCTTTTTGTATGATACTTTAGTATTATGATAATGCAAATTGCACAACAAAATGTTTATTTTTAACACTAGTATGAAAAAAGATTTAAACCATAAACATACTGAATGTTTATGTAAGGAAAAAGTTGTGATCTTCACCTCGGTTCACCTACCAAGTAGGCTTAAATAAAAGCTGGAAGCTTCCTGAATAAGAATCTGTAACGATATCCTACGGTAATTTGTGGTCTTCTAAGTTATTCACATTTTTGATCACTTGCGAGTCTTAGCATCATGTGCGACAAAAGCGGTTTCAAATATTTTCCAAATATGTCGTTACTGACTTTTGCAAAAGGTCTTGTTTTGTAGATAAGATTTCAATATCCTCATCCATATATATATTACATATTAGATATTTAAAGTTTGCTCAACAATTTAAAAAATAAAAATTTATTTACAATTTCTGATATTAAAAAATGAATTTGTTAATGAAAAAAATATTATTATGATAGTTCAAACATTCAAGATTAAAATGCAAAAAGATTTAATTAATTTCGATAAATAGTTTCTGAGATAAAAATTCATATGTATTAGTTAACACGTTGAGCCGAATTTGCTGTCGTTTCCGTTCAGCCGGCAGCGAGCGATCAAGCAGTGCAATGTTGTAGGGTACCGCGACTTTATGCACTGACAACTGTTGTGAGTAGAGCTTATCTGTTGGTGAGCTTTGTCGACTACACATTAGTCACAAATTATACAAAAAGGAAGGAGATGTACATAAAGTCATTGTACAAAATAGTAGAAGTTATTGTACGAAATGTTCGCTGACAATTCAAAACTATTTGGATGCAAGAAAGCCAAAAATGTTACTAAAAAAGTTATTACGTATTGTAATATGTGTAAATACATATTAAATTTCATTAAAACTAATCACATCTCATTGAGACTACATTTATTTTTTCACTTTAATACTGTCAGTCTCACGAACCGACGCCAGCCAAACGAAAATTCTAGTGCCGGTCCCTAGAGATTAACTAATAAATAAAATGTGTTAACTAATAAATAAAAATTCGATTTTTAACACAAAAAATTAATTTATAACACTAATATAATCATCTTATCGAAAAATATTTGAATAATTTATCTCAGAATCGAGGATATTAGTTTTGTCCACATTTTCGCCGTTTTTCGCCACTGTGTAGCAGACAAATCAGCAGATGAGGCCCAGCGATCGAATGAATTATTCAAGTATTTAAATCTTAGTTATCTTCAGGAGGAGGAAAAGACCAGTATTTTGGAAATTATTAACAAATTCCTTTATTAATTTCATCTTCTGTCGGATAAGCTAAAAATAGCCAATGTCCTTCATCATACCATTATCACAACAGACAATACATCTATAAATACCGAACAGTATAGATTCCCACCGATGTATAAAGACAAAATAAATACTCAGGTGAATTCTTTACTTAGAGACAAAATTATTCAGCCATCAGCATCCCCTTACAACTCCCCCTCGTCCCTAAAAAACCCGATTCCTCCGGCAAACCGCGCTGAAGGATGGTCTTTGATGACTGGAAATTAAATGAAAAGACCGTAGCGGATGCCTATTTCCTTCCGAATAATATCGAAATTTTAGACCAACTAGGAGGGGCTAAGTATTTCAGTACTCTAGATCTCGCATCGGATTTTCAAATTCCCATGGACTCAGCATCCAAATCTAAAACAGCCTTTTCCAGTCCTCATGGCCATTACCAATTTAATCACATGCCATTTGGGTTGAAAAACGGTCCCGCGGCATTTCAGAGAGTAAAGAACGTAATTTTATCCGGATTACAAGGTGTACTTTTATTGTACATGGATGATATTGTCATCTATACGGTGTCGCTTGAAGAACATGCTAGGAAATTGAGAAATCTTTTAACTAGGTTACGAAGCGCTGGGTTGACGCTTCAACCTAAGAAATGCCATTTTTTACAGAGAGAAATTGTTTATCTAGAACACGTGATTACTAGTGAAGGTGTAAAGCCTGATCCTGGAAAGGTTAAAGCCGTGAAATGTTTCTCAATTCCTAAAACTAGGAAAAATATTAGGCAATTCCTAGGTCTTGTTGATTATTACCGCAGATTCATTCCTCATATGGGTAGAATCGCCAACCCTTTAACTCAACATTTAAAGAAAATCGAACCATTCCTTTGGACCTCAGACGTCCAGCACTCGTTTGAACTTTTACGGGATATTATATGTTCAGAACCTTTATTGCAATTTCTAAATTTTTCTCAACTTTTTATTGTCACTGCAGACAATAGTCAATGTTCCACAGGCATAGATCTTCCAATTGCCTATGTTTCGAGAGCCCTATATCCGAGCTGCCGAGAGTGTAGTACGAAGCGAAGCAAGAGTAAGGTAGCAGGAAAATCAGCGAGTAACGAGCAGTTGTAGAAAGAGAATAATAGTGGTTTTAGCAGCAAGTGAGAGAAATAGCAAAGATTAGAGGAAACATGGAGGTTTTTAAGAACGTTAAAGGTGCCAAGATGTCCGCGGTGGAGCTGGAGGAAATGTTTAAAAACGCACGCACGAAAATCGAGGACAGGGAGCAGGAAGAGAACTGGAGAAGGGAAGAGGAAAGGGGTGAAGAAAGACCTGAGAAGCCAAAGGCGTGGAAGGGGAAGAGAAGAGGAAAGAATGAAGCCAAAACGGAACGAGACGTTGGAGGCAAGAGGAGGAAGCAGAGGAAGGAGACGGTGGCCAGTAAGGAGGATGAGGAGGAGGACGGGGCGTTGCTGGAAGCAGTAGAGACGCTTGAAGAAGCGGAAGCCTCCATCTGCGAGATGGAGGAAGACGACCAATGGGGAATCGGAGGGAAGAGCGAGGAGAGAACACCGCCGCGACCGGTTGCAACGTCGACGCCGCACAGTGGTCTGAATCGAGAAATTTAATGACATTTTGTGAAAATATCAATTTTCTCGTATAGATGTATATTGAATGTATATTGCTTGTTAAGTCTCCCCCAATCTCGGAAATGTGGGAGTGAGTGTATTGTAGTGTATTTTATGTTTGTTTAGTTGTTAAATGTTTGTATAGTTTGTTATTAGTTGTTAAATTGTATGTATGACTGCAAGTGTGAATGACGATTTATGAAAGGAACAGTGTGAAATGCTGAGCGGAAGTAGTTGCTAGCGTTTAGGAAAAAGTGTTGTTATGTTTAGTTTAGAAACGGAAACGAAACGGTCAAGACGTATTATAAACGCCGCGAATTACGAACTGATTTTACGTTTTACGATTTACGGTCATTGTGTTCTTGTGTTCTTGTTTATTTCTTATTGTGCACTTTTAGATTAATAAAGAATAGTTCTACAAATCTATTCCTACAGAAATGAAGAAATTAATAAAATTGAATAAAAACTATATGAGTAATAGACAATTAAAGTTGGAAGTTTTGAAGATAGCATTTTTTGCGAAAAAAATTATCTGTTTTTTTTTAAGGTACCCTGACGATTCCTTTCAATTTTTTTTCTTTAATTTTTTTTTTAATGGAAGGTATATCGTTAAACTGTAAATTAGTAGTGGTACTTAAAAGTTACTGTTCAAAATGTATTACAAATGTTACACTGAATGCAATACAGACAATTCTTCCAGTTATTAGTAATTATTATGGAATATCTTTTGAGTCTCAAGTAGTCACAAAATTTTAAAAAGTGGAATATGTTCAGCATACTTCCTCCTATATAATTGTGCAATAATTATTTCCTACTTTGTCCTACTTGTCCAGTTATTATTATTTAATGTTATTTGCGCCGCTGTATTCATGCGTTACATAATTCTAGACTTGTTCTCTTAATAGGAAACGAATACAGGAAAATAGAAAACAATAAAATTGTGTAAACGGTAACAAGAAATGAAAACAATATTTTATTTCTATTTCGTACGTGTGCACGCTGGACTGTGCCGAATTGTGATAGAGAAGAGACTTCGCTCTCCCATAAAACGTGGTTCGCAGGTCCACATTTTTTTTCATTATAAATATAGTGAGTTTTAATTTAAATCAACTCTATCATCCAATAAAAGAATAGTATCAACTAAATTAAACGTATTTAATTGCAAAAAAACATACTAAATTTGTAAATAAATTTTAAAATTAACAAAAACAACATTATTAAATAAACAAAATATATTATATTATATATCGTTAAAATCGATCTTTTATGAATATTCTTCACTCCAAATTTCAATTCGATATCTTTAATAATATAGGAATTATATCAAAATGTCACTAAATTTCTCGATTCAGACCACTGTGCGCCGGCACCAGGAGCAGAGATACAGGGAAAAAGGGGGCTGCGACACGAGGCCAGTGGTGCTCCGCATCAGAGGGATCGCGCCTATATTCATGCGATTTACACTCTGATGCGGAGCACCACCGCCCTTGCTTCGTCTCGCGCGTTGCTATTTTGCTTCCTGGCATCGTAAAAAAACGACGTTGCAACTTTCTAGGGGTGCATTTTAAAGGTGAAAATCTGCTCTATCGCGTGATATAGTTCAATTTTCCGCTAGATCCTTACTTTTTAAGATAAATTGAAAAATATACGTAAAAATTGGTGCAAAATCCGTGTCTCTCGGCGTTCAATGGCCATTTAAACATGTTTAAACATTCAGAAGACATAAAACGTAGATATCGTTGTATTCGGGAAAGTCTATAGAATCTTTTGATGTAAACAGAATCTTAGTATCTTTTATAGTTACCTCACAAAATTGGTTCAAATTTTAAAAATGTGCTTTTTCTTCAAACTCAAATTTCTCAAAAACTGTACGTGCTGGAGAAAAACGGGTTGCAGATTCGTAATCAGCGCGAAAAACCCTATAAGAATCACTAGTCCAAATTAGAAACGCTAATTGGCTGTTGGACAGTGTAATCAACGTATGAATCAATTGAGTATTTTTACTCGAATCGTGCAAAACGATTTTTCACATGTCGAGAAGCTTTTAGATTTCGTCCGGTTGCGTTCCAGAATAACGGGGCTTGATATTTTTAAAGCTGTGGAACAAACTTTGATCAAATTCAATGTAAATTTGGTAAAATGTTCAGCGATCGTTACCGATGGTGCGCATGCAATGATTGGTAAAAGAAGGTGGATCTTTTGGTCAAATATAGCAGCGAGGTTTTACGTTTCCTATCATTCATTGCATAATTCATCAAGAAGCGTTATGTGGAAAAACTGTGAAACTATCAACCGCGATGCAAACCGTTGCAAAAATTATTAATATCATTAAAGGTGGCCAAAAATTTCTAAGTCATAGAAAGTTTCAGCAATTTCTCCAAGAGCATAACGCAACATACAGGGTGTTCGGCTACAGGTGGGAACCCTCTTAAGGGGTGGTAGCTGGGGTGATTCTGAACAACTTTTTCCTTTACCAAAATGCTGGTTAAAGCTTAGTTTTTGAATTATTAATGAAAAACACTGACCAATCAGAGGGCCAGAATAGCGCGCGCTCGGATGCGAGAGCGACGGCTGCAAGCGTGACGATTGACACTGGTCATGAACAAACAAATTGCTCTGAATATTCATCTTCATTTTCGTTTCATCGATACATTTAGTTCCGCTAATAAATGTATACTTAGTAAATTTTGTAACTACTTACCGGCTGACGCATTATCGGTGGTAACTACGTTACCAATGTCGCGCGATTAATTTGTTCACGATCAGTGTCAATCGTCACGCTTGCAGCCGTCGCTCTCGCATCCGAGCGCGCGCTATTCTCGCCTTCTGATTGGTCAGTGTTTTTCATTAATAATTCAAAAACTAAGCTTTAACCAGCATTTTGGTAAAGGAAAAAGTTGTTCAGAATCACCCCAGCTACCACCCCTTAAGAGGGTTCCCACCTGTAGCCGAACACCCTGTATACAGATGTGCCCTTACATTGCGAAGTTCGGTGGCTTAGTGCAGAAAAGTGCTTAGAAAAATTCTTTGCAATAAGAAAAGAGATCTTCCTTTTCTTGCAAGAAAATTTTGTCGATAAATATGAACAATTTAAGCCTTTTTTCGAGGATGTAGACTCGCTTTGCGAACTTGCCTTCACAACCGACATGACAAATCATTTAAATATCTTAAATTTAAAGTTGCAAAAGACCAACCCGGTTATTTCCCAATTAGTTAGTCATGTCGATTCCTTTCGCACAAAATTAAAATTATTTAAATCCCAATTAGAAGCAGAGATTTTTTACTTTTTTCCTTCGTGTAAGATCATCTTCGAAGAATACGGCACAAAATGCGATTTCAAAAAACATTCAATTATTATTGATTCACCAATAAGTCAATTTGATAAGCGTTTCACTGACTTCGAAACGCTTAGGAATGACTTAATTCTTTTCGAAAATTGCCTCACAGTTCCCACTGAAAAACAAAATTTGGAGTTGCAAGCAGAACTTTGAGATCTGCAAAGTGATATTGCTCTTAAAGCGCGCTTCGAAAAAAGGGTCGAGTTTTTTAAAATTTTAGACAATTCCCATTACGCACTACTTCGATTTTTTGAGCTTCGAATTTTTTCGGTGTTTAGTTCAATATATTTATGTGAATGTTCATTCTCCAAAATGAACATAAAACCATCCCTTGTAGAATCGTCCAAACGACCCAGAATATCAAAAGACTACTGAAATATTTTCAATTTCAATTTTCCTACCAAGTCACTGTCGTTGTCAGTGTTCGTTGGTGCTCCCCACCAAGGTTTCGTGCTAGGTCCTGTCCTTCAGATTTTGGCTTACGACGGGGTATTGGATATTATTCCTGAGAACGCGATTACTGTTGGCTTCGCTGGCTTTATCTGGTCTCCGTTTGCTTGTCATTAACATGCGCGAATACTTTAGTCTCATTTTCAAAACGATACTGCTCATAGGGATTAAGGATGAAAATCTTAACGTCAGGCGGGAGTAACTATGACTCTCTTTTCACGCAAGGTCTTAGGAACCCGGGATTTTATCTCGTGTTCGATGTAGGCCCCAGCAAGCAATCCCCCGAGGTGTCGGGGTGCATGCACCCTAGTATCCGAGACTAGTCCTGCGAGTCATAGTTTAGCAAACAGCCACCTCTTCGTTGGTTCTCGCCACCAGTACCCCTTTACTCAAGCTCGTCCGCACCAACGATGACAGGACCCAGGGAAACTGAGGGGCTTTGCCCAGCCCCACTGTCACATGCCAATGCAGGATTTGCGACCTCTCGAGGGAGAGGCGTCCATGAAGAAAGACAGCATAAAGTTGGAGGGCGTTATAAATAAGAAAGCCCCATGGAGCTCCGAAGAAGCACCCTCCTGGCACGCCAGGAGGCTTCTTTAACCATTAAGGGATAACGATTCATAAACCAGACGATACGCAAAGCACAAAGATAAAATGCAGCAGCTCATCCAAGAAATGAGTCTCCAAGATACCCCGAACAGTGTCCAGGCGGTGGAAAGCAATAATGACCAATCAAGTAATGCAGCGGAGAGCAGCCTGGTCAATGAAGTATTTGACTGCTTATCCTTATTGGAGCCTTTTCGAGGTAATGAATATTTTGTCCAATATTTGGACAATATATGCGTCCACATAAAGGAATAGTCTCCCGATAAGATCTTCGAGGAGACAGAACTATATCTATTGAAGATATTTCCGCCCCCGAAAAATACTGGTAACAAACAAAGAGGGCGTAGCACGCCTGGAAAAACTTTAACTAAGCGACAGCAAAGGCAAGCAGATTATGCTCAAACACAGTGCGCTTGGCGGAAGAATCCTTTCCAGTGTCTTAGAATCCTTCCAGTAAAATGAAAGTGAGTGCACCGAAAGTGAGTGCACCGAAAGTGAGTGCACAGAAAGTGAATGCACCGAAAGTGAGTGCACAGAAAGTGAGTGCACCGAAAGTGAGTGCACCGAAAGTGAGTGCACAGAAAGCGAGTGAAATGAAAGTGAGTGCACCGAAAGTGAGTGCACCGAAAGTGAGAAGAAAATTGTACGCCTCAACGAAGAGGTACTCGAGGAAAAGGGGAACTCATAAACGGCGATGTGGTTTAGGTGTTTCGAAAAGCAATACAGAACTGGCTTAGGAGTACGAAAATCAGCCGTCAACATCCGACAGAAGGACATTCATGTCTTCAGCATGCAAGGCAATAACATCGCCATTATGAAGACAATAGGGAGGGCTGCGGGATAAAATATTTGCAAATAACTGACATGCAACAGTCGGGCTTGAAGACTACCCTGAACGCAGTGTACACTATGTGCCACTACGAAGAGACAAATCACAGTCAACCCGGCGAAGTTGAAGAAATGGATGTAAACCGTTGTGCTGTGGCTGGGACAATGCTTACTAGGGGTAGCTACGCGCAAATGGAAGAATTTTTGGCAGCAATGAATATAGAATGGAAGAAATGATGGCAGCGGCTACAGCAGAAAGACGATTGGCTATCGAAAGAGGCGATGGTGTTCCACAATCTGAAATCCCGCACATTCCCGATATCGCCGCTGGGAGTTGGATGAAAAGATTTTATCGCACCGGCGCATATAGCTCTGTGTAGGGCGTTGGTGTTATAGTTGAATATCACACCCAGAAAGTTTTATTCATGGGTGTGCGAAACAAAAGATGCATATTTTGCAAATGTGCTGCAAGAGATCAGAAGGAACCACGAAAACACGTATGTTTTAAAAATTGGAGCAAGAGTCGAGCATTCACCGCTATGGAAAGCGATGCAATTGTAGAAGGATTTAAAACCAGCGTGGAAAAGCGTGGATTAATTTATTCGACCCTAATCGCAGTCGGCGATATCAGCCTCTATAAAAAGATTCTAGACGCAGATCCGTATAAGACAGATATTCGTGTAAAGAAAATTGAATGCACGAATCATTTTCTACGGAATTTCTGCAAAAAAATGAAAGAAATTGTGAAGAAAACGACTGCAGGTACATTGAGGAAAGCTGTAGAAAACAGTATTCGGCGGATGCGAACGGTAATCGTAAAAGCCGCACGCTAAAGAAGTAACGAAAATGTACCAATCGCCACAAAAATTACAAATTTATACTGCGACATTTACAATATTCCAAGTCACGTGTTTGGCAAACACGCAGAATGTAATAAAATAAATTACTTCTGCGATGGAAAAGGTAAAGGAAATAAGACAAACATCGTCCCGCAATTGAAGAGTATAGGAGTATATCAGCTAATAAAAGAAGTACTTCAGCCACTAACAGCTCATGCAGAGAACTTATTATATAACTCTAATAATAACGATGTGGAATCTTTCAACGGCGACCATGCCAAATACATCGGTAGGAAAAGATTAAATTTCGGCTAAAGAGGTTCGCACACAGCAAGATGTGCTGCTGCCGTGTTACAAGACAACTCGAAGAAACTACTTTCATAACTAAATAGTGCGATGAAGAAAAAACCGTCTGTAATTACATTAAACATGGAAGCAAGAAGGAGAAAAATGAAAAAAAATATTGGGAGACGAAAGGAAACAGAAGTCGCGATACGCAAACGTAAACAATTCCACTCTAAAAAAGATTCCGATTAAGGAGCAAACGCAGCGAAACCGGACATGTATAATACCATTTATAAGTTGGAACAAGAAAAACATATGGAGATGCTTCGTAATTGGCAAGAAAAGAAAGATGCCATTCAAATAGAAACAATCGGACAATTAAAAAATCCGCGATGGTACACCTACAAATCAGAACTTCTAACGGCATCCAATTTCGCAAGTGTATGTCGCCGAAGAAGAGGAATGTTGTGTGGTAACTTAGTGAAAAGATCAATATATCCAAAGATTATTAATGTAATTGCAATAAAATACGAGCAAGAGTGCGAGGAAGTTGCCCGTGAAGAATTAAAGAAACATACAGGAAAAGATATTAAAGAATGCGCAATCTTCATCGACAGATCCCATTCATTCGCAGGAGCATTGCCGGATGGTTTCATCAATGAAGAGGGCATCATGGCAACTCCTTTTTTCACAATAAGTATTTCCTATAAAAATGAGTAAATTCGTTAAACAAAATTACTGTCGCAAATGACACAAAACAATTTCCAAATTTAATGTCACATTTCTTGTGGATAAGGAATTGCAGTATTCAATAAATTCTATTTGCATACTTTATGTCAATTACACATAACTAATTCCGATCCTCCTTCATGAGAAATGAATAAATGAATATTACTTTTAATTATTCTGTTCGTTATTTAACTGAGTTTCGATGTAAAGACTTCTTATTAGACGTCAAGACAGTTCCGAGGAAAACTCAGTTGATCGCGTTCGCACTGCGTAATCCCGGCGCTTTGATTGGTCCGTGTTTCTCGTTAATAACTCAAAAACGACGTTTCAAACTTTATTTTTGCAAAGAGAAATTTTGCTTAGAATCACGTTAGCTACCCCACATTTCAGGGACCTACACTAATTGTGCGATACCCTGTAGTTAATGCTTTTAATACCACGCTCCATAAAGCCATCGTCGAAGGTGTCCAGGGGTACCGGACCCCCCGGCGCTATAAATGATTACCGAGGACTACTCTCGGGAGAGGTCGATCGAGTGTGTTGACCGGTTGGGCGCCGTATGGATTTGCATGGTCAAGCGGGACGTGACCCAGGGTACTCTGGTCGCACCCGTGGTTCCTAAGGACAATATTGTTGCCACCGGAACTTTATTTAACGCGCTTCGCGGATGATACGCATATTTTGGCAATAGAGTAGAACCGGGAGAGGACCAACCGCCTCGCGGAAGTGAGAGCCTCGGTGGTCGTTTCTGAGAACCGGGCGCTCGGGCTGGTGGTAGCTCCCCACAAAATCGAGGTGATGATCTTCCGCCACACACGTGGGGACCTGCCGCGGACCGGAGTCGCTGATCCGGGTAGGCGTGGCCAAGATCTAGATTGGGTCCGTGATGCGATACCTCGGACTCCGACTGGACGCCGCTGAAACTTCGATTGCCCAATCTGCGGGGTCCAATGAGGCCTATACGGCGCCTCAGTTTGGGCAGCCGATCTGTCGTTCTAACTCTCTCTCTAGACAGTCACCATTATGGAATCATCTCACGCGTAGTATTAACGCCGGAAATCGCGAAAGGATCTAGAGAATTTGGCATATAACGTTACCGGCTTTGGCCGTTATTGTATTTCGGCCTTCTGCCGAATACGGCGCGTTCGAATTTATCGCGATTTACCGGTTTGCGAGTGGTCAAATCATAGTTCTTAATTAGATTTAAATAAACATCGGTGTTAAAAACTAATTCTGCTTAGTCAAAGTCGCTTTCTAATGTCCTTAAATCCTAAAGAATCCCGCCATTCTACCATTTAGTTCTGATTTCTGAGCAGCCATGTCGTTCTGCCGCCAATTCGAGTCCTCCGTGTTTCGCGATACCGCCATAATTTGTTGGGTCGGTCCCGCTTTGTTCGTATCGTCGCGTGACATATGATTTCCTTTCAAAAGTATTGTTCGGTATAGTGACGCTGAAAAGCGTCTGGCGCCCAACTAATTCGATTCTGTTTCGGTGTCGTGAAGACTCGGAAAAGACCCGTCAAGCATTCGCAGACAAGGTGGGATCTCGGGGATATCACGACATAGCCATTCCGCGAACTGCGCATATCATGCTTACTGGCACGAAGAAATTCCACACATCGTCAGTTTAAGCAGACATTTTAAGTTAGATGTTATGTCTAAAAAGTCAAAAATGAAAAATTAATAATAGTTTATGATGCGTTCAGAACGAACGATTATTTTTTAGGGACATATTTTCGACATCGCCGACATTACAAACTTGCTCTTTTGACAAAAAAACTAATTAGCATATTTCAATCATAGAAAAATGATCAAATCATTAGTACAACAATAATCTAGCAATAAACATAGTTTTGCCCATACCTCTTTTCAAGTGACTTGAAAATTGATTTAACAAGCGCAATATTGAAATACAAATTATTGGACTTATTCCTTCAGTGATTGTTTTCTTTTTTAATCGCTTCCTGTGCATTCAGAACGAATTGCGACTCGAAGTGGCATTTTAATTTTTCAAAATGTATTATCATATTAACGAAATGTGCTTCATTCCAAAAGGAATATTGCATACCGCAAAGATACAATATTGTCTTTGCGTTGTATGAAGTTGTCCTTGTATTTGATTAATGTTTTTCGTTAATGGTTTTTATAAAAAATTCTGTGCAGTTCTGCGACTTCATTTAATATTGCGTCACGAGGAGATACTTGTCGCGCCGCATAAGGATAATTTAATTTCAAAGATGGTATTGTCTACAACAATCGGACAACGTGCTATAATATGTGAATTCTGAATTAATGAATAATTCACACTCATTGATTTTCATTCCCAAAATGAAAATCGAATTCTTGTGTTTTTGAATTTTGGGAATCCTGAAGACATCCACTGCATTGACTGGCGCTTACTTTCTAGATAAAAATCCAAGTCGCATCACATGTTACAACAGATTTCAATAAATTTTACAAGAAACTTGATGACTGATGCATTCAATCTTCTCCATAACAACATTTGGGTAAGGTGGGAAATGTCTTAACTTTTTAAACACGTTACTGTCGCCATTCTAAATATATTTGTAATATATTATTCGAGGATGATCTCACTTTCCATACTGGTGGGACTCTGATTAGTTCCCAAGTTTTTGTAACATTCGTGTTCGCGGACCGTAACATTTAATTTACTAGCGCGTGCGCAAATATAACAATATTTGTTTCGCACGCTGACAAATAAAACTTTTCTCGTATGATAACCCATGACAATAACCGCCCCAGATGGAGAATCGTAACCGCCACTGTGGTACGATCTTTTTTTTTTCTGACCGTCAGTGACATCAGCTCTTGCAATTGCTAATTGTCTTTCCACTTTAGCAGCCTCCTACATTTCTTTCTCTGCAGCGGCGGCTAAAACTCTGAACATTTTATTTTGACATTAGGTAAACGTATGTGTGCTCATACATCTATTGCGACTAACGATTCCTCAAATTACATAACACTCATATCTGCCGCCAGGGACGGAAAAAGAACAGGTTCGGAAAAGTCGGTTCGGTTCCAATAACCAAACTACTTATAATTTTGTCATTATCGGCCCTATACTAAAGAACTGTAATACAGCGGTTCCAGCACCAAAACCGCTTGAAGTTTCATAATGATGAAACTATTTAAAAAACCCAAGATGACCTTGACATTGCCAAGAGAATAAACTGTTTTCAAAATTTGCTTTACTAATATTGTGCTCTTCATACCCTACAAATATTGTTGTAAACTTTTTTTCATAAGGTGGCTGCAAGTAGGAGAAAAATCGTGAGTAGCATTACAGGTAACACCCTGTATATACCAAGCATACAGTACAACATGGTATTATTACTATTGAGATACTGAAAAATAAAACTAATTCATTGCCAAAAACAGGAGAAACAGAATCAAGTTCCCGTCCTTTTTCTGTAGTAAAGGATTCCGGTTTATGCAAAATACTCAACCTCATCATTTACGCTTTTCGCACACAGCATGGTATCAACATGGATATCAATCGACATAACATTCGGAACTTTGTCTATTACGAAGATTAAAAGAAGAAATAAAAAATGAAATCCAAGGCAGAATGTTGTGTCTCAAGCTAGATTCCGCCACACGACCGTTCCCTTCTTGGAGTCAACATTCAGCTCTGCAAGAATGGTCGAACCTATCTCAGAAATCTTGTTGTGAAAGAGCCTTTCTTACAGCAAACGGTTGAAAACTTCAAAAGAGAAGTTTTTACTGCACTCTTTGATTTTCACATGAGCTCGGAGCAAGTATACAGCATTACCACTGACAATGGTCGCAACGTGATAAAATCTGTCGCTGTCCT
The DNA here is from genome assembly GCA_963576845.1 of Megachile leachella. Lineage (NCBI taxonomy): Eukaryota > Metazoa > Arthropoda > Insecta > Hymenoptera > Megachilidae > Megachile > Megachile leachella. The sequence goes on along the minus strand of OY756256.1, from coordinate 13,263,782 downwards.
TGATAAAAAGGTATCAGTTGCAGACTCTCAAGAATCAGAGGAAGAGGACATCGAGGGCATTCTGGCATCTGAATTAAACGATGCCAACGAAGAAACGCTGGAAAATACTCTTTTGGCGGTTGCGGAGGAATGGGGAAAAAGTTATAGAAAGCGTACCACAAGTAGAGCCGCCCGTGAGAATTATCAGTCGGCGTTGTGCAGTGCAGACATTGCAGCTGGCCGTGTAGGAAACGCTTGGTAAGTTTCAAGAGCCCATTTATAAAGTAAGAAATATCGTGAAGAAGCTGCGCAGCCCAATAGCTGTTAGTGTTGTAGGGTTGGGACGCAACAAATCTCTATTAGACGTGGAGACTCGTTGGCACTCCACACACGATATGTTAACGAGTCTATTATCTCTGCCGGATGTGTGTACGCAAGTTTTGATGGAGGCCAATAAGAATAATAGAGGCGAAAATGTCGTTTTAACACAGAAAGTCTGGATAACAGTAAAAGATATAGTTGCCGTTCTCCTTCCTGCCGAGATTACAACAAAGACGCTTCAATCCGAACAACTTACAGTCGGCGACATTTTAGCAGCATGGTTGCGATACAAAATAGATACAAGGAAGGTGAAATCTGCCCTTGCCATAGCTATTCATGCTGCCATGGCGAATAGTGAAGAAGTTCTTCTGCGCTCGATATGTATGTATGTCCATTACTCTCTATCTGGATTTTCGCTTCAATGTTTATTTATCAGTAGATCAACGGAAACGAGTTGAAACGAAAACGACTCATTTAGTCGCCCTGTGGGTTATACTATGCAGCTTACCAATAGTTCAACTGACAGCTTAGTGTCTAACCAACATGCTGACAGTTCTGAGGATGATGGAGACGAGGATTCACTTAAACAATTGCTGTGGCGCAAGGAAAAAGCTATCGCTGTAAACCTAAAGAACCAAGGAATGGAGATATTCAAAAAATTCTTCGAAACTTTTCTATGTGCCCCGATTATCTCCTGAAACAAATGTTCTCCTGTTTTGGGAAACTATAAAAGAGACAAATCGGGAGCTGTACCACGTTGTAATGACTGTTTTAGCTGTGCCCATGACACAAATGAACGTTGAAAGAACATTTTCCCAACTGCGCTTTATTTTAAATACGTTACGTAGTCATCTCATTCACACCGATGTTAGCGACATTTTTTTGTTAGGTGTAATAGAAATTTTCAGAAGAAACAATTGTAAATGTAAGTAGAAAATAAAATTCAAAGAAACGATGCAGCTGAATTGTGTATGTATGTATTTCTCTTTCGACGTCCGATACCATAATACGCTCTTGGTTGTCATAAGTGTCGAGGAATATATACATATAGTATACATAATGTAAACACATGCATAAGACCTCTGTTTTCATTTGTGCAATTGTTTGTAAGTGTGTTGTGTAAACCCACAGTGTAATTATTGGAAAATTAAGCGAGTTTGAAATATTGAAAATTGACCATGGCAGCAATAAGACGCCAAGGAACCATTACTTATTACATTAGTTTTTACCCGGGTGGTTTGCATATTGAGTCCAAGTTTGGTATAGTCTTAATTTTTAGGTTCCGAATGTAACTTAAAAAATGTCAAGGTGATCCTCAGATTTATTAATGATACGATAATTTGTAGGAGGGAGTGCGAAACAAAAATTATCGTCCCCGTTGTTAGGAACTGCATCGAAACAGTTGTATTTGAAAATCGTATTAACTAAATAAATGTACGTTGCCGTTAATCTCGTTCTTGTCCGTAATTACCCAAAATCAACAACATAATGTAATTTATGAAAGAACAAAAACTCGTAAAATGTATATTTCAAATGAAATGTTTTCTTTTATTTCACTATTTTAACCAATATTTCCAACGTTTTGCTAAGTCGCGATGAATTGCGAGACCAGCGGTAGTGTTATTCGCGGGCTGTTTGTTGTCATGAGTCGTTTCGAAATGAGACACGCAAGGTACAAGAGCGCTCTCAGAGTCGTACGCAGAAACATGAGCAGGAAACTCCGCGTGATCGCTTGCGTCGTCAAGACCGCTTGACAATTCCGAATAGGAATATTTGCATGCTACGGTAAAACGACTGAAGATTTCAAAACCGCGCAGTAAACAAAAATATTAATTATTCCGAAATTTGATCTGTCGCGGAACAACGAATGTCGAACAATAGACGTGTCAAGGTGATAGAATAGTACGTCAACAAAATTGGAACGACGAGAATATTTTACTTGCCGTATGTTCAATAAAGATTCAATGTATGACCATACACGGAAGTTGCCAAAGATATTAAAAAACCTTTTACCTTTGCACGACTGCTACTGAAAGCGGCAACGTATACATCTAGCCTTGGACAGTGGCTAGATGATTATTGTTTCGAAAAATTGATGAAACTACGCGCCTTGAACTTAGACATTCCAGACACATATCTGAAGAAGGCGGTGATTGACAGGATTCAAGATGATTTTCGCGCGTCATAATGTGCACTACTGCGGACACTTTGAAGGCTGGCCAGGCTATTGATAGGTATGCCAGCAGGCTGAGCTTTGACCAATAGAAGAGAATCGAGAAATACTTGAGGGTTGAATTGCCGAGAAAAAGCGCTGACGAAGGTGTATATTCTAGCCGCGGTGGTTTTAAGTTACAGCAACTCCACGAGAGCGACCCGCAATTCTTCGAGGATATCAGAAGGATTCTCGATCGTTGCAGTGGGTTTGGTGGCTTCGCCGAATATTATTCGACGGCTATGGCGAAAAAATCACCCAAAGTATACATGATGTCTTCACTCTTCGAAAAAGGGCATCGTGTCCCTGTCGGCGAGCTGCGCCAGACAGGAGGCAGTAATGTTAATGTCATAATGTTAACAAGCCCATTGGCCGACGACAGGGGTAATATTAAAGATTCGCGTTGCGTTACGAGACTCATAGATTAAAACAGTGCTTTGGGTGGCTATGATTTGCTAATATTGGATGCTGGCGAGTATTCATGGCCACAACCTTGGGGAATACATGTTATTGAATTCAAATTGGTTCGAGGACGCGAGAGAGACAATAACAAGATGGCCTAATGGAAAACCAACAGATGGGTATTTTACATGCCGGCCTAAAAACGAAGCCAAGAAAAAGAAGTGCGTTGACGATGGGGCGCAGATTGTAGAAACGAAAGAAGAACTGGATGAGCATTTGGAACAAGGCCATAGGTTCATCTAGTTCGCTGACGCGAAAACACGCCTGGCCCACTACCTACTACTTGGCGACATCTTGCGCAAGGCAGCCAAAACTAAGATTTACAAAGGTACAATTAACGGGACAGTTGTACCCCTTGGAGTACAAACGAAAGTGAGGGTGGTACAAACGAGTACAAACAAATAGGAAACAGCACCCGCAAGAAGATTTGAAATATCTCAAAAAATGGGGAAGTTACCCTTGGGGTACTTTCGAAAGGCGGTACAAACGCACCCCTTGGGGTACAAACATCTACGCAGGTCCCTTATTATGATGGCTTTGAAAGAATTAAAAAATGTTAAAGTGGAGTGCTAGGGTATTTTTCAGTCCCTAGTAACTTTTCACCCCTTAGGGTACAAACGAAACGAAAGGTGGTACAAACGCGTACAAACGATGCTGAATACGATACAATTGAAAGATATAAGAGTTTTGAAAGTCGGGTGCTAAGATCGGGTAGGTAATTGATATACGCCGATTTTGATGAAATTTTTGTATATTATAGAACTCGAAAAAATATTTGACACGTATTTTTTTTATCGGCAAACATCCATTCTGAAGTGGTGAAAATAACCCTTAAAGTTGGGGTTGAAAAAAGGGCGTATGCGCCCCACGCTGAACTTTCCGTTCAAGCCATTTGGTATTATCATTGTAAAATGAAGAATTATTTAAAAATTCATTATGCAGTCAATTATGGGCATCTTAATACTATTGCTCATGCCCTCATTTAATCGTAGGGCGTATACGCCCCACGCGGCCTGAACGGGAAGTCTTCAAAAAACGGTCTGGCAGGAAACGTATTAATAAAACATTGCATCATTTTGATCAAATTTCACATACATAAACTATGGGTCCAAACAAATAATACAGATAAATTGGAATTTAGTATTCTGGCAATTGTATTATATTACATCTTTTATAATAATTTATTTAAAAAAAGAACTTAAGGGTCCATAGGTGCCTCTATAAAAATGTGGGACCCGAATCAGATATCCTATTTGTCCCGCGTTGTGGACACGTACTGGTGGCAGTATTCGACACACGGGAGATCTTAACGCGTAAATTATACTTATGTGAAATGTAATATTTTTATAATAATGTAGGGTATATGCAATTAAAGGAATTGCATCTGCTGATTAAGAATTGCCTCACGATTGTAAAATATATATTGTTAGGTTGGGTAACTGAAAATATCGCTTTTTTTATCAATTTTTAATTTTTTTAAATTTTGATAAGAATTTCGCCAAATAAAACTTTGACAGTTTTAAGCATTAAGAAACGCTACTGGATTAATACAACCTTCTGATGTATATGGTTATAGAGCAGCGACAAGGTTCGACGTATGAAATGATAAAAATATAGGATAGTAGTTAAGGGTTGATTGATCAAAAGCACCGCATTCGAGAATATCGATTTTGTCAATCACTGCATTCGAAAATAATCAATGTTGTAAATAAATTAGTAACAAGACAAAAAACGATGCAAAAAAGAAATAAGAGCAGAGCAGTTGGCAACGAACAGGCATTGAAAACAGTACTAATTGTTCTTGTAGCATAAAAGTAAGTACTAATTGAGGTTGTACATTATACAGTGTATAATATTCTGTATAATATTCAATTGAGGTTGTTGAATATTATACAGTGTTGTTGTCAGTTTTCAGTGTTAAATTTGTTATTAAAAATAAATTGTTTTTTGTTAATTGCGAGTTGTTTTGTATCATGTATTAAATATCGTTGTGACAGATAATGTATATGATAATAATTTTGTTACCTTCAAGTTGGACCATTTAGTTGTGTTAACGTTGTCTTCACTCTATCCTTCCATTCTTCAGAAATGCATACATCTCAAAACGAACCATGTATCATAAACTAAAATCCACAGCCAAACTTAAGAGCAGTATCAATTTCAATATAAACTGGAAATTGTATCATATGCATATTAATACATACTTATGTATTATAAACATTGTAACACTTTCTAAAACATTTAGTTTTTAACCATTAAGAATTAAGTCAGTAACAATAATTATTGCACTAATTGTTCCAATCGCATATAAAGTAATTAGAGAATTGCATGTCATCAAACTTAATAATACTATAAGAACTAGAATCAGCATATTCTTCAAGTACATTCATATAATGAACATTATAATTGTTAAAATACCAATTTTCTTACAAATCAGATTCTATGTATTCCAACTAAGGCACTTCTTAGCTTACAACGCATGTAATTTTCAATCTATTATTTTCTTAATTTCTGTTTTTGAATTTTTTTCTGCGATTATAAGTTGAAGTTAATGTTTAATAAAATTAAATAATCATGAAAAAATCTCTGCAGAACTTTTCTTAGGCTCTAATATATCTATAGTTATTGTTATAGCATACTTTAAGAATAATAAAGTAAAACTATATTTAGCAAATGTATAACTAATGAAAAGATTGATCAGTATTTAGAAAAGAAAGTCCATGTTTATATTATACTGCCATATTCAATGACCACTACTTTAATTTTAGGTATTGATATGACTATCATATTTGTTTCATTTAATACTTATAATCAGATAAAAGTTTATTCGATCAACAATTTTTATCCAACAAAAATACCATTACTAAGTACAGTATAAGTTAAATTTAGTTTTAGCTATACATTGGTACTAAATACTAAGATATATTGAACTTGACATATTAATTATGCAAATCAATATAATCTTTGCAACATCTTCATATTCACTTATACATATGGCCTTTCTATAAAACAATTAAAAAGTAATGATTATAAAGTCCCAAAGTAAATTATTCAACTCACAAATTAAAGCATTTGTTCCATTTTGTTGAGTCAATTAAATCAGATTCAAGATAATTCCCATATTCAATCAGTTTTGTATCCCTTATGAATTTTAATGGCAATACATACGAATTGTCAATATGTAATTAAAAACCATCAATAATTTTTGAAAATCAAACTTTTTGACCACGAGAATTTCTATATAATAATTAATGCTTGTAATATCAACAGTCTTGAGAATATATCATACCATATTTTTTAAACAAGTAAGAGGTATTAAATAGTTAAAACTGAGGAATTATTAACCTGTGTTTTAAAAAGTAATAATACAACATACCATTGTTATAATACTCAAACTTATTGCCATAAAATTTCGATATAAATGAATTTGTTAAATTTGAACTTTAGCGTGTATCATGTAGTTCTTACCTTGATCGAAGTTTGTCGAACGTAGAAAAAGACAACCAGCGAAAGAATCGTTCGAATAACCGAATATAAACAAATAATGTAGTATTCAGGGTCCGAGCATAAAGTCAAACTAAAGAAAACACTAATTAATTGAAACCATAAGGATAGTTATTAATTTAACACATAATTCGACGTTCTCGCTACTGCACGACGCTAAAGATGAACGACGACTCTTACGACTCTGGAAGTTGCCGGGGGGCGACGTTCTTGCCCGATTTTCTTTTCTTTTAACGGTCACTCGTATCTGGAATATTCCAACGACGTAAATAATATTATTGTACACTCGCTTTTACATAATAACGTAATTGTAGTAATGTTGAAAAAAACATACAAATCCTAAATAGAGATTACATTTTTACATTAAATAATCGATTTTTTATTTTTTTAACTATAGCACCTTACGAAACAATCTGAAAATATTCTATAATGTACGTTAGTAGATCACCAATGTCATTAAATAGGTAAAATAGAGTAAAAATTGAAATTTCGATTTTCCTTTATAGTAGCAAAGCTCTCAGTTGAGATAGGGGGTTGAAACTTGGTTTGAGATCTTTTTTTTTCTTTTTTTTGATATTTTATCAAATGACGTATTGTATGTTTCATTTCGTTCAAAGGCATAGTTAGCCATCTTATTTGACTGTATCTTGTGCAGAAAATAAAACATTCATTTTAAATCATTCAAATCCAATTACTTATGTTACCAACTAAGTAATCTTAAAAAGTTAGCAGTACATAATAAACAAAACTATTAAACTAAAAGTAAATTTAACCTCAAAAATAAACATAAAGTTCATATAAGTAAAGAATATTAATAATAAATTTTCATAATTTTTATAATATTAATCAATAATTACATAACTATATTTACATCTGAAACGATTAAAAGAATACTACTACAATAATGTAGAATATTACATAAATGAATGCAATAGTGTGTTTCATAGTTTTTTGCACTAATCTTGCTAATTCATAATTTCATATTTTTTATCATTTTCCTTTGTCCCAAATTAGACAGTATACATGTAAGTATTTCTATTTTGTATTTAACAACTAGAAACAGTTCCTGAATTCTTACTTTTGGCAACAATGATTTATAATAGTTTTATAAATAAGAAAAAATGCAAATGTAAAATTAAAGTGTCCAAAACATATAAAATGCGAAGATTAAAAATCATTGCAATTATAATTGTGACAGTTATATAGAGAACTAGTATATGCCTATATGTAAAATAAAAGCTTATGAACAACAGAATAGTACCTGATATTAATAACTGATCAAACAATGCACTTTTTAAACTGAAGATTTAAAAAATTTCTTCCCATAAGACAAGCCACCATAATTTAACTATTTGTAAAGATTTAAAGTAGCAATTAATTTAATTTTAAGAATCTAGTTTCTACAAGAAACTAATGTATAGATTTTTCAAGGATTTATTGCTTTTAAATATCAGATCACATGTAAAACACGGAGAGCAAACAAAAATATTTTTATAATAAAATGATGCACAATATATATAAAAAAAAATGTTTTAGTTAATGTATTTTTAGTTAAAATGTACTATTTTTTATGATTTAAATTTTTCACTATGGTTTTTACTGAAGAGACCTAATTGATCTGTATTGTATACTGATATTTTTCCTAATATTACAATGTTTATGAAATATCCATATAATACATTTTTAAAACCCATTTTATTTATTTTTTTTTATACATAATTAAATACACTGAATAACAAAATTAGTTAAACATAATGGCAACATAAAATACATGTGGATGGTAACATAGTATTAGAAATAAAACATAATAAAATAAAATATGGAAATATAAACAATTAACAGTATTAAAATAATTAGCAGTTAAAATTATAATTACTTGGTTTTTTCTTATATTTTAAATTGTTTGTTTGCAATTTTTAAAGAAAAACAAGGTACTTGTACCTCTAGCATTTTACAAAAGAATATGCATTCTTTGAAGAACGACTTTATATAAGTATTTTTAAATACAACAAAAAAAATATGTTATACAAATTTTCTATGTAGGAAAATAATGTAATACTTTCGTCCAATTTATTTGGAGCGCATTTCATATCCTACAAAAAATGTAATATCATTGATTACAGATATGAACTATAGTTATATGCTTAATCAATCGTAATATGGAATTAAAATGTGTCAATTAAAAATTATATACGACCACAACTAACACTCTCAATAGTTACTACATACAAAGCGGTATGTATAGAAGTGAAAATAAAAATATCTTATCTTAGGAATTTGTAAACCATTATTATATAAAATGTTATTACATAAACGTTCAAATCCGAAGTTAAATGAACAGGAATTGAGAAACTAAAAATTGAAACTTTGATAACGCAAAAATTTCAAATATGCATACTGAGTTTGATTTTTGTTTACAAATTAGAAATACTGATAATTTGGAAATCTGCAACTTTAATTGCTAAAAACTACACATAAGAACTTTGAGAGGTCAGTAATATAGGTTTTCTTGACTATCAGAATAGTTGACTACTATTGAAGTGTTATATCATTTTCCCCAATCACTATATGATTTACTATATAATCAGATATGGGTGTAACAAGTATACGTCGTTCCATTAATGTTGTTAAATAGTGTGCAATATTTTTACCATGAAACTCCCATGTAAAATATGTGCAATTCTTATAGAGTGTGGTATTAAAATATATTGTAAATTTACAAAACAAATACTCACGCAAAACTCATAGTTTCATTTGGTAACTCATTTCTTATGCGGTCATGAGTTGTAGGTACATGTGGTGCCGCAAAAGAAAGTTTCTGTATAGTAGGGGATTATCCCCAAAGCACTTTTCTGCATATTTCTTTCTCTGCTGTTGTTCTTTAAAATCTACACCTGTTTTTCTAAAGATACAAAATAAATAATACAGTGAGCATTATTTTTCTGATAAGAAACATTCTAATACCATTTTCTAAACATTTGCAAAAGAATATTACGTAATATTAGAAGCAACATTTTCATATTCAACAGTGTCATCAACATTACAATTTGGGGTTCCTTCCATTCATTTCCAACATATTCTACCTAAAAATTTAAGATCTTTTCCTGATAATGTATGTTGCTTACATTTTCGATAACCCAAATACTCTAATAATGCATTTAAAACAATTGTTGAAATATATTTTCTAGATGAAAAGAAAAAGTTTTGACCCACAGAGAATGCAAAATATGTAGTATGCATAGCAGTAACATAATTTCTTTTTTTTGTTTTCTTTCCTATTTCAAATAAAGCCACATATGTAATACCATCATGTTTAACAACTTTCTAACAACTTTTAAATTTTGAGAATAGAAATGATCCTGTATTTTGTCTTGAATTTCTCTATTTAAAAAATATTTTTCAGAATTATCCTTATTTAGGTACTTGTAACCATACCATGGAATTTGTTTACTATGCTAACTTTTTTCTAAAATGTGAATTTCATTATTAATCTTTAAATAAAGAAAAAATTAATATAGTATATATCATAAAGTAATTTTATAGTTAATATATAATTTTCCAGAACTTTCTCCGATAACTTTTTATCCTGTTAGAAGAATGTAAAACATAAGCCATACAAAATTCAATTGCTTGAAATATAATTATATAAGAACTTACAGTTATAATTTATCTCATATACTGTGCTACATTAGCTGATGTAAACTTTTTGTGATAACTAATCAAATCATTTTTAATCTTAGTCCAGGACATTTCACGAAAAAATTGACATTACTGATACTTCTAAATCTTCGAATTTAAATCGCTTGTTCAGGATGAGAAACTCTACAAGGATCACATAGTGGGTATTAAAAAACAAAATTGGTGTTGAACAGTATAATCGATGTTTTGGCCCTAGCGTCAAAACAGTAGGGCGCGTGTGAAAACAAAGATGGACGCATACCTTTAGAAGTACAAATCGGTCCTTATATCTCAGTCCTTTCTCAAACTATAGAAATATATGTATGTCCATGTAAGTTTTTTCATGTTAATGCTTAGACAATAAGATGCTTGACGCAAAGGCAATGACGTCACTACGATCCATCCTTTAAAAATACCAAGCAATAATTCTTTCTAACGATGTTTCGAACACTGAAAATATACAAGTAAGGATAATTTTTCATTAATAGATTTCTGATTATTACTCATTTATTTACATACTAAAATCTGAAATAAATTAATACATCTTACATTGGTGGTTGCAGGCCGTTCCATATCAGTTCCCTAACATTGAACATCACATTCAGTGATTTTTATCGTTCTGCATATTTAGAAGTATCTGTAATAGTGATAAACAAAGAAGAATTGCAAGGTAAAATTAAATCGCAAAAATAAATAATTAAATGTGTCAAGTAGTTTTCTAATATAAGAAATAAGAAGAGGAATGACATTCGGTAGTGAAACTGAGACCTATTTTCGGTGATGTTTCCAGCAGACATCAAATAATTTCAAAAAAGTTTAACAATTCAGTTGTTATTTCAACGATGCAATGTATATCCTCGGCTACTGTCACAATTGTTACTTCTTACACTTCCTTTTTCTAAATTTTCTCTCTCTTTCCCTCTCTCTTTGTCATTACCGTAATTGTTCGATTTCGTGATTAGTCTGTTAAAACTTAAAAAAAAATATAAATACAATATCTTTTACTGTAATAACTTTTTCAATTTTTAGGTATTTCAATCAGCACTTATTTACTTCATGTATTTTGTAGCAAAGCAATTTTTTCATTGCTACATTGGGAAATCTCTGAATTCTTTCAAAACATTACTATTACCCTTATCACTATATCTACTGTATAATTAAGTGTTAAGTGTTAAGTGTTTACTTTCAAAATTTTTATAACACATATTCTTTTAATATACTTTATTAATCTATGATTTTGTACGGATTTAGTGCAATATTTATTTCCTATATCTACAGAAACAACGTGTGTTATAACTATCACTATGATAGGATCTTGTCATCCAGGAACTATTCATTGTCATGAATATTTGTGGAATATTATTAATGATATTAATTCTCTTATTTACTAAGTTACTCATGTTCCTTTTTCTATGACAACAGCGAAAATTTTAGATATATCGTTCTGACATTTAAAAATGTTTTTTACTTACGCATGGAATGTGCACAGCAACAAAAGATATGTAGTTGAGCAGCAACACGCAGAGGCATAACTAAACTTACTATCATGTCCTATGGTTTCCGTAGTCATATTTGAATTGGCTGCTACATACACTGTTTTTTCATCTGCGTTTGATCCCGACGCCGATAAAAAAAGAAGCCAACAGCACGCGGAGTTCCCAAGCGGTCACCCATCCAAGTACTATCCGCGCCCAACTCAGCTTAACTTCGGTGATCGGACGAGAACCGGTGTACCCTGACTAGTATGGCCGTTGGCTGAAACTCTCTCGTTGTAGCAGACTGTCGTACATTATTTTATATTTGTAGCGAAGCTTTCTAACAATGAGTTTGATCTCTAGGCACTTACCCTAGCACTTTAATTGGGAACGGTTCTTTTTTGGCTACAGTATCTAACATGTGGATTTCACTCCTTAACCGCACACCACACAAATCCCACATTCCTTACATTTAAGTTATTTGCGAAAAACAAGTCGTTCAGTAGATAAAAGCCGCTCTTTACCTCACGAGCGCTGTTAACATCTGTGTTAAGACTTCTCATACATTTAACTGTAAATACGTAGTTCATCCTTAGTTTGTAAATTCATAGCATTTAGTTTTTAGTTGATTTATTGCCAAACCCTTGAAAATTTGTAAAACGTTCCGTGGCAATAGTAAACTCATGAAGCCATAAAGACCCGCGATTCTTACCGTAGCTTTTTCGTTCCTTTGTTTCGCATATGGTCACCAGGTACTATAATTTCTAACTTTCTAGTCCGTTATTTCTCGAATGTTTTACCATGGTCAGCGCGCTGCCTGACTTTATTACTTGCCACGGTCAAGGGTCAAAATTAGTCATAGGTAGCGACTGGGAAAAACCCAAGAAGGGCGGAAACTTTCATCTCCCTTCCCTGGTTTCCACAATTTTTGCAACCAATCGCAACATTCCTCCCCCGCCAAGAACATCCCTACCGAGGTTACATCGATTATAGATTTAGACATTTTAGACAGATGGAAAACGAATAGATAGAAAACAGCATTAGATAGCAACCAATATCACTTAGCAAATAACATAGATACCTGACTAGAACATAGCATCAGATTTGAATAAACTATTATAGTATTTCAAACCTAGACACGTAGTAATTTTTTCCCGAAGTATCGGGTGGTCCTTCGAGTAATAGAACATTGGTTTAGTTTTATTTTTGTTGGCACAAGCGTGCATAACGCCTACCAAGCTCGAGCATCGCTACGATAAACACGAGCATTTAACAATCTGAGCCTAGGTTCCAGAGTCGTTACATTTCTAACACCTGTAGACGCCAAAGAAATTGATATAACTCATACTATTACGAACTAAATTAATCGATACGCACAAGCCGGTTATACAGAAATTGAAACCGAACAAGAATTACTGTTTGAATATAATGTAGATGAAGATAAACTTCCATCATGCGATCCACATGAGCCAGAAATAAGTGTATGATCGTCACCTGTAAAAGTAAGTGAATCTTCGCCCGATGAAAATATATTTGGAAGGGGTCATATTAGTATTGAATATAAGAAGGATGCTGTAAACTTTTGGAAGAGAGGTAGGAAAAGACTTATCTTGCAAACGTGTACAAACGAGATGTAAAAAATTAAAAAGTCGTGCACAGTTATATAGACGGGAACAGCACATTAGTAGCGCTGGGTTGCGCATTGATAAACTTCGTGATATTGGTAATCTTGTATTAGAAAAATTTGTTTTAGCTCATAATAGAAATGTATTAGTACATGACATTGATTTAAGACGTTAGCCATTACAGGAGAAACAAAAGTTGAGGTTTGAAGGATTTCAAGCATCGCATATGTGGTTATGGAAATTTAAACGTACTAATAATATTGTATGGAGAAAGACTACAAAATTCATCACTAGAAATTATTCTGATAATTTGTCTGAAATAAACACGCGAGCAAATGAATTTGTGTCAAGCGTATTTCAATATTTTCGTAGTCACGGGGCAATAAATATTTTCAATTCCGACCAAAGTGGATTTTAACTTGAAATGCACTCTGGAAGGATGCTTTCATGGAGAAGTGAAAGACATACATTATCAGCTATACAGTCCTCATCTGCTTTAACGCATTCTTATACTATACAACCAACCATATCAGCCGATGGGCAACTTTTGTCTCCTCTGATTGTCGTTTTGAAAGAAGCAAGTAGTCAATTAGGACCGCAGACAAGAAGTAGAGTATTTACGGCACCTAATGTTATTATTGGGATATCAGTCTCAGGCAAATTAAACAAAGATCTTTTCAGACAATGGTTAGACACAGTATTTTTTCTAAATTTATCAGAAAATAGTATTTTAATACTGGACTTATGGACAAGATCAAAATTTGATAACAAATATCATTTTTTATCCAAACTATTCTTGGATTATTCCAAAAAAACGCTATACAGCTTTTGCATGTATATGGCTTCAGAATATGGAAAAATTTCGCTTGTAAAATATCAGATCCTGTACTTACGTTAAATTTACAAATTAATTTACATGCACAGGATGCAATTATCAAGATGCACTCCTGAATTCATAATGAATTATCCGCACCTAGATATAAAGAGCTATTTAAGTACGCATGGTTTCGGTGTGGTTACATCAATAGCAGACCGGAACATTTTGATAATCCCGTTGATTTCAGTTTCATTCAAATTGAAACTGTGTATTGCTCAAATGGTCCAGAGGTATTTGCCGTAAAATATTCGTGGTGTAAAAGTCATTTGTGCTTCGTGCATTTTTTTTAACATTTTCAGTAATAATTATATAGAATAACTGTTGAATTATAAATAAATTTAGTTTGTGGCATCATCTTGCCGTGCGAGGGACGCACGACGTCAGAGTATAAAAGGACAATTGAATCCCTTTCTCCTCCCTGTTCGTGAAAAAGTCCACGCGGTGAAAATCGGTGCACGAGGACGTTATCCGGACAATGTTAAGTAATCATTCAGTTAATATGTGTATTTCCTAAGTGTAATATTAAATAATTAATTATAAATAGAAGTATGATATTATTTTTTATTTTCTTCGATCCTGATTATTTAACATAGTAGCAGAGTGTGGTCATGTTGAAAAAATTAGGCTATGGGAACACGTGGCAGTGATTCGAAGAGTGATACATATAAAAGTTAAAGAGAACATAAGTGAAGAGAATAGGGACTCAATACAATAAAAAAAAATGGAACATTTAATCAAATGAATAAAGTGCTAGAAGAAAACACATAAGAAACGAGACAAATATTATATGGCAGACGAATTCAAGATGACGCTACCAATTTTTGATGGAAAAAATTACAACACGTGGAAGAAGAGAATTATATTTTTGAAAATGACAATGTGTGAAGAAGTTATTGAACAAGAGGGCTGGGACGGATAATGAAACCACGTGGAATAATACAGATCTAAACGCGATGAACTATACATGTACAGGGTGTTCAGCGATTTACTATCCAGCGTTTTTCTTGTAAACAACTAGTACTAGAAAAAAAATGAAAGAGGAAAAGGTGATATTGTTTTCTTTAATCAACATAAAAGTATGTATTTTTTTCGTGTTTGTAATATTTTTTAAGATATGAAGGTAACCTCTAGTTTTTTTAATGGAATGGTATATATTCTTTATATCATATAATAGAGCATATTGAGACGAATTCAACGATGTATTATATCATGATCTTGAAACCCATTCTGAGTTAAAACCAAACGAAATATTTCAGATATTTCGTATTATGTACTGTACTTACCGGCATTTCTTACAGATATGTATACATGTTGTGTTCAATATGGCTTGGATACACTTTTGGTGGCTTCCGCTATTGTTGTTTGAGGTATCGATACACATGCGTCTGTTATCTTTTGCTTAAAATCATTGATATTTGAAGGTGGAGTATCGTAAATCATATTTTGAGAGTTGCCCATAAAAAGAAATCTAAAGATGACAAATCTGGGCACCTTGATGGCCATTTCAGAAGTCTGTATGTTCCAATCTATTTGTTTGGAAACAAGTTATTCAAGAAATTTGAAACCGCTCTACAGTTGTGAGGTGGGTCACCATCTTGTTGGAAATAAAAGTTTTTAACAATAGATAACGACAATGCTTCCCAATAAGTTCGAAAATGTGTATCCAAAAATTCTAAATATCTGACACCATTCAGTGTTCCACTATAAAAATAAGGTCCCAAGAGTACATTATCGATCATACTGCACCAAGCATTAGTACGAAATTGTACTTGAAAATTTTTTTCCCTTTTTCGTTTTGGATTATCAACACTCTAAACATGAGTATTATAATGGTTAGGCAGCATATTATTATCAAAACTGGATTCATCAGTCTAAAGTATTTTTTTATAAAAACTACAGTCGTTTCTATTATGTATTTGCAAGTAGCCAATGACACAATTCTACGCGTCGTGGTAAATCATTTTCTTTTAGTCCCTGTACCATGCGGTATTTGAAAGGTTCGTTACGAACCGGAGGGCTCACAGCCGCGTGGCTGGGCTGTATTTCGGTAAAGGTTACTAGGTTAACTCAGGTTTGTTACTTAACCTGAGCGCCAAAGGAAAATAGACGCGGGGACGAACCTACGTACCGCTAACGCCGGGTATCACAGGAAAGGTCAAGACGCGAGGACAAACCGACGCACAGTGGCGAAAAACGGCGAAAACGTGGACAAAACTAATATCTTCGATTCCAAGATAAATTATTGAAATGTTTTTTGATAAGATGATTGTATTAATGTTACAAATTAATTTTTCGTGTTGAAAATCGAATTTTGATGTGTTAGTTAACTAATACGGAGTACTGTACGTATGAATTTTTATCTCCGAAACTGTTTAACGAAATTAGTTAGATTTTTTTTTATTTTAATCTTGAATATTTGAACTATCTTAATAATATATTTTTTTATTAAAAAATTCATTTTTTAATATCAGAAATTGTAAATAAATTTTTATTTTTTAAATTTTTGTATTAAGTTTAAATATCTAATATGTAATATATATATGGATATGTAGCTTGAAATCTCACCTACAAAACAAGAACTTTTGCAAAACTGTGTGTACATAATTAACGTCGCAATGAGCTGTACAAGAAGTAGTGTACCCCCGTTTTTGGGGAACAGTATAAACAGATATCACATATGTTTTAGGACATTCACATATGAGGAAGGTTTTTAATAGCCACTCTTGGCCAATGATACCTTTTTTCAAGAAAAACAAGTTGAAAAATATGAAATGGTTTGTTGATTGATTATTTAGAAAGGTATCATTGCTCAATGGAAACCGCGAGAAGGTGGTGGTATTCTTCCATCAGGAAAGGGAAAAGTTGGGGAAGGATTGAGAAGGGAAGTATTAATACAGTAGACACAATTTATAATTATTAAAAAAATTAAAAAATAGAAATTAATCGCTATCTTCATCAGATATTTCAGAATCGCCTGTATCGGGAATATTAAAAAATTGACTGACTATTTGCGGATATGTTTTTCTTTTTTTAACGGGTAACTTTCTCAAGTTAGTTACAAAATTTCCGCGAATAACTCTCTCTATATCGTTTTATATCTTTGTTTCGGGATTCTTGCGCCTCTTCTCCCAACTGCCCAATTGGAAGAATTGCATAATTTATTATGTCCGCGCAGTGAATTAACACTTTATGAACTCTAGTGGGCATGTTGTACCATGGATATAAATGAACAAATTTTTTCTGAGCTTGAACTAAGACGTATATAAACCTTACGACAGGTAATTTACTATTAAAAAACTACACGACTAGATTAAACTAGAACATAAAGAGCTTAACGCAAACGGTTTCGGAAATATTGGAAATAATAGAAGTTATATCCGCAGTATAAACGTGACTTTGTCTCATAGAATATTGCCATTTACCGATCTGAACCCTGCTATGACAAAAAATTGTAAGATAATGCCTAAGAAATATAACACAATGAGTAGAGATCATCAATAGTGACAGCATATTTGAAAAACGTCCAAAACTGCTGTAGTTGCGCGCGCTAATTGGGTGCGCGTATGCACAAAAATGTAAATATCTCGCAAGACCGCAAATTACCGCAAGATATCATTACAGATTTTTGTTCGGGAAGCTTCCAGCTTTCATTTAAACCTACTTGGTAGGTGAATCGAGGTGAGATTCACAACTATTTCCTTACATAAACATTATGTATGTTTATGGTTTATATTTTTTTCCATATCATTGTTAAAAATAAACATTTTGCTGTGCAATTTGCATTATTATAATACTAAAGGATCATATAAAAAGCCAATAATAGTGAATGAACATAATATTTAAAAAATGATGAACAGCATTAAGTTGAACTTTACCCGGAGAAAATTGATTTCGGAAAATGTTCAACTTTGGAGGCTGGTATCTTGGAAATGGTAATAATAAAATCGTTTCAAGTGCCAGAACATTATGCACAGATTCCTTATAAACTAGTTCCACTAAATGGATTTCAAGAATTGCGATTTTCATTTTTTGACTTTTGTCCACGTTTTCGCCGTTTTTCGCCACTGTGGCGGCGGTCAACAACGGCAAGATTGTCAGAGCGCAGGTCGAGGAAAGATGACCTTCACAACCGAGATAGACAAAAGAGTAGATTAGAATGTAAAGCAAATGATTGCGTATAAAATTAGAATGACACCTAGATAGCGGATATACAGATCACATTATAAATGAGGATAAATATTTTGTAAAAGTTAATCCATTAAGTAATCCGATAAGTGTTAAAGTTGGAGATGGTCGTATAGTAAAAGCAACAAGTGTAGGAGATATTAAAGCTAAGTTTGTGACAAATTTACATGGAACAGGAATAGAGTTAAAAGACGTATTTTATGTAGAGATATGGACAGAAATTTAATGAGTTTTGGAAAAATCGCAAATAAAGTCAAGATTGTTTTAACGGAAAATATTTCAAAGATTTATACGAGGAAAATAATTTGATAGCAGTTGCGAATAAGATGAATAATTTGTACAAGATAAATACTGTTTTGGAAAGTAAACAAAATTATGTAACCGAAAAAGTGAACAATGATGGTATGATTTTGAAAAAAAAATTTGGACATCTTAAGCAAGTATTTGGACATCGTAAACCAGAATAATTTAGTCGAATGATTACCAAGTAATTTGAAAGCGAGTATTTGACGTGCGGTACTTGGGTACAAAATAAAATGACTAATATGAGTTTTGAAAATAATAGACATAAAGTAAGGAATATAGGAGAAATTATTTATACAGATGTAAACGAATCGCACAGTATTCTTGGATTTAAAGAGGAAAAATATTTCTTGATTTTAATAGATATGTTATGTCGTGCTCTTCGCAACGTTTTTTGAAGGCAGTACTATTGTTGCACCCAATGTGACGGGTGAACTCGATGGTGTAGAAAATAGATTTTCAAAAAGATTTACAAATTATTTAGATTGCTGAATTACTTTATTCAGCACTAGGTTGTGTTAGATGTTAAAGTTGACTTGTTGAGAGTTTGAAAGATTCTAATGTTTGTGCAGTTTGAAATGTGCGAAGAAAACAATTTTTGAGCGTTAAAGTGGTGGATGTACCAATCACAGGGTGCGTTTGTAGAGGGAGGAAATAGATAGAGGGAGGAAGTAGAAGGAGGAAGGCTGGTCTAACGGTTAGGTGTGCGGACATGGAAAAAAATTCTAATTTTTAGGGACTGGTTTACAATATGACGGTTAATTACGATTGATCTTGTTTAAAAATTCTGGTGCCCTAAAACAATTTGGGTTTTTCCCTGACGTCACGTACAGTTGTAAATGGTTTAGGTTTATGTACATTATAAAGACGCGACAAGATGATTATAGTAAAGCTGCTAAAGTACTGAATTAGAGAAAAAAATGAAGTCTATGATTGTTTTGTAACTTATGTAAATCAATTAGAAAATTTAATTGGGAATCGAGTAAAATGATTAAGATGTGATAACGGTAGAGAATTTTTACATAAAGACATGTATTTTTTTGCCAAAGAAAAAGAAATTTACATTGAACCGTGTCCTCCGTATGTTCATGAATTAAATGGAACTGCAGAAAGATATAGATCAGTAATAGATACTGCGCGTTGTTCATTATCTGAGGCGAAAATAAATGACAGATTTTGACCAGAGGTAATGAAAGCAACTGTTTATTTAAACAATAGAACGTTAGCTGATACAACTGAGAAAAAGATACCGTACGAAATTATAGTGGGGGAAAACCCGATATTAGTAATTTGAAAATATATGGAAGTAGAGTTTTTGTAAGAGTTCTACATGTAGAAGTTAAAAGGAAAAATAAATTGGATAGAAAAACGAAGTTAGCAATAGTGATCGGTTATGAAGAAGTAGGTTATAGAGTTTTAATTAATAATAAAGTAAGATGTATTATTATTTAAAGTAAGATTTATAAAAAAACATGTTAGCAAGAGAATCAAAGCAACTGAAATATGAAAACAAAGGTGTCGGTACATATTTAAAGACACTATAATAATGTAATAAAATCATTTTTGATATAGAGTTTTAATTAATAATAAAGTAAGATTTATTATAAAGATAATAATAAATTACATTATTATAGTGTCTTTAAATACCGGTACTAAAGCGTACCGACACCTTTGTTTTCATATTTCAGTTGCTTTGATTCTCTTGCTAACATTTTCTTTTACGGCCTGCAGACGAAAACAAAAACGACCATTATGGCACCATAAACATGTATATTCGCATATCCGAATATTTAATTATTTGAATTTCAGAACCAAATTTTATTAACATTATTCAAATTTGGTTTATAGCCTTAAAAAATAATAAAATATAGATTAATGAAAACAACAGACACCTGGTAAATCAAAGAACACCACGTCAGACACGTCGAGAGAGTTAACATCATAATCGATTTATTTCACACTTTTTTCTCAGATATCACTAATTTATTAATTTTATTTAAAAATCGGGAAAATTTTTCCAATAATTATAATCTTAAGATAGTAGTTAAAAACTGTTAATAAATAATGATAATATGGAAGAAATATACTGATTTTAACTTTTAACGGTCACAGTGAAGTATGAAACAATCTTACAAGTCAATTTAGTGTCAATTTTAGCTACTTTATTACTTGAAAATCTGAATAAGTATTTTTTTTTTGGAAACACTGATATTTTACTACTTTTTCTCAAACTGTTATACACAAGAATGATTTGCTGAAATTTGACCTGTTTAATTTAAAATCGAAGAAAATTTTGAACGTTTCTGGGAAAATCGATATTTAATTTTAATTGTTAACGTTTTAACTTATTGGAATTGACTGTAAAATATGTTAATACGACTTTTAAAGATTACATATAATTTTTTGTAAATTGAAATAATGAATACTAAATAATAATAAATGTGCCAGGTACGTTATTCTGATGAAATACGACCGTTGAAGGTTAAAATTCTATTATTGATGATTTGAGTTATTTAAATGTATGATCTATTTGACTTTGAACTACTGTGGATCAGAACAACGTTCGTAACCGTTACGTTGCAAAAAAGGTAATTTAATATGTTTACCTTTAACGACGGTTGATACAGAATTACCTCTCTTTATATTCCCAAGGTCACCGCAGGAAATTTTGAAAAGGCGATGTTCTCCGATGTTGTCGAATGAATTCTTTTCACCCACTGAATAACCAAAAAATAACTGAATACAAGTACAACGGTCGTGACTGTTACCTAGCACCTTAAATTATACTCGCTCTACTGAAAAAGAAAGTCTACACGTTCTAAGCTACGATACAAGAGACAAATTAAATGCGAAAAAATGCGAAAATATCCGAAATATAGAAAAATTCACAAATAAACTTGGATGAAATAAGAAAGGAAAAAAAATCCAAATGACTAATTTGTAATTGTAGAAAATTCCAACTCGTAATTCTTTTATCCTGCCGACTTTGCTTCTATTCGAGCGTTTGAATAATTTAATACTGACAGCTTGCTTCAATCACCGTTCCTTTACCCTAGATAGTCGACCGTAGCGCTAATCAGATATTTGTCCGTGTTACTGATTGGAGATCGATATCGATCTTCGCGGCCGCTGCGTGGCGCTCCCTTCTTGTATGTTAAATTCGAGGGACTTTGTTACGCGTCTAGGTAATTTGACATTACCTAGTAGTTAATATAACACCATAAATATGTAGTTAATCGTAGTCGTGTTCCTACATAGCACCATATATTTCTAATTTTTACTAAAAGTTTAACTTTATAATCGTGATGATTCTTTAATACACATTGTAATATTTTTTCTGTATCGCTGTTTACTTTTGTGTGAAAGAGAAATTTGTTAAGTATTTCATACAAAATACATTTATTGTTACATAAATAAATATGTAAATTTATAACTTAGATTTAAAATTTTGATTAAAAATTGAATTTTCATCAATGTAGTATCATTATAATACACATTATAAAATACTGTCTATGTTATTGACTGTTCATCCGTGATTTAAAAACATCGTACTTGTGCCGTTACACAAACGTTTTCGTCTAATATATCCTTGATAATGTCCTCTAAAGGGCATAATTATAAGCCACGTTTCAATACATAAACGTTTAAAACTATATTTCAATTTTTACTCATATTGTAACGTACATATTTAAGCTTAACTATTCTATGGCATTTTAGCAAAATAGGTGTAGACAATATTTTTGCCTTGAAATATTTGGATTAACTTTGGACGTATACGCCGGGTAATAAGGAACATGAGCCTTTGCTGTTCATTTCTAGATATGTTGCTTGCAATTTTACTAAACCACCGTTCAATATGAGGTAATAACTTTTAATTAAATCCTTCGTCCTTGTTTTCTTATTTTAATACGATCACGTCAAAAATTCCATATAATTTTATAAGATCGCTCGTGAGTACGATGCGATTTTACGAATTTCCATTTCTTTGCTACTCTATGTTAAAAGTTAAATTTGTTTTTGTCATTAATACGACGCGTAATTGCCGTGTCGTATTGTATAAATTAATTAAAAAGATTTACATTCGTTTATAATATTACTCCACAAACATGTGAAGTAATTTAAAAATAAAACTAGTCTTATTCTCTTGCATCAATACCAAAATAATTTTTTGTATATAATTCGATACATACATATCGTGTTAATTTCAATAATTTTAATGTGATGTTCATTATTTAGCAAAGTTGTTTCACATCATACAATCGGTTCCGTCAAATTATTTTTTTGAAGTTCAGAAACATTAAAATGGCAATGTCGTTATGTTTTTAATTATTGTAATGGGATTTAAGTTGATGTCTCGGGGAAACGGTTTGGCCGTGACGAAAGGCTTCCAATCATAGATTTGAAGTTTTTGTACCATGATTCTTCTGTGCTGACAAAATGGCGGAGTAAATGGCGGGACAAGTCAAGAGCAGCTACAAGTTCAATTTGAGAGTCTGCCAATGCCTATTTTTCTCACTGAGACTTCAAAGTTACAATGATCAGTTTCAGGATGAAACAAATTTAGGAATGCCGAGGTTGTGGAACTATAAATGTTTAAAGAAATCAAAAAAGGTATTGTAGTAAGAGGACTCTTTGCAAATGTAGTCTTAAGCCAGGCTTCAGTTTCTTAATCTTACAGTTTTCTTTTTAGGATTTGGAGGAAATCAAACAAAGGAACTGAGAGAGATGTTGGAAGTCTTCTTGTTGCTTTATTGGCTGCCTTATCTGAGAATTCGTCGTCTAGTATGTTCTTACGCAAAGGTTCTACAGGAAGGAGATGCTATTATCAAGAGCTGAGGTATGATTTCATTGTTTTAAACTCTACTAATGAATAGATTTTTAGCCATAGTTAAGGGTTTGCTATCTAAGGATATTGTCGCGTATTCTGATCTATAGGTCGAAACATTTTGGTTTAAAATGAGATATTAATCTTCTACCGAGTTGCGGACGAACAAAGGTTGTGTCAGTGGGTGAAGAGTCTTTTGTTATAGAACCGTCCGTAAAAATGGAGATGTGGTTTAGGAAATTCTTGGAGATGTAGGACGTGAACTTAAAATTTGGTTTCCTAAAAGATTGTAGGAGAAGTTCGAAGAAGGTGTTAACATTGATCCTCACAAACTGAGAGTATAAATTCGATAAACGACACAGAATAAGTTGAAGATTGTGCAGTTGCTTTTTCCGTTAAGCCTTTTCCTTGTAGCGGACTCTTTACTGCGTTTATTGTATATCTTGCTGTATTCTACTAGATGATTGCGAATTGATTTGTCTTCGAAAGCGAGGGCTTTAAAAATATATTTGGAACTAAAGAATTCAGCCTTAGCCCTGAATCGGGAGAAGTCTGACTTTAGCGTTGTGTTATGGGAATTTAGCTGCGTGCGTTCCTAGTCTTTATAGTTTGGTTGTCTGTCACTTCTTGTGAAAACACAAGAACCGTCAAATGCCATATTCTAGTTTGAATTTAATGAAAGATTTGTATATGGCGAGTAGAACCAGTACGGATCGCTGCCCCACTATGTGTTTCCAAGAAAGAATGTAGGAGTGTATTACGAATATGAATGTAGAATCGAAGATGCTGGTCGATGTGGATATCTAGGAATTTAGCATTTTGTAAGTTGGGGTTAAGGTGAGTATTTATGGAAGCGGTGCAAGGAGTCAAGAGTAATATTTCTTTTGTTGATGGGAAGAAACTGCGTCTTGAGGGAAGACAAGTCTAAATTCAGAATTGAAAGCTTTTGTCTAATACTTTATATGCAATTCTGAAAAATATTTGTGACAATGGATCTATCCTTGTAGGTGACGTCAATAGCAAAGTCATCAGTAAACTGCAGAAATTTGGTATGGGGCGGAGAATGCATCGTGATATCCCTGAAGTAAAATTTAAAGAGGAAGTGACCGAGGATTACAACATAAGGTATTTCTTTCAACATCAGACGGAGAATATAATGAGAGGAGTTAGAGGAAATGGAAGCTTTTGTAAGGTAGGTAAGGTTGGATGCGAAATGTAGGATGTTGCTTGCAAGCCCAAGGTCTGTTTGTCTTTGGATGAGTATACATATAAATGTGTACGCTATCGAAAGCACCCGAGATGTCTAGAAAAGCAATCACCATGCACTCGTTGCGCATAAAGTGGTTATTTCTTTCTAGGCAGATGCTGTCGATATTTTTTTGACAGGATCTTGCTTTTCGGAAGTCAGCTTGTAAGGTGGATAAAATATTATTACTCCCGTGCTGCCATTGTAGATGGAGCTTGACCTTTTTTTTTCAAATAGCTTGCATACGCAGGAAGTAAGACTAACTGGATGTAGCTCTTTGGCACCACGTTTGAGAATGAAATGAAAGTGTGAGTATACCCGGTCAGTTGGAATGAGATTATTAGAGAATACTTCATACAATATATTAGGAAGAATTAGTCTGATCTCGTCAGGAAATTTGAGGGTAGGTACGTTATCGACACATTCCGGCAGAATGGCAGACCCTTCGCGCAGACAATTGATCACGTAACTAAGTTCCAGAATAGAGAAGGATTCCTTGAAAAATAAGTTGGAACTCTTAGGAGGGATGGTGGGGTTATAAGATTTATTGAGGGGAGAAGGAAGGATAATTTCAAAGATGGCCGTTTCAAGATCTTTAGGTATAAATTACACATATTACACATATATGTGTAATTTATATAAATTACACATATATAATTACACATATATAATTAAAATTTTTGGAATACTGTCATTCATTATCGATGAAGAAGGTGAAATTAAATATTGAAAATTTTTGTTTTATTTTTAAACATAACATTAGCCAATGAGTTTACGCATTTTAATAGAAAATAGTAATTCTATTCGAAAAAAAGTGTTTCTATGTATAATGTCTAATAAATGTATTAACCAATTTACTTTTAATTTACAGGAAATGTAGTAAAATAAGACTCATCCATTGTATGAAAATAATCCTCCAGTGGAAGTGGAGGATTATTTTCTCCGCCTATGTTGACCTGTGGCAGACACATTTGCAGCGTACAACACGTCTGATGCCACTCACAGATCACTGCATTGTCTTTAGTTCAAAATACGGTCACATTGACTCTCACTTTTCGGCAAATCACTGGAAGAAGGTATTGTTCTTTTCGATGGCTCCGAGAGTGTCTGAAAGGGGTTGATTATTTAAATTTGTCTTCCACTGCTCTTTCGAGTAATAATGAATAGTTCCGAAAGAGACTGATTGTATTACTTCGTTCTGATTTTGTTGTACTGATATTACTGGGTTCCGAAAGAGGCCAATTGTAAAATGTTTTATCGTTGACCGTAGTCATTACTTCGATTAAGTAATGAAAAATAATATGTTGTAACAATACTATAAGCAATGAAGATACACGAAACAGACATCAGGATTAAATTTTTAAACAAAGTGTTTACCGATTTATTTATGGATGCAACATTTCAACGCTCAAGATTTCTCGCGACGGTTGACCTTTTCACAGAGGATTTCAAAGGAAATAGACTGGAATGCGTCGTTCCTCTCATATATTTTGTGGACAGACCAAGCTCTTTCTTCAGAAGAAGGGTGCTTTAATACACACTTCGCAGGTGTAGGACATACAAAATTCGATTGCGATTCGTGCACGGTTTGTGCAAGAACGCAGATCGGACAATGTATAGCCTTGCGTTTGTAGGATTTTGTCGGTGGACCGCACACTCTACTAAACAGATTAGATTGACCAAGTACACAATTTTTGTGGAACACTTTCTTCCAAATTTTTTGGAAGATATTTCATTAGAAATTTTGAGGCATATGTTCTTCCAACATGATAGTGTGTCTACACATTATGCCGCAAATGTGAAGTTGTATCTAGACAAAACCTTTCAGGATAGGTGGATTAGCCGCGGCGCGGCGGCGCAATTGCGTTCTCTAAGATCTTCAGATTTGAATCCATTAGATTTCTTTTTCTGGAAATATTTGAAGGTATGATAATTGTTATTAATTACTGTTACATTCTTTTAAATTTTAAGTTGTATTTAAACTTAACAGTTGGTATTTTATTTTAATTGTTTCAGAATGAGACGTATTATGAAAAGGTAGCAATATTGGAGGATGTGGTAGCTCGCATACACGGTGCTGTCGCTAAGATGACGCTCAAAATGTTGCGCAAAATGTAAAGAAATATTATAAAACGAATGTGAGCATGCATTGCTGTACGCGGAGGGTACATTGGGTCTGTGCTGTGATATTCTTTGCGGAAACAATAGACTCCCTTCAGGGCCACTTATTACTTAATCGAAGAAGCAATTTAGAGGAAAAAATTTCGAAAGAACAAAAGATAATCGGCCCCTTTTGGAGCCACACTTATTTGCCTGCAAGTGACAGTGAAAGTCCTATTTTTAAAAAAATATCACCTTCTATATACTCAGTTCTATAAATTAAAACAAATGAAATAAATGAATGTAAAGTGTAGACAGTGAAAGTGACCTGTGCATGCCATCAGCTGTTGTGTGGTAGCTATGTATTCTACGGAAGATCAAGATCGAAGATGCAATCCCGCGGTAAGATCCCAATCACTTTAACTGAAGCAGAATTATTTTCAAATGATGGGTGAGTCTTATTATAATTATTTATGGATTTCCTGCAAATTTAAAGTATACACTGGTTAATACATTTATTAACTATTACATTTAAATTTTTCTTTTCTTGAACAAAATAATTGTTTCTATTAAAATATGTAAATTTGTCGATTAATATCATTTTGACAAATAACACAAATAATTTTCTATATTCTTTGTAAATAATGCCAGTATTCAAGAAATTTCATTCGAACTGTTTCGTTCTATTAAACATAATTAATTCCGTTCTTTCCTCATGAGAAATGAATAAGTGAATGTTATTTTTAATTGTTCTGTATATTATTTAATTAAATTATGACCTACGGGTTTCTTATTAAACGTTTGGACTGTCCCTCGCAATGGCGCTTGTTCACGATCCTGTTCAGTTATGAGGTTTGAAGCTGTCGCTCTTGTGCCCAAGCGTGCATTCTGATTGATCACTGTTTTGCGTTAATAATTCATAAACTAAGCTTAAGTCAACATTTTGGTATAGAAAAAAATCGTTCAGTATCACTTCAGCTACCACTTCTTGAAATTATGCCTATCACTAGTCGAATATTCTGTATATCTATAATACGGTTACCTATTTCACGAAAAATGGGTCGAAAAATATTTTTGTCTTGATATAGTGTGTAAAGTGTTATAAGCATATGAAGCGTTACGGTAAAATGGCGGTTTAACTGTAGATTTAATCATGAAACTAATCACAAAGTACTGTTCACATATTTCTTTGTCCTGATTTATCGGTTCAATAGTTTCTGAAGGTTGTGTCTCTAACCATTCGTTAACCCCGCATTCGGCGTACTTGGGTCTCAAACTCTTTAAATACGGATTTACGACCTTTGATTAGATAGGTGCTTGTAAACATGGTTTGAGCCTACAAGGAAGGAATGGCTTAATTTCGGTTGGCCATAGTAAGTAAACTTAAGTGGAATATTTGTTTCCCTCTGTTCTTGAAGTTTTCTCCTAACACTATTCCAGGTATCCTATAAGAAAATACTTAAACTACTGATTCGCGTCATTTTTTGCAAAAGGATGTTATTTAACATTATTTCACTTTCACACTCCTTAATCTCCATACGCGACCACATTGCATTTCATGCAATAAAATGTTCACACATATAGTGGTGAAAGGTGGGAACTAATGGAAGTAAATTTTAAATACATTATTATAGGAAATTTCAACCTTTTCGATTTATTAAACAGTAGAAATTTATCATTCTCCAAACAGCAATGATAAATGGCTATAAATGAATGAGTAACTTAAAAACAATCAATTTGGTACATAGTTGTTATAAAAACGTTGTTTCATTAGTTTTTATCCTCTATTACTAGATGTCCGTTTAGGTCATATCTTGCGAGAAGGAGAGAAACACAACACGCTGCGACACATTATTTTACATTTATTTTTATAAAAATTGAATGGCCTTCTCTTGAGGAAAAACACACTTAATAAACTAAAATGTCATTCTTTTCCGTTTTCCTTTGAATTACAAAACAAAATAAAAGCACTAAACTTTTGTTTTCTTTTCTTCTTTCTTCTTTTTTTTACTCGAAAAGCGCACTGATTGCCTGCTTCATTAATGATAGTAATTTCAAGGAGTCCTGGGTATTTAATGTTGATACTTCAATCGCTGTATCCACTTCGGCGATTACTTTGCAGGATAATTTTGGGTCTTCTATTCTCGGCTTGGCGTCGGAGATGATCCCGAATGAGGTGGCCTCCGTTCCATATCGGGTTATCATCATTGACCAGTCCGTGTTCGGAACTTCCAACAGAGTCTGTCTTCGTTGATTGATATGCTTAGCCCTTGCTTGGGTAGCCACTCTTCGCTGATACCGCCCGCTCTTCGCAGGAGTTCACTTCTTTGCCTCTACGTTTTTTAGCGTTGGTAGGGCAACATGATGAAACAGTACTTCTTGACCCATCTGCGTGCGTAAATTCGCTTCCAGAAGAAGAGTGTCAGCTATGATACTCGCAGCTATCTCCTTCGATCGCTACCGAGAGGGGATCAATGCGCACGCATAATTACCCTAAGTAGGGCAAATATCCTAAATTCTTACCTCGCAACAAGAATCACGGATTCTCCGAGTAGTAGATTAGCCTGTACCGTCTATATAGTCAAGTATACAAGGTGTGTTTACATATACATGTATATAAGCAGTACCGTTACAAAGCTTTCAAATTGTTGATTTTAAATGTGTTTTAATTGTAACACCGTAAACTTATTCAGATTTCTAACGTTACTCATTGCGTCACGCACGCATTTGACATTATAGCCTTCACAGTTTCTCACGAGTCTTACAATTAAAAGGTTTGCTGAAATTAGGCTGCTATGTAAGGTTATATAGAGTGTCTCACAATTTGCAATCGATCGATATAGTCGCCAATACGGTGACAACTATACGTCTATTGGCGAATTGGCCTCTTCAGTTTCCGCGAAATTTAGAGTACAGACGCAATCCGATTCCCTCCTCTACCAGGATTTTCGCACCAAACGAGGCGACTTGGCAGGAAAGTCAAAATCAAAAATATTTTATTTGTCCTTTGATCTTCATGGTTGTTTGCACGATTCTACAAGGGATGGTATATCCACAGAAAACTGAGAAGAACTTGTGCGCATTAAAGGCGATAATGAATTGTCTGAGAGGCAAGATCTTTTCTCCGATTTTGTGTTCTTCATTTTGGAAAATGAACATTCGCATAAATATGTTGAACTAAACATCGAAACAATTCGAAGCCCAAAAAGTCGAAGTAGTAGGTAATGAGAATTGTCTAAAATTTTAAAAGACTCGGCCCCTTTTTCGAAGCGCGCTTTAAGAGCAATATCACTTTGCAGCTCGCAAAGTTCTGCTTGCAACTCTAAATTTTGTTTTTCAATTAACACCGTGAGGGAATTTTCAATAATGTTGAAATGACTCTACTTTTATGGGGTATGAACTTGAAATAGTTAATAAAATATTGTGCATACGTTGGATTATATCTTTGTCAATTCCAGTTATCTTTGCAGAAAGATTTGCCTGTGCAAAAAATCGACACGATATTACCATCATTGCTATTACCACATCCAACTTTCGGTTTTTCTACTAATAAACACATTTTTTCTTTAAAACTATGTTTGTTTCGACGTAGATGTTATTTGTCGAAGTGCCGGAACGTTCAGCGCTGAGCGGTGCAAGAAATGAAGTTCAATTAGGACAATTTACAAGTTTAATTAATATTATAGTTTGACGAAAGACTTTATACATTCACGAATACACTTTTAACGATTTTTATACTGTACAACTTATATTTAAATAACACACAAAGAAATATTTGTAGTCACGAGTAACTTAAACATATATATATATTTTAACTCAATTACACACTTGATATTAACAAAAAGTAAAACGAAAAATAAGAAACAAAATAATGGTTCTGTTAATAAACTATTATAAAATAAAGGCACGCAATCACACGATATATTCTTTTACTATGGCACACAGTCCCTCGTGGCTCACACACCGTTAGACAGTCCTTCGTCTACACTCGCTCCGTTTGCTTTACTCTCTTTTCTTGCTTCTATTCGCATTCTACTTCCTTATATACAGGGTGTTCGGCTACAGGTGGGAACCCTTTTAAGGGGTGGTAGCTGGGGTGATTCTGAACAACTTTTTCCTTTACCAAAATGCTGGTTAAAGCTTAGTTTTTGAATTATTAATGAAAAACACTGACCAATCAGAGAGCGAGAATAGCGCGCGCTCGGATGCGAGAGCGACGGCTGCAAGCGTGACGATCGACGCTGGTCGTGAACAAACAAATCGCGTAATTGTAATTGTAAACAATTACATCGTTTTCTATTGTAGTGGATGCTCGACTCTTGCTCCAATTTTTAAAACACACGCGTTTTCATGGTTCTTTCTGATCTCTTGCAGTACATTCGCATATTATCCATTTTTCATTTCGCACACCAATGAATAAAACTTTTCGGGTGTGATATCTAACTATCACAGTAATTCCTGAGACACAGTTGTATGCGCCGGTGCGATACGATCTCTTCATTTAGCTTCCATCGGCGACGACGGGAATGTGTGGAATTCCAGATTGCGGAACAATATCGCCTCTTTCAATAGTTAACCGTTTTTCTTCTGCAGCCGCTGCCATAATTTCCTTTTCCGCAGCGGCAATCAACGAATTTGCTATTTCATCGTGGTATTTTGCAAATTGGGTTTTCGGCATACATTTTATGTTCATTGCTATCAAAAATTCTTCCGTCTGCGCATAATACCTTCAATAAGCATTGTTTCAGCCACGGCATTACGGTTTACATTTATTTCTTCAACTTCGTCGGGTTGACTGTGGCTCATAGTGCACACTACATTGCGGGTAGTCTTTAAGCCCGACTGTTGCATGCCAGTTATTTGCAAGTATTTTATCCTGCAGTCTTCTCTATTGTCGGCATAATTGCTCATTTTCTTCATTTCTTCAAACATGTACTGCATGTTTACGATGTTCAATCCGTTTGAAAAAGACGGCGTTTCTTCTGGCCGGGTTGCAGTTACTTCTTCTTCGATCCAGGTACGGTTTTCGCCATCTGAGGTTTGTACTGATATAGTTTCTTCTGATGTTCCTTCATTTTGTGGTATTGATATTGCCTTGAATGCTGAAGACATGGATGTCCTTCCGTCGGATGTTGGTTTCTGTCGGAATTGATTTCCGTACTCCTCAGCAAGTTCTGTATTCCTTGCCGAAGCACCTAAACCACATCGCCCTTCATGAGTTCCTCTTTCTTTCGAGTACCTCGAAAGAAGGTACTTTTTTGCAGTTGAAGTATCATCTACTCTGAGGGACAGTAGTGGGATACGTAGCTTCGAACCCCGGCATCGATCGACGATTCAGTAATTACAAATCAGCTATGGGTAACGGCGGAAGTACCGAAGGAGTAAGTAGTTCGCGTATAATAGAATAAAATATGGTGTTTTGCAAGTATTAGTTACAACTTTATAATATGTAAATTATTTATTTTTATCGATGCAAATCGGGAGAGCAGTGGAGAATGAAAAGAGCGAGGCGAAGGAGGAATCAAAAATCGGAGACAAGGAAGAGAAGATGCCGGAAAAAACCGCTTCGAAAGAGGAAGAAAAAGAAGATCATACATATCCATATCCATATAACAGATCCATGAATAAAGTATGTAATGTGTTCGACATTTATTTGTTAAGATTTATTTCCCTACAATAGATTATATATTGGCGAAAAATGACTGCAATTAGCATTTTGTATTCTGAAGTGCGTGTTCATGACGTGTTTGTCGCTGACAAACGGCCGGTAAAAAATAGTGAAACACACACCTACAAGCAGAATTCGAAACACTAGTAACAATAATTTTTTACTATTTGTTAGCGTCAAGCCGTGTGCAAAGGTGGCACACGTGTCAGGGTCATCGTATCCCGGATTTTGACCCGGTTCTCAGGGGTCTTGGGATGACAATAATATAAACTCATGTCCGTCATCGAGTTAAGGATCGGTGGTAACCGATAGCTAGGGACCGCGACGAATTCTAAGAGTCGCGAATGTTATGGTTAGAGGTCGATGCCTTCTTCTTTGAGGATCGCCGAAGGTGTCGTGTCTCGTGGCCGATGACCCGACGTCATGGTGCTGCGTGGCACGTGCACAGAGATTAGGGTATGCTAGTAAGATCTGGTCACAGAGTGGGGAGGATATTGCATCCTTCGTTAAGCGGACCTTGAGGGACAGCAAGGCACTTAACCCAGAACTTCCAAAGTATACGGATCGCAAATTAACGAAAAGACCTTTTTATCTAACATCAGAAGCGGGATTCGTGCAAGTTATATTAAAAACTCACGTTCACAATGGAGGGTGCACCGAGCACATCTAGTACGCCATCGTTTGACGAACTTTTTCGACGTTTTATGGAAACGGTCGCGTCCGGTGTAGTTCCGACAGTTACGCCCGCGGTAAATGATAGAGCAGTCGCGGATGCCATACCAGAGTTCGGCGGATCTGATCTTGGCGAAGACGCGAATCAGTGGTGTAACATTGTAGAAAAGATTACGGAAAGACTTCCTGTGTCACAAAGACTTTCTTTGGCCACCCATGCATTGACGGGTGCTGCCAAAAAATGGTACAAAGGATGGGAGGGAAACCCGAGGACGTGGACAACGTTTCGGGAAGACTTATGTTCGGTGTTCGTGACGGAAGATAGACTTTGTGAGAGATTATCGCGTGCAGTGAATTACAATAGTGATGCTGCCGTGTCATACTCAGAGTATGCCCGAAATAAACTAAAATATTACGGGCAAACGCAAATTGCTTTTAAACCGCACGAGTTAATCAGTCTAGTGATAGGACACATAACTGATCCCAGCGTGCGCCAGTCATTAATGAATGCTCGCTATACCACCACCGCAGACCTATTGACTGGCATTGCAAACTTTGTTAAGGTGCCACCAAAGGAAAAGTGCAGTGAAAATAAAAGTGCAACATTTAATCGTCGCGAGCAAACCCCGCGAAGACGATGTTTTCAGTGCAACGAGACCGGACACCTCCAAAATGATTGTCCAAGAAAACGGAAAGCAGAGGCTTCGTCGAAAATCCCCACGAAAAGGTTCAATGTGCCCACGTGCACATTTTGCACTAAAAGAGGACACGAAGAGTCTGAGTGCTGGGTGAAGCGGCGAACACCTCGAGAAGACAATGACAGAAAGAAAACCAACAAACGTCATGGAGAACCTGAGGCGAATACCTGCTTCGCGCTTGATCATAAGTTTACCCCTATTATTTTAGGAGATATGCTAGTGCGAAGTTGCCTTATAGACAGCGGGGCGACCTGTTCGCTAGTAAAAGAGCAGGTAGCAAAACGTGCACACTGCAAAATAGAGCCACATATAACGACTGTTAGGGGATTGTGTGATTCCGTTATGTCCACTGTCGGTATTACAACTGCCGTAGTACAGACTGAAGAGGTGACCACTGAGCTTGATCTTCTGGTGGTTCCCGAAAATGTTATGGCGTATGACGTCATAATTGGGAAAAATGTAGTGGTGCAGGGCATCCAAATTTTGACGGGTTCTGATGGGGAGACGAAACTAAGAAGATGCACACCTTCTCCGACGGGAATTCCAGAGAATTCAGCACTACACTGCCATACCTGTGACGTCGGCGACGAGGAAGCACAGAGGGGAGTGGAAAATCTGATGGACCAATTCAACCACATGATCACTAAAGGCAATAAAGTGCGATGCGTGAGTACTGGAGAAATGAAAATTAAACTGAAGGAGGACAAGGTAATAAATTACCACCCTTATCGTTTATCTATTTCTGAACGCGAGAAGGTACGTGAAATTATTGATGATTTGTTAGAAAACGGTATAATACGGGAAAGTGTTTCGCCGTTTGCTAGTCCGATAATTCTGGTTAAGAAAAAGAATGGCAAGGATCGGATGTGCGTTGATTTTCGTGCCTTAAATAGAATTACTGTTAAAGACCGTTACCCTCTACCCTTGATAGAGGACCAACTTGACCGTTTGGGTCGGGGAAAATACTACACGATATTAGACATGGCTTCCGGGTTTTACCAGATTTCCATTGCCGAAGAGTCCATAGAAAAGACAGCTTTTGTGACCCCGGATGGGCACTACGAATTTTTAAGAATGCCGTTCGGGTTGGCTAATGCACCGGCTGTTTTCCAAAGGGCCATAAACACTGCTTTGGGAAAGTTACGTAATAAAATAGCTTTAGTATATATCGACGATATTCTTATTCCATCGCAAACCATAGAAGAGGGACTAGAGCATTTGGAAACAGTACTGCAAGCATTAGATACTGCAGGATTTTCTTTGAATATTGAAAAATGTAAATTTTTCCAAAAGTCTATTGAGTATTTAGGTAGAGAAGTCTCTGCGGAAGGTATTAGGCCAGGAAAAGACAAGGTTCGAGCCTTATTAGAATCACCGATTCCAGCCAATGTAAAACAGGTTAGGCAATTCATGGGCTTAGCCAGTTATTTCCGAAAATTCGTGCCTGAATTCGCTGTACGGACAGCTTGTATAAGCAAATTGACGAGGAAAAATGAACAGTGGCATTGGGGTGAGGAACAAAAGAAAGCTCGATCTTATGTTCTCGAGAAACTTAGCTCGAATCCGTTGCTCGTAATTTTTAATCCTGAAAGAGAAACAGAATTGCATACAGATGCAAGTGCAATCGGTTTCGGGGCTATCCTTTTTCAGAAAGTAGACGGAGATTCTAGGGTAGTAGCATATTTCAGCCGACGCACCACACCGGA
The DNA here is from genome assembly GCA_963576845.1 of Megachile leachella. Taxonomy (NCBI): domain Eukaryota; kingdom Metazoa; phylum Arthropoda; class Insecta; order Hymenoptera; family Megachilidae; genus Megachile; species Megachile leachella. Next base: position 13,228,246 of record OY756256.1, on the reverse strand, counting down.
GGAGTCTCGTTACCACTCATATGAATTAGAAACACTTGCAATCGTCAATGCGTTGAAGCATTTCCGTGTATATTTATTAGGCATCAAGTTCAAAATCGTGACTGATTGCAATGCTATTAAAGCTACAAGTACCAAGAAAGATTTACTGCCGCGTGTTGCAAGATGGTGGATGTTTTTACAAGACTATGATTTTGAAATAGAATACCGAAAAGGCAAATATGTAGAACATGTAGATTACCTAAGTCGAAATCCGCCTAAAAACTATCGTGTGAACACAATTTGTAAAGATTCATGGTTAGAAGTCGCTCAGGGTAACGATGAGGAAACTCGAAGTATAATGGAACGCGTTAACAATGGGGATTCTATTTGTAGTGATTACGTTATTCGGAAAAATGTTTTATGTAGGAAAATAGTTAGAGATACCGGTCGTGTAGTATACCGTAGTTATGTGCCGAAAGGTAGTCGCATTGGATTATTACGGTTATATCATGACGAAAATTGTCATGTTGGTTTTGATAAGACGTATGATCGGATAGCTCAAAAATACTGGTTTCCGCGAATGAGAAATTTTGCTAAAAAATACATTGAGCACTGTATTACTTGTACTGTTGCTAAAAAACATACTGGGCCGAAACAGGGATTTTTACACTCGATACCAAAGAAACCTATTCCGTTTGATACAGTTCATGGAGACTGTGTGGGTCCGTTTATAGAATCTCGTGAAGGTTACAAACATACTTTATTGCTGGTAGATGCTTTCACAAAATATATACAATTAGTCCCCTTGAAGTCCTTGAGTGGGCCTGAGATGCTACAAGTATTTAGAGACCGTTTAACTTTGTTTGGGACACCAAAGAGGGTGGTGTTAGACCGGGGTACAAATTTCACCTACAAGCCGTTACAAAAACTATTTCAAACACATGGTATCGAAGTGCACTTAATTGCTACAGGGGCTCCGCGCGCAAATGGGCAGGTAGAACGGTACGTTTCTACAGTAACGAATCTTTTAACGGTTGAAGCATCAAATAGTGCAGAATGGCCGAGCAAGTTGCCGAAGATTCAGCTTACTTTGAATACTACCGTTCAAAGTACGACTGGATTTTCGCCTATGAGGCTATTATTTGGTTTAGAGCGCGGTACAAGTATTGCAGAAGCTGCTGAGAGAGAGTTACCGAGTACAGAAGATAACATTGATTTAGTTGCTGATAGAGCTCTTGCGGCAGATCGATTAACAAAGAATGCCGAGTCGCAAAACAAACGTTTTAACAAAAGCCGTCGAAATAATGTAGAATACAAAGAAGGGGATACTGTGTTTGTAAATCCATCGGATACACGTAGAGCGAAGTTAGACATGAAATTTGTAGGTCCATTTAGAATAGAAAAAGTTTTAGAGAATGACAGATACGAAATTATTGGGAAAAGTAAAAAGTCACAAATAGTTCCTAAGGATCGTTTACGATTGTGGAAGGGTGAATGGCCGGGTGACGATGTTGCTGAAAATTTGAGTGACGTCATGGATGAACCGTGTTAGCGGTAATAATTTAAGTAATTATGAAAGGATGAGAAAAAGAAGTACCGATTTAGTACGAATGTTGATTTTTGTGTAAAGTTCTATGGTTGAGATTAGCTGCCATGAAGTGTGTTTGAGTAGCTGTTAAAATGTCTGATGTATGTCAGTGATTTGTGATGATGCCGTTGCATCGTTGTTGCAGCATACTTGCGAGTATGGTCTGTGTTTGGGGTACGCATTTGCGAATGGTACCGCCTGTTTGCGCGGTATTCGCTAGTTTGTGGATACCGTGGCTGCCGGATGACACTGTGGGTGTCATCTGGAGGTGACGCACTTGCGGGTGTAGTCATCGTGGAAATAACGTATGAAAGGCGACAATGTCGTGTACGGAATAGAGTAACGTTATGGGTTCGAAGGTGACCTCTATCATGGGTGACAATAAGGCCACGGACTTGATATGTTGCCTTGCGAAGGACGACGTTTGAAAGGTACACGAATTGCGCGGAATAGAGGACGTTATGAGTTCGATAAAACTGTAGATTGTTTTATCGTGTGTTTGAAAAGGCTGTGTGCCTGGAAATATGTGGAAGCACTTGTTAAGTGTTGTCTGTTGTTGTGGAGTGCTTGCGAGCGCTGCTGTTGTTATATGAGTATGTGAGAATACTGTCTGTGGAAGAACGCACTTGGGGGTGTTGAATTGTGAGATGAGCTTTGGTAAGCCGTCTGAGATTGCTTTAAAATGTTTGAAAGCATTGTTGTCGAATCGAGAGTAATGAGAGAAAGTAATTACGATTGAAATTCGTGTGAGATTGTTGAAAGATAATCTGGGTGGATTGTATCAAATACAACTGTTGATGGATGCTTCTCGAGAGCGCGAAGCATGTCAGGTTGGCCGTGTTAGCGTCAAGCCGTGTGCAAAGGTGGCACACGTGTCAGGGTCATCGTATCCCGGATTTTGACCCGGTTCTCAGGGGTCTTGGGATGACAATAATATAAACTCATGTCCGTCATCGAGTTAAGGATCGGTGGTAACCGATAGCTAGGGACCGCGACGAATTCTAAGAGTCGCGAATGTTATGGTTAGAGGTCGATGCCTTCTTCTTTGAGGATCGCCGAAGGTGTCGTGTCTCGTGGCCGATGACCCGACGTCATGGTGCTGCGTGGCACGTGCACAGAGATTAGGGTATGCTAGTAAGATCTGGTCACAGAGTGGGGAGGATATTGCATCCTTCGTTAAGCGGACCTTGAGGGACAGCAAGGCACTTAACCCAGAACTTCCAAAGTATACGGATCGCAAATTAACGAAAAGACCTTTTTATCTAACATATTTTATTAATGTGTATTAGTGATATGGTTAGAAAATATTTCACAACTTCATTTTTCTGTTTCAGATTAGAAAAATGCTTGAAAGAATCCGGCAATATCGAGGTCCCGGCGAAGATGGCGGCCGAGGCAGGGGTGACGGCATGGACAGAGGTGGAAGCCGAGGCACAACCAGGCAAATCATATACAGTAAAGACTGGATAACTACGACAAACGATAAACTGGATAACTGCAACGTTACTATCCCCACCACTTGGGGGGGTTCCTTCTTGAATTTTGACAGTCGACGAGCGAACAGTGTATGTAATGTAATCCGAATTGACGTATCGATGTGACAACACTAATGCAACAGTAAAACTTTTTTACTTTTTTGATTTTGCTAAATATTACTTTTACTAATGTAATTATGAGATTCTCTTGATCAAAATAAGACCAAACACGGCATAATTCGAACATTTGTTTATGTAGTAATATTGTTTCTTTCTAGGAGTGTATTGAGGTGCGATTTTATATGGAACCAAAAGACTCGTCGGACTTTTCTAAAAATTTAATTTTAAATAGCCTCTTTCGTTCGTTCTCTGTCCTTTCCTACGTTTAGGGGTCGGACCGAGCCAAATGTAAACAAAGAATCGACACCTCGACTCGATTACTGCAACAAAATCGGGACCCAAGCGTTACAGTTACCCAGTCAAGGTATCGATTCTTTGTAATTTATTCTTTGATTTATCCTGCAATAAACTATCATTTGACTTTAGCTCTGGGTAACATAATATCAGTAGATTCGATATGTATTGACTGATCTGCTCAACTAATAATTTTAATAACCAATAATTTTGAAATTGTAAAATGTATTGTTGGAATATCTAGGTTCAAAATACAAGTCGAGTGTCGTAGCATTGTAAATGTTTCTTTATTGCCTGACAGTCCTCAGGTCAAGAAATTGAAGGCCTGCAGTTTCTCACTGCGGAGTGGGCCGACTAATAAACAAGCACATGGGCACTCTGAGTTTTTCTTTCTATAGGATCCAACAATGGTGTTTCCTTTTTCAAAACTTTCTTTTTCGTTTTCACTTCAGTTCTAGCTTTCGTACAGTACAGACATCCTCCGTGATCATAGTAGAAAATAAAGTTTCAGTTTAACGTTAATTTCGTGTGTACAATTTATTATAAACTCTGTAAAACCATATCCTATTTCCATTATGTATTCCTATCCTTCTCTAAGATAACGCGAGGATACCAGGAAATTCGGGTTGAGCATCGCGGCACGTAGGCACATAGCATTGCGGAATTTTCCATATAAGACTATACGTTTATTACAATAACTATAAAATAATACATTAATTTTGTTTTAACTGTTCTAACTTAACATTTGATTAACTTTGTGAAACATATCGGTTACCGATTGTCAAAATGAATACATAAGATGATTGGTATATAATGTACTGTCGGTAAAAGTTTAACACTATCGGTAACTAAACTATTAGTGGGTAATTGAATAGAACATAAATCTCCCATGATGGTGATGAAAAAAAAATTCTTCCTGGGACGTTACACAAATGTAAACACAAAATTGACACCTCGACTCGATAACTGCAACGTTTGGGTCCCGATTTTGTTGCAGTTATCCAGTCTCTACTGTATTATAATTATTGTAGCATTAATAAATGATATAATAAAATAATTTTATTCTTACATTACGATTATCTCATTATTGTCTATGTTCGCAGCGAACCTAGACCTTTGCCGTGACGAAGGGATTTGCTACAGGGTTTGAGTGGTTCAACGCGTAGACTACCGTGAATAGCTTTATACTTCGCAATACGGGTCACCCTTTTGTCCATCGAGTTCTGTCCGGAGCGATCTTAGCGTAAGCATGTGCTTGCCATAAATCGGCTAACAACTATACCTTCTTTTCTGAACAATTTTCAACAAACAAGAGTTTCTTAACTGTCACCCTTAAAAACGCGAGGGTGTTCGGACAATTTTTATATATCAAATAGACAGTCGAACGTTGAATTTTGTGCGGGTCGGATCAAGAGTCAAGAAGTTCTGCGTAAATTAACGTAGAATAACCATTGCAGGGTGGTTCTTGAGATCAATCACAACACTATTTGAGTGGGACCCTACACTCCTCGAATAGATCATCGTGAACAATCCCATACAATGTGGATTGTAACACGAATCGTAACAACATTGAGCAAGACCCTGTGCTCCTCAAATCAATCAACAATCATACTTAACAACATACACAACGTATACATACTCATTCACACTTTCACCGTTGAATCACCAACAAATACATATTTTGCAAGGGGTTTTTATGCCGCAAGACTTTTTCTCCTAATTCGAGTCATTCGAGCCAATAAATTATCATGATTTTTCAGGTTCAATTTTGTCTACATAATTTTATTTACCCTCCTTCTTAATCAAATTCGTACGTGGAAAATGATCACAACGCGTGGCGTCTTTTAGTCGATTCATACGAAAAACGGCGTATTTTCGTGACGAAGCATTACGACGCAGTTATCGATACGAAATCAGTGACCAAGGCAACCTCTAACGGGTTCGCGAAATTAATCGATGAGGTTCACCAGCATATCAGCATGCTTAAGTCATCGAGAGTCGATCCGGATCCGGGATTTATCATTCGCGCACTGGAAAAGGCGCTACCGAACGAAATTTGTAAAAAACGGGAAAAAACCTTAAATCAACATGTGCTTCTAACGCTAGATGAGTTTTACAACTTTATTATCGACACCTCGTTCCGCTTACTTATGCGCGAGCACGAAGGAGAGAAAGAGAGAGAGAGAGAAATTTAAAATTAAATTTGAATAAAATACATTTTATAAAAGCAACAATATACTTTATATAAATTCAACATTATAATTCTGTATGTACTTTATTATTTTATTTCCGCGGCCACGTCCCCGGCCTCTGCGGCTACTACGGCCTCCGCGGCTACCACGGCCTCCTCCACCATAAATCAATCTTTTCAGCAACTTTTTTATCTGAAACAGTAAAATAATAATTAGAAATTTTTCTTTTAATCGTATCACCAACATGTGGTATTGAAACCCTTTAATTTAAATAATTATACGTTTTCCAAATTATTGCGAAAAGCATTGAAGTGTGCCTATACATAGATGCGGGGCTATGCCGGCATACGCGTCAGTTTTTTCATCGTCTGCTAGCTGTTTGTCAACTGTTTCGTTTGTTCACCAATTCGTTAAGCAATCAACATAGACATGCACTTCCAGACACAATTCGATATGTTAGTTGTTGAAAATAGCCAAAATAAATATACAAGTGTGTCGGTAATTTACCAATAAGCCGGTAATCAAGTATGCATATTTATCTACTATTTATATGATACCGCTCGTTTCAATTAGATCCTCAAATGTTAAAATAAAATAATATCTATATAATTATTCTTTACTGTTCTCTCTGCAATCACGAGAATTATTGTACACGTATATTAAAAGATCTTGTGTTTCATTTAAAGTTCCTTCCTAGTTATTGTTTCACGTTTTTAAATAAATTCATTCAGTGTTTAAATTGTGTTGTTTTATATTAAATAGTTATCAGTATTATATAATAAATCTATACACCCATTTCCATCATAATAATATTCCACGAGCATCTAATTTATCGTAAATTAATAAGTCGTAATAAATAAATGTCAAATATTTTTACATTGCACGTAGGCCGCGCCTCTTTGCTATTGTCTTTCTGATCAGTTTTTTCATTTCTCTCCTTTTCCTCCTTTTGTTCGACATCCTTTCTTTTATTGTTCTCTTCGCTATTTTCGACAATTTCTGTCTGTAAATAAAATGGTTTATTTATTGTTTTATCATAATGTAAGCATTTATTATTGTGATGTTAATATTATTTTATTATTATTGTTAATATTATTTTATTACTATTTTAATATTATTTTATTACTATTTTAATATTATTTTATTGTATTATGTACTACGTTGATATTCATAACACTATACATACCTCCGTCGATGTTTCGCCGTCCATTCTTCGACATGTAATAACAAACCATCGATGATCGTGACCAATGGCGAGTTCCGAACATCCACACACATATTCAAATATCGAGAAAGAAACAAATGCTTTCTCACCAATCGTTTTCCGTTCGGAAGAAAAATAATATCACAGTATAGTTCAACGTACAAAAGTACGCATAAAATAAAACGATCACGAATTTTAATATTAATGGAATATGGTATAGGTATTAAACGAATATATAAAAATTAATAATATAGAAATTGAATAATAGAAATGAACACTTATAACTTTTAAATAAACTTTATATATTTATAATTAAGAAAGACTCAGGAAGAACCACTTAAATAATTTGATATATTATACCCGTATGCAATGCAGAAAAATTCATGAAGGAAATAAGAACGAAAGAGAATATTACAATTATTTTATTTAACCTTTGCGAATCTAAAATTGAATCGAGTGGCATCAAGTAAATAATCGATAATCTAACATTCATATTTATCGACGTTTTATTACCGACATTAGTATACGTTATCGACTTAATAGATTTATTTTTACCACTTTAATATGGAAATTCAACAAATAATTTTCTGTTATTTTGTTTTGTATTAACTTTTAATTAACTGCTTTTTTATTAATTTTTTTTTAAGTGTATTGCATTTTACACTGTAAGTATGCATAAGTGTGTGTGTGAAACAGTGCGAAAAAAGTTGACAATAACAAAATTGTAACGAAAGTGAAGTAAAATACTATTATGTGCAGAATAAAGAGATAAATTGGGTAATTAGGGTAAGATTATTGAAAAATGAATATTTTGTAAGATATTTTGTAATTTGTCAAAATATTGGAACTTTCAAACCTTAATAACTCAAAAAGTTTTTAGTCAAAAAATACGTCATAGTGTTTTAGAAAGATCTCGAGGTAAGTTACAAGAATATGCAAAAATATATAGGGTGTTCCATTTAAAAAATTAAAGTGATCTTCACGTGACCTTCCAGTGACTCTTCAAGGTCAAATTGATATTGCTAGTAAATAGAACTTTTTAAACCCTACAACTTTTGTTTGAAACATTTTTTGATAAATCTTATATTTTTCGAAATATTGAAGGGTTCCGATCTTTTTTATACACCCTGTAGGTAATTTTCTGTGCTGTGCGTGAGTGTGTATGTATATCCGTGTGCAGCGTATGCAGGATCGACGCGTTTGCAAAAAGACAAATGAATAGGGAATTGCGAATATGTCGTACGGTGAGAATGAAGTCGTTTTTGCTGCAGTGCGCGTTATCGAAATGTTCAATAATAATCTTATTTAATAAAGTAATAAAGTTATATGATTTTGTTCATTAAATATTCTAAGAATTCATTCGTGTATTTATTTTTAATAAAAAACCGAACCATTCATTTAATATGGTAGCGAAGCGTGGTTCGGAGAAATAAAGGTTATTAAGCCACGTGTACCGGTAATAAAATTAATAAAATTGATTTAAAAAAAGTGATAACAGATTCAGTTGAAGTGAAAAGTGTGTGAAAAGAAGAAATCGGAGAAATTTGTATACCAAAGAAAAGCTGCTTTGAAGAGAGAAGGGAAAATAAGAAACAAGCAAAATGCCGAAAGAAGAAGAAATAAAAATTCAAATATTTGACGGACGTGATTATCAAATATGGAAGAAAAGAATTTTATTGTATTTGAAGTGGAAGAAATGTAGTGAACCGGCAATTCGCGTAAAAATAGACACAAAATTTAAAAGCTATGAATTATATATACTGCAGCATAACGAACGAACAATTGGAATTTGTCAGTGAACTAGAAACGGCCCTCGGAATAATTAAAAAATTTAATGAGCTATATTTGAAAGAATCAACCGCATTGCAAATTTGTATTAGAAACAAACTGGATAGGATGAAGTTAGCTGGTTATGAGGAATCAAGTTCTTTTTTTACAGACTTTGAAAAGACAGTGAACGAATTAAAAATTGCAGGTGCAAATGTGAGTGAAAGAGAAAAACTGGATTATATGTTAAAAATGCTGCCGGATTCGTTAAGTTATGTAGGTGATTTGATTGACTCAGTCAAAGACAGTGATCGGACCTGTGAATTCTTAAACAATAAAATAACTATGTGGGATACGCGAAATCAAAATGATAGTGGTAAGAAAAGATCAAGTGTTTTCCAAGCGGAAAGAAAAAATATGAAGTGCCACGGTTGTGGTAAAGAGGGACATATATTAAGAAATTGTTTAAACAAAGACAATGCCAGTGGTGGGGCGCCGTGACAAGGAGGTGCGCATCGGTCGCAATGGCCACAACAGTCGCAGACACCACGTCATGAGCAGCAGTACAGGGGTCGCGGCGGACGCAGTTTTGGCCAGCGAGGTCGAGGTTATGGCGCGCGAGGATGAGGCAGAGGAAAACAATTGCACTACAACGGAAACAATAGACACGATGCGAAGTATACCTACAACGAGGGCTACGATGGTCAAACAGGGTACTTCTTAACACAGGTAAAACGCAATAATTATTATAAAAGCGATGCGGTGGTATACAGGGTGTCCCGCAATTACGGTAGGAGCCGAAAAGGGATGGTAGATGGGGCGATTCTGAACAACTTTTTCCTTTGCCAAAATATTGGTTGAGGCTCCATTTTCGAGTTACAGTGGTCATTCGTTATAGGCAAAAATGTCCTTTCCGATATAAGCAAAAATGTTATCCCCACCACTGGGGGGAAGACCCCTCGAGACGCCCGAGGTTCGCTCGCCGAGAAGTGTAACGTGATCCGGGCTTAGTATATCCGTGAGACAATACCAATGCAAATATAAAACTTTTTTATTTTTGACTTTTTCGTTATCAAACTTTTACCAATCGATTCTTGACATTTTTCCGATTAAAATGAGACCAAACACGATATAATTTGGACTATATTTACTGGTTTAATTGACGATAAAAGTTTCTAAGTGCAGAGGAGGATAGCGAGTGTAGTAGAAAGAGACACTGCGGTCGTGGCAGTCGGCAAAGATCAAAAGTCTGTTCGATTGTTTGCAATACTTGGGCATTGCTAATTTTTGTATTTTCCATCCATTTTTTTATATAACTTTCCCCATCATATTCGTGACATTTTCCTGACTAAAATGAGAATAAACACGACATAATTTGAGTTATATTTATGTTTCACAGTACATAGCCGAAATCACATTTTTTACAGTATCTTTAGAAAGCTTAGATTTACAACTTTGTTTTTCACGAAGGCAGCTAGCAGTTTGTACACAGGATGAACATTTGGCCTACACGTTGCTAGCGCGTTCATGGCATGCAAGTTACAGAGCTGTTTTTGAGAGTCTTTTTGTATTTTGTAATTTATGATTTCTTTATCCAAGCCCTTTCGACAGTCTCAATAGCTAATTGCCAATGCCATAAACGTGAATTTCCTGAGGGTCCGAGGACAGGGCCTAGGAGACATAAACCAGGTCCCCTTGTTGACAACCCAACGGAAATTCTGTCTTACGTCCGCTTTCTATTTCCACCTCCACAAGGCCCATCGTACTCCGCACGGATCGCGCTAAGGGCGCACGGGGTAGGATGGTGTCCCTTTTTAAACAATATGATTGGCCAACAGAAAAGCCAATCAAGAAAGTCATCTCGTTTTCGGACTTTTCTGAATTTTCCTCCTTCGTGACAGACCCGGAAGGAGCACTCTCAACAAACATATCGAACAGTACAGAACTCTCACTACACATATCATACAGTAAAGATCATTCACAGTAAACATTATAACATTCACGAATCCAGTACAAATTACAACACAAACATTCTTTTGTTACTTAATTTAAGTGTTTTAAACATTAAATCGTTATTCAACAGTTAACAATATCTACAATTATTTAACAACCAATCAGCTCTATCGCCATAAAAAGCCGTAGAGTCACGCGTCCGACAAATTCGAAAGGTTTCGATAATTCTTTGAACGGCGCGTAACAATTTACTTGCAATATCTTATTAGAGTAAAGTCATCGATGTACGCGTAACACTTGAAATTACAAGTAAATATATCCCGAATTACGTCGTGTTTAGTCTCGTTTTAATCAGGAAAATGTCACGAATATGATGGAGAAAGTTGTACAAAAATTAGATTAAAAATAAAAAAGTTAGCAATGCATTAGGATTTTAAACAATCGAACAGACTTTTGATCTTTGCCGCCTGCCATGATCGCAGCGTCTCTTTCTTTTTCACTCGCTATCCTTCTCTGCGCCAGAAACTTTTATCGTCAATTAAACCAATAAATATAGTCCAAATTATATCGTGTTTGGTCTCATTTTAATCAGAAAAATGTAAAGAATCAATTGGTAAAAGTTTCAAAAAAGAAAAATCAAAAATAAAAAAGTTTTATTCTTGCATTAGGAGTGTCCTTCTGGTAGATCGCTGTTTGTTTACGTTCGGTTTCATTCGCTCTTCTGTCCTTTTCTACGTTCGGCAAGACATCAATCAATGTAGGACCTGTGCGTTATAAGCCAAACCTCAGACCCGAACGATTTGCTTATAACGAATGACCACTGTATTAGCAAAAAACACTGACCAATGAGAGCACGCATAGACTGGGCGCGCGACAGCGTGAGCAAAAGCTTCAAATATGAAGCCCATCGTCGGTCGTGAACAAACGTACCGTCGGTAAAACGTCGGTATAACGCCGGTATATCGTCGGTATAACAGGAAACTATTAGATCAAAGTTATATCGAATAATGAATAAAAAAATTTGGATTATTGTTGAATTATCATTCATTCGTGAATAAGAAATAACAAAATTAGTCCCTATTCACGTAATCAGAATAAATCGAATTTATTCGATACGTTTGTAATCAAATATGGAAAATTATTTTCGTTAGATATTGTGATGATAAAAAAGAACAAATTCTCATTTTTAAAAAATTAAATAACTATTCTATTCAATAAATGAAAATTTTAATTGAATAATCAACAAATTTAAATGTAACTCACCCATTGAACCTCAAATAATCACGACGAAAATGCATCTGTATCACTGGGTCGATCCACTGATCCTTACTGTCAGTATAAGTAACAGAATCTCTCAAAAAACTTTCAAGAAACTTCACCTATCACTGTCATCTTTCATTATTAGTTTTCATTATCATTTTTCTTTGTCATTTTTCACTAATTTTCACTGTAAATCCGACACGTAAATAGGACGAATGAAAACACGTGAACGATTATTCATAAAGAATTTAAACCATACTATCTGGAAAGCAAGAAAATACAATTTTCGATTAACAACAACGATAGATTTTATTTCAACATGTATTTTTCGACAATAAACGATGACTGTCGATCGACGCCACAGTCGTTCAACAGATCATCGTTGCATGGCAATCGTTCGCGACGTATGCCTCGCGATCAAGAACGAAACCACGATTCGTGGCCAGTGTAACAATATCTTTTAATAAAATACAATATAATTTTGATTCGTCAATTCGGATTCTTTATAATGAAAATACAGAATATCGTTAAACATACATATCTATGAATAATCGTTTCCGCGTTGTCCTGCGGTCCGTTTACCGGTTGTTCTTATCTTGTGCGATTATTAGAAAGAGACAGTGTAATAAATTGAAAGTTCATTGACCCTGCTAGAACATCAGCTGTTAGTGCTGTGATCGGTGAATCTACCTAGTGACATAAATATTTTTCATCAATGATAGTTTTTACACGGAATAATGGGTACGTTTTATTGAAGTTATTTATGTATTTTTTGAATGAAACACAAGCAACAATTGATTTGTTTCATTTCACTTATTTAAAAATGTTATGTGGGAATTACTTCTGGTCTTAAAGGCTGTTGCTGTTGCCGCATTTGACTCGTCTGCATTCTTTCTAATTCTTGTTTTGCGAACTCGGCCTCCCGAACAGCTACGTTCCTTTCCCTTTCCAGGAGCTCTAAACGCAGTCTCAACAGCTCTGTTTCAGATGCTTGAGCTGTTGTCTAAGCCTGTTCCATTCTTATATCGTTCCGTTGGGCCTGCTCCGTTACGTCGTTTCGTTGAGATGATATTTCTCTTCCATCAACTTCAATTTCTCCGTCGTGGTCGAGTAATCTTGCTACTAACTTGTTTTTGATACCGCTTACCACCAGACCTTTTTCGCGTAAAAATTCTTTTAAACGTGACGTCGTATAATCCTGTTATATTTTGCCTTCCATTTCTTCACATAAATTGTGTAGTTACCGCGCACTCTTAGGATTGTATTATCCCGGGCGAGCCCCCAATTTGTAGGAATAGAGTTTTAGATACTATTCTTTAACTCTATTATGTATAATGAAATTGTAATGTTAAGAGATTTGAATTTGAAATTCGCGGCGCACGTCAATTCTGTTTGACTTCCGTAACTTAACTGAACTAACAACACTTTTTCTAAACGCTGGCAACCACTTCCGCATAACATTTCACACTGTCCCTTTCATAAATCGTCATTCACACTTGCAGTCGCACATACAGGGTTTCCGCGCCAAAATGTGACAGCTTGATATCTCATGAACTATACTGATGTCACGAAAAAGTGCTTGTATGGAAATTGCAGGGCAAAAGAGGCCCTATGTTTTGGCGGAAGCAAATTTTATTATTGTTATTAATGTAAAAGATATAATGGTGAAGTTTCGTTTTTTAAATGGGACTATATATTTTTTTCCGATCAGGCGATAGTGCTTTTCAAGACGAATTCATCAAGGTTTTATGTACCTACCCGATTTTTATTAGTTTTCGAGATATAACGCTTAGAAATTTAATGATTTTCAGCAGTGACGTTTCGGTTTGAGTAGTATGTCATAATAACGGTCTTACTGTTGCGGTAAGTGCCGCAGGTTTTACACTGCCTGCCGAAACTGATAACCAAGGATCTACGGTCCTTTAAGACCAGAAGTAACTCCCACAGTTATTTAATTGTAATTTTATTCTCAACTTACCAAGTTAATTACCCTGACAGTGTTTAATTTTTTTGCAAAATAAGCTTGAAATGCTTAATTATTACATTAGAGGATTAAATTTAATAAAACACGATATATTTTGCAATAAAAATATTTATTTTATTTTATAGTCGAGAAGGCGCCGATTTTTACAATTATTATTTTTAAAACAGTTTTTTTTTTAAGGTGGGGGAAATACATTTACGTACGCAGTGTGGGACTCATACGAGAAGCGTATACTACCCACTAAAACCTCCACCGGGGAATTTATTCCCTCTATTAGAGCAAATATGCAACAATATACAATATACAATATATACAATATTTACAATATATACAATATATACAATATATACAATATATACAATATATACAATATATACAATATATACAATATATACAATATATACAATATATACAATATATACAATATATACAATATATACAATATATACAATATATACAATATATACAATATATACAATATATACAATATATACAATATATACAATATATACAATATATACAATATATACAATATATACAATAGTTGGCCCCGAAAGGGGCCGATTGTTATAAGTAAGGCTCTATGTGCCCGCCATTGGCCCTAATGGCTGCTCGAGCTCTTATAAAAATGTTATCGCTAACGCGTCGCAGTGTGGCAGGCGTAATGGTCGCAACTGCCCTGCGGATCCGGTCCACCAGTTCATCCCGAGTGGTGACCGGTCGTTGATACACCTCATTCTGAAAAATTTATACGACATTTGATTTTACTGAAAATGTTATGAAATTAATTCTTTTCTTAAGAAAATTTTCTATCTTACCTTCAAGTATCCCCAGAAGAAAAAATCCAACGGGTTCATGTCGGGTGACCTGGGGGGCCACGCGACAGGGCCGCCGCGCCCGATCCACCTCTCCTGAAAGGTATGATCTAAGAAAGCTCGAACACTTGTGGCATAATAGGCTGGAGCACCATCTTGTTGGAAAAACATGTTCTGTCGAATATCTAGTGGAATTTCTTCCAAAAGATTCGGCAGAACATGCTCCAAGAACCCTTTATATGTTTATCCGTCCAATCTCTCGAGCAGAATGTATGAACCAACAATAAAGTCCCCACAAATGCCGGTCCAAAGATTCACGGACCAGCGCGCTTGCATTGCCCCTCGACGGATCGCATGCGGATTTTCATCATTCCACAAATGCGAATTGTGGGCATTAAAGCAACCTTCTCTGGTAAAAAGGGCTTCATCTGTCCACGAAACGTATTTGCAGAAAGATGGATTCCGCTCGATCTTTCCCACAAGCCACCTAGCATAATGAACCCGTTGAATGTAATCTTCTGGGTTTAAATACTGCACCTGTACATATTTGTACGGGTGCATCACATTTTCTTGAAGAATTCGATGTACCGACGTCCTGCTGATCCTAAAATAAAACACAAAATTAAATTATAGCGATAGTATAAAAAAAAACATAAAAAATAATAGATAAATACAGTACAGTATTCTCTCTGTAAATATTACCGCTGTCGGACTCGATTGTAACATTTATGTAATAGGTACTACATTCTTTGTAGTGAGCTCGACGTAGAAAAAGACAGCAACACAAAAGGCAAAGAGAGACTGAGGTTCGGTAAACATGAAAGACTCGTGCGTGTTCTATCTTTGAAATTCAAAAATCAAAATTCTTTATTTTTGGTTTTTTATTTTCTATCCTTTGAGAGGGGTATATCAGTTGTTGATTAAATGTTTCGTTTTTAAGCTTATTTCGTTTCGTTTTTTAAATGGAACTATATATTTTTTTTTCGATCAAGCGATAGTGCTTTTCAAGACGAATTCATTAAGGTTTTATGTACCTCCCCGATTTTTATTAATTTTCGAGATATACCGCCTAGAAATTTACTGATTTTCAGCAGTAACGTCTCGGTTTGACGAGTAAGTCATAAAAACGATCTTATTGTTAAGTGCCACAGATTTGACTCTGCCTGCTGAAACAGATAGGCGGGATCTGTGGTCAAAATGGCAGCTCCGAAGAGTAAGAAACGTGAAAAGTATTGTCCACTACGGTCTATGTTCTCCGTATCGAAAATGATATCAATAGTTTGGAAGGTTGGGACATTTATTTAAATGTTTCAGTAGAAGGTATGTATAAAGACAATTTAACAAAAAATAATATACAAAAAATTTATTCTACGTGCTTTCCGCCATTTAAAATACAAGTATTTATGCGTTTGACAAATTCATTCTCCACATTTTCTCCACATTTCTCCACGATTTATCAATTTCTTGGTTGATGTAACCTCACAAGAAAAAAATCACATGTAGTTAAGCTAGGTGACCGCGGTGGCTAAGAAATTGGTCCACTACAGCCTATCCATTTGTCATTAAATATTCTACGCATCCATTCCCTTGTTCCTTTCGCGTAATGCGAAGGAGCTCCGTCCTCTTGGAACCACATGTTCTTCCTATCTTGAAGATTCATTTCCTCCAAGATTGGAAATAAAAAATTATTTAAAAATGAAATGTAAGACTGCGCGGTAATGGAATTTTCGAAAAAGTAGGGTCGTAAATTTTCCTATTAAAAATCCCGCACCATACCATTACGCTTATTTTAAATTGTGTATTTATTTGTCTTTTCGATTGCGGATTTTCGATTAACCACATTCATGAATTCTGATGGCATATTTGTCCGTTCGTGGAAAATATCTATTCATTAGTAAAAAATATATTTTAGACAAAAATTAGATTCCTAGCCAACTTATCCGAAAACCATAGGGTATTTCGCATTTTCCATACGAAAAATGGGTCGTAATGTTTTTAATTCTATGATATTGTTGCGCCGAAGGGTTTCCTCACGTAAAGCCATTACTAATCACGTAACACAAACCCAAGTTAACAAGAACTTAAACGATTTATTTAAGTACATCACGAAACAACACGTCCGTATTCTACAAAGTATCGCGAAGTTCTGCTATTCAAACATCGCGGTTGCTCCCAGCTACCGGAAGTCCTGGCCACTCGATCCGCTCGTCCCGCCTGACGAGTCCCGCGGATCACTTCAATCTGAAGCCAGGACTAGCTTCATTGCATTCACCGTGAGCTGATTTCACGTCGCAACAATATGCTTAGTCAAACTAGTGCACGGTAAATCCTCATCGTGAAAAGAAAAGACATCATTATATGAAACTATCACCTTTTTTATACTCGCCTTTAATGACGGAGTTTTGACTCTTTGTGCTAGGGAAGGATTCAATTCATGGATGGGGTAGATGGGGGTTTCGTTAGTGGGGTTGTATAAGTATACCAGGTAAAGCTGTTCATTAATAGGAATTTCTGCTGTATGGATTTTGTTAGGTGGAATAAGGATTTCTGTTTCGTGCTCTATGCTGCTTCCGTCTCATACTAGATTGGTGTTAGTTATTAAATATTGGTATAATATTATGCCGTTTTCTAATAATGGAAAATTATCCGATATTACATAAAATTCGTGTTCCCTACTAAAATAGTTTATCCTAATTTTACCTTTACTAGTATGCCTACCATTACCCATTAAAAATGTCCGGTCTTTGTTTACAATTTCGTGATCCCCTGCTAATTTAGATTTTATTCAATTTAATCCTGTTCCTGTGTCAAGGAGCAACCGGCCGAAGGATCCATTTCTGAACAGTGTTCGTATGTACCGTAACTTCTTTGTTCGTGACTCGATCTTTGTAATTCTATGTCGTCCATTCTTGAAGCGTTTCGGGTTACATTTATTCGTAGTGGTGCGATTTGAGGCAATAATCAAAAAATTTTGGTACTGATTCGCGAAGTGTCCCGGTCTTCCGCATCGGTTACACTTTGCTTGTATCGGTCGTCTAGGGGTGTTTTCGTATACTCTATTAAATTGTCGCAAGTTTTGGTGGGAATTTATCGATCGTTCTAATGGCCTGGTTGGTCTTCTATCCAGTTGTCTACTCGATAATCGTTCATTCCTACGATCATTTTCTAACATATCGGCCTTTAGCGCATAGCTGTGACCTTTGGAGAGGGTGCTAGGGTTTTTCGGATAAACTAATACGGTAAGTTCGTAACACAAATGTCTAGTATATAATTTTACAGCTTCCCTATCCGCGATGCTAAGAGCGATTTGTCGAGCGGCCGGTCTTGCATGATCGTTCTGGATCGCGTACCTATATTCGTTCAACTGTTCTCGAAACCGAAGGGTGTAATTCCTTACACTTTCAGTATGTCCTTGAAATACTCTACTTAGTTTGTCCCTCGCGGTGTCTGGAGTTCTACGTTCGGCCTGATCAACGATTTTTAGAGCTAATACTTTGTCTAACAAGATGTCTATTTCGCAGCAGCGAACTCTAGCACGATTAATCATTCGAATAAAATCTTCGACCCCGGTATCATCCCGACCTTTGACTAGTATAATAGTGTCTATCACTTCGTTGGCTTTTAACTGACTCCCTTCATATCTGTGTTCCATATGAGGTTGGATGTCCCTTGCTGGAGATGTCTCTTCAGTATTCGATCGAGGTGTGTTCGGTTGACGCGGTGTCTGGTAATTTCTGGACACTCCTGCGTTCAGTTCTCTTTCGTTGATTTCGCCTGATCGTTGTACGGCGGGGCTGGCGCGGGTTTCGTCGTCTGTGAGGATAGGATCAAGGATTTTCCGGATAGTTTGGACTTCCAGCTTCCTGTTTACATTCTCTGTTCGTAGAGCCAAAATATTTTCGTTCGTCTTTTCTTGCTGGATAGCAAGACTTTGAACGGTTTTGCTCAGGGCACGAATGGCTTCCTCAAGGGTGGTCATTTTGGACGTAGGTGTTGGGAACATTCCTCCGTCACTTGTATTAACGATGTGGGGAGGAGGATTTCGGTATTCGGTGAAAGGGAGCGTCTTAGCTTACCCTGGTCCTCGTTGATCCGTGATACCAGCTGTGACAATCTTCTGGACTTGTCCCTCGGCGTCCAACAGGTTCCTTGGATCTGGTGGTGTTCTGAGTTTTCAAATTGTCTTCTCGCGGTATCCTGGTACGATCGTCAAAATGTTACGGGGAAAACTCTTACTCGCGGGTGACTTTCGTAGCCCAAGCGGGAAAGGTTATGGAAATGAATAAAGGTCTTATATCTCTACATCTTTTAGGGGAGGGTGCGAGTTCCGGGTCTATGTGTCAGTATTTTAGCGAATATTAGATAGGACAAGATTTGAAACTGCTCCAAAGAAACCGCAGTGTCCCGTTTCAGCGCGCGTGAATTCTACGATTTCATGCTGCAACAGTACCAGTCTGGAGTTTCGAACAAGGGCTTGTCTTGCTACTGACGACAAGTTCTTGTTTGTGATGGCGTATGCCACAAAATAGCGTGCCAAACTTGTGTCCCATAGGAACACATTTGAGTCGACAATCCCCAGTAGCTGGGTTGTCTTAAATATTAGACATAAGTATTCTCTCATGTTTATCCTTGTTGTATTGAATGTTAACTAGTGTTGTTCTTCAGAGTTATGAGGTACTTCATCTCTTGTTTGAACTGTAACAATCCAATATCATCTAAGGTGTTTGTTCTGTATATGCTATGAAGAGCATTCATAGCGGTCATTTTACCAAGGTCCATGGGCCATTCCCATCTCCTTAAGAAGTCGTGATGTCTGAAGATCCCATCTCCTGTAATACCTAATAGTGTGACGCACGTATATCTCACGCTTCTAATGTGCGGATATAGGAGCAGATAGCTTAATATCTTCGACCGTGTGACTTCTACGCATTCGCTGTTTGTTGGGTCCCACTTTGAAGTATTGATTTTGAGCGTTAACCTCATCTTTGACAATATGTCTGGTATGGGTCTCGTTGGAAGCCACCAAACCTTACCCTTAATGACAACCCTATGATACGTGTGGCTACAAAAATCAATCCCTGTGAATTTCTCACACATCTTTGCCCCCCCTTGGTCTCCACTGCGAATCTTCTTTTTTTGAAGTGTCAAGACTTCCTCTATGTTGTTCATTATGGCTCTCGCCCATTCAGCGGTCGTTATAATAAAGGTATCATCCCCGTCGCTGTTTTGACAGAATCGGGTCACCTCTGTAGTCTTATATACTGGCACATCGTTATTAAATCCTACCAGGTAAGTTATTTCTGCCGCGATTTCGCATACTTCTTCCACCGAGAGGCCAGTGCAAGCAGCAATCGAAACGGCGGTATTAGCTGCGACCAAGGCCGTGTTTCCAACGGACGTAACAATTTTGCCGCTTCCACTTTGTCCACTTCTAAGCCAAATGTTGCCGTCATCGTGGACGGTTATAGAACAGGACGTCTCTAGGAAACAGTTCATTATTTCCTCGCGGAGGCTAGGTACGTAAAACCTCGAAAAATAATCTGCTTCAACTATTCATTCCCCTAGTGTCACGGTGGTATCCCAACCACTATAGTCTAAACACAAAGCCGTCGTAGCGCCAGGCCCTCCCAATTTCTTTTTGTCACTTAAGATGTGGTACATAACATCACAGTTGTCATTGTCGCCTTCGTTTCTCTCGCGGTTTGCAGGTTCCGTGTTCATATCCCACATCGCCTTCATGACACGACCTACGTACATCAGCGGAGTTCCATTTATGGTGCCTTTATATATCTTAGTCTTACATGCTTTGCGTAAAAGGTCTCCCAACAACACATAATAGGCCAACCTGGTCTTCGCATCAGAGAATTGAATGAAACGATGTCCTTGCTCCATGTGCTCCTCGAGTTCTTCTTTGGTCTCTACCTTTGGTCTCTTTGCGCCTTCTTTGCGACATCTTTCTTATCCTTCCATTTTATTGCCGCCATTTCTCTTGTAGAAAACATAATAGCTTCTCCCCTTTCCAATTGTTGTGATTTGAATTCCCGAGGCATTTCTTTCCTATTTATTCTCGCGGTTCCACATACATTCGTTTTCATACTGTATAATTCTCGATATAAGATCGGTGAACTGTACCAATTATCTATAAATAAATAATATCCTTTGTGCAATAATTGACTTTCTTTCAACAAATTCATCACAACGTTTCTACTAGCAGATCCAGTAACGGTTTTATCTTTTCCCACATATATATTAAAATTATGTATGTATCTCGATTACGAATCACACAGTTTGTAAAACTTTCGCTCGTTTTGTTCTAATAAATTGTATGTAATGCAAGCGACTTCTACATGACATTAATGACTCATCAATCGAAATGTTTTTACTTGGTACATACATGCGGATGAAAGTATTTTTTACTATTTGAGAAACTTCTCGAATTTTTACAAGTGGGTCATTAGAATTAATAATACTAGAAAAATGTAAATTGTTGGTGATTGACATAAATCGCTTACGGGTCATAATATTCCTCAAATATGGTGTTTCTAAGCTTTTATCGGTACTCCAATAGCTCTGAATCGTGGGCTTACAAACTAAGCTCATTAGAATGTTTACAGCAATAAATATTTTTAGTTCATCGTCTGCAAGAGGTATAAAATTTTCATCGGTTGCACCATATTTATTTGTTTCTGTAATTACTTTTGTAACTAATTCTTTGTTAAAAAATAATTCAAAGATTTCCCTTCTTGACCGATTTTGTGTATCTACGGTTGCATCAACAACACTAGGAAAACCGTGTATAATTGGTGTATGATTCTCGGCTTTCCACACGAAACCTTCATTTGTAAAATTGCCGCACTGTTCAACTTCATCACTTGAGCTGTCATCACTTGATGAAATCGTACGGACACGTTTTCGAGTGCGTCCAATCTCAATACTTGAATCCGAATCAAGATTTTCAAAATCCATTGGGGCAACTATATTTTAGTTTAAATTATAAAATTAGATGGTTTTTTAAACTTGGACTTGTTAAATTTAAATACTCACGAAAGATTCTCAGGAATCAGCAGATTATCACGAAAAAAGGAAAACTTGTTTACAATACACTGATGTACGTATAGAATAAACTTATAGGCGAAATGCTACCACAAGCGATTAAATATGGTCTGTCACACCTGAAGAGTATTTAGCAACTGGCAATAAGAAACAGTCGCATGTTTGCGGAATACATATTATAAGCGATACGGGACCTTTTCGAGGAATACACGGGGTACGTGACTCTTTTGTTTATATTCGCTGAAGAGCCCGTGTGCGTAGCGAACGAGCGATGAGTCAGTCTCTGCCGAACTTCCATAGGATAAGGACAATGTAAAGACGTTACAATAAACACATATTTGTGACCTTTCGCAGTTTTATTAAACCTGCTCTGCTAACAAGAACTGTAAAAAGGATCCTGCCAGGTGTAGTTCAAGTCTGTTCTGGAAATAGTCACCGGACAGCCATAGGTCACGTGGTAGGGGCTGACAAGTTTGTCGCCCTCCCCAAAACAAGACCCCTAATCAAGCTCAGAGGCTAGTTTCTCGACCCACCAGTCGCCTTTGCCAATATCACAAATCTCCTCTGGGGAGCACGCTTCCGACGTGAGTTCGCTCAGCTCAAACGACAACCCTACCGGTTGTATCGCTTTTGTAGCACGCCACTCAGCTAGTGACCTAACTGTGGCGCTAGAAGAAGCAAGAATAATTTTGCAAGAAGTGTTTGATCAACCACAGTATAATTTTGAATCTGTTGTAACCGACAGTGAAAGAACTTTCAGTGCTCAATTAGAAATTCTGATAAAAAATGCAATTAGTGATGTGTTATTTGTGGAAATGCATGAAACTTTAATTTTTGAAGATCAAAACGATTTTGAAGAAGATATTGAAAATTGTGTTCCAAATATAGATGACGACATTTCTGATTTTGAGAGAGAATCATATTCCGACATAGACTCGGACCCTTCCGAAATTGAAGAAGTCGATGATGAATACAAACAAAAAGTCATCGAATTTTGGAAATCAGGAAAAAAAAGAAAACTTAAATTTGAAAACGTGCAAAGCAAATTTAGGCGGTTAAAATCAAAGCGTCAGTTATATCGTTGGGAAAAACAACTAGAAAAAGGTGGTACAAGAAGCGCAAAATTAAAGGAAATTTCTCAATATGCTATATCCAAATTTCGGGAAGCAGTCCAAAATTCAGTATCAATTCACAATGTTGACATTCGGAAATGGGCTCTACAGGCTCGTAATTTTTTCGGTTTCACCTGATACCTTCACAGCTTCGTCAAAATGGCTGCACACTTTTAAAAAGAAATACAAAATTGTTTCAAGAAAAATTAATAAATTTGTAACCCAAAAGTCTATCCTTGGTAAAGCTAAACTTGAAGAACAGACTACCGAATTCCTTGAAGATGTAAATAAAATTATCGCAGAAGTAGGGGACTGTAATATATACAACACCGATCAATCAGGATTCAATTTGGAAATACACACAGGACGAACCCTATCTTTTAAAGGAAAATCAAAAATTGAAACATTGGCTCAATCATTAAATTCGTTAACATATAGCTATACGATCCAACCACTGATTTCTGCAAGCGGCTCTTTATTATCTCCCCTATTAATTGTATTACGAGAGAGAGATGGGATATTTGGCCCGCGAGCACAACAAAATTTATTCATTCCCGAAAATATTTACGTACTGGCTTCCAAATCAGGAGAACTTACTTCAAAATTAGTACAAGAGTGGTTCAAAGAAGTTTTCCTATCATCCACCAACGAGAAAAGTATTTTACTGTTGGATTCCTGGAGTGGACAAAATTCAAAAATGATTAACAGTTTACCAACGTCGGAAAAATCTATTAAAATCACGACCATTCCAGCTGGTACGACAGGAATGATACAACCCTTGGATGTCTTCTTCTTTCGTCCCTGGAAAAATTTTATAAGATATTTTTCAAACACTGTCCTGCTACATAATTACCCCGTAAGTTTACATCATAGAAACAATGTCATTAAACTGCAATCACTTACGCATAATCAGTTTTCGCCCCACGCTTTCAAAATCTTATAAAATACGCATGGAATAAAAGTGGGTATACAAAAGTCAAACCGTCCCAATTTGATAGCCCCGTCAATTTTTGTTTTAAAAATTGTGAAATTTCTTGCGCAATCTGTAACATGTGTGCAATAATTAGGTGTGCGTGGTGTAAAAAATCTTTATGCATAGTCCATTTTTTTGAGGAATACCATGTATGCAGAATTTTTGAAAATTGATTTAATAGATAAATTAATCACTTCTAAAATAAAAGTAGTTAATTAGTCCAGAATTATCCTTCGTGTAAGTATTGTTTTTGTGAACGCTCCATCGGCTTTTTCAAAAACTTGTATCTATTATATCGTCTTTATTCATATTCTGGTATGTGTGGAATTATTTATTCAAATTCCAAAACACGGTCAAATTCTGCTTTTAGCGAATTAAAAAAAACCGTCCAATTCTGCTTTTAGCGAATTCCAAAAAACGGTCAAATTCTGCTTTTAGCGAATTAAAAAAAAACCGTCCACTTCTGCTTTTAGCGAATTCCAAAAAACGGTCAAATTCTGCTTTCAGCGAATTAAAAAAAAAAACCGTCCAATTCTGCTTTTAGCGAATTCCAAAAAACGGTCAAATTCTGCTTTCAGCGAATTAAAAAAAAAAACCGTCCAATTCTGCTTTTAGCGAATTCCAAAAAACGGTCAAATTCTGCTTTCAGCGAATTAAAAAAAAAAACCGTCCAATTCTGCTTTTAGCGAATTCCAAAAAACGGTCAAATTCTGCTTTCAGCGAATTAAAAAAAAAACCGTCCAATTCTGCTTTTAGCGAATTCCAAAAAACGGTCAAATTCTGCTTTCAGCGAATTAAAAAAAAAACCGTCCAATTCTGCTTTTAGCGAATTCCAAAAAAAAAAAAAAAAAATAAAATTAAAAGAAAGCCGAAGGAGTGAATAAAATATATGATCAATGTTTCCACACACATTCTTTGCATACAATGAATGCTGTCATCAGAATTTAAAAAATTTCATTTTTAAGCTAAATTGTTCAAACAATTTTGTTATAAACAATATACAATATGTTCTCAACACGCTTGATTCACCTTGCACATCTAACAATAAATGTCAGAAATTGTATTATATTTTGAAAATCACATGTCACAGATGCAGTCTATTTAGAGCCTTTAAAAACAGAAAAATTTGCACTTTGAATTTTTTGTCTAGGCCTCATAGTTCCCGAGATATTTGCGAAAATAGTGTTTTCAACCCCAACTTTAAGGGTTATTTTCACCACTTCAGAGTGGAGGTCCTATTCGGATTATTAATTCGGACATGAAAAGTGCGTTATCGAAATTATTTTACGCACTGAGGAGCAAGTGGCAGTCTGTTAAAAGAACGGAGTCAATTTTTTTCGCAAAATTTAAAAAGTGGCTTAATGTATCAGTAGATTTCCGTAAACCATCAATAGCACTGACTACTTCAATAAGTAAAGGAGGTCGTCCACCGTTAGAATTCACAACTTCCAGCGAGAGATCTAAAAGAAGGAAAACTGAGGACATTCGTTCCAAATTTTCTCTTGAAACGTTAACGTATGCGACACAAATGAGACTACACACATCGGCGGAATTAGACGCTGCAAAAATTCTGGTGGATGTAGCTGACAGTCTATCAAGAGCTCAAGAATATAGGAGCTCAATATCGACAACGGAAATTGTACTATCCGGTGACGCGGCACTTTCACTGTTAATAGAACAGAAATTATCAAAGAGGCAATATGAAGGTTTGAGAAGGATAAATAAAGAAAATAATTGTTGCTTGTATCCGCCATACCGGACAATATTACAAGCTAAACGCCGATGTTACCCAGATACAGCAGGTATTATTATTACGGAACATAGTGCTGAAGCGAAATTGCAAGAATTATTAAATCACACCGCGGAACGCACTTTGTTGTCGCAGAGGGAAATTATAAAGAAATTAATGCCAGAAGATGTGCATCGCGTAAGTCTTACTTGTAAATGGGGTTGCGATGGACCTTCAGGGCACAGTTTGTACAAACAAAAATTTTCGGATCCAACAAAATCGGATGCAGATTTGTTTTTAATATCCTTAGTACCACTACAATGCCGATTATAGGCCGATAAAACTTCAATTTTTACACGAGACGACAGAAGTAACAAACATTGAAGTTACATTTATGGAACAACAAATACAAAAACTTGTTCCATTTCATATCACAGTAGATGGTAAACAGATTGATGTGAAATTTAAAATGGCATTTACGATGGTAGATGGTAAGGTGTGCAACGCTGTTTCTTCGACATTGTCCACACAGCGTTGCTACCTCTGTGGAACAACTTCCAGGCAGTTTAACGATATTGATGGGATGTTGCAAAAAAATGTCAATGAAGAATATCTACAATTTGGATTATCTACATTGCACGCGTGGATTCGATTCTTCGAATGCTGCTTACATTTATCGTACAAACTTATTAACAAATGGCAAGCACGCACTAAACAAGAAAAGGAAGCAGTCGAACTAAGGAAACAATCAATCCATCTGATTGTTAATCGTCCGAAGCCTGGATTCGGCAGTACCAATGATGGCAACACGGCTCGTCGTTTTTTTGAAAATTCGACAATATCATCTTTAATAACAGGTATTGATGAGCCTCTCATAAAACGATTTCATACAATATTGCACGTTATTTCAAGTGGGCGTGAAATAGATATTCCAAAATTCCACGAATATTCCGTGGAAACTACACGAAAATTCGTGGAATTGTATCTTTGGTACTATATGCCAACATCTTTGCATAAAGTTCTAATTCACGGATCTGAAACAATAGTGTCAGCCTTATTAACCATAGGGCAAATGTCAGAGGATGCGCAAAAATCATTAAATAAATATATATAAGGTTTCGCGAGGATTTTTCGCGAAAATGTTCCAGAGAAAAGACAATGGAGGACGTGTTTATGAGGCTCATTATTTCTTCTGATCTTTATATTTCTAGCCTAAGGACATTGCCTCAGAAAAAATTGAAAATGCTAACAATGGATGCTTTGATGTTATTAGTTTCTCCGATAACAGGACATGATGCTCAAGATGCAACAGATTCAAATGACAATTCTGAAGATTCGGACGATAGCAATAACGAAGCAATTTAAGATCATTTTTTAATAACATGTTTTATTCTTTTTTTTTTAGATTATTGCAACATGGTCTTTTGTATTCTACTTTATTAAATAGCGTTTTATTTTAAAATTATCTTGTGTATTTTACCTTATTATAAACCTAACCATTTTAATTTCATTTGGAAATTAGTGAATAGTCGTAGCAGGATATTACAGTTAAAAATAACAACTAGAAGTGATAGTGAAGTGAAATGAGTTTACTGACCATGCTGTGTTATCAGATATTATACAGTGTATCCTTTTATGAAAGATCAGGATCGATGAAGTTACGAGAACATCATTTTTAGAACGGGATTATTTTTAAACTATAGATGCGTTGAATTCAAATTTGCTTATCACGGCTTATTCGCAAAAAAATGAATAAATGAACACTATCTTTAATTATTCTGTTCGTTATTTAACAGAATTTTGATGTAAACATTTCTTATTAGACTGTTCCGAGGCAAAGGCACTTGATCTCGTTCGCGCTCAACCAATAAGCTCGAAGCTGTCGCTCTCGCGTCTGTGCGCTTGTAATCCTCACGTTCTGATTGGTCCGTGTTGTTCTTTGATAATTCAAAAATGAAGCTTCCAACCCCATTTTTGCAAGGGGAAATCTTGTTCAGAATTACATGCTCTATCACCCCTTTCCTGGAGTTACACGAGTTGTGAGACACCCTCTATATACACCTTAAACCCATATTTTAGCGGCTAAAAAATTATAAGTGTTTCTTATTTTTGCTTTCTTGATGAATATACGAAGTTTCATCAAAACTGAAGGGGGACACTTCTATACCTTCCCTTGTTAGACAAGGTCTTGGTTTTGTGCATAATATCTTCCACGTAAAATAACGGTATATAATATTGCATCGATACAGATGCAGTAATTAATACATTTATTAATAGGTCCTTGAATATTGTTTTGTCTCACATTCATGTTTTAACTGCAGACTTATCAAAAAATGCTACAAATATGTGAAAGAATATAGTTCAGGTGTACGTATTATTCCATTTGCTCCTTTTCATGTACTTTCATCTTCGGATATTGCAGCACGTAAAACGGAGAATGAAGAAAATGCATTTGAGAGGAACTAAAAGCATTCGAAATCATTAGAAACATTCCCAATAATACTTATTTACTACATAATAATGTTGCATACCGTGCAAAAGAAATTTAATGAGAGAGTTGGGACAATGCAAGGGACTCGAACGGCTACAGGGCTTTGAGGCGTCATCATGATCTGGATGTCTCGCTGCATTTTTTTAGATTGATTGTACCAGGTCGATTTGAATATATCTTGCATGGCATCGCCGCTCTAAGAATAACAAGTTCACATTACTTCTAATAATAAATGCGACAGAATACTGGTAAATTTCTGTGTAAATATCTACTTTTGCACGGTCTACATTGACAAGCAGTCTGCAACGAGTTTATTACACACTTTTTGTTATACACCAACGCGACTTACGCAGTCTAATATATAAAATAATAACTTACCTGATATAAAAGATTATCAGCAGGCCAAGCAGAGACAAAAACCGTAAGTGCTACATTTGCAACTAATGATATGTATTGAATCTTCACAGTAAGCGGTTGTGGCTGTTTGTGAATGCAAATCATCCCATGATTAAACCCAATCGATTTTGTCACTGCTATTAATACGACTTACTTGTATTAAATTGATGCCACACATCACTAGTACTACAACAGCCACGATTACAGCACATGGAGCTACATATTTCACAATATTAACCACAAAATTCGCATACCTAAAATAAAAATAGATGATTTAATTGTAAATAATAAATACTGAATCGCATAATTTCTTTATACTCCTTCACAACATAATACTCTTCCATGCGTATTATCAAGTCTTCGGTGTTTTTAACATTGCGTAATTTCATTTTCAATATCTCGAAACGAGCTGCAGCGAAGAACAACAGGAAACCACAAAACACGTTAACTGACGAGTTGCCGCTAACGTTACAGATGTATAATGATTGATGCAAGAATATGATGGTCTTCAATGGTTGATAATCAACACGAAACGGATATATAGCATTCAATGGATAAGGATCGGACATGATGAGTGCTTTCAAAATAAAAATCATTCCCGTCACATAACTCCATATAATTGATGCTCCATAAAACGTGGCAAATTGTTCCATGTATCGTTGAAACACACGTCTTGCATGGTCGTTCGCGTTTTTATAAACATCTTCCGTAAGTTCCATCACCATCTGCACCGTGTATCAAAAATCATTTTAATTAATGACTTGAGTCTGTGGTGAACAAGTATACTTGTGATATTCCATATATACAGTACGTTACATAAATGTACCAACTCCTAATACTTACAATAATATGAGTTTTTGGTAGGAAATTAGGATTATTCTTCCAAGATAATAAGTCATAGTTTGCAAAGAATAAATTCGGCAAAGGAAAATTAATACATTCATGTAAATTTTACGCTGCGTTATATAAAATGTAGTATTCAGTCATGAACAAATACAGTCAAATAAAAACTTGTTCATAGTAGAATGAAGTAACATTTATTTATGGAGGTTAAAAAGCGGGGATCCTTGTAGAAATGGACTTTCTAAGTGAAAAAAGATATTATAAATTGTGAAAAGCATAGCTCATTGAAACAGTGCTATTAACAATTACAATATTTCCTTGTTCGATAAAGGATCCTTTAATAAATCTGCACATACATCAGTATGGTTTACCGAAAAGAATATTCCGTTATTAGATTGGTTTATGTGAGTCCTTAACGTTAATTCCGTAGAAAGTTCGTTGAAGTACCGGTATGAACGGTTTGTACCAAAAAATTGTAATTGGTCGTGTTCAACTATAGATGAATTAAAATTTGCAATAACTGACAAATGAAAGAATATAGGAAAAAGTATTGGTAAAAATTTTATTGGCAATAAGTCATATCGAATTTTCGATACAATACATGGTGGGAACTCAACAAATTATGAAGTTGCGTTCTTTTGTGCGTAAAACGCTTCGTATGTTTCTAGAACGCCTGAAAATTAGTTTTTGTGCAAACGAACTGAATATTTACACCAATACATTAAACTCTTTTTACATAATTTGTTGTTGCAATGCTGTGAAATAAAGTAACGATTGTCCTCTGAAGTAGTTTTCAACTGAGAAATCACAGTAATAACATCAAGGGATATTGGCACATTTATGCAACGCATTGTATTATATTTTCCGTTTCTAGATTCTATAGCATAGTAACTAAATAAGAAAAATGTCTTACCCGTATATTATTTGAACGAGCTATGCTAATGGCTATGTGTGAAATTGCCAGAAATATTCCCATTAAAAACACAGCAGACTCTGATACATCCATGGGATCAGTGGATGTTTGTATAGCATTTATTGCAGGGTACAGAGATAGGAACGAATTAAGAAATGCTAGAAATTTCAGAATATTATAACATGTAGTTTTTAGTCTGCTTGCGTGGGAGGGAAGTGGTAGAAAGAATGCTGATGCCATGCTGAATCGCAAGAATGCGATAGCTTTTTCCGGCGTTGCATCCTTAAACATAATAGATTTCGGCTACACAAATACTGAGACTATTTATTCATGCAATGTCAGGACGTCTTACAGACGTGCCACGAATTGCCGTGTGTTTCCCTTTCACTTCAGTAATTGTTAAACAATCGGAGAAATAAGCACTGACATTTACATAAAAATTTCCAAATTTTTTACTGACAATATCAATAAACATTTGCGATGTATTGCTACGCGTTATTCTCTGTAACCACGCTACATATCACATATTTGAAAATTCTTAATTCCACGCACGAATAAACTTGTATTGGAGACCGATGTTACACCAATCTACGACTACTATCAAATGACGCGTGGCCGAACGCAAGCAGGTCTATACCCCATGTTCAGTTAAAAAATAATACGTTAGGGTTCTAGCAGCTGTAATAATAAACGTTTATTATTTTCTCTGCATTCTTTTAAGTCATGCCGTATCTCGCGTTTGAACGATAAAAACGATATTTTTCAGTATGAGAAGTTTTACACATGTAACAGATTATAGGGTGTGCGTTCATTCATTATTTCTGTAGAGTTTATGGAATAACAACTTTTCAGATAATTGCTGCATTCTTTGAAACATTAAACTATCCATCCTTTCAATAAGGAAATGATAGATAATTATTGTAAATCAGCGTAGTCACCTGTGTAATACTCCGAAGCTACATGTTGCAAAGCGTATGTATTGTTTCATTTCGGACGAAGTAGCAGTGCTTATCTGCAGTGTTCTACTGGTAGCATTATAAGCGGACGCCACGTTCCTGCGTTATTTATATTTAGCCTAAGTTTAAGAATTTTTGTATGAATGAAATGGGTAAATGAGTTGTTTGCCTGAACGAGTCAATGCTAAAGGATGTTCGCGAAAGGATGTTTGGATGACTGGTTCGAGTGTCATGTTGGTTGTTCGAGTTCGAGGAGTGCTTGAGGAATACGTGTATATTGTTGAGTGATTTGTTTAGAATGAAAGCGATTCGGTTTGGAAGAAGAGAAAATGATTCCGAGATAGAATGCGTCAGTCTACTTACGTGGGGGTGAAAGTTTTCCGATTGCGAGTTGAGTTCATAATTGCGATTCCAGGCGAACAGCCGAAGACCGTCTGGTAGAATAAAGTCCGGAAAGGTGAAAGGAAGTAAATTGAAAATTCTGTTTTCCGCGCCACGAGTCCGCATCCTATATACTTGATTCTCTTGAAGTGTTGCAGTATGGAAAACCGCAGCAAAGAAAATACTGTAAGTGTTGTCACTTATTCATACTCTTTGAGAATCTGTGATCCTTTAATGATTTGCTATATCATATAGTTTCCATTCAGTACAGTTAAGAAATAAGTTTACTGCGGTGATAGTAGGAATAATTTGCAAAATCTTTCATAGAAATTTTCTTTATTCCAGTATGTGAGGTTCGCAATAAATAATTGATTGTACACTAGTTTAATTACTGTTAACTATCAGTTATCGCAAGCCATCTTTGACAGAACGGTTTTCTATTATGCAATTTCGCAGTTACGATTCAAACCCCCTTTCTCATGATTGGATTTAACCGTCACGCTCTAACGCACCCGCTCGCAACAGAGCTTTCAATAACATTTTCACAAAGAAAAAAAGTTTCCTAGAATTCCGTGCAATTACCGTCCTCTTATATTATTCCTGCAGTTGCTAATCCTGTGTCTTATGTGAGTCATATCATGTATATTTTTCTTTGATGAAGGGACGTACTATATTTATTTGTATTTTGTATTTGTATGTTTGTATATGAATTACAACATAGTATATACAGGGTGTCCTTGGCAAAGTGTTACACCTTAATATCTCATGAACTATTGATGTCACGAAAAAATGCTTATATGGAAATTGCAGGGTAAGAGAGGCCCGATGTTTTGGCCGAAGCGAAATTTTTTTATTGTTATTAATGTAAAAGATATGATGGTGAAGTTTCGATTTATACGTGGAATTACAATACTTTTTCCGATCAGGCGATAGTGCTTTTCAAGACGAATTCATCAAGGTTTTATGTACCTACCCGATTTTTATTAGTTTTCGAGATATAACGCTTAGAAATTTACTGATTTTCAGCAGTGACGTCTCGGTTTAACGAGTAAGTCATAAAAACGGTCTTATTATTACGGTAAGTGCCGTAGGTTGGACCCTGCCTGCCGAAACAGATAGGCGGGGTCTATGGTGAAAATAGGCAGCTTACCGTAACAATAAGATCGTTTTTATGACTTACTCGTCAAACCGAGACGTAAATTTTGAATTTTTGAATTTTTAATTATTACATTACGGGATTAAATTTAATGAAACACAATATATTTTGCAATAAAAATATTTATTTTATTTTATGGTCGGCAAGGCGCCGATTTTTACAATTATTATTTTCTAAACACTTTTTTTTTTTTTTTTAAGGTGGGGGAAATACATTTACGTACGCAGTGTAGGACTCATGCGAGAAGTGCATACTACCCACTAAAACCCCCACCGGGGGATTTATTCCCTCTATTAGAGCAAATATGCAACAATATACAATATACAATATATACAATATTTACAAGATATACAATATATACAATAGTTGGCCCCGAAAGGGGTCGATTGTTACAAATACGGCTCAATATAGCCGCCGTTGGCTCGAATGGCCGCTCGAGCCCGTATTAAAGTATTTTCGCGTACCCGTCGCAGTGTAGCGGGAGTTACGGCTGCAACTGCCCTGCGGATCCGATCCACCAGCTCATCTCGAGAGGTAATCGGTTCTCGATACACCTCATTCTGAAAAATTTATATGACATTTGATTTTACTGAAAATGTTATGAAATTATTTCTTTTCTTAAGAAAATTTTCTATCTTACCTTCAAGTATCCCCAGAAGAAAAAATCCAACGGGTTCATGTCGGGTGACCTGGGGGGCCACGCGACAGGGCCGCCGCGCCCGATCCACCTCTCCTGAAAGGTATGATCTAAGAAAGCTCGAACACTTGT
The DNA here is from genome assembly GCA_963576845.1 of Megachile leachella. Lineage (NCBI taxonomy): Eukaryota > Metazoa > Arthropoda > Insecta > Hymenoptera > Megachilidae > Megachile > Megachile leachella. Next base: position 13,194,843 of record OY756256.1, on the reverse strand, counting down.
GGCATAATAGGCTGGACACCATCTTGTTGGAAAAACATGTTCTGTCGAATATCTAGTTGAATTTCTTCCAAAAGATTCAGCAGAACATGCTCCAAGAACCCTTTATATGTTGATCCGTCCAATCTGTCGAGCAGAATGTACGAACCAACAATAAAGTCCCCACAAATGCCGGGCAAAGATTCACGGACCAGCGCGCTTGCATTGCCCCTCGACGGATCGCATGTGGATTTTCATCATTCCACAAATGCGAATTGTAGGCATTAAAGCAGCCTCCTCTTGTGAAAAGGGCTTCATCTGTCCACGAAACGTATTTGCAGAAAGATGGATTCCGCTCGATCTTTCCTACACGCCACCTAGCATAGTGAACCCGTTGAATGTAATCTTCTGGGTTTAAATGCTGCACCTGTACATATTTGTACGTGTGCATCATATTTTCTTGCAGAATTCGATGAATCGACGACCTGCTGATCCTAAAATAAAACACAAACATACATTATTAAAAAATAAATTATAGTGATAGTATAAAAAAAATGTTTGGTGTCATTTAAATCAGGAAAACCAGACAAATACGACAGTAAAAGTTTCATGAAAAAATAGGAAAAAATAAGAAAGTTGCAATCTTTTCCTTTCCTTGTATTAGTATGTGTCTCGTCGATATTCGATCCTTGTCGTTTCGGCGACTGATCGTGTTTCATTTTTGATTGATTTTGAGGGGGATCCCCCCAGTAGTAGAGATCGAATTTTAACATTTACGGTAGAGACCTTTTTAACATTTACGCAGAGAATACTCTAAGATGATAACATTTGTGGTAAATAATCAATTTAACTTACCCCAATCGGTGACTGGCATCTCGTATGCTGAGAGTTCCATCCCGGTCAAATTCTTCGAGCACTTCATCCGCCCGTGCCGTGGAGATCAGACACGAGCGACCTACACCTTCTCGTGCAGGCTGCAATGAGCCACTCGTGTATAACCGTGCGGCTAATCGTCGAAACGTACTAGCCGACGGTAAATTTTGACCGGGACGTTTCTCTGCACACCGCCGGGCAGCTTCTTCCGCGTTCCCGTCACATTGCGCGTACGTGAAAATCATTCTGTAATATTCCGGATTTGAATATGACATCGTGTCAATTTTTTGAAGCTCTAATGTAAAGATGTAATTAATTTGTTTACGTATGTTGCTATACCAATGCATCTTTTGTTTTTGTCGCATGCTTGTAGGTGGGAGAGGGAGGTATAGCATGCTTGCCAAAAAGACATGAATGTAGTTACAAATCACTTGCGTGCATCGTCTCCTTTTACGTACATTAAACATTTATTTCTTTTTTTTCATTACATAGTATTGTCAGTTCTTTTTTGGATTGTTATTGATAACACATCGAATTTGTGGACGCATCGCTCGATTTCGGGGATAACATTATATATACAGTGAAGATTACAAAATTAAAAACAAATAAAATTCCTGACGGAGTGTTATTCAATAAATCGCTTAAACAAATTCAAATATTGCATATCTGTTGAAATGAAGTGTAGTAACCCACCGGTGTAGGATTAGTGAGTAGGGAAATATGAGTCCCACTCTCGTATGTGTTCCACATTACCACCGGGAGGAGTTAACAAAAAAAAAGAAATATTGCAAATTTATTTAAGGGAATGTAACAATTGCAAACATCAGCTCCTTTCAAAGTCATCACAGAAAATAGTTTTAACATCCTCATCGCCATACGGCATGTATTCGGATAATATCATACAGTGGGTAACAAAAATAAGTAAACACTTTGAGCTTGTAGCAAAAAATTATTTAGGTCAAAGCTAATATGTAACTTCAAAAGACAAATTGTATATCTAGTGAAACTACATGAAATAATCTATACAATTATGCTGATAAAATGTTCATTAGTGCTGGATTTCCTCGTAAAAAATAATAAAGATTCGCGGTATGCAACGAATACACGTTCCAAAAGTAAGTAAACACGACCGGCATTGCTCGATAACTTTTTAATACTTGTAATTTTGCAATTTATCTGTAAATAACTCTTATAGATTATTTCATGCTGAATCTGAATTCGCAAACCGTTCCTTTGTAGTGGTTATCGTTTTCGAGAAAATTTGATTTAAAGGAAAATTGTAAGTTTTCAACTTTGGAAATGTTTCACAGTCTTATAGTTGCTTCTATTCATTTTGTTTTTATACCAAACTATTCTGCAAATTATCCTGAATAAAATGATAGGAATTATGATAATATTATAATTATTTAATTATGTTTAAATGCCAATGAAAGTGAAGAAGAAACCCAAGACTCGCCGATGTCTGCTGATGTTTTTTAATTTATTTCAACGACTGAAAGTTTCAGAACAATTCTAATCAGATCAAACGAAACAGTAAATATTACAGTTGAAGAAGGTACTCAAGAAAGATAACAAATTGTGTTATGCTTTGAGTACATGTGTCAAACGTTTCGGAAAATTATTAGCACGAAATCCGAAAAACGCTCGTACAAAAAAAATGACCGTCTGTGATGAGTATCACTGCCGTTGCTATGTGAAGTTGTTACATGTTTATTTATTCTTGATAAATGAGTGCAAGCCTCGGCATTAAACGTGTAACAACTTCACATAGCAACGGCAGTGATACTCATCACAGACGGTCATTTTTTTTGTACGAGCGTTTTTCGGATTTCGTGCTAATAATTTTCCGAAACGTTTGACACATGTACTCAAAGCATAACACAATTTGTTATCTTTCTTGAGTACCTTCTTCAACTGTAATATTTACTGTTTCGTTTGATCTGATTAGAATTGTTCTGAAACTTTCAGTCGTTGAAATAAATTAAAAAACATCAGCAGACATCGGCGAGTCTTGGGTTTCTTCTTCACTTTCATTGGCATTTAAACATAATTAAATAATTATAATATTATCATAATTCCTATCATTTTATTCAGGATAATTTGCAGAATAGTTTGGTATAAAAACAAAATGAATAGAAGCAACTATAAGACTGTGAAACATTTCCAAAGTTGAAAACTTACAATTTTCCTTTAAATCAAATTTTCTCGAAAACGATAACCACTACAAAGGAACGGTTTGCGAATTCAGATTCAGCATGAAATAATCTATAAGAGTTATTTACAGATAAATTGCAAAATTACAAGTATTAAAAAGTTATCGAGCAATGCCGGTCGTGTTTACTTACTTTTGGAACGTGTATTCGTTGCATACCGCGAATCTTTATTATTTTTTACGAGGAAATCCAGCACTAATGAACATTTTATCTGCATAATTGTATAGATTATTTCATGTAGTTTCACTAGATATACAATTTGTCTTTTGAAGTTACATATTAGCTTTGACCTAAATAGTTTTTGCTACAAGCTCAAAGTGTTTACTTACTTTTGTTACCCACTGTACATTTATTTCAGTTAATCAATAATGTTATAAAGAATAATTTTAATGATACATGATATTAAACACAGTTATATCTAAAAAAAAATAATTAAATATTGTCAGAGCAATCGATTTGGTTCGTTGAGGGGCCGATTTCTGTGCCATTTCTTCGAATTTGGCCTTGAAAAGGGCCGATTTCTGTTCCATTTCTTTGAATTAGGCCCTGAAAAGGGCCGATTATTTAAAATTGTATGTAATTGAACCATTTTGTTCCTAGCACGAAAAAATGAGTGGCCCCGAAAGGGGCCGATCACTGCCGGATGCGCTCATAAAATTGGCTCGAAGTGTGTCCCTCCCACAGACACACACGCCTCCATTCGTTTTTTTATGTTTTCTTGCACACGGCGGAGCATGTGCGGTGTGATACAGGCCACCGCGCCATGTATTCGGGCTATCGCCTCTTCTGGTGAAGAAACCTCCACACGGTACACCTCTTGCTAAAATAATAAAAATAAAGTGTAAATTTAAAATACATCTTTTACAAATATTAAACAATAACGATTTGCAATTATACCTTTAAATATCCCCAGAAGAAGAAATCCAGTGGATTCAGGTCGGGGGATCTGGGGGGCCACGCAACTGCGCCTCCGCGGCCAATCCACCTGTCTCGAAAGGCTTCATCTAAGTACGACCTGACATCGGCGGCATAATGGGCAGGCGCACCATCATGTTGCAAGAACATGTTCCTCCGAATATCTAATGGAATTTCTTCCAAAAGAGTTGGAAGAACATGTTTCACAAAAATTTTGTATGAGGGGCCGTCCAATCTGTTTGGCAGAATGTACGGCCCAACAACAAAATCCCCGCAAATGCCATCCCATACGTTGATCGACCAGCGTACTTGCGCAGCGCGTGGGCGAATCGCAATCGGATTCTGTACGTCCCACACATGCGAATTGTGGGCATTGAAGCACCCTTCTCTTGTGAAGAGAGCTTCGTTCGTCCACAAAACGCATGCGAGGAACGACGGATTCCGCTCGATTTCCCCCAAAATCCACCTTGCGAACTCCACTCGGCGCGGCAAATCAGCTGGTTTCAAGTCTTGCATCCGTACATACTTGTACGGGTGCATACCATGTTCTTGCAGGGTCCGATGTACCGTGGAGCGACTTATGCTGGAAGGAAAAACAGACATCTGTTAATAAATGTTTTTATATCTTAATAAAATGTTTCAATATTTTTCATATTACTTACCCCAGTTGACGGCTGACGTCACGAATGCTCCGTGTACCGTCTTCTTCAAATTGTTCGACCACCTCGTCCGTTGGTACCGTAGGAATCCGATACGAACGTCCTGTATCAACTCGTACAGGATGAAACGAGCCGGTCGTATACAATCTTGTCGCTAATCTTCGAAAACAGTTCGCAGTGGGAGGATTCACATTACGAAACTAAACTGTTCCGCGTAGCGTTCGGCGGCAAGCACCGGGTCGCCGTTACATTGGCCGTACAAAAAAAACATATAGTATTCCGCGTTCGTGCGTTGCACAGACATTTTTCAATGCTTGCTATCCGGCAGATCTCGAATAAATGCTCGTTGGTATAACATAGCATTTGTAGGATGTTTCTGTAACGATCGGCATTTCGGCGATATTCAATTGTGTAATATTTTTCCAAAAACGTTCGTATGTTCGAGAAATGTTACAAAAATGTTCGGTCAAAAACGCTATGCAACGTAATTGGACTGTTTTGGGACCACTCACTTTTCAACCGGAGGAATTAATTGGTTCAATTACATACAATTTTAAATAATCGGCCCTTTTCAGGGCCAAATTCAAAGAAATGGCACAGAAATTGGCCCCTTTCGGGGCCAAATAAGAACGAACCATAGCAATACATCGTTCAATATCGTGTCGTCGATATTCAATTGTGTAGTATTTTTCCAGAAACGTTCGTTGTAAAAATGACACGGTTCGTCGCCGCGTCAAGAACGTTCAACTGTTTTAGAAAAACGCCGGCATATTCTGTTCATCAGTTGTGTTTCACGTTCCTCACGAGAATGGTCACGAAAAGTAGTGTCGCTTCACCGTTTTGGCAGAAGCGTGTTATAAAATCTTTTAAACATATTTGTGACGTTTCCCCGATTAAAATGAGACCACACGCGATATAATTTCATAAATGCGATATAACGCGGATAATGTTTATCATTTATTAAAAAATGCGTTGTTTCGATAGACTGACTCGGGAACCGTGAGTGAACTCTCGCTTTGCAAACACGAACCGCGGTGTTAAGAAAACAGCTGAAAAGATTTGCTTAAAAATGACAGTGAAAATGATCGTGTTGTGAACTGAAGTCAGTGCAGTGACCTCTGAGTGCTATCAGCTGTGGCATATGGTGCCGATGTTACGGCAGGTCATGATCAACGGGATGATTCAGGCCCCCCCAACACTTTCATTGAAGGATTTTTTCAAACAGGATTATTTTCAAACAATGGGTGAGTCCTATTTTAATAAATTTTCTGTGAATGTAAGATAGACCGGTTAATACATTTATTAGATATTACATTGAAACTCTTTTTTTGCGAACTCAATAATTATATTCCATTAAAACGAGTAAATTCATTGATTAATATTATTGTTAGAAGCAAAATAAAAAACTTTCAATATTTAATTTTACATTCTTCATCGATAACGAATGGCAATATTCAATAAATTTCATTTGCATAACTTGCATTAATTACGCATAACTAATTCCGTTCCTCCCTCATGATGAATGAATAAATAAACAATACTTTTAATTATTCTGTTCGTTATTAAACTGACAAGGAAACATATCGAACCGCGACACACCGATTTTAATGAAACTTATGTGAAAGATAGTTCTCAAAAAAATATTTGACACGTATTTTTTTTTATCGGCAATCGTCCACATTGAAGGGGTGAAAATAGCCCTCGAAGTTGGAGGTTGAAACCATGTTTTTGGGAATATCTCCGGAACGAAAGAAGATAATTGAATTCTTTTTTTTGTAAATTGTTCGTCTTTAGATAGGAAATTTTTGTGCGTAAAAAAATTTCAAGAAACTTTATTTGTTTAAATAATATTTAAAAAATTCGTCATTTTTGTTTAAATTTTTGCACTAAATGTTGATTTATTTTTGTGCAACTTCGTGTACGTAAACTATGGACAAAAATAGAGGATACGTATTTTTGGAATTTGTTGTCTGTTGCAATGTTTATTAGATATATAATTTAACATCACCTCCTGTGAAGAGGGGCAATCATCATTTTTATTAAAAATATCATTATTTTTACAATCTTTTACATTATTTTAGCGATTTTATACCTCTTCATATGCCGCTCCCGCTTCTCGACGCGCGAAATCCTCGCGCTCTGATTGGTCTGTGTTTTTCCTCAATAATTCAAAAACGAAGCTTCAAACCCCATTTTCGCAAAGGAAAATCTTGTTCAGAATGACGTCCTCTACCACCCCTTTCAGGGAGTAACACTAGTTACGGGACACCCTGTATACTATGTTATAGTCCCAAGAACACAATTTTACTGGATCAGGATTATTTTTAAGGTATAGGTGAGTCTGTTTGAAATTCGCTTATCGCGTATTCACAAAAAATGAAGAAATGAACATTATTTGCAACCGTTGTGTTCATTATTTAATTGAACTTTGGCGTAAGGGCTTGTTATTAAACGTTTTCCCTGTCGCGATGTATAGGCAGTTGATCATGATCATGCTTAACTGCAAGGCTCCAAGCTATCATTCTTGCGTTTGGACGCGCGTAATATTGGCGCTCTGATTGGTCTGTGTTTTTGCTGAATAATTCAAAAAGGGAGCTTGAAATCCTATTTCTGTTAAGGGTAACCTTCCTCAGAATCACTTTAGCTACACCCATTTTAGGAATCTACACTAATTGTGAGACACTCGATATATTTAAATTCTATTTTACGATATAAATCATACAAATTAAAATCTGAAATAAAAGGAATTTAAATTTGTGATATACGTGTTCAGTTTTTAATGGGAATATGTACATATGTATTCGAAAAATATCAATAAATCTTGAAACCTGCAAGAAACTTTAGTATGCTATCTAAAGTTTAAAACAAAAGAAACGGGAAATTTGTATGTATTTTAAATAAACGGGCTTCATGTTATGGAAATTATTCTTTCTGTCATTTTTAAAAACTTCGTTCCCGGAAAAATATGTTTGCAATTTTACTATTTTTTTCATTTGTAAAATCATATTTCGAAAGTTCATTGCTATTTCAGATATTTGAGGTCATACGAACAGTAATCTTTCAGCATCAATAATTTCGCCTTTGATTGCTTTTTAATCAAATACTGAGTGCAATCTGGCTTATTCGACAGTTACATTCCGAGTGCACATCACTTCCTTGATATATCACAACGTGACAGTTGTCCATTAGTGTCAATTTGCTAATTGTCTGTTTGAAGTTTTTAATATCTCGAAATGAATCGCTAAACTTCTAAGGTTATTCCAGAAGTTATTTTCAATTTCTCGTTAACTATCACTTGAAAATTTTATGCCTTGTAGAATTGTATATAACCCATTCTGTTTTATAAATTTTTTACTATCGTGAAACCATTTCTCTTAAATTATTTAGATTTATTTAATGTATCAAACTTTTTGCGACGAATAGAGTACATTAAAGGAAAACGTGAATACAGTAAAACCTCTTTTTGTGCGGTGGATAGGGACCGTATAAAAGAAATCGTACAAAAAGTATTCGAAAATTTTAGAAGTACTTACATATAATAAACAACTTGTGTGATATACCGCCTAAAATATTTTTTATGCGGCGTACAGGGACCGCATAAGAAAAGTCGCGCTTATAAAATACATCAGTTATTTACGAAAAAGATGAGAAAATGCTTTCAAACAAATTAAATAATTAAATTAGACCTGAAAATATTTTAAAAACATTTAATTGTTTATTGTATTCATGGAGAAGCTTTCAAAATGCACCTTAAATAATTCACTGCTACTCGTCGTAATCCAAAATGCGCATCTTCTTGTGATGAATTGGTTGAAAATCCCTTTCGTCGCTTGAAGATACGATTTCAATTGATTTATTTTTTGGCACCATGAAATCAGTGATCAGTTTTTGTGACAACGGTCGATTGGTTAGTTGCTTGTAAACGTCACAATAGCGAGACATGCATGATCTTAGCTCTTTTTGGAATTTCCAGCTTCTTTCGGCATTAGTGTCTATTTTAAGAAAATACGTTTCCAATTTTTTAGAAATTTGGATCCCTGCATATATTTTATCTGCTGTAATAGATTCCGGTTCTTCTTATTTGTCTTCACAATTTATCAAATTATTGATAATGTCACTATCATTAACAGTTTCGTCCTCAATCATTTCGTCCAGATCGTTTTCGCCGAAAGTATCAAAACCTTCTCCGCTGATGTTGTGTGCGAGCGCAGTAATTTTTGATAATAACGTGGACGCGTTTTCGGTTGCATTTCGATTAATCACACATTCAGGCCAGATCACTTTCCAGCACGAATTTAATATGTGCTGTTTTAGTTGGCCAATTGCTGCAGTAGTGTACTTTATGCAGTCTAAAATTGAGAACTTTTTCCAAACCTCAGTCAGGCTTAATTCTTCGTCCTCTAGTTTTTTCAGAATGTATTGAAAAGTTAATTTGACATAGCGTTTCTTAAAATTTGCGATTATGTCCTGATCCAGTGGTTGAACAAGGCTAGTCGTGTTTGGTGGTAAAAACGCTATTTGTACATTAGGATGTTCTATACAAGGATGGCCGGGGGCATTATCAACAATTAGCAACACTTTAAAGGGAAGACACATCTCTGCCATGTATTTTTCAACTTCTAGTACAAAACAATCGTTAAACCATGTAACAAAAACAGCTGATGTGACCCATGCTTTTTTATTGGCCATGAAATGTACTGGATATTCAGATAAATTTATGCCTTTTAGCGCACGTGGGTGCAAAGCTTTATTTATAATTAGTGGTTTTAACATTTTTGCACTAGAGGTATTACTGCAAAGAAGAAGTGTAATTCGATCCTTTGCCGCTTTAAAACCGCTTGCAGTTTTTTCGGATTTCGGCTGGGCATCTTTTTCCAGAATAACCCAGTCTCATCTGCGTTAAATACTTGGTCTGGGCAATATCCACCATCATCAATGATTTTTGCTAGTACTTGACGATAATTTATAGCAGCTGTTTCATCGGCGGATGCTGCCTCGCCTTGTATCTTCACATTATGAAGTGCGTATCGTCGTAAAAATTTTGTAAACCAGCCATTGCTCGCAGAAAATTTCACGTTTTCTAAACAGGATGACAAATTTGGTTCTAAATCCTTCAGGTGGTTGAAATACTGTCTAGCTTTTTCTTGAATCAAATCTTTGTGAACGGGGATTCGTTTTTTAGTTAAATCTTTAATCCACAACACGAGAGCCTTTTCCGTCTTCTCTATTACAATATTTCTCGAATATGATGCTCTTCTACTACTATCGTTTGTTGCACTATTAACAGATTCATGTATTTTACTCGCACGTTTGTGTATAGCTCTAATCGTGGATTCACCTAATTTAAATTCATTAGCAACAGCTGTAGATCCTTCACTATCTGCTAGTCTATTTAATATTCGAATTTTTGTTTCTAATGAAATTGTCTGTCTTTTTACTTTTTTTTTTGGCTACAATTATTCATTCTATGGGAATGCTTATATCTAAAAATAAAATAAAAATCATAAAAACTGTACATAAATAGAAAGAAGAGTAATTAATTTATTTACCTTTAATCTCACTATAAAATGGATCCTTAATCACATGAATCGTGGATAAAACTCTGAATACGAAGCGTATATTGTTCGCGCGTCGAAGAAGAATATGGGGAAGGAGAGACTTTTAGTGAGTATCTGTGGAAACCGTCCCCACTAGGGGGGTGTCGAAAGCGAGACTCGCACACTACCTCTGGGCTACCTTCCCAGGTGTCCATCAAGGATTTCTCTCTTCCGAAATCAAAAAAGAAAAAAAAAGTGTCTCGTAACGAAGGACCATTAAGGCCAGCCTCAGTTTTTTATTGTTTATGATGGAATATGGGAGGCTCTTATATTTAAAATAACACAAAAACACAATAACTTTTAAAAGACTAAATGAATTTATTATTTAAGAAAAACGACTTGAAAGAACTTCTTTAATATTTGTTAATTACACTTGATTTATGAATATTAAAAATACAATTCTGAATAACCCACTATATTTCATACGTGTGAAAAATTATATCAGAGAAGCAATAGCAAAGAACTATGTAGATTTTATTTTATTAATATACGAAGATCCGATCAAAATCGAGTGATATCTTATTAAGTTGTGGGAATCGCTGAAGGGTTAAAATAATAATATAGTCTATGTCGCGTTCCACACAAGTTTATTATAAAGTGTACGAGTAATAACACGATGTAGACTCTAAGAGTGATTCTGACGGACTGTCCTCGCTGGTAAAACCCTCTCCTCGAAAAGTCATCAGTAAAAGAAGAAAGAAACAGTTTAGAAAGAGAGAAAATATAGAAAGTGGGAAAATCCAGAAAAACCGTTGGAGAGTTCGGAAAAGGAGAGGTACAGCGGAAAAGAATCATAAAACAGAAAGTGAAGAGGTTCGCAAGGACCTGAGCGTTGACACTGACCAGGCCCCGGCGAGACCCTATAGAAAGTGAAAACAATTAGAAAATGTAAAGCTAAAGAAGATAGAAAACAGGAAACAGAATTTAGAAAACAGAAAGAATATAGAAAACAGAAAAGGCAATGGCGTATGTGATGCCAAGGTCGCCACAAAGTAATCAATAAATGCCGACTTCTCAATACATTTATTTTTGCTAATTTCATTGAAATGAAAATTCAAGTTTTTTTTTGGTATATGTCTTTTATATATATATATGTATATATATTTTCTTCTTTTCATGCTGTACCCGGAGCCGCGGATGTCGAGGAGCCTACGTTCCTGGTCACAAGGAGCCTCCACCTTAAAGCGGGAAGCGCAGGGTTTATCAACCCGAAGAGCGCAACATCCCTCCTTACCGGTTACCAAACCGCTTGTCAGCATCCACGGGGACAACTTGCAGCCAACTGTAGCGGATGTCGGACCTGGAAACAAGCCACACCAGCCAATACTAGAAGCCGGCCTCAGGATGCGGCCAACAAATTCAAACCCGGTAGCCCATGCTTGACGTGGAAATCCTTGGAGAGGGGGAATACCACGTACCGGGAGACGGCATGTAGGAAGAGGCGCAAGAGGAAGAGTTTCGACTACGAGAAGGCAAGTATCGAAAAGCTCTGTCATTTATCGATCTCTTCAGTTCCGTTCCTTTTTTTATTCACTTTTTGTTCTATCCTTTTTTTGTTTCCAATTGCGGATACAAGTGCACCGTGGGTCACGATTCTGCATGATCACTATTAGGACGTTGTGCTTTGGCAGCGACCATCCACATGTCCAGGTAAGATTTCACCTCCTTGGATTCTTCTTTTTGCGTGTGTATATATGCGAGTGGTATGTATAGTGACCAGACCACAAGGCCGTGGCGATGAAGACCCTTGAAGCTCGATCGCTCCTTCAATAACACGTTAATTGTAGATACCGTTTCTTTTTTTTATAATTAGTTCTTCGAATATTGTCCACTTTTTGTATTCGATCCCTAGAACGAGCGTGCATTTTACAGTAAATATTCGATATCTGCAAAAATCTCCTGTACGATATGTGCAACGAAGTTATCCCCACCACTGGGGGGAAGACCCCTCGAGACGCTCGAGGTTCGCTCGCCGAGAAATGTAACGTGATCTGGGGTTCAATATATCCGTGAGACAATACCAATGCAAATATAAAACTTTTATATTTTTAACTTTTTTGTTATCAAACTTTTACCAATTGATTCTTGACATTTTCTCGATTAACATGAGACCAAACACGATATAATTTGGACTATATTTACTGGTTTAATTGACGATAAAAGTTTCTAACGCAGAGGAGGATAGCGAGTGAAGAAGAAAGAGACACTGTGACCGTGGCAGTCGTGAAAGATCAAAACTTTGTTCGATTGTTTGCAATACTTGGGCATTGCTAATTTTTGTATTTTTTATCCATTTTTTTATATAACTTTCCCCATCCTATTCGTGACATTTTCCTGATTAAAATAAGACCAAACATGACGTAATTTGAGTTATATTTACTTATAATGTCTTATTAGAGTAAAGTCATCGATGTACGCGTAAATTTGAAATTACAAGTAAATATGTCCCGAATTATGTCGTGTTTGGTCTCATTTTATTGAGAAAAATGTTACAAATATGATGCAAAAAATTTCAAAAAAATATTAGGAGTGTCCTTCTAGTAGGTCGCTATTTGTTTACGTTTGGTCTCCTTCGCTCGAAATGTAGTACCTTTACGATATACGCAAACACCGACCGTGTTATTTTTCTCTTTTGTCCTTTTCTACGTTCGGCAAAACATCAATCAATGTTTCTCCGTTAATACAGGATCCAGCGAGGAAGAAAAGGGGAAGGCTGCGCCGCGATTCCCCACACATCGAGTTGCCTGGTAGTGCCCCGCCGTTCGAAAATGAAATTCAATCCCTTCCCCCCGAAGGTATGCCAGATTCCGCGAAATCCTGCGGGGAATGGCGAGTTCGTTGCCGCACCCCCCGGGAACCACGTGGAGAAGAAGAGGAGAAGGAGTCGCGGCCGACATCCAGGAGCAACAAAATTCGACGCACCACCAACGCCGACGTGTGCTGAGTGAGCACCCGTATCAGCAAACAACGTCGCGCTCGAAGGAGGGTAGGCGCACGTGCGAAGGACGACGCGCTCCCCTCCTCAACCTGGCCACCTATGGTTCTGAAAGGAGCGAACTCGAGGCCGATCAGTTGTGCCCGGTTGTTTCCGGAACCAGAACCCCTGTTGCCTTTTCTGCGCAACCTGTGATCTCTGCTGCTGTGCAAGTCGCCGCTGTTCTACTGGATTTGACTATGCAATCAAGTCCTGCAGCGACTCCGCATGGAGGTCAGTCTGGTCTGGCCCCACCGGGGTTCTACTTTCAGTGCTGGTAAAGGGAGCATAACCTGGCAACTTATCCGTATCCCGCAAGCTGCCAGTTCTGCTGCCGTTTGATTGGCTAATGATATGCATTCAAACATGTCCGCGTAGTTCACGGACATGGTGGAGGGGAAAGGGGCCCTCGCACTGGAGGCAATGAGGGCGGTAGACCTCGATGTATCGTACTCGTCACGTATTGTATACGAATACGTCACAACATAGAGTGCATATACTATGCACAGCATAGTATATGTCAAATATCTATAGATGTAACCATAGTATTAATAACTTTCATAATCTGTAACAATAACAATTATTAACAGTGCAAGCAAAATTTTTACTCACGGATCGATCCTGACAAATCTATTGTACGATGCTCCTGGAAAACGACGTCACACGGCAGTCTAGAGCGGGAGTGTCGGAACGGTGGCCGGTTACTCAGGAATCGCTCCGAAATGTGTAACTAATTACAAGCTCTGCTATATAGGAAAGGAAAGGGTTAAAAGTGCTTTTAGTTATTTGCGGTTTACCAGCGTCCAGAAACTCGTTTGATAGCATGATCTATGAATACAATTGCAGAATGCAATTGTCAACCATCAGTGCAGGCTGATGGTACTGCACTTTACAGTACAGTGCGACACTGGACCGTTGCAACGTTTATTTTCTTTTATTTCTTCGGTGTCGAGCAACTCGTGCGATTGCATCATGCACGAGTACAATTGCAGAATGCAATTGTCAACCATCAGTTCAGGCTGATGGTACTGCACATTACAGTACAGTGCGACGCCGGACTGTTACAATCTCTGTATTTGACTCTGAAACAGTTCTTTTTCGCTTTTTCGAGCGCTCTCTTTCCTCTATTATGAATGAGGGTTCTCTAATGGGCATACCCCTGTTATACCGGCTGTCTATGTACTCCGGTAACATGCATTGCATGTAAAATTTAATTAATTTTGGCTCCATTTCCAATTGCCAGAATGCGTCGTCTCTTTGGACGACGGTGTATTTTATCCCTTTCGGGGTCCAAATACAAAATATACAGTATTTTCTACCTGTTATGTGCAGTTGGCCTTGCACTTGGTAGAAGTATGTATGTATTTTATTGAGGTTTGAACCTGTTCCATCTGTGAATATCCGTCGGATAGACGGAATCGACTTGATTGCCTCTTCCGGCAACAAGTTTTCAGCGGTTTTTGGGCATTTAATTTCCACGATGCCCTCTTCATCAATAACACCATCCGGTGATGCTCCCAAGAATGGATGCAAATTATCTAGAAAAATTCCGCATTCTCTGATTTTTTTGCCTATACAATTTTCCAGTTCTTGGCGGGCTATGTCTTCACATTCTTGCCCGTATTTAACTGCAGGCACACTAATTATCTTTGGATACAATATTCTTCGGACCAAGTTCGCACATAATGTATTACTTCTGCGACGGCACACGCTTCCAAAATTGGACGCTGTTAAAAGTTTTGATTTATAACTGTACCAGCGTTGATTTTTGCTTTGTCCTATTGTTTCCTTTTCAATAACGTCTTTTCTTTCTTGCCATTTGCCGAGCATTTTCAAATGTTTCTCCTTTTCTAATTCATAAATATCTAAATTCATGTCTGCCTGTGCAGCGTTTGGTCCATAATCAAAATCTTTTTGAGGGCGCAATTTTTTTTGTGTTCGCGCTCCAATATTCTTTTGACGTTTTTCGCTAAGTATGTTGTTGGCACGTTTTCTTTTCTTTTCCATATTGCATACAGCTGCGGTCGGTTTCTTCTTCATCGTTATACTCAACCGGGATAGTGCTTCTTTGGTGTTGTATTGTAATACAGCGGCAGCACATCTTGCCGTGTACGAACCTCTTTCCCCGAGATTCAGCCTTTTTCCACCAATATATTTGGCGACGATCCCGTTGAAGCTTTCTACGCTATTATTGTTGCAGCTGTATAATAAGCTCTCTGCATGAGCCACTAATGGTTGAAGTATATCCTTAATTTGTTGGTATATTCCCATATTCTTTAATTGTGGGACGATATTTCTTTCGTTCTCTTTGTTTTTCCCGTCGCAGAAGTATTTTATTTTACTGCACTCCGCATGTTCTCCAAAGACATGGCTTGGCATATTACATATATCGCCGTATAAATTTTTTATTTTTTCGGCGGTCGATACATTTTCTTGCTCTCTAAATTGTGCGGCTTTTACTATCGCAGTCCGTATCCTCCGAATGCTAGTTTCAACAGCTTTCCTCATACTTCCAGCTGTTGTTTTTTTTGTAATGTCTCTCATTTTTCGACAAAAATTCCGTAACAAATGGTTTGTACATTCAATTTTCTTCACGCGAATTTCTGTTTTATACGGATCTGCGTCGATAATTTTTTTATATACGCTGCTGTCTCCGTCACCGATTAGTGTTGAATAAATCAATCCCCGCTTTTGTACGCTGGTTTTGAAACCTTCGACTATGGCATCGGCTTCCATAGCAGTGGACGCTTGATTTCTTGTCCAGTTTTTGAAATACAAATGTTTTCGGGGTTGTTCCTTTTTTCTTGTTGCAAAATCACAAATTTTGCATGTTTTGTTCCGCACTCCGATGAATAAAATTTTTCTAGTGCGGTATCCAATTATTGCGCCAACTCCCGACGCAGAGTTATATGTTCCGGTACGGTATGATCTTTTCATTCAGCTTCCGTCGGCAACGACGGGAATGTGCGGAATTCCAGAACCTGGAAGAATATCTCCTTTTTCAATAGCCAATTGTTTTTCTTCTTCAGCCGCTGCTATCATTTCTTTTTCTGCTGCGGCAATCAACGAATTCACGATTTCATCATGATGTTTTACATATTGCCTCTTCGACATACATTGTATGTTCATTGCAGCAAGAAATTCTTCCAATTGGGCGTAGCTGCCACCAGTAAACATCGTACCAGCCACGGCACTTTGATTTATATTCATCTCTTCAACTTCGTCAGGTTGACTGTGGATTTCACCTTTATAGTGGCACATAGTGCACACTACGCTGAGGGTTGTCCTCAGGCCCGACCGTTTTATGCCGGTTATCTCCAGATATTTTATTCCACAGTCTTCCCTGTTCTCGGCATGGTGGCTCATTGTTTTCAATTGTTCGAACATATGGTACATATTCACAATGCTCGAGCCATTGTAAATAGTTGACATTTCTTCTGGCTCGGCCGTTTTTACTTTTTCTATTATTAAATTTTCTTCCGGGTCTGAATTATTCGCAGATATTGTATTTTCCGCAATTTCTTCCGATGGACAATAAATCCCATCGGATGTTGACGGATGATTTATAAATTCTACATCAATATCTTTCTTCTTGTTAGTTACGCCGTCAACACTTTTCAATCTGTTGTTCTGAGCGGCTAATAAGAATTGTCTTTTTTTGCGCCACGCCCTTCTTTGCGAATATCTTCTTCTTGAAAGAGGCAATGTTTTCCTAATTCCTTTTGTTATATATACATACATTTTCCACCGTTTCTTCGACTTCGGCAATGCACAAATTTACCGTATTCATATTAGAAACTTTTCTCACAAATTTTCACGCACTTTTTCAAACACAGTTGTGTACACTTACAGTGTAATAAAAAAAGGGGAAAAAAATATTGTAATTGAAAAAAAAAAAGAAAAAAAAATATATTATAATTCGCGATCGTTTTACCTTATTTGTACTTTTGTACGTTATTACAGTGAAATGTCGCGAACTATACTGCGATATATTTTTTATCCGGTCGGAAAATGCTTAGTGAGAACGCATTTGTTTATTTATCGATATTGCATCTGTGTGCGTGATCGGGACTCGCCATCGGTTGCAACGATCGTTTGTTCGCCATTACAAGCTGAGCCATGGCCTGCGAAACATCGACATCGGTATGTATAACATTATAATATTGAAAATAATGTTATTATGAAAAGAAAAAAATTAATAAATCGTTTTATATACAGATGGAAATTGTAGAAGACAATGTCGAAGACAATGTTGCAGTTGAA
Source organism: Megachile leachella (assembly GCA_963576845.1). Classification (NCBI taxonomy): domain Eukaryota; kingdom Metazoa; phylum Arthropoda; class Insecta; order Hymenoptera; family Megachilidae; genus Megachile; species Megachile leachella. The sequence continues at coordinate 13,177,373 of OY756256.1, read as the reverse complement.
GAAAAAATTAAAAAACAAGAAAAACCTAAGAAAGAAGAAAGGTCAGAAAAAGGAAAAGAGGAAAAAAAGCCGCCAACAAACAACGTAAGTTAAGCATTTGATATTTATTTCTTTCGCTGTATTTATTTAAAAAAAATTACATGTTCGTCGAATTCTGCCTGGAAGTGTGTGGCTATGTGAATTGCTGAATGATTTCGTGAAGAAACGAAACAATTGACATTGACTGGGAAACGATAGCAAACGGCAGAATTCAATGTGTTCATAACCGTATATGTTGTCGCAATTATTCAAACAATTTCTAATTACTGTCGGTATTAAATTTACAGTGATCCTTTTTTGCAAATGAAGATATGTAATTAGTATTGTACTGTTTCAGATAAAAAGCTATTAAAAAAAATAATCTATGGTGGCCGTGGGCGCGGACAGGGAGGCCGCGGAGCCATTCGCCGCGGCGGCCGAGGAGGCAGATACCGCGGTGGCCGAGGAGGCAAACACAATAAAAAAATAATTAATTTTACAAATAACTATCAATTACAATTGTAAATAATGTTAAATTAAATTATAAATAAATATAAAGTAAATACAAATTGTGATTTAATTTAAAAAAAAAAATCTCTCTCTCTCTCTCTCGCACACACACACACACACACACAAACAGTCATTTCATTGGCCATGGTAGGAATTGAATAAACGCACACACAGCAATTTTTTAATTCTTATTCTTCATACCATATATTTTGCATATTTAGCAATACGTGCAAGACTACTATTGAATTATGTGACATGCGCGACGCCATGTGCAATGGTATGCCCAGTACAGAAAAGTATGTAGTAGTTACCGATAATTTATGTTTTTATCGACATTGTCGATAAATTGGCAAAAACAACCAAAATAGGTGAAAAATACTATGAACGCTGCTATTGGATAATCGTTGAACTGTATTTCACGGCTTACGGCCATGTTGGTTGCATAGATCAGTGTCTGTCTTACTCATGCACCTTCGAAAATTCGACTTTATTCTGTACAGAGTATTTATTGCTATCTAAAACGACCAGGGCGGCCTGTAGGTAAGTCCACTGAAGGCCGCTGTACTCGTAGAAACTTTATTTTCGAAATATTCGAGCGTTATAGTCGAATTCACGAAATCGCCTCGTCTTCTTCGCACATCACATTGGTGTGCGAGAGACGACTCGCAACTACGCATCACATAATGAACCACTATGCCATATACATATGCGATGACGTAGCAATTATTACATATACTTAATGTTGGAAACCGTTGTATTTGAAACATTGTTTCGAAGAATACCATTATTTCCACGATTATGTTCCCTGATTTATTCAAACTATTCATTACCTATAAAATTGACACATACATAGAATACCTATGTACTTTAACAATAAATGTTTTCTGATACAAATTTAATAAAATTAACAGTTATGTATAACGCAAATATAATTGTTTTTTACTTATGCTTAAAAATGACGTTGACTAGTAATGTAATATCGTCCGACTTCATCCAATTTACTATAGTGTGAGCGTCAGTGGGCACGCGCGCGTAACCTTCATGATAAAAATTAGAGGAATTGTAGGAGGCAATATCGTGTATATATATATCAATGGATTTGTAATAAAATTCTCTACACTTTTTGTCATTATACAAATTTGAATAAATTGTAAAATAAGGTTATGAAAAATTTTTTTGTTATAAACAAATTGTATATCGCAAAATCCGTTAACATCCTGTTATAATACGCAAGAAACCATACAACTTTCCTATTAGAAGTTTTAATGTATCTCGTATGGTTTTCGAGATAACCAAAAGGGGTCGAAACTTTAAGGGCTCGTTTCACCCATTAAACCTGTGTCTCAGCCGATAAAAAAAAATACGTGTCCCTTATTTTTGCCTGCTTAACAAACCTACGAAATTTCATCAAAATCGGAGGGGGACACTTGCGTGCCTTTCCTTGTTAGTGTAACAGGCATAGTATTTCACATTGTTCCTTTCATTAAGTCAACATTCATACACGCAGTTTCGCAGTGGTTGCCATTCTATACATATGTAGGATAAGAAATAATTTGTAACACGGTTGTGTTAAATAAACGATTTAATAATAAAAAGAGAATAATAATTTAGAATAGTAATAATGAATATCCGCGGTATTACACAAACGCCAGTCGATGCGCGATCTCTTACCGACCCTGACTGACTGACTGACGCCGTTGTCCGCCAAAACCACGTTTTCGCGGGAAGTTACAACAAAAACCGATCGCGGTTCTCATAGAAACGCGTGGCCGCGCGCAGCCGAACATGCATCGGTAACCTACCCAATGGGTGTCCAAATAATTCGGCACCATGTATATATTCATTTAATATATACATATATGTATATGTATATATAATTGAATATGTGTATATATACTCAGGCACAAGTACATACAAAAAAAGGTTTTTGTCAGAGCCATATGATATACATAATCTGTCCAGCAACCTCTCCAAGGTGCATAACGAATAACGCTTATGCCAGCGGTATATGCCATAAATGTAAGGGTTTCTTTAAAGTTCTGTATCTCTGTCGGAAAAAATGGTAGCGGCTTTTCACACACTGGAAATTAAAGATGAAGGTTTGTACTTTATGCTGCTATAAACAGTATCACACAAAAAATGTGCAGGTCTATGCATTTCGTCAAACTTTGTGATTTTCAATATTACAAACATGACGTTGCATTGACGGTGTTATTGTGGTAGGGATGCATTAAATCTAGAATCAAAGTACAGTGTCATGAAGTAGAGATCTCAAGCTTTAACTAAAAACAAGGAGTATTTTGCAATGATTTTTCATAGAGTTATCATTAATCAAATTCGACCAATTTTTGCCTAAATCTTTTCCATGCCATATTTCTTTTGAGCAGTGTATATGTCACGGTGAAAGACCGAAATTGGTGAATGTCGACATACACTAAATACGTCGGTGAAAGACCGAATATTTTAGTACATTTTTGTACATTCGGACCTTCACCGGTGTATGTCGACAATCACAGACATGCCCTGGTGAAGGTCCGAAAGAGAGGAGCCGACAAAGAAGCGACTGGCTCTCTCTCGCCAAATCCTTTGGTCTGCTGGGACTCAGTTGGATTTGTCAGTTTAATGCAAGCTTTGATGATGCGAGTAACGTTTTCTTAATTTTTTTTTCCGATACCGTAACTAATACTGAATGGAAACTGCAATAAATCGTGATCTTTTTCTTAAAAAATTAAATGCATTAATTGTGGGTAAGCGAGCAGACAATTGTTTTTATTTTTCTCAAAAAAAGTACTCTAAAATACTTTCTGAAGTGGTTTCTGCTAAAACTAAGTGCAACACACCTTTGGATTACAGACAATTAAAACGTTTTGACGTTTTAAAAATTAATGATGAAGAGAAGTTAATTGTACTATTAAAACCACCGGAAACGAATGTACAGTATTGTGTTACCAATAAAAAATAAGTCAGTATACTATATGAAATTCACACCAAAAGAGGCCACGGGGGAAGAACACGTATGCTTAAAGAGTTGCGAAGAGGAGAAAAAGTTAGGTCACCCTTGTGACGTTTTATAGCGACTGAATTATGGAGAAGAAAATATAAATCTCCGACATGTTCAACATTCACCATTAGTGCATGGTGAATGTCGACATTCACCGGTGTAAGTCCGAAATAAGGGTATTGAGCAAATATTTCGGACATACACCAAGCGACTATGTGAACGTCGACATTCACCAGATTTCGGTCTTTCACCGTAACATATATATACCTGTATGTAGAATCAGAAATTAATCGAGGTCGGCGGATTACTAATTTTTTTAGAAAACGATAACAAAATAGCTTTAATGACTTAACAAGAATATAAAAAATCGATAAAAGTATAAAGAATCAAGTACAGACAATTATTTGACAACTTTTCTGACGACGCGACGTTCTTCAGCGGTGACGACTGGACTGTCTCGCGACGACACGCCATTTTCCTCGTTCTCTCTTGGTTCCCGCGTAAAAGGAAACAATTGTCCTACGATACTTTATTCTCCCGCTAACTGTCTGTGCGAAATCATGGTACCGCCAAATTCTCCTGGCGCCAATTGTACAAGTTGGCCGCTCGCCCGATGGCGCCCGATCGTACCCGACGATCCCAGACAAACCGATCCCTCCTATATACAGGGTGTTCGGCTACAGGTGGGAACCCTCTTAAGGGGTGGTAGCTGGGGTGATTCTGAACAACTTTTTCCTTTACCAAAATGCTGGTTAAAGCTTAGTTTTTGAATTATTAATGAAAAACCCTGACCAATCAGAGGGCGAGAATAGCGCGCGCTCGGATGTGAGAGCGACAGGTGCAAGCGTGACGATTAACACTGGTCGGGAACAAACAAATCGTGCGACATCGGTAACGTAGTTACCACCGTCGATAATGCGTCAGTCGGTAAGTAGTTACAAAATTTACTAAGTATACATTTATTAACGGAACTAAGTGTATCAATGAAATGAAAATGAAGATGAATATTCAGAGCAATTTTGTCGCGCGATTTGTTTGTTCCCGACCAGTGTTAATCGTCACGCTTGCACCCGTCGCTCTCGCATCCGAGCGCGCGCTATTTTCGCCCTCTGATTGGTCAGTGTTTTTCATTAATAATTCAAAAACTAAGCTTTAACCAGCATTTTGGTAAAGGAAAAAGTTGTTCAGAATCACCCCAGCTACCATCCCTTAAGAGGGTTCCCACCTGTAGCCGAACACCCTGTATAATTTCTACACTCCAACAGTTTGAACGTCTTACTGTGCACGTACGTGGCATGCGATACGGTGTATGGAATTTTATTCCCCCGCGACTGTTACGGGATTGCATCAATGCAAATGCAGTAGTTAATACATTTATTAATAGGTTCTTGAATATTGTTTTCTCTCACACTCATGTTTTAACTACAGACTTATTTAAAAAATGCTACAAATTTTACTATGTGACAATATTATGTGAAAGAATATAGTTCAGGTGTACTTATTATTCCATTTGTTTCTTTTTATGTACTTTCATCTTCGGACATTGCGGCACGTAAAACGGAGAATGCAGAAAATACATTTGAGAGGAACTAAAAACATCCGAAATCATTAGAAACATTCCCAATAATACTTATTTACTACATAATGATGTTGCATACCGTGCAAAAGAAATTTAATGAAAGAATTGGGATAATGCAAGGGACTTGAACGGCTACAGGGCTTTGTGGCGTCATCATGATCTGGATGTCTCGCTGCATTTTTTTGGATTGATCGTACCAGGTCGATTTGAATATATCTTGCATGGCATCGCCGCTCTAACAATAACAAGTTCACGTTACTTCTAATAATAAATGCGACAGAATACTGGTAAATTTCTCTGTAAATATCTACTTTTGCACGGTCTACATTGACAAGTAGTCTGCAACGAGTTTATTACACACTTTTTGTTATACACCAACGCGACTTGTGCAGTCTAATATATGAAATAATAACTTACCTGATATAAAAGATTATCAGCAGGCCAGGCAAAGAGAAAAACCGTAAGTACTACATTTGCAACCAATGATATGTATTGAATCTTCACAGTAAGCGGTTGTGGCTGTTTGTGAAAGCAAATCATCCCATGATTAAACCCAATCGATTTTGTCACTGCTATTAATACTACTTACTTGTATTAAATTGATGCCACACATCAATAGTGCTATACAACACAAAATTACGGCACATGGAGCTACACATTTCACAATGTTAACCACAAAATTCGCATACCTAAAATAAAAATGGATGATTTAACTGCAAATAATAAATACTGAATCGCATAATTTCTTTATACTCCTTCACAACATAATACTCTTCCATGCGTATTATCAAGTCTTCGGTGTTTTTAACATTGCGTAATTTCATTTTCAATATCTCGAAACGAGCTGCAGCGAAGAACAACAGGAAACCACAAAACACGTTAACTGACGAGTTGCCGCTAACGTTATAGATGTATAATGATTGATGCAAGAATATGATGGTCTTCATTGGTTGATAATCAACACGAAACGGATATATAGCGTTCAATGGATAAGGATCGGACATGACGAGTGCTTTCAAAATAAAAATCACTCCCGTCACATAAGTCCATATAATTGATGCTCCATAAAACGTGGAATATTGTTCCATGTATCGTTGAAACAAACGTCTTGCATGGTCGTTCGCGTTTTTACAAACATCTTCCGTAAGTTCCATCACCATCTGCACCGTGTATCAAAAATCATTGTAATTAATGACTTAAGTTTGTGGTGAACAAGTATACTTGTGATATTCCACATATACAGTACGTTACATAAATATACCAACTCCTAATACTTACAATAATATGAGTTTTTGGTAGGAAATTAGGATTATTGTTCCAAAATAATAAGTCATAGTTTGCAAAGAATAAACTCAGCAAAGGAAAATTAATACATTCATGTAAATTTTACGCTGCGATATATAAAATGTAGTATTCAGTCATGAACAAATACAGTCAAATAAAAACTTGTTCATAGTAGAATGAAGTAACATTTATTTATGAAGGTTAAAAAGCGGGGATCCTTGTAGAAATGGACTTTCTAAGTGAAAAAAGATATTATATGTTGCGAAAAGCATAGGTCATTGAAACAGTACTATTAACAATTACAATATTTTCATTAACGATAAAGGATCGTTTAATAAATCTGCACATACATCAGTATGGTTTGCCGAAAAGAATATTCCGTTATTAGATTGGTATACATGAGCTCTTAACGTTAATTCCATAGAATGTTCGTCGAAGTACCGGTATGAACGGTTTTTACTAAAAAATTGTAATCGTTCGTGTGCAACTATAGATGAATTAAAATTTGAAATAACTGACACATGTAAGAATATAGGGAAAAGTATTGGAAAAAATTTTACTGGCAATAAGTCATATCGAATTTTCGATAAAATACATGGTGGGAACTCAACAAATTATTAAGTTGCGTTCTTTTGTGCGTAAAACGCTTCGTATGTTTCTAGAACGCCTGAAAATTAGTTTTTGTGCAAACGAACTGAATATTTGCACTAATACATTAAACTCTTTTTACATAATTTGTTGTTGCAATGCTGTGAAATAAAGCAACGATTGTCCTCTGAAGTAGTTTTCAATTGAGAAATCACAGTAATAACATCAAGGGATATTGGCACATTTATGCGACGCATTGTATTATATTTTCCGTTTCTAGATTCTATAGCATAGTAACTAAATAAGAAAAATGTCTTACCCGTATATTATCTGAACGAGCTATGCTAATGGCTATGTGTGAAATTGCCAGAAATATTCCCATTAAAAACACAGCAGACTCTGATACATCCATGGGATCAGTGGATGTTTGTATAGCATTTATTGCAGGGTACAGAGATAGGAACGAATTAAGAAATGCTAGGAATTTCAGAATATTATAACATATAGTTTTTAATCTGCTTGCGTGGGAGTTGAGTGGTAGGAAGAATGCTGATGCCATGCTAAATCGCAGGAATGCGATCGCTTTCTCCGGCGTTGCATCCTTAAACATAATGGATTTTGGCTACACAAACACTGACAACTATTTATACATGCAATGTCAGGACGTCTTACAGACGTGCCACGAATTGCCGTGTGTTTCCCTTTCACTTCAGTAATTGTTAAACAATCGGAGAAATAAACACTGACATTTACATTAAAATTTCCAAATTTTTTACTAAAAATAGCAATAAACATTCGCGATATATTGCTACGCGTTATTCTCTCTAACCGCGCTACATATCACATATTTGAAAATTCTTAATTCCAGGCAAAAATAAACTTGTATTGGAGACCGATGTTACATCAATCTACGACTACTATCAAATGACGCGTGGCCGAACGCAAGCAGGTCTATACCCTTTGTTCAATTAAAAAGTAATACGTTAGGGTTCTAGCAGCTGTAATAATAAACGTGTATTATTTTCTCTTTATCCCTTTAAGTCATGCTGTATCTGGCGTTTGAACGATAAAAACGATATTTTTCAGTATGAGAAGTTTTACACATGTAACAGATTATAGGGTGTGCGTTCATTCATTATTTCTGTAGAGTTTATGGAATAACAACTTTTCAGATAATTGCTGCATTCTTTGAAACATTAAACTATCCATCCTTTCAATAAGGAAATGATGGATAATTAGCGTAAATCAGCGTAGTCACCTGTGTAATACTCCGGAGCTACATGTTGCAAAGAGTATGTATTGTTTCACTTCAGACGGAGTAGCAATGCGTATCTGCAGTGTTCTACTGGTAGCATTACTAAGCGGGCGCCACGTTCCTATGTTATTTATGTGGGATCATTGGGTGAATAAAGCGATCCAGACTAATAATGTGGAGTAGTTGCTTTTTACGAAATACACGGCACACTGCGACTAAACGATTTATCGAACGGAAGTCGACAAGGGTTGTAAATCCTTACCTGATTGTTACACCAATATGATCGCGTATATGCTTACGTTGTTTTACCGAGGTAAGGACAGTATTGGGTGTTGAATGGATGCCAAAGAATTTAAATTGATTTTGAGTTAACAAAATAGACTATTTTAATTCTGATAAAATTTAACCAATTTCAAGACTCTTATTACAAGCGTGAATTGTTTGTGTGTATGAGGGAGTATACTATTTCCCTATGATTACAATGACACATTCTTGTGATTAAGATGTGAGACTGTTTTTATTATTAAAGTTAGAACGTTTCTTTAAGAGAATTGTACGTGGTATGATTTTTCGTTAAAAGAAAGATTAACCCCCGCGTCTTTTCCTGATTGATGGAAATGTTCGCACCAATCATTAGATACATGCACTGATCCCTCTCTACTTTTTGCGTCGGAAACGTGGGCTTTTTCAAAATAGAAAGTGTCAGCGGAAGCGAGAATAAGAAGGGATGAATTTAACGGTGTGGCGATATCTGACATGGTTAACGGTCTTCGGATCCGTTTTTAAGACACTGTAGAAATACACGTTTATTACACATGCAATTAGCTGTTGAGAACGGAACTTAGAAAACGGAAGATATATGATGCAGGATTAAGAAATAAACTAACTCTCGGAAACAATGAAATTAACATAATTAATTAGTTTTATGCTATGTTCTTTATATAATTAAATGTTTAACGATCTTCCAACGAGATCGGTAGCGCAGCGGTTAAGGCGCCCGACTAGTTAAACCGTTGCATATTCTTTTTGGCGCAGGTTCGACCCCGTCCGAACTAATATACATATTTTTTTCTTTTTTTTTCCCTTTTAATTATTAATTTTTTTCATTCTAATTATATAGCAATGGATACTACTTATTTAAAAACATTTTTAATACTTTTTAGGGATATTTCAAGGTTTGTTTTTTTTTCAGTGGGGGAAATGTATTTCCACACAATCTTTATGTTCTTAGACTAGTGTGGGACTCCTACGTTAATCGCAAACTACTCACTAAAACCCCCATTGCCTGTTGAAATAAAAATAATTTTGAGTAAACTTAAGTAATTATAATTTTTAATTACGTGTCTTAATTGTGTTACGATTTTATATATTTTTATTTTTAAACATTTTATTTTTCATAACTTATCACTTTCCATTGTTGAAGAAATATTATGTTGAGTGTATCAATCGTCATTGCTGTCTTCATTTGTAACAGATATCACTTGCTCCGTTTGAAATATTTTGCTTAATGTTGTACATCGCAATTATTTCAAGGATGAACTGAATTAACCATTTTTCAAACATCAAGTCGAATACCTGAATAGGGAAAAGCCAATCTTCAACTAATCAAGATTAACAAAATACCTATAACAATAAGTAGTCGACAGACCTCTACTACTTAGTTACCAGAAATGAAATATTTGAAAATTGGACTAATAAATGTACTTAACTGAAAAAATATAAAATCGTAGCGCAATTAAGATATGTGGTCAAAATGTTCCGTAATTATTTTTATATAAATTTAAAGTTGTCATAGTTTTTCAAGCTAAAAAAAAAACAAACCTTAAAATATTCTTAAAATCTATTAAAAATGTTTTTAAATAAGTAGTATTTATTGCTATATAATTAGAATAAAAAAAATTAATAATTGAAAAAAAAAAAGAAAAAAATATATAAGTTCAGGCGCATGCATAAATTCCCACGACGAGAATTTAGTAATTCCCGTGTCATGGATTCCGTTTGTAGGTTCTTAGATCCATGGCTTCCACATGCGAACGAAGTTGATTTAGTTTCATTTATATCAGAAACGTTGCGAAACGAAGATTCAGTCGTTACATTTGCGTATATATCTATAATGGTTCGTATTCTTCCTCAGGATTTATTAATATGCAATACGCCATACCATAATCAACTAGTTATTGGCAGCAACGTTTACTGATGTATTTTTGATTTTGCGCCGCCTCCGAAAAGGTTGAAATATATTTAATATATTACCTAACGAGTAAATAGGTTTCATTCATATATGTTACGTAATTGTATGATTGTATGAAATAGAAATTACTTCATTAGGAAATAGAAATTATTTTATACTTTTTAGTGCATTTCGAAGTCGGTGTATTTTTTTTCTGAAAATTATTTTATCATAAACGGTCTTAGTTTTGTCGATCCACTCTCGCCTTTGTCTTACATATATACATTTTAACGTATAAAATATAATTATTTCATTGTGCATACTGTTCATTTTAGTATGCTTATAATTCAAAAAAACGTTTTAAGTAGAAGTTGGATGATTTTATAGAAAAAATTACACGAAACCAATATTTTCCAGTTCAGTCAGTTCCGTAAAGATCTTCAACCAAATTAATTGGTTAAAATCAGTTACTTCAGGAAAACAGTTAACCAGCTTAGTCAATTAAAATTAATTAGTTCAGGAAACAGAGACAGATTGTAGTTAATACTTTACACACACACGCAATTACGCGCGTATACAGAACACCACACACTAAATACAACTAAATAGTTATCTAAGAATTAACTTAGATTTGTTCCCAATTTGTTCCCAATTCAGCTATTGGATGGTCCTTCGGACTTTAAACGGCACTACGGTGCAAATATTTTTAGGAGTGATTAGACCAATCCTTTCCGAAGATTGCGGAGATATGTCGCGCTTTTCAAATGGCATATGGAACAAAGCAAAAAGAAGGAATAAATAGATAAATGAAATGAATGAGATGGATTAATAGATTAATAAATATTAAATATCCAATATAAATAAATAAATAACTAATTAATTAATTAATAGTTACGTGATTAATAGATTAATAAATAAAATAGTATATAATAAATAATAAATAATTAATAGATAGTCAATAAATTCGGTACAGTGTTGAGAAAGTGTTGTGGGAGTGCAGTGAAATGCTGTGAGTGTCGTGGCTACAGAGAAATATATGTGACTACGTGCGCGGGTGCGGAGAAAGCGGTGCAAAACGGGAAAATGGCGGAAAAGCAACGGAAGAGTAATGGAAAGCGCTTCAGCACCCTGGAAGACCCCGAAAATCGCACCGATGGTGGAGCAAAGAGGCCAGTTCGAGGATGTCCAGCATGGCGGAAGAAGGGGTGAAGCGAAGGAATGCGGTAGCAAGCAAGATGGCAGAGACATGTCGTGCTCTTCAAACGACAAATGGGGGGGAAGAGGCGAGAAGACAACGAGGGGGAGAAGAGGAAGAGTCGGAGCGGAAGAGGCGGAGAAACATAGACACTACCGATCGATCGTATTAAATGTATTGTATTAAACCTACAAGGAAGGAAACCGGTGTCAGTCTGGTCATAGCACCATTAGGGGCGACAATGGGGACTGATCGGCATCGGCAAGAAAGAGGAAAGAGAAATAGAGCGTTCGGAGAAATAGAGACTGAAGCAGAAGATTAGGAGTGATATTAGTAAAACATAGAGACGCGAAATAGTTGCGTAAAGTTACAAGGGGCGGGGGAGGATTTCGACATATTTTATAAGATGAATGCTTTGGACGAAATGTTTTGAGGAGTGGGGAATTAGGCTAACGTACAGGCAGTCTCGAGGATCTTAGTAATTTAGTAGCGAGAGGTCGCGGTTTTTAGGTCCGTATATTCCGACGCGGTGAAAGACGGCAGTGAGTGGCGTTACAGGATACAGCAGGAAGTTAGGGCGCTCGCGCAAAGACTTCCTCGAGGAACTTGACGAAACCACCTGGGCCAAGAGCCATCGCGTAAGGGCATCTCCACACCGCATGCGGAGCACACTCGCGTGGAAGGCGGGAGTGTGGTAGTATCTTTTCATGAACGCAAGCGACGGCCTAGAGCGAGTGGAACATGTCACACTGATGAAGTTCATCGGGTTTCCTCCGAGGCGAGGAGGGAAACAGTTTTAGTGGGTATACGTGGAAACCGTCCATGCTAGGGGGGCGTCGAAAGCGAGATTCCCACACTACCTGGGCTATTTTCTCAGATGTCCACCAAGGATTTCTCTCTTCCGAAATCAAAAAAGAAAAAAAAGTGTCTCGGGCCAACCTAAGTTTTTTTGTTTATGATGGAATATGGGAGGTTACTATATTTAAAATAACACAAAAACACAATAACTTTTAAAGGACTAAATGAATTTATTATTTAAGAAAAATGACTTGGAAGAACTTCTTTAACATTTGTTAATTACACTTGATTTATGAATATTAAAAATACAATTCTGAATAACCCACTATATTTCATATGTATGAAAAATTATATCAGAGAAACAATAGCAAAGAACTATGTAGATTTTATTTTATTAATATACGAAGATTCGATCAAAATCGAGTGGTATCTTATCAAGTAATCAATAAATTTACGAACTTGATTACCGACTTCTCAATACATTTATTTTTGTTAATTTCATTGAAATGAAAATTCAAGTTTTTTTTTAGTATATGTCTTTTATATACATATATATTTTTTCTTCTTTTCAGGCTATACCCGGAGCCACGGATGTCGAGGAGCCTACGTTCCTGGTCACAAGGAGCCTCCACGTTAAAGAGGGAAGCGCAGGATTTATCAACCCGAAGAGCGCTACCTCCTTCCTTACCGGTTACCAAACCGCCCCTCAGCCTCCACGGGGACAACTTGCAGCCAACTGTAGCGGATACTGGGCCTGGAAACAAGCCACACCAGCCAATACTAGAAGCCGGTGCCAGGACGCGGCCAACAAATTCAGATGCGGTAGCCCATGTTCGAGGTGGAAATCCTTGGAGAGGGGGAATACCACGCACCGGGTGACGGCACGAAGGAAGAGACGCAAGAGGAAGAGTTTCGACTACGAGAAGGAAAGTATCGAAAAGCTCTGTCATTTATCGATCTCTTCAATTCCGTTTCTTTTTTTATTCACTTTTTGTTCTTTTCTTTTTTTGTTTCCAATTGTGGATACAAGTGCACCGTGGGTCACGATTCTGCATGATCACTAGTAGGACGTTGTGCTTTGGCAGCTTCTTTTTGCGTGTGTGTATATGCGAGTGGTATGTATAGTGACCAGACCACAAGGCCGTGGCGATGAGGACCCTTGAAGCTCGATCCCTCCTTCAATAACACGCTAATTGTAGATACCGTTTCTTTTTTTGTAATTAGCTCTTCGGATATTGTCCACTTTTTGTATTCGATCCCTAGAACGAGCGTGCATTTTACCGGTCACTTGTACCGCGGCTTCGTTTCCTTATGCCTCGTCTCCGTTTCTTTCGTCTTTTTAACCGACTTCGAAAAAGGAGGAGGTTACTCAATTCGATCAGTATATTTTTTTTTGTACTAAGAACCTCCGCGCTACGAATTCTTTCCGCGTTTGGGGCGTGCGTGCTCGCGGGTCAATTGCTATTTCTAGACCTTCCCTAAATCCAGCTCCTATTCTGCGTTACCGGAGGGGTGACTATCCCGGACGAGTGCGAAAGCACTGGCGGTCGGAAAGAGATTGATGCGTGGAGGGCTACCTTTTCTCGTTGCCTTCTTCCACAAGGAACCTAAGTTCCGCGCTCGCAGCTCGCGGGTCGCGCCTTGCCTCTCGCTCCGCTGAGCGGCCTACAAGCTCTCGCCTCGCGACAGAATTTTTATTATTCGCTTTTCTAGAATATTCTCGACACTGAATATTATTTCGATCTATTTCGCAAGGGAATTCTAAAGGTTTTCTCTCCTAATATTGCTCTTTTGACATAATTAATTTATTTGTCGTGTTTTACAATTTTCGGTGCGCTACAATCTCCCCCTCTGGACACGAAATCGTCCCGATGAGATGTCCAGGATCTTAATCTTCGAAATCGTCGTCGGCTGTGCTTGGTCCAGGTTCATCCGCTCTCCTCCTTTTCTCTTGTTCGACCTCGTTTTCGGATCGGCACGACCGGTGCAGGTACCCCATCTCGTTCTCCGGTGTAGGGTTTAAGGGCTGAGGTGTGATAAACCCCAATTATCACTGGCTCAGCTTCCCTGGTCTGCAACTCGTCACTGCACGCGCCAACTCGCCTCCTGACAACGTACGGACCATCCTGCCTCGGCGCCAGCTTTGACGAATACTGCTGCTGCCGCTTGCTCAGTGTGTAGGTGGCTACCCAGACGAGGTCGTCAGGCTGGTACTCTGGTCCTTCACGTCGTCGTTGGTCGCTGGTGTTCCTCCTGCACCTGTTGAGCGACACGCAAAGTTTTAGCTAAGTCAATGAGCTTAGGAGTGATGTCCGGAAGGAAATTTTCAGCTTCTACGATCTGCTTGAGATTTCGGTTGGTATCATCAAGAGTTCGCAGCTCTCTTCCAAAGGTCAGATATGCTGCTGAACGCCCCGTGGTTTCGCATCTTGCCGAATTCATGGCAAACCGAATGGCAGGAAGTTGGTCATCCCAAGTCGTGTGATCGGTTCCGACGTAAATTCCAAGCTGCGCCTTGAGATCCCGGTTCTTTCTTTCCACCGGATTGGCCTCGGGATGATAAACTGGTGTGAAGGCCTGCTGGATTGCGAGGCAATGGGCTACCTGCTGCATTACCCCGCTGATGAACTGCGTTCCGTTGTCGCTGATCAGTCGTCTCGGCAGTCCAAACCTCAGGAATACCTCCTTGATTAAGATGTCTGCACACGCCTCAGATGTTGCCTGCTGCAATGGGAAGAGTTCTACCCATCGGGATGCGGTGTCTGCGATGATCAGGATCCATCGGTTGTCTCTCGATGTAGCAGGTAGAGGCCCGAAATGGTCCATAGCCAATACCTCGAAACGTCGTTGCATCACGGGAGTTTGAACCAAACAAGCTGGTTTCTGGTTACTGCTTTTGTAACGCTGACATTCGATGCAGGACCGAACGTACTCAGCAACTTCCCTGGCCATTCCTGGCTAATAGTACCGGTTGATGATCCTATGCAATGTGTGCTGAGTCCCGTAGTGCCCAGCTGTTGGATCGTCATGGTAGGATTTTAGAATATCCTTCCTCTCGTGTGCCGGGATGACTAGCTGCGCCTCTTCGGTATCAGTATTGGGGGAGTATCGGTGTAATACTCCTTCGCTGAGGAAAGAACCCCGAGATGTCCATCTGCTTGGCTCGTCGTCGTCTCCAGTAGACTCCAACGCCTCGATGATCGTTCTCAGATCGTCATCTTTGAGCTGTTGTTCTCTCGTGACGGCGCTTCCTTGGCTTGGCAGGTCCACTGCAACGCCTCCGATGTCAGTCCTTTCCTGGTCGTCCCATGGCTCCGTCAGCAGTCTCGAAAGCATGTCCGCTACCACGTTGCATCAGCCGGGAATGTACTGTATTTTCGGACAGTACGGCTGCAAAAGTAATGCCCATCGTGCGAGTCGTCCGCTCGGTGACTTCAGGGACATCAACCATTTCAGGGGTTGATGATCGGAAGCGATGGTTACTTCAGTGCCTTCGATATAGCCTCGGAACTTATCTACTGCCCAGACGACGGCGAGAGCCTCCCGCTCAGTCGTTGAGTAGTTGCGCTCGGCTGATGTCAATATTCGGCTGGCATATTCTACTGGATGCTCCGTCTCCTTCTGCCCCTGTAGAAGGACTGCACCGATTGCGTAACTGCTCGCATCCGTCCGAAGCGTGTACGGTTTCGTTTCATCCGCAGTCTGCAAAATTGGAGAACTTGTGAGGGCTCCTTTTAGATTGTCAAACGCCTGTTGTTGTTGAGGAGTCCATTCCCAAGTGGCCTTCTTTCTGGTCAGACGAGTCAGTGGTTCTGCAACACTCGCAAAATTGGGGACGAAACGACGATACCAGGAGCACGTCTGTAAAAATGATATTAGTTGTTTCAGGTTTTTCGGTGGTTTCATGTCCTGAATGGCCTTGGTTTTGTCTGCATCGGGCTGTATACCATTCGACGTTAGTATGTGCCCTAAGTACTTGATGTTTTGACAGCAGAATCGGCATTTTTCTCGATTCATCCGCAGGCCGAATTTCCGGAGCCTGTTGAAAACAGCCACCAAATCTTGTAGATGTTCTTCAAAAGTGGACGATAGGATTAGTAGATCGTCCAGGTAGACCAGCACGTTCCGGGTTCCGAGCGATGCTTTCAGGCGGTCCATGAGACGCTGGAAGGTCAGCGTCTGGAAGGTTCTTCAGCCCAAACGGCATGTGTTTGAAACGGTAGAGACCAAACGGGGTGGTAAATGCCGTTTTATCCTGGTCCTCCGGTCGTACTCCAATCTGCCAGTAACCTGATTGAAGATCCAGGGATGTCATGTAGGCAGTTTTCTTGGCTGCATGGAGTAGGTCGTTAATTCGTGGCAGAGGGTAGCAGTCGCTGACGGTGACTGCATTTAAGCGTCGATAGTTCACGCAAACTCTAATTCCTCCGGTCTTCTTGGGTACCAGAACCACGGGCGCAGCCCAAGGAGAGTCGCACTCCTCGATGACGTCACATTCTAACATTTTCTGCAATTCCTCTCGCAGCATTTCCCGTTTCGCTGGTGGTAGGCGATAGGGTGGTACTGCAATGGGTTGGTGGTCTCCCGTGTTTATCCGGTGAATTGCCTCTGCCGTCGGTGGTCCCTCTATTTGAAAAAGGTCCTCGTTTCTTACTAAAAGATTCTGTATCATTTCTCTTTGATTTTAATTAGACTGGCCTCAATGTAGGACACTCTTAATTAATATATATAACGACCCTAGCTCGGAAGAATTATTATTTAACCGACTCAGTACTTGTTATCAGCAAATAAATCAAACTTATGAAGAATACGCTGAGGAAGTTACAATTCGTTTGAACAAGCTAAAAGAGCATATACAACTAAATAATCAGGATAATAATATAATTCCTATGAAAGGCAACTTTTATGATAATATTGCGAAAAATGTATTTATTGATGGAATTAAACAACCGTATCATTCCCATTTGACGCATTTTGAATTGACTAATATCGAGGATTGCCTAACAAAATGTAAAAAATACAATAACCACGAGCAACAAGCAGCCTTTGTTACCTTCATAAGACAACGCGAAAATAAACCCAAAACGAATATATTTAATACAGCAGGAACTTCGAGGAATACTAATCTATTTACACACTGAACCTCTGGAAACATGAACTCGTTTCAACGACGTGCAGCTATCGCACAAAAACCGTTTGCACCAACAACCTTTGGAAACAGTAATAATTTTAGACCAAATAATAATCAACCTAGGAATCAAAATCCTCAGCCTACACCTATGTCGATTAGTACAAGAAATACTAACAGACCAAGTAATAACTTTAATAGGCCCAATAACAATTTCATACGTCCAAGCAATAATTTTATAGCGAGACCAAATAATTTCTTCAGAGGCTCAGGACCCCCAAACTTTATAGCAGAGGAACTTAATCATCAGGAAGAACAGCAACAAAATTTAGAAATTCAGGAAGAAGTTGATCACGAAGATTTTCCACTAGATCCCGATGTAAACCAACAAACATAGTAAACCTAAATTCAATTGGAAATTCTCCTGAACTTCCACACATTATCACGACTGACCCGTCGTTTAAAATTCTTATTGATTCAGGAGCGTCTTAATCCCGAAGTAGCGTATCGCCAGTTTTCCAAATATATTTTCCCATATAATTTCGAAATCAAATCGGTTCATAAAGTAACAAAAGGTACACGTGCACTCACTTTTCCGATTTTACGCGAGTTAGGAGACGAAACACCTATCACTTTTCTTACAGCGCAGTGGCATTCCACTTACGATTGTCTAATTGGAAACAAACATTTGCAAAAATTAGAAGCGAATATAAATTATAAAACTCAAATATTTAGTACGAAGAAATTTGAAATAAACTATTTAAATAATATACCGGACAAATGCAAGACCGTTGGAATGAATCATCATCGAGAAATAATAACTCAGATAAGGACGAGTCATATGAACAGCGAGGAAAGGGATAAGATCACAAGTCTGTGCCATCGATATAAAGACTGTTTCTATAACGAGAATGAGAAATTATCAGCCACTAGTGCAGTCAGCCGCAGTATCCGAACAAAAGATGAATATCCAATTTACGTCAAAAGTTTTCGCTACCCATACCATTTAAAACAGGAGATACAAGAACAAATAAGATAAAATAATTTTCAGAAAAAAATACACTGACTTCGAAATGCACTAAAAAGTATAAAATAATTTCTATTTCCTAATGAAGTAATTTCTATTTCATTCAATCATACAATTACGTAACATATATGAATGAAACCTATTTACTCGTTAGGTAGTATATTAAATATATTTCAATCTTTTCGGAGGCGACGATTATCAGGTAAAAATGAATAAAGATAAACTCAAGATACAATATATAGTAAAAATTAATAAGCAAAACGCAGAAACGCAATTGCTTAAATTTTTTAATGAAAATGTAAAACCAGATAAGCAATATGGCATTTACTTTGCAAATGAAGAATTAGGAGTTACCACATACGGAATATTAAAGGAACATTTCAACGAGAAATTAAAGTTGATTAAGACAAATACCTGCACACCTTCAGTCAATCGAAATAACTTTATGAAACAACTTGAAAAATACCATAACCACACTCATAATGGAATACAAGAAACAATAGCGCATTTTAAGAAGAAACTGTATACACTTAATATGGATAGAATTATTCAAAATTATATAAATCAATGCGAGACATGTCTTGAGTATAAATATGAAAGAAGACCTTATGAGACAGAAACTTACGGACCTATAATTGCCAAACGATCGTTTCAACATATACACATGGACGTTTTTCATTTCAATAAGGAAAAATTTCTTACCATTATTGATATTTTTTCTAAATACGCTCAAGCTTATTATTTGCCTGACGGAAATGCCACCACTATATTGAATAAGTTACGACATTTTTCTTCACATCATAATTTTCCCGATAAAATTACTACAGATAGCGGTAGTGAATTTAATTCAACAGTATTTAAGGAATTTTGTAGGATTCATAAAATTGACTATCATCAAACCACTATTAACAGACATACGTCAAATGGACCCATAGAAAGATTACATTCTACTTTAAAGGAAAAATTGAGTATATTAATAGATCAAAATCCGAGAGAAACAACCAAAAACCATATAACTACAGCTATTCTAATATATAACCAAAGTATACACTCTTCAACAAATTACGCCTCATTTACTCTCTTGTACGGTCCCTATGAGGAATTGCATAAACATATTATAGATCCCGATAGCGATACCGTTGAAAAATATAATGAAATTAGAAAGAATGAAATTTTACCGTTTTATGAAAAATTATACCAAAAACAACTAGAACAGCAACGTCTACCTAACAATTCGGATAAAACGTTGGAAAGTAGGGAAATGTTCGTTAAAACATATCAACAACAACGTGATAAAATCGCCCCTCGCTATCAGAGATTACTTATAGAGAAACAACAAGGCCCCTCATTAGATTGCCATATACACGTACAGCAACGCCGCTATAATTTAAGAGATGCCAAAAGATTAAGAAAAGTCTCTTCATTTTTGCATCTCAATTATACTCGCGAAGAGTATCCAAATTGATCCAAACGCAACACATTATAACTATCATCAAGGAACCGGAAGGATTATGGAAAATTATCACTATCTACATTTTGACATAAATATAACGTCTTTTAAACATACTTATAACAAAATTCTTATCAGCTACACCATATTATCTGGGCAGAAGGAGTTCAGAAACTCAAGTTTATTCAGACAAGCCGAATCCTTGTGTAACGAAATTTATCAAAATCTACAACAAATTGCACCCCCAAACGAAAGGGTTAAAAGAGGATTAATAAATGGATTGGGTACAGTAATTAAGTACATTTTTGGAAACCCCGATGCTAATGATCTCGACAAGATAAACAATTATTTGGTTTCACTCGAACGCCAACAACATGAAAATATATTCACTCTTAGTAAGACAGTAAGCATTATGAATACAATAAGCAACACTATAAATAATAACACACAAATAATTAACAAAAATTTACAAAATCTTGCAAACGCTCTTAGTAAACAAAATACTCGACTTGACCTCTTCGAAGCCATTATTTCTCTTATCACACAAGAACAACATATTCTAAATTTGCTTGAAAAAATTAAAAGATCGTTCGTTTTCTCAGGAGAGGTGTTTGACCTAGAAATACTAACTTATGAACAAATGTCAGATATAAAGGCACATTTATTAGAAATTTATTTTCGGAAAGAATTAATGCTACACTACCATAATTTATTGGATTTCCGGTTTATTCAAGGATCGATCGTAACCGCCCTTGACTCCATTATTTATACACTCAAAATCCCAATTCTTAACCCTATCGAATTCTCCTTATTTCAAAGACTTGCTACAATCAGCCATAACAATCAGACAGAAATTATAACTGCACCATGGAAACTAACGAGGCCAACAGTCAAATTATTTGCTCATAAATGTCAACTAATATATGATCATGATTATCTATGTTATCGAATTATCACAGGAGAGATCAGACCAATCTACATCTTAACGTATGTACCTCTAGTATTGGCATATCAGCTATCCAGTAGCTCGACACTAATATCATGCAATTATCCGATAACTATTGAATACAACAAAAATAAAACCACCCTCCAGGGAACATACTTGGTCCAAGAAAACGATGTGCAAGTACAAGGCCACAATCTTGATAAGAATCTCGGAGAACTAAAGCAACCAGAAATCTTGCCTCTAATCATCAAGAATCATCAATTGAATTTGGAGCCTTTGAAAACCTTAACCACACCTACAATAAACATACCTACATTTCAAAAGCCTGGAATTGAATTTTATATGTCTATAACCAGTGTCGCAATTATATCTTTAATCATTGTAGGCCTCTTAATCTATTTCATATACAGGAGAAAAAGCAAAGTACGGCGACCTACCCAAACAATCAATAACGAGGACGTCATTGAACTTCGGCAGGGAGGAATTATGTAACCACCTGCAGTCCAGTCTTATCACTACCGGCGGGATGAGGCCCCGCCATAGACGAAACAAAAGATAAGAGCCGTGGTACCATCGCCTCGGCGACGAGGCACTGATTCATTCATTATTAAGCCTGTGGCCTGTACGAACGGAACAAATTAAAAGAAACGTGTTTATTTTAAAGTATTGTGCATTTATTTTAAAAAACCATTCGACCATCCAGTAACATAACTCGCACGATGCAAATTGGTGCACTTAATTTTCATCTGTTAAGTTAATTTCATGTTACTTACAAGGAAACATATTGACCCGCGACAAACCTTAAAAAAAAGAAAAAAAATTATAAAGCTTTTTCAACACGATTTTTTGTATGTTTCATTAATGATAAAGGGCGTAACAAATTTTTTTCAAAATAATTATTCTGGATGTCTTGTGTAATGAATTTTAACGGAGGCAGAATAATTTGAATGTGATCTAAAAATTTAAGGAATTTTTCTGTCCCCTTAATTCTTCTGATTTGTATATATATACATTCTACAATTCCAAAAGTTTGAACGTCTTACTGTGCACGTACGTGGCATGCGATACGGTGTATGGAATTTTATTACCCCGCGACTGTCACGGGATAAACCGTTTGGTATTTGATGCTCCGCCTATGACAACAGACACTCCGCAACAACCACTTGATTGAAGTAAAAAACCACTAATTGTAAGAACTTTAAACAAAACTGTGTCATCTTATTTAATCACATTCATGTGGAATCCTTTAAGATAATTTAAGTTACTTTGGTACTCTTGGGGGCCCTTGATTTCCTAATAAATATCGTTTAAAAAGATTCATTGCTTGGATAAATAGGGCTAGGTCTGATCATTATAATTTAGACACCTGCCTGTATAAAATTGGTATGGTATACTGGATGCGTCATGTGAATGCAGTACTCCGCAGGAGGAACTTGATTACATTCTGTGAGGATGTTTTGCGCTCACAGGGAAAGAAGGTTTTACTAGGTCATCTCATGAAGGACAAATGGGCTCCACCCTTCAGGATTCATACATTTCTGAAAGATCCACAAAAGAACATTACAGCTTTAAAATGGATAGATGACTTTCTTTTTAAATAACATAATAATTTGACATCTTTATGTAGAGCTATACAATAACTAGCTACTATACATTGTATCGAGACACACGTTGCGATCGGCAATTTTGGAGAAACCATCGGCTATTCAACATCAAAGAGAAAATAAAAAGTCGCTAAAATTATTTACGAATAATCGTTCACCCGTTTTCATTCGCGTTTTTTGTCTGCGGTTAATTTCATTTGGAAATTAGTGAATAGTCATAGCAGAATATTACAGTTAAAAATACCAACTAGAAGTGACAGTGAAGTGAAATGAATTTACTGTCCATGCAGTGTCATCAGATATTATATACGAAAGGTCAAGACGAAGTTACAAGAACATCATTTTTTTAACCGACTTCGAAAAAGGAGGAGGTTACTCAATTCGACCTGTATATTTTTTTTTTTTTTTAATTTAAAAAATTTAAATAATAGATGTATTGAATTCAAATTTGCTTATCACATCTTATTCGCAAAAAAATGAATAAATGAACACTATCTTTAATTATTCTGTTCGTTATTTAACAGAATTTTGATGTAAACATTTCTCATTAGACTGTTCCGAGGCAAAGGCGCTTGATCTCGTTCACGCTCAACCGCTAAGCTCGAAGCTCTCGCGTCTGAGATATTGAGTATTGTTCCTTGATAACTTAAAAATGAAGCTTGCAACCCCATTTTTGCAAAGGGAAATCTTGTTCACCATCACATCCTCTATTACCCCCTTCCTGGAGTTGCACGAGTTGTGAGACACCCTCTATATACTCCTTAAACCCACATTTCAGCAGCTAACAAATTATAAGTGTTTCTTGCTTTTGCTTGCTTGATGAATATACGAAGTGTCATCAAAATCAGACGGGGACACTTCTATACCTTCCCCCGTTAGAGAAGGTCTTGGTTTTGTGCATCGTATCCTCCACGCTAAATAACGGTATATAATATTGCACAACGGTATAAAATATTTGCAGTAACTAATACATTTATTAATAGGTTCTTGAATATTGTTTTGTCTCACATTCATGTTTTAACTACAGACTTATCTAAAAAATGCTGCAAATTTTACTATGTGACAATACTATGTGAAAGAATATAGTTCAGGTGTACGTATTATTCCATTTGCTCCTTTTTATGTACTTTCATCTTCGGACATTGCAGCACGTAAAACGGAGAATGCAGAAAATACATTTGAGAGGAACTAAAAACATTCGAAATCATTAGAAACATTCCCAATAATACTTAATTACTGCATAATAATGTTGCATACCGTGCAAAAGAAATTTAGTGAAAGAGTTGGTATAACGCAAGGGACTTGAACGACTACAGGGCTTTGAGGTATCATCATGACTTGGATGTCCCGCTGCACTTTTTTGGATTGATCGTACCAGGTCGATTGGAATATATCTTGCATGGCATCGCCGCTCTAATATTAACAAGCTCATGTTACTTCTAATAATAAATGCGACAGAATACTGGTAAATTTCTCTGTAAATATATACTTTTGCACGGTCTATATTGACAAGCAGTCTGTAACGAGCTTATTATACATTGTCTGTTATATACCAACGTGACTTACGCAGTCCAATATATAAAATATTAACTTACATGATATAAAAGATTATCAGCAGGCCAGGCAAAGATAAAAACCGTAAGTCCTACAATTGCAGCCAATGCCATATATTGAAACTTCACACTAAACGGTTGTGGCTGTTTGTGAAAGCAAATCACTCCATGATTAAACCCAATCGATTTTGTCACTGCTGTTAATACATAGTACTTACTTGTATTACATTGATGCCACACATCAATAGTGCTATACAACACAAGATTACGGCACAAGGAGCTACACATTTCACAAGATTAACCACAAAATTCGCATACCTAAAATAAAAGTAGATGATTTCACTGTAAATAATAAATACTGAATTACATAATTTCTTTGTACTCTTTCACAACATAATACTCTTCCATGCGTATTATCAATTCTTCGGTGCTTTTAACATTGCGTAATTTCATTTTCAATATCTCGAAACGAGCTGCAGCAAAGAACAACAGAAAACCACAAAACACGTTAACTGACGAGTTGCCGCCAAGGTTATAGATGTATAATGATTGATGCAAGAATATGATGGTCTTCATTGGTTGATAATCAACACGAAACGGATATATAGCGTTCATTGGGTAAGGATCGGACATGACGAGTGCTTTCAAAATAAAAATCACTCCCGTCACATAAGTCCATATAATTGATGCTCCATAAAACGTGGAATATTGTTCCATGTATCGTTGAAACAAACGTCTTGCATGGTCGTTCGCGTTTTTACAAACATCTTCCGTAAGTTCCACCACCATCTGCACCGTGTATCAAAAATCATTTTAATTAACGACTTAAGCCTGTGGTGAATAAGTATACTTGTTATACTCCACATACATGTATACAGTACGTTGCTTAAATATACCAACTCCTAATACTTACAATGATATGCAATTTTGGTAGGAAATTAGGATTATTGTTCCAAAATACTAAGTCATAGTTTGCAAAGAATAAATTCGGCAAAGGAAAATTAATACATTCATGTAAATTTTACGCTGCGTTATGTAAAATGTAGTATGCAGTCATGAACAAATAGAATCAAATAAATACTTGTTCATAGTAGAACGAAGCAAAGTCTAATTATGGAGGTTAAAAAGCGGAGATCCTTGTAGAAAAGGACTTTCAAAGTGAAAACATATATGATCAGTGCTTTGCGCATTGTAAGCCGAGATGACAAGTATTATATATTGCAAGTGGCATAGTTCGTTGAAACAGTGCTGTTATCGATTACAATATTAAATAAAATAATTTTAAGAAAAAAATACACCGACTTCGAAATGTACTAAAAAGTATAAAATAATTTCTATTTCCTAATGAAGTAATTTCTATTTCATTCAATCATACAATTACGTAACAGATATGAATGAAACCTATTTACTTGTTAGGTAGTATATTAAATACATTTCAACCTTTTCGGAGGCGGCGCAAATTTGGTAATTCCCGCGTCGTGGGCTCCGTTTATAGGTTCTTAGATACCACAATCAACTGGTTATTGGGAGCAACGTTTACTAAGGTATTTTTAATTTTGCGCCGCCTCCGAAAAGGTTGAAACGTATTGAATATACTACCTAACGAGTAAATAGGTTTCATACATATATATTACGTAATTGTATGATTGAATAAAATAGAAATTACTTCATTAGGAAATAGAAATTATTTTATACTTTTTAGTGCATTTCGAAGTCGGTGTATTTTTTCTTAAAATTATTTTTTACATAATTTGTTGTTGAAATGCTGTGAAATAAAGTAACGATTGTCCTCTGAAGTAGTTTTCAACTGAGAAATCACATTAATAACATCAAAGGATATTAGCACATTTATGCAACGCATTGTATTATATTTTCCATTTCTAGATTTTATAGCATAGTAACTAAATAAAAAAAATGTCTTACCCGTATATGATTTGCGCGAGCTACGCTAATGGCTATGTGTGCAATTGCCAGAAATAATCCCATTAAATACACAGCAGCCTCTGATACATCCATGGGATTAGAGGATGTTTGTATAACGTTTATTGCAGGGTACAGAGATAGCAACGAATTAAGAAGTACTAGAAATTTGAGAATATTATAACATGTAGTTTTTAATCTGCTTGCGTGGGGGTTGAGTGGTATGAAGAATGCTGGTGCCATGCTAAATCGCAGGAATGCGATCGCTTTCTCCGGCGTTGCATCCTTAAACATAATGGATTTTGGCTACACAAACACTGAGACTATTTATTTATGCAACGTCAGGACGTCTTACAGATGTGCCACAAATTGCCGTGTGTTTCTTTTTCACTTCAGTAATTGTTAAACAATCGGAGAAATGAACACTGACATTTACATTAAAATTTCCAAATTTTTTACTAAAAATAGCAATAAACATTCGCGATGTATCACTACGCGTTATTCTCTCTAACCACGCTACATATCACATATTTGAAAATTCTTAATTCCAGGCAAGAATAAACTTGTATTAGAGACCGATGTTACATCAATCTACGACTACTATTAAATGACGCGTGGCCGAACGCAAGCAGGTCTATACCCTTTGTTCAATTAAAAAGTAATACGTTAGGGTTCTAGCAGCTGTAATAATAAACGTGTATTATTTTCTCTGTATTCCTTTAAGTCATGCTGTATCTCGCGATTGAACGATAAAAACGATATTTTTCAGTATGAGAAGTTTTACACATGTAACAGATTATAGGGTGTGCGTTCATTCATTATTTCTGTAGAGTTTATGGAATAACAACTTTTCAGATAATTGCTTGATTCTTTGAAACATTATACTATCCATCCTTTCAATAAGGAAATTATAGATAATTATTGTAAATCAGCGTAGTCACCTGTGTAATACTCCGGAGCTACATGTTGCAAAGAGTATGTATTGTTTCACTTCGGACGGAGTAGCAGTGCTTATCTGCAGTATTCTACTGGTAGCATTACTAAGCGGGCGCCACGTTCCTATGTTATTTATGTAGGATCATTGGGTGAACAAAGCGATCCAGACTAATACTGTGGAGTAGTTGCTTTTTACGAAATACACGGCACACTGCGACTAAACGATTTATCGAACGGAAGTCGACAAGGGTTGTAAATCCTTGATTATTAGACCAATATGATCGCGTATATGCTTACGTTGTTTTACCGAGGTAAGAACAGTATTGAGTGTTGAATGGATGCCAAAGAATTTAAATTGATTTTGAGTTAACAAAATCGACTATTTTAATTCTGAATTTAACCAATTTCAAGACTCTTATTACAAGCGTGAATTGTTTGTGTGTATGAGGGAGTATACTGTTTCCCTATGATTACAATGTTCCTTCTTGTGATTAAGATGTGAGACTGTTTTTATTATTAAAGTTAGAACGTTTCTTTAAGAGAATTGTACGTGGTATGATTTTTCGTTAAAAAAAAGATTAACCCCGCGTCTTTTCCTGATTGATGGAAATGTTCGCACCAATCATTAGATACATGCACTGATCCCTCTCTACTTTTTGCGTCGGAAACGTGGGCTTTCCCAAAATAGAAAGTGTCAGCAGAAGCGAGAATAAGAAGGGATGAATTTAACGGTGTGGCGATATCTGACATGGTTAACGGTCTTCGGATCCGTTTTTAAGACACTGTAGAAATACACGTTTATTACACATGCAATTAGCCGTTGAGAACGGAACTTAAAAAACGGAAGATATATGATGCAGGATTAAGAAATAAACTAATTCTCGGAAACGACTCTGTCGACTTGCGTGTAATAAACATGCTAGCCATTTGCTGGTGTCTTCTTTTTTTTTTTTTTTATTTTATTAAAATACACTTCAGGTCCGAAACGGACCTATATGTGTTATCTTTATTAAATACATATATAAAATCTTTTAAGAGAATAACAAAAGATAAAAAAATAGAAATTATTACATAAACATAGGAACTTTTGGGTACAAACTGGAAATTATTATCTATTTTAACTTAAACCTAACAAAATACATAATAATAGTAAATGATGCGGTACATAGAACATATTTGCACATAAACGGCTGCCTAAACAAAGTATAACTAAATACACTATCTATAAAATCACAGCCTTATATTATTTTTAATAAGAAAAGTATCTATAATTTTCAGCACTGTGATATTTGGTTTAATTAAAAAATTTCTTATCTTATAAGGTAAAGAGAGCTTACAGAACTTTAACCTCTTTAATATCTCTTTCCTGCGTTGCTGAAACAAAGTACAATCCCACAGCACATGGTCAATATCCTCAATAAGATGACCACATTGACACTTTGTGTCCTGCACAACACTGATTTTCCTCAATGATATTTTCAAATTGAAATGATTAGATCTTGCTCTATTTATCCAAACCGTTAAATGTCTTGATAGTTTTTTATTATGAAACCACGGCTTCGAACTACTCGCCGAGAAGTAGTTGTTAAAATATACAGCTCCTTTATGACTGGCTTGATCTACCAACTCATTTTGATTTCTTTCCACAATTTTTTGTTTTAATAGAGGGAAAGTGTCCGTGCAAAGTACATTAAAAATATCCAAAACTTCCAATTGTGCTGCAGCCTTAGCCTCCCTGTTTGCCAACTCATTACCCGGAATACCCCTATGTTACGCGGCCAGGTACCGCGTCCGTTATTATTGTAAAAATATTTAACATTTACACGAACACGACCATCGTTCACACGATTTCTGACCCTCTATAGCAGCAATAAACTCATGAAGCCGTTACGAACCCCGCGAGTTTCTTTAGAGTCACCGTATACCTACGTTTATTGCCAGTAATAGTTTTTAGCTTTCCGTTTTCTCCAAAAAACATGTTTTCTTCACGTCAAGGCGCATCCTAATTTTATTGCTTGCTAAGGTCAAGGGTCCATCTAATAAATCATAGTTACACGACCATTTCAGGGTTTTTCCCAAAAATCCTGACGTCACACATAGGCGGTCCTACAAGACCCCTCACTACACATTTTTTACTCCAATCACAGAAAAATACCCCCGTACATTACTCAGTTAAACACACCCACACGAATTTACCTAGACGACAACTCTTCAGACAAAAATCAGAATTCTAACAACATCCGACACGATAACATCTTAAATTCCATAGCATCTTATAATAAACAGTATTTGTTAAAGTTTAAAACTTCATATCTAATTTTCAACCATCCAAAGAACTACTCTTTCCGCTGTAAAAACCGGTTAGAGACGTATATCAATTCGAGATACCGAAATAATTCGAGTAAGGATTTACAACCCTTACACGCTTGAGTTCGTCCAACTCAGTCTTGTCGCGATTGATATAACACCCTATGTGAAGGAATCCACATAAAAGTAACCTCTACATCCTGTGAATCTTCCCTAAGTAGTCTAAGCGTGTTTTTAATATTGACTAAATGAGAGTTTGTATACGACCTAACCGCTGGCCTTTTCAGGGTTTGAACTAACAAGGAAACATATCGAACCGCGACACACCGATTTTAATGAAACTTATGTGAAAGATAGTTCTCAAAAAAATATTTGACACGTATTTTTTTTTATCGGCAATCGTTCACATTGAAGGGGTGAAAATAGCCCTCGAAGTTGGGGGTTGAAACCATGTTTTTGGGAATATCTCCGGAACGAAAGAAGATAATTGAATTCTTTTTTTTGTAAATTGTTCGTCTTTGGATAGGAAATTTTTGTGCGAAAAAAAATTTCAAGAAACTTTATTTGTTTAAATAATATTTAAAAAATTTATCATTTTTGTTTAAATTTTTGCGCTAAATGTTGATCTATTTTTTTGCAACTTTGTGTACGTAAACTATGGACAAAAATAGAGGATACGTGTTTTTGGAATTTGTTGTTTGTTGCAATGTTTATTAGATATATAATTTAACATCACCTCCTGTGAAGAGGGGCAATCATCATTTTTATTAAAAATATCATTATTTTTACAATCTTTTACATTATTTTAGCGATTTTATACCTCTTCATATGCCGCTAATTGATTTCTGAACAATTATTGTAAGCGTCACAGGTATGAGTGTGACGCGGTTATGATCAACGCTGTGAGGAACATAGGCTTTTATGGCCAAAATTGTAAAAATTAATTTAATTTAATTCCATTTTCTTAGTTTCTTAAAAAATCACAATGTTTTCAAAAGTTCTAAATATTTTATTTAGATTGAAGACTTTACGCCTGTAAAGGTATAAAAGCAGAAGTGGACATAGGAGCCTATGTTCCTTACGGCGCGGCGTTGATTATTAGATGCCTGTATTTTGTCTGCTGTAGCCGTGGGTACCCATGGCGGACAGATCTTATTTACCGCCTGCTGCTCCAAACGATGCACCTGTTCTGGTGGTTTCGAAGAGGTGTTGACCCATCTGGATTTAAATTTCCTAACTGTATTCCAAAACTGCTTGGTATTAGACTTGTGATTTAAGTTGCTAACAAAGAATCTGAAAGCCTATCCTTTTTTGTTATTAAGTAGTTTATTAGTAACTGCAACTTGTTTTTTATAAGCTATTCAATCTTCCATTTTTTAAGAATGTAATCATTTTTTCAGTGTAGCTTTCCTTTTTCTGACTTCTCTGTCAGTCACTGTCCCACCATGGTGCCGAATTGCTTTTATGAATATTAAATGAGCCTTTTCCTGAATTTCCTTTTTTTACCGGTGTATTTTTAATAACTGCATTCTTCATCGCCTTAATAAAAGCTGTATATTTAAGGTCCACTGGCAAGTCAACTAATTCTTTGCTAAGAAACAGTTCTAAATACTTGTCTATCTCTGCTTTATACAGTTTCCAGTCAGTTCTTGATGTAGATAATCTGTTGGTTTTTCTATTGAATATTGAATCTGTTTTTGAACTTGAACAATTGCCTCAATGGGAAAATCCGAACCAAGAGTATCATCCAACTGATGAGTAGTTATAAGATATGCTAATTCAATACTAGAAATAATGAGATTAATGTTGGATTTTGAGTTCTGCCTATTGTCAATTGTTGAGAAGGAATCTGTGTTAAGAACCATTAAATCTAGATTTTTTATAATCATCTCCAGGCTTTCTCCTGCCTGGATTCACTTATAAATTATAACTTATAAATTATAAATTATTCCACATGGGATGATAGGCATTAAAATCACCTGCCAAGAGTAAGTTACTCTTGCTGGACAATGACTGCATAACGTTCAGCCGATTAATTTTATCGAACTGCTCCTGAGGGGGTCTGTAACATCCCGCCACAATAAAGTTTTGAGACAAGTTAATTGTTTCTATAGCTATAAATTCACCTTCCAGGTATTCAGCCCCTGCAATATTCAAAGTAACAAATTGAATATCCTTTCGTATAACCAAAGCTACACCACCGCCATTACTTTGGCCTTCTCGATCACTCTTTGGAATATTGTGATTGCTAGTGATTAAATGCTTCCCGGTTTTCACTCAGGTTTCTGTCAGTATTAAAATATCTTAATTACTACATAATTTTAAAATACTGATGAATAATATCTATTAAGTATCAAGATGACAGTGTCTTTTTCTTATTATTTGCAGATCCTTTGTATTGCTTAATATTTTGATTTTTAATATTTTTATGGTTAGAACCAGATGAAATATTTATTTGGCTTTGATTAGTGTCTCTCCTATCAACAGGAGAATCAAGTAATTTAATTTTCACTACTGCAATTGACTGATTAAGTTGATTATCTTCTATTTTCTGTAAAGGTTTTGATACATCCACTATTTTATCAATGGTTACGGTTTTTGTATCACTTATTTGTGGAGATTCCATAATACTCTTTGTTCGCGCCCGAATATTCGGTTAAATA
Organism: Megachile leachella; assembly: GCA_963576845.1. Lineage (NCBI taxonomy): Eukaryota > Metazoa > Arthropoda > Insecta > Hymenoptera > Megachilidae > Megachile > Megachile leachella. Next base: position 13,145,441 of record OY756256.1, on the reverse strand, counting down.
TGACGAATGAGGTAGGAGGGTGATGTTCACGATAGCGAAGTGGACTGTATAAAAAAACTTTACTGAATTGACTTGGACGCGTGACTTATCAAGGGACTGTCCCTTCGAAATACAAGTACAAGTTCGCAAATACAAGTATAAGTGTCCGACGGTCGGAACACTAGCAAGCCGCTGTGGCTGTTGAGAGAATTCTGACGCTATGCACAAAAATTAGGAATAAGGTAAACCCTTGACGGTTCCCCTTCCACGGATGTTAGATGTTTTTCGGCGTTCATAGTGGGGTTGAGAACTTTCCCTATTTTTACCATGTGACAGGCAACTGCGATGTTTTGCACAGTTTTCTAATTTCTCTGCCTGCCACATGGTTTACAACACCAATCTCGACAAGAGTCAAACCCTGACCCACCGATGGGCTGACGGTCCTGCCATAAATGAACTGTTATTTATGGGCCCCTAATAAGTTCTCAACACTCTTCTTAGCATTGATCAATTTATTAGAATGACTAAAAGACCAATTAGACCATTTTCCCAAGTTAACTTGTGGCTTTGCTTGTCCTCCTATTTGTTTTAACTTGAATTCCTCCCTCATATTAATAGCTTCCAGGGCAGGAAAGTTAGTATTATCCAGCCTAATTTGTGTTTGAACACTAGACTGAACAGGAACTATACCGTTATTCAAATTTGTTAATAATTCTTTGGTCTCCCAAAAACCAACACTGTGATACGCCATCGTCTCTTGTAAGCTCTTGTTAAATTTATACTCACTACACTCTTGTGAAAAAGTTTTGTGAGAGCCTTTACAATGAAGACATATAAAACTTTCCCCTTGTGTACATTTATGAGTCTTTATCGTCATCCCCACACACATGAGATACATGAATACTCCTACACTTGCCAGTAGTATGTCCATATTTATGACAATTATAGCATGTTTTAACACTTTCTATGTACAAACGGACCATCGTATTCAAAATACCATATAATTTAATAGAATTGGGCAACGTATTTCTTTCAAATGATACCAAAACAGTCTTACTGGGAATCCAGCACACCTTATTGTTAGCAGTGCCATAGGATTTCTTGTTCAGTCTTACAGCGTTTGTTATTTTGGCAGGAGAAACTCCATTATGTATCAGTTCCTCCATAGATACACCAAGCGGAATTTCTCTTAATAATCCCTTCTTTTCAATTCTATAGAATGGAATATAAGACATCAAATCCCATTTGTTTAATTCCACATTCTGCACAAGTGTGTTCGCTAAGTCTTTATTTGGAAATTTAAGCTCAGCAGCTCCTCTACCTCTAGCTTTCATATCCGTCACACCAGCATTCAAGTTATTAACAATTTTTGCAATATAAATTAAATTTTGTACTTTAGTTTTTTTAAGAGCTTGGCTATTAATTTTTGTTTCCACAAAGGCTGGACCCATGTGATTATTCGGATAGAGGTTAATTTTTTTTCAGCCGTGGAAGTCACGTTAATAACTTTTTCTTTTTTGGCACAATCCTGCATATCATGCGAACTTTTTGTCTTTATTGCAAATGTTGCATCAACCTGACTAGCTCTCTTAAAATCCATCTGAGAACCCATCTTACTAGGCAGAGATTTACCCTCCGCCATAATGGTGTCCTCTTCGGTTCCCGTGCCCATAGAGCCCGGTACCGAAATATTTCTTGTAAAATTAGCCTACTCCACTACACTCGAGAAGAAAATCCGTACGCACCCAATAACTTAAATAAATATTAACAACCTCTTTTTTTCTCACAAAAACTGAAAAAACAATATATAAGCCACAGACTAAACTCACACCCAAGCGCCAAGTCCTTGTACTGGTGTTATCCTTCGCACAAATTGCTAGCCATTTGTAGGAAGTGAATATCTGTTTTTCGTATAATGGGGAATTCTCATAAAAGGAGTTTGCTTTGTGATTGCTATGGATTGTTCTGTTGGATGGAAGTATATGATTTATATAAAACTATGTTCCGCAGATATGCCACGGGACAGTAGTTTCAATTTATTACTTTCACAGATAATCGTCACAATTGTTTCTCTTTCACACCTAATCGTAAGCGATTGAGATGCATGGTTTCTCTCACTCTCTCTCATATCTTCTTTCTCACTTTCTCTCATTCTCTCTCATACCCTCTTTCTCACTCTCTCTGACTCTTTCTATCTCTCATAATATACATACATAATTATTAACCTGTTAACCGGGGAGTTCCCTTTATAATTACGCAGCATACAACGGGCGCGAACTCTTTCACTAGCGCGTACTTTCATATTATTATTTTTTTTTTATTTAAAACACGTCCACCACTCTCAAGAGCGAAATGATACTGATTTTCTCCGTATCTTTACATTCATGTCGAAACATGTATCGATGACTAATACCTTTGTTGGACGAAACGATACGTGCCGTTCCAAGGGCGCAACATATGAGCCGTTTATTTTGAAAGTGGCCTAAGTCCATTTATCTTAAAATCGAGATATTTAAGGGTTTGCGTTTCAATGAATTTAAAAATATACGTATAGGACATTAATGGGTCGTACTCCTTAAGTGTATCTAAGGGTGTTAAATTTATAGTTCCTATTAAAATAGTGGCAATTATTAAGTGAATAATATGCGTTTTCTTATCAAGAATGGAGTTAGGCCACTTTCAAAATTAACAACCAGATTCAATATAAAATTTGAAGGTGCCCAAGTCCATTCAACATAATTTAAGATGCTTCAAATTGAAAAAACCAATACTGAATTTATTTTACATATCTTTAAAACACTTCAGGAACATAATTTATGCGATTCAATTAACTACATAACGTGCAAAATTACAAACATAAATTTATTACAAAACAATTTACTACTCATCTACATTTTGTGTGTGTAAAAGGGATTTGAAGTAATCATAATGTTCCGGTTGTATATATCGTAATAGGTCCATTATGTCCTTGAATTTTGATGTTGTAATTTGTTGTTTTTGTTGTCCAAAAACTGAGGTTAAATTGTAAATACTAATTAATTAAAATTACCTTCATCACTACTTTCCGACATTATCAATAGTAAATATATTACCTTGATTATTTAAGTATAAATGGAGTTAGGCCACTTTCAAACTACACGGTTCGATTATTAAACTAACTTTGAAAACTTATGTGTTAAGAATTATCGTATTTGCTCGGATTATAAGCCACCTGAAATGCTTTACTGATAAATAACATAAAGTTGTACACGTAACCATGATAACCGGAAAAAATTAAAAAACGGAGTTAGGCCATTTTCAAAATAAACGGCTCATATATTTTAAGGACGTATTCATACGTCCTACCCGTACACGCTATAGTTTACGATTTACGTATTTATACGTCCCGCCCGGTTAACAGGTTAATCCCACATTTATATTCGGTTTAAGTTTAAGAATTTTCGTATGAATCAAATAGGTAAATGAGTTATTTGCCTGAACGAGTCAATGCTAAAGGATGTTCGCGAAAGGATGTTTGGATGATCGGTTCAAGTGTCACATTGGTTGTTCCAGTTCGAGGAGTGCCTGAGAAATACGCGTATATCGTTGATTGATTAATTTGGAACGAAAGCGATTCAGTTCGGAAGAAGAGAAAATGATTCCGGATTTGAGTTCATAACTGCGATTCCAGGCGAACAGTTGAAGATCGTTTGGTAAAATAAAGTCCGGAAACGTTAAAGGAAGTAAATTGAAAATTCTCTTTTCCGCGCTACGAGTCTACATCCTATATACGTGATTCTCTTGAAGTGTCATAGTATGGAAAACCGCAGCAAAGGAAATACTGTAAGTGTTGTCACACTCTTACAACACACTCTTATTCGCACTCTTTGAGAATCTGTGATCCTTTAATGATTCGCTATATTATATACAGGGTCCGTTCAATAAGTATCGGGACTGTTTCCAAAAATCAAAATTTATTGCAGATATCATTAAAATTTCTTAATAATGTAGTATGAAAGGTGTTTGAATGCGAGAGAAATTGCGCGCGGATAAATGAGAGCGAATGACAACGAGCAAATGGGCAAGGTATGTATGATTGGATGAGTGATGTGCGAGAGGGGAAGTGGAAGGAGCGTGAGTGAGGATTATAAGAAGGCAAGGAAATGTACGAGCGGCAGATAGAATGTAAACTACGAAATAAATACATATATATATAGATATTCTAACAATAATTTTCAAAATACATTCCTCCGGCATCGATACATTTAGTTTGGCGCCTCTGTCACTCGTCAAAAGCCTTCTGAAAGTCGGTTTCCGGAATACTGTTGAGCGCCTTCGTCGTCGCCGCTTGAATCGCCTCGATGGAGTCGAATCGATGTCCTTTGAGCTCTCTTTTTATGCGTGGGAACAAGAAAAAGTCAGGGAGAGTCATATCTGGACTGTAGGGTGGTTTCAAAATTCAAAATTTCCCGCATTTTGTCGACATTCGTGTCGGATCGGTACGACATCGCGTCGGTTGTCCAACGCGTTGCTCGTCTTCGACGTCTTCACGACCATTTTTGAACATTTTGTGCCATTCAAAATCACGCGTTCTGGACATCAAACTGCCCTTGTAAGCTTGACGAATCATATCAAATGTCTCCGTAGCAGATTTATTTAGCTTAACGCAAAATTTAATGGCACAACGCTGTTCGACGATTCGTTGCATCTTGAATCTCGACGCGAACGTTAAATACGCTTCTACTTCAAGCACAATATAAACAAAACAAATGGTGGAATACAAATGAACTTAAATTTCTATTATACATAATAACCCCCTGCATCGATCTAGTCAATAAAGATTGCTCCCTGACCTTCCAGACTAGCAGAAAAAAATCAGTCCCGATACTTATTGAACAGACCATGTAGTTTCCATTCAATACAGTTAAGAAATTAGTTTACTGCGGTGATAGTAGGAATAATTAGCAAAATCTTTCATAGAAATTTTCTTTATTGCAGGATGCGAGGTTCGCGACAAATAATCGATCGTACACTAGTTTAATTACTATTATCTATCAGTTATCGCAAACCATCTTTGACAGAACGGTTTCCTTTTATGCAATTTCACTGTCACGATTCAAACGTCCTTTCTCATGACTGGATATAACCGTTACGCTCTAATACACCCCCTCGCAGCGGAGCTCTCAACAACATTTTCACAACGAAAAAAAGGTTCCTAGACTTCCGTGCAATTACCGTCCTCTGCTATTATACCTGCAGCTGCTAATCCTGTGTCTTATGTGAGTCATATAACGTACATTTTTCTCTGATGAAGGGACGTACTATATTTATTGGTATTTTGTATTTGTATATTTGTATATTTGTATATTTGTATATGAATTATATATATATTGCTATGTTATAGTCCCAAGAACACAATTTTACTGGATTAGGATTATTTTTAAGGAATAGGTGGGTCTGTTTCAAATTTACTTATCGCATATTCACAAAAAGTGGAAATGTGAACATCATTTACAACCGCTCTGTTCATTATTTAACTGAACTTTGGCGTAAGGGTTTCTTATTAAACGTTTTCCCTGTCGCGATGTATAGGCAGTTGATCATGATCATGCTTAACTGCAAGGCTCCAAGCTATCATTCTTGCGTTTGAACGCGCGTAATATTGGCGCTCTGATTGGTCTGTGTTTTTGCTGAATAATTCAAAAAGGGAGCTTGAAACCCTATTTCTGTTAAGGGTAACCTTCCTCAGAATCACGTTAGCTACACTCATTTCAGGAATTTACAGTAATTGTGAGACACCCGATATATTTAAATTCTATTTTACGATATAAATCATACAAAGTAAAATCTGAAATAAAAAGAATTTAAATTTGCGATATACGTGTTTAGTTTTTAATGGAAATATGTACATATGTATTCAAAAAATATCAATAAATCTTGAAACCTGCAAGAAACTTTAGTATGCTATCTAAGGCTTAAGACAAAAGAAACGCGAAATTTGTATATATTTTAAAGAAACGGGCTTCATGTTATGAAAATTATTCTTTCTATCATTTTTAAAAACTTCGTTCCCGGAAGAATGTTTGCAATTTTACTATTTTTTTCATTTGTAAAATCATACTTCAAAAGTTCATTACTATTGCAGATATTTAAGGTCATATGAACAGCAATCTTTCAGCATCAATAATTTCGCCTTTGATTGCTTTTTGATCAAATACTGAGTGCCATCTGGTTTATTCAACAGTTACATTCCGACTGCACATCACATCCTTGATATGCCACAACAGTTATTCATTAGTGTCAATTTGCAAATTGTCTGTTTGAAATTTTTTATATCTCGAAATGAATCATTAAACTTCTGTGAGGTTATTTCAGAAGTTATTTTCAATTTCTCAATATATCACTTGAAAATTCTATGCCTCGTAGAATTGTATGTAACCCATTCTGTTCTATAATTTTTTTACTATCCAACCATTTCTCTGTTAGATACTGTTGTCAAATAAGAACTGTTTCCAATCAAGGTGCTGGGGTAAGTGCCGAGAGGTCAAACTCAGTCCTCTTACCAAAAGCATCCCTGCCTCCCCACTCCGTAGCCAGATCCTCAAGGAACAACGTCCTTATTCGACTCAGTATTGCAATAGCAAACTATCTATCCTTTTCCACAATCCCAGAAGCTAACAAAGCACACAGTCCTACGACATCTGATGACCATACGACTCCAAGTCAATAGCCATCATCTATCGTCACACTTGGACTCTTATAAACAACCTTTCGCCCAGTCCTCACGCAGGCCATCCTCATCATAAATCGTTCTAAAGCAAAATAGCACAGGCTAATTGCCCCCAACAACCCTCCAAAACACGTTGACGCTAACATCTCTTAAAAACCATTTCTCTTAAATTATTTAGATTTATTTCTAAAATATTGATCCGACTGATTATTTCTATCATTTAATGTATCAAACTTTTTGCGACGAATAGAATACATGAAAGAAAAAAGTGAATACTTATTTTGAAAATTATTATATGAAGAGTATAGAGAATGGGATAAAACATTTCACTTAGGCGTTAATATTTAATTTATTTTTAATGTGAAACTTCCGCACTTCATAGCAATTTATATGTATACAAATCCGAAAATTTTCGAACGAGGAAAAACCATTTTTCAGAAGATATTTAGACGATTTACAACCTAATAAAGAGGATGTTAATATAATTTTAGTATAATAGTATAATTACGGTACATAGAAAGAAATATCACGTATATGATATCGAACAACAAAGTAGTTCATTGTCGTCTGCTATATATTTGTCAGAATTTTTGTGCAACCTATGTTTGTATAATATTCTTTCTTATTTTCACAAATAGAATTTGTTAATGAGGTGGATATCTTGCATTTGGTTAAAATTCGGTTCATTACATGTTTTAGTTATATGGAACATGAAAACTTACACAATATAAGAAAATTTGAATTATACCACTTTCGTTAAAAATGTTTCATATATGAATTCATATATGTTATATATTTTTTTGAAAGAGAACCGTTCCCTATTAAGGTGCTGGGGTAAGTGCCGAGAGGGCAAACTCAGTTCTTTCATCAAAAGCATTCTTACCTCCCTGCTCCGTGGCCAGATCCTGAAGGAACAACGTCCCTATTGGACTAAGCAATACAATAACAAACTACCTGTCCTTTTCGACAATTTCAGAAATTAACGAAGCAAGCAAACCTGTGACATCTGATGACTATACGACTCTAAGTCAATAGCCATCGTCTATCGGCTCACTTGGACTCTCATAAACAACCTTTCGCTTAGACTTCACGCAGGCTATCCACAATCCTTCAAAGGCAAAATAGCACAGACTAATTGCCCTCGACAACCCTCCAGAATACGTTACGCTAACATAATACATTTCAACATATGAGATATAATTATTTCATTGTGCATACTGTTCATTGTAGTATGCTTATGATTCAAAAAAACGTTTTAAGCAAAAGTTGGACGATTTTATAGAAAAAATTATACGAAACGAATATTTTCCAGTTCAATCAGTTCCGTAAAGATCATCAGCCAGATTAGTTGGTTAAAGTCAGTTAGTTCAGGAAAACAGTTAACCAGATTAATCGGTTAAAATTACTTAGTTCAGGAAATACAGACAGATTGTAGTTAATACTTTACACACACACACACACAATTACACGCGTACGTACAACATCATACACTAAATACAAATAAATGGTTATCTAAGAATCAGCTTAGATTTCATTAGTTCCCAATTCAGCTATTGGGTGGTCCTTCCGGCTTTAGACGGCACTAATGTGCAAATATTTTTAGGAGTGATTAGACCACTCCTTTCCGAAAATGGCGGAGACATGGCGCGCTCTTCAAACGGCAAGCGGTGGGGAAGAGGCGCGAAGACAACGAGGGGGTGAAGAGGAAGAGGCGGGGAAACATAGACACGACCGATCGAACGACTCAAGCCCGTAAAGGAGGAAACCGGTACCAGCCTGGTCATAGCACCATTACGAGGCGATAATGGGGACCGAGTGGGATTGGAAGGAGAGAGGAAGGAGAAAAGTGTACCGACAGCAAAGAGCCCATGTAGCTTTCAGGGAAATAGAGACTGGAGTAGAAGGTTAGGGGAGGGCGATATTAGTAAAAGAGTGATGCCCACTTGGACGCCGACCGCTTGGACGCGTCCTGATTGGACGGTCCCGATTCGACTCGTTCCAATTCGAAGCGGTGCCGATTGGACGCGTTCCAATTCTAAGCAGGGCTTATAGAACCTAACCTAACCAAATCTAACCTTTTCGAATTGGGACGTGTCCAATCGGCACCGCTTCGAATTGGAACGCGTCGAATCGGAACCGTCCAAACGGAACGTGTTCAATCGGTCGACGTCCAAGTGGGACACTCCCTTAGTAAAACTGAGAGACACGAAATAGTTGCGTAAAATTATCGGTGGGGATTTCGACAGTTTACGGTAGGAAAACAGGAGCGTGATTGTCTTATTTTTGATAGGAAGTGCAATATGACGGAGAGACGACGCGGTCTTAGGACATGTGCGGGCGGGGCAGAAGGAGGCAGTTGATGGCGTTACAGATTAAAGCTGGAAGTTGGAGCGCTCGCGCAGACTTCCCTGAGGAACTTGACGAAACCATCTGGGCCAAGAGCCATCACGCGCGTGCATTCTCTCGCTGCATGCAGATCACACGCAGAAGAGGGGGAGTTAATGTGAATCCGGTCATCCGAGGATGAACGCGGATATGCCACCTCACCCGTTAGGGTATATGCTAAACGCTACCCATCCACCCCCAGCTACGCCACCACCGAGAGTCGGGACCCAGTCCAACCAGAGAGGAGAAGACATCACTTGACTCCATTGCTGCGTAAGGAATTTTAATCTAGGTTCCCATACTGCCATTGAGGTAGAAAAACCCCCAACAGACCGTAGAAAACCATGCAGAAGAGGGGGATTCAGTCTCTTTTCCAACGTATGCAAGTGATAGTCTACAGCGATTGAAACAGGACCCAGTGATGATGAAGCCCGTTCGGTTTTCCGCCACCCTCACCTTTTAGGGTGGGGAAGGAGAGAGTTTTAGTGCGTATGCGTGGAAGCCACTAGGACGGCTCTGGAAGTAAGATTCCTGCACTACCTGGGCTATCTTCCCAGATGTTCATCAAGGATTTCTCTCTTCCGAAGTCAAAAAAAAAGTGTCTCGTAACGAAGGACCATTAAAGCCAGCCTCAGTGTTTTTGTTTATGATGGGATGTGGGAGGTTATTATATTTAAAATAACATAAAAACACAGTAACTTTTAAAAGACTAAATGAATGTTGTTGCATCGTCGTAGAGTGCGGTGCAGCTGTCTTTTCATAGTTTATAAGGCAATAGACCAAGGATCTTGAACCGACCGCAGAGGCAATAAGTTTATGAAGCCATTGACCATTTTCGTTAGCAAAAAATACCTTCGCATCGGCAAGCCAAGTTTATTGTTTGGGACCAGCATGTTCTAACTTACTATTCCGTTATTTTCAATCATCGTCGTCAGGGTCAGAGTGACTTGGAAGGCATCTCTTCTTAAGTTTAAATATTCAAGTGCCATAAAGGACTGGAACAAGATCAAAATTTGTCCATTTTTAAATTAAAATGGATCAAAATTTGTATTGGAAAACAGGGTTTAGATTGTTTGGGTTTAATTTTAAATAGTTAATTTAATTTCGCACAAAAGATCTTACACTAGTTTAACAAGTAAATAAACCAACACAGGGCATAATTCGTAACAGTTCCTGCGAATGCGGGTTTGATATTCAGGATTTGTGCCATGTATTGTGCGATTGTCTTAAGTTTTGTGAAAGTAAAACAATGTGGACTGCCGAACTTCGGATGTTAGGATGGAGGACTTCTTTTAAAACGCAGATTTTCCTGATTGGGCCAGACATAAGGGTTATCAAAGTTATTACTAAATTTTTAGTAACGAATAATCTTAGAATATAAGGAACTAGTTTTATATTTAATAGTAGCTATTTGTGATCTCGTTATTAATTCACGTAAGACTGTGATGGAAAACATAAAAACTATTTTTTTGTTCCTTTTGTATACTTGTTACTATCGGTCTTAGAAGCGTTTATTCTTTATATGTTGTATATCTTTTTTAATAAAAAAGAATAAAGAAAAAAATCATGTATTTTTTAATAAAGAAAAAAAGGGTTTCATCGGAATGTGCATTTCCGCGCATAGAGAGTACTATTCTCTCGTAGAACGTGCAATATTGTAGTCACGCAAATCAGCAGGGAAATGTACCGAAATTTTTATTTGTATCGGTAGAATAAGTGCTCGTTCATGCTCTGTATTAATTATTAAACTCGCGCCATACAAAAAACACTGTTGGTAATAAATTTGAAAAACGTTCGTTATAAATGCAAGTACAGAGTCCAATTTTTTCAATTTTTCAATTTTTCCTTTTTCACGTCAATAGAGTAAGGTTCTTCAAAGTGCAAAATTGAACTCTACAATCTTGTAGCATATCCACACGGTATGTTGAAGCAGAAAAATTATTTTTTGAGACTAGTAACCGGTGGTCTTTTTATTATGCGTGTATCGATGCATTTTAGAGATCCATGGGAATGGGCCTTGCTCGGAAAACAATTGACAACGATCTTATCAACTATTGTATATAAACTTACAAACTCTACTTAAACTAACAATAACTAGGTGGCGCTTTAATAGAATTCGGTTGGCAACGCTGGTCGCTACAATCTTGTAATGTACACAGGAGGAATTATATCAACGCGCCATCTAAATGTAGTTAGTTTAATCATTAGTTTGTAAGTTTCTACATAATAGTTGGTAGAATCGTTTTCAATTGTTTTACAAAACACCAAACACACATTGTTTTTCACCACGTCATGTGGTTATGTTACAATCTGCATTGATTCATTTTATCACAGAGAAAGCATTCAAAATATTTTTATGAAACTTTTCCATTAACGAAATCATTTGTAATTGGAATGTAAAGCTTACATTTCACCCCTTACCGCTAGATGGTCAGACATATTATGAACTGAGATATGTATTTCAATTAATTAATTTAGAAAATTTATTTTCTTTTTACATTTTGATTTGTTAACTTTACTTTAAGAACACATAAATATTAAATTTTAAACTTTAATTACTAATTAACGAATGGAGTAGTTAGATAATAAATATTTGTTGAATGCTGTCTTAATCAGGTATCGTAACTAATTACAAAAAAAGGTCATTATATTTAATAACAAAAGACATTTAACATGAAATTATAAAATTAATTGCAAATTGAGCTTATCTACAAATTTGGAATAATTAGCTACAGCAGCTAATTTGCAGATAATATCAATTCCTGTTTTATATTCCTAAATAAAATTAATTTGCGATTAATTTTATAACTTCATATCTAACTTATTTTATTGTTAAATGTCATATTCTTTTTGTAAATAGTTAGTAATGAGGTGTCATTGTGAAAGCAATTAAAATATTTGTTTTCTACTTAATTAATTAATTAATTAATTTTTCATTAAATTTGAAAATTTAATGTTTATATGGTTAGAAAGTTAATTTGACTGATTGAAATTATAAAAAGCAGGTAAGTTTCGCAAATAAAGTCGTTAATTCACACACGCGAATTGATAGAACTTTGGGAAACCATCATGCTCCGAAATAGACCTAATTTTGTAAATTAACTTCTTTTCGCAAAAGAAAATATCTGCGAGATCGGTATTTGGCGACTCAAACGAAAAATTTGTATCATTCCAATGTTATTCTCTATATTACGAACAAGACACGGCACAGTGTGTGACTCGTTCACTCATAATCCGCTTCTTTGAACTCATGGAATATATTGCAAACAGCATGTTTATGTTAACAGTATAATATGTACATTAACAGTATTCAGTGTTGCTGTCTCCACCAAAAATTACACGAAATCTACTCAGATAGTATTTCCGTATAGATAACATATACATTAACAACATTCAACAAAATTACATGAATTATATGTGTATGTATATGTAAAAATGACAAAAAGATATTAAAAAATTTGTAGTTTTACAATTTTTTTTATGTTATTTTTACTTAAAATCAATTTTCTGTTCAACCAGTACCAACTTTCGCTGATAGAGGGTGCTACTCGTACAGTTTTTATGATGGTTCTTAAAACTTATCGGTCAAGAAGTTTGAATCTTTATTTACCAACTACTTCCATTTTACTTTTGGCATTGATGATGAGAAACTCTATTTATCTCCTTCATAATTATTTGATGTTAAAATCAATTATATGTAATTCAATCATTTGTCATTCGATCACCTCAGTTTTGTTAAACAAAAAATAATTAATTCATTCTGTTTTTGTCTTAAATTAAATACATGTATTAAACATTCGAAAACAATTTAATAATGTTTGTTATCTATGCGAATTAATTTATAATATAGAGAAAACAGTTTCCATATTTTTACGCGAAAATACAACTTTTAAAATACATGTGAGATTAAGATTTTCATACTAGTTACAAGTACTTAAATTAATTACCTTGTAATGTACTGTTGTTTTTTATACTATGTTGACAATGCAATGCAATACATTAATTTTGATTGTTAACTAAAACATAAAATGCAGTTATAATATTCGCGATAGTTTACATAAATGAAATAATTACATGTACTGTCCAGAGTACTGTAATTCATGATCGTTAATAACTTAAATATTTTTTTTACCTCTCCTTTACCTTCTTCGCCTGCGCTAATATATTGCTTACAGTTTTCAGGCTTAAATTAAATCATAATTACGTCGTTTACTTAAAAATCGTAATTGAAAAGATTATATGACCACCATCAATTCACCTGTTCTGTTTCAAATGTATCCTTCTATTTTATATATAATTCTATTTCATTCTATTCTCATTTTACTGAAAATTTTATTCTACCCTGATTTTATTGGTAATGTGTTAATGTACATAATTCCACTAATTTACGCAATTTACTGTCGATATTGTAAATTAAATACAAAGAGCAGCCTCAAAAATTCACTAATTTTTGGTACTCCCAAACATGACTCTCTACAGATAAGAATTCTGCTTTGAACGTCTTTCACTTAACTTCAAAACATTTGAATAACAATTGTTAGCGCACAATGCAGCATCAAATGCACTCGTGATTGTTCTTATTCGATGTGACTGTCGTCACCTTTTCGAAGTACTACAACAGTAGGCGCAGTGTGTAATATACAAGTTCACGCTTAAATTAACTTGGCTCACTATTCAATGCAATAAAACTCAGTATTCATGGTTATCTTATTAGTAGACTTAATTTTGATATTTGACTAATTTAAAATTTAACAAAATGTTCTAATTGATCGGGAAAGTACTGACTCCATTCGGACGGATTACTAACTAAATGATTGTAAGGATTGCTAACTAAATATTCAGAGGTTGATGACTAACATTTTACTTTTTCTAACCACCCTTGTAGCTTCGGGTGTACTACCACTCCTGCCATAAAAGGTTGGAGGTTGAGAGGGTGTACCTTAATTTTACGAAAATTAATTAATCAGTATCCAAGATTGTCCCATCCTTTCCAGTACGACCGTGTTAAACTCGGTAGGATGTGTAACTTGGTTACTGATGAACACATAGTCGAAATTTTGAAAGAAACCCTTAAATAAATTTTCCTAAAAATCCTAACCATTATTGAGCTGCAGCGCTCAACGGGAAGTTTCGGCTATAAATTTATGATGGTATTGAATCATTAACATTTGAATGAATCGTTAACTGAACAATGGTCACCCGAACTGGCTAATATTGCCTTCCCTGTGGCCTGACTGTAAACAGACCTGCATGCCAGATTGGCCAATAACAGAAATTGCTATGTTAATTTATGTTGTCTTGAACATTAATAATTAATAAAATAGTTCTAACTTACTACTAAGTTATTAGAGGTTATCCAGCAGCATCTTTTTTCATAATAAATGACAATTGCTGCTTTTATAATGGTTATTAACAGAAAAATTCTATCCCTACCATACATCAAAATGTATCCAACTACTTATTACTCTTTAATAACTGCTATTTACACTGACAGTAAACAGAAAAATTTTGAAACTTATTTACCTATCAACTCTTATCGAGTTAACCCTACAACTTCTTTCTCTTTACTAAACTAATAATTCACATCTGCGTTATTTATCAAAAGCATTTTTCTAAGTGAAAAGTTCAGTTTTACAGATAAAACAAGTTCAAACAAAACTGTTTTCGATTACTTCAAGTTACAGAGCAACTTTAGACGTTCGATTTAAGGGAACAATTGAGTTTCATAGAACGTAGTCGGTAATTCATAAGTCCGGTATATCTCGGTTCTATCGGCGCCTAGATAGAAACAGTGACAGAACAGTTTGGACAGCAAACATTTTTCCGTGGCTAGAGGAATCGACGTCTCCATTAATTAGATACCGGTCGATCGAGCGTGCGACGGACCACGTTGCCGTCGCAGCCTCCCGTGAAATTGTGTTCACGCTGATTTATGACGTGCTCCATCTCGCCTCAGACTTCAACCATGCTATCCTTACGCCAACTATTATTTCCTCGTTCGTCTTCTTGACAATTCTTTTCGTTCATCCGCCAACAACAACTAATTTCTTACCTGCACTCGAATGTATAATTTGAACCAGCAGAAAATCATGTGTCCTTGGGATATTACGAAAATTTTATGGATATGCAGCATATTATGTAAATGGTATTGAAGAGGATTTTATGCGAAATATGAAGTTGAAAATGCAGATAACATTTGTTTGTGTGAGGCTTCCCGAGAGAATTGAAGTCGAGAATTCGTCAAAATGTTTGTTCATTTAAATCTGTTTGAGCATACAAACACATGAAAAACTATAAGAACAGACAAAACAAACAAAAATCACGAAATAGGCACTTTACCATCTAATGATGACTTGAATGTATCAGAAACTATCCTTTCTTATTGTCAGTCACACGAATGTCAATTATGTGATATATCATCTGTTGTAAAATTAATATTCCTTAGCTACCATGTTGTCGTTGATATTAAAAAATCGTTACACCGGAAATGTAATGGAAAAGTGAGGTTATCGACATTTCGGTATAGGAGGCCGCAGTGACTCGTCGAGGAAATTGAAGTTCAGCATCGATTGCGTTTATACGTGGAAAGAAAACTATTATTAAATTGGGTACGACAATTCGAAGCTCAGGATTGGCTCACGACGCTTCCTTTGTGCTCGAAATTGTAAAGAAATTGCAACAAAAGAAACGTAACCGACCAAAAGAAATGTACTTTTCGAGCGATCTGGTCAAAGCGAGAGCAGCTTCGCTGTTTCGTTTTACAAGTTCTTTTTTCCTCTCCATCTTCAGTTGTCATCAGTTCGCCACTTTGTTTTGTACAAAAACATTCCGACACTTACCAGTCGCAATTTTGCAATCAACAAATACCGACTGTAACTGAATGATGCCTAATTGCGAACGACTTTAACGTTACAAATTAGGTTGATATAGGTGTACAAGAATATAGGGTGATTTATTCTAATCTGTAAGTGTCATACTTATAATAATTTTAATACATAGAACTGTTATTATACTTTTAATAGAACTATATTTATTTTATATTATATTAAATATGTTTCAAATCAAACTTATTGTATTTTGAATGGGATCTAAATATGAACGAAAAAGTATGTCTTACAATTTTGTTTCAGTATTTCATAATTTGGTATACCATACAGTTTATTTAAGTATTTTCTAACTAGATATGTTTCATAATTTACTTAAATATTTAATGATTACATATCAGCCTTCAAAATTGTTTAATTTACGTAAGGGAGAGGAAATCGGTTTTAAAATTAGCAATTAATTTTATAAAGAAACTCTATTTGTTATCGAAACCGAACAATTTGAAGTACTTTCTAGGACAAATTATTCAGATATTATTGTAACAAAATTTTTTAAAATATTAATTTCTTCAGAAAAGAATCCACAGATCCTCTGTGCCTCCTTTTAGATACCCCATTGTTATAAATTAATAGATTACACGTCTTTTCTAAAATAACAGACTTAAAAGAGAGCTCCTAAAAGTGAACATTTGGACAATACGAGTGCAAAGATAGAATTTTTATATATTTTCCTTTTATATTTATGTAGAACTTTTATACTTTTTATTATTATATGAAAGCAAAATATGATTTCATGTACTGGATTAATTGATAATATCGATTTACATCATTTCGATTTACAGGATTTATAAGAAGCACATCTTCAGTATGAATTGAAGATTAGGTGTACTTAAATATAAAAGTCACTTACTCATACCTTTAGTTGCTACAATAATTCAAAAATTACTTATTTCCTTGTGTTAAATGAGGTTCTTACAGTCAACCACAGGAAATACAGGAATTCTAAGTCACTCATTGCCATGCAATATCATATAAACAATTACTACATGAATTTAGTTTTACAAAATTTATTAAATGTCTCTTAATCTTTTCCTTACACATATTTTTTGAATTCTTAATAAAATATAATAGGGTTATTATTATTTCTTAACAAAATACTATAGAATTATTACTATTCTTGAATAAAAAATAACAGATTTATTATTATTATTATTATTTGTAATAATTCTGAACTATGAAATTTTATATTTATGAAAAATGTATAAAAATGCAACCAACAATTTATTGCGAATCGTTTACCTCATTCATCATCAACTCATCCGAATCGTTAAAATTATTCGCTCGACTTGTCGCCTTCAAAAGCGATTATATACCATTGATCGAACGAAATGACGATTTAAATGTTAAAATTGCGTTTGAACTTCGTTACGGACCAGTGATTTCTGCTTGCACATACCGGCCTGAATATTCCGTTTCCTACAATTTCATTTTCAAATTAAGTACGTTTTAGCGAATTATTATGGAAAGGAAACATTATAATGTTGCGTTGCTATCAGTTTTTAATATGGGGATAATACAATTTAATAAATGAGCACTTTCGTAATTTAATACAGATTCGGGTGTTTATTATGAGTGATAATTTTCACAGTTTGAACATTAGGACGTTAAAACTTTGGAATTTCGATACTGCAGGACTTTATGGTTGTGCAATTTTCGAATTTTTTAATTTTAGAGCTTCGATTTTTAAATTTCGCTGTTTTTGAATTGCAATCTTTGGAATCTTCGGAAATCAGAAGAATGTAATTTTGGAATATTCGGTTTTTGGGACCTTGAGGGTTTGGGATTTTGGAATTTTTTAATTTCAGGATTTTTGGATCTTGAAATTTCACTATTTTTGTGCTTTACACTTTGTAATCTTTAAAATTCGAAAGAATATAATTTTGGAACACAGAGATTTTGGGACTTCGGAGTTTTACAATTTTTTAATTTCGTAGCTTCAGAACTCACGAACTTCCAAAAATTTCAGATTTCCTGCAAATATTCAGGATATCATCTGTACGTTTTAATAAGAATTATATATAAATACTCATGAACTCCGATAAATATCAGTTGCACAAGAAAATCGTACGAATAAGAATTGATATATGTATGTAAACAGAAAGTTAACATTCATGTACACATAGCTGTCAATGTACTCATTATATTAAGAAATATTTTAAAGTTTGTTGGAATATACAAAAATGAATTCCATGTTCCTTCTTTTAACTTATTTAGAGACAATGAATAAACATTCTGCTCAATTATCTAACTCAATTGTCCTATCGTGAAGTCGCGTTTATACTGTGCCAGTAAATCGTGCCAGCGGTACTTGCAAGTAGGTAGTCGAAATTTCGCGTTTCTTACTTTGTCTGCATTAGGCGTTGTTTACCTTGCCTGGATTTTCACATTTGTGTTAAAAGAAGGCGGGTCAAATTTCGACGTAGGACTTACAACAATAAACTTGATACAGGCAAAGTAAGAAACGCAAAAATTCACTTTCCTACTTACATGGGTTTTCGACACGGCTTACTTGCCTGATGTAAACGCGGCGTGACATAAGTATTACGAATGTATCAATGAAGCATGGGACAACTTGAGGAAAAAGGGGATTAATCTTTATAAAATATTTCAAGAGAGAACATCTACATTAATACATATTTCAAAGAATGTAAGTGTGTGTTTTATTAACCTAAAACATTAAACTGCTTCCCATAAAGTTTTTAACCCCTTATACTACAATATCGTATCACACTCGTGACGCACCTTACAGTTCACATGTGACGAACCAGCCTCATATTTTCATTGTAAATGAATTTTGGGTTCAATTATAATTACAGTCTTCAATATTAAGGATCGTTGAATACAAAACGTATTTAACTTTTCAATTTTCTTTATTTGTCTTCACGTTGTAGCAATAATTAGTGAACTGTGAAAGACGCAACTGCTTAAAAGGTTGTAGGTTAACAGGTTAATTATCCCAAGTATGTAGTAAGTTCAACCATTTTTATTATCACATAGCAGACAAAGCAGTTATTATATTGAGTAATAATAAACACTTTTTTAATTATCTAAAATGAGTATTAACTTCAACCATTTGTATTTTTACACAGTTGTCAAGGCAGGCATTAATAAAAAGTTTATTTAATTGTCTCGAATAAATTGTAAGTTAAACTATTTTCCTTGCAACATAGCTGTTGAGGTAATCACTGTATTAATTATTAATAAGAAATTTTTAATTATTTAGAATTAATAAGTTTTACCGTTTTTCACAAAGCTATTAAGGCGATCCTCGCGTTAAGAAGTAATAAGTTAATTTAATAATCTAGAATGAAAATACAATACATTATAATAAAACTGAAAGTCACGTTCTCTTGTCTAGTATATCACACAATTTCTGGAAGCTGCGTAAAACGTTGCAGCACAACGTAAAAAAATGTTCACACCGTGATCTGCATAACGAACGCAGCCGGTCTGTGTACACAGATATATCAAACGATAAGAAAAATCTCTCGAAGTCGCCAAGCACCTCTACATTTCTCTCTCAGTTTCCGGTTGTGCCATCTTCCGTCTTCCCTTTTCCTTATTACCCCCCTAGATTCGCATCGGTCCAGTAAGCCGAAAACTCGCCTCCATATCTCTATTCCCGTTTCCTGGTCTCGTTTTCTCGTTCCTTCCTCTCCCCTTTCCTGCCCCTTTCTTTACTCGGCCCTGTTTTTCCCTGTCCAGAGATTCAGCTCCTTTTTTCTCCGGTGCTTCTCGTTCCTCGTTATTTGTTATTGCAACGAAACTGGCCACGTAATGAAATATACACGAAACAGCCGCGTCGAATGAAAGAGAGCACGTCGGCAGTGATTCATAACACGATCCTATCCCGCGTAGGAAATATTGCGATTCCGAGCCATCGCCTTAATAACACAGTGCCGTACAGTCAACAGCAAATACAACTTCTTTAAGGAAAATATGGCAACCATGAGGGGAGATTTTTAATACTTTTTTATTTTTAGATCAGAAATTTTTTAATTCGTTAATGTGGAAATTTGAGTAATCAGAAATGTGTAATTTATGGGTTTGAGGAGTACAGAATTTGTACGATTGACTGATTCAGAAAATTAAGGATTTGGGACTTGAGGAGATTCAGAAATTAAGGAATTTTTAGTATTTTTAAGAAATTACAATTTTAGGAATTGGGAGATATGAAAATTAAAGAACTTGAGGATATAGGGAATGTGGGATATTTGGGTATTTAAGGATTTGGTAATTTTGTTCGCGCGAAGATTTTGGCATTAAGGTATTTTGGGAGATTTGGAAATTAAGAAACTTTTGGCAATTTTGAGAAATTGGAATTTCAGAAATTGGGAGAACTGGAAATTACAGAAATTCTGACTGTTTTTGAGAAATATATTTGGGAGTTTGGAAATTGTGGAACTTGAAAATGTAGGTCATATGAAAATTTGGGTATTTGAAAATTTTTGAATATTGAGATCTTTAAATCAAAGTATTTTTGGTATTTTTGGAAAATTACATATTTCCGTTTTTTTGGGTCTTAAGGTAATTGGAAATTGGAGGAATTCTGGTTATTTTTGAAAAATTAAAGATTGGGATTAGAAGCTTTGAACTTGAGAAAATTGATAATTAAGGATTTGGAAATTTGGATATTTAAAAATTTTTAATTTAGAAATTGATGTTTGAAAAATTGAAAAATTTGGAATTTATGGAATTTGACAAATTTTTCAGATATTAGAATTTGGGAACTTTAGATGTTTTAAGGTATGTGGAAATTTGGGAATTCGAGGATTTGGAAATTTAAAAGCTTAAAAATGTCAGTATCTGTTAACTTTGTTAAATTTTTAAGATTGGAGAATTAGGAAATTTAAGTATTTCAGTATTAGTAAATGTGAAAATACTAGAATTTGAATATATGTTGGTTGAGAAATTTGAAAAATTTATTTTAGGATATGTAAATTGAAAATTTGTGGAATTTATAAGTTTGGCGATTTGGAAATTTCGGAATTTGAAGATATAGAAATTGAAAATTTTTGAATTAGGATATTCACAAAATTACGAATTTGGAACGATGATAATTAAAAAATTTATAAATTCGAAAATTTGAGAACTTTGCGAATTTACAAATTTTAAGTTGTACAAATTTCAGAATCTAGAATTTAGAAATGAAAGAATGTTTAACTTTGGAAATTTAAGAAATAGTGAATTTAGAGCTTTAGAAATTAGGGAATTTCAAACTTTGGGTATTTAAAAATTTCGGCAATTTAAAAATTTGAGAATCTCTGAATTTGTGAATTAAAAAATTGCCGAATGTTCTCATAATAATATTGGAGTACATTTAGAATTTTCGAACACCAACTTTGACAATTCAGGAATTGTGAAACACGGAAATGTAAGAATCCGTGAACTTGCAAACTGTTGAACTATGAAAATTCGGTCATTCAAAGATTTAGGAATTTAAGAATTCTGTTATTAGGAAATTTGGTAGCTTGAAAATTTATGGATATGAAAATTAAAAAATGCCAGCATTCACGGATATAAAAACTTGTGAATTTCAAAACTACATAACTTACATGTTCGAAGATGTAAAAAATTCAAAAATTTGCAAGTATTACAAGTGAGTTCTAAAAGAAGCCTACGTTGCAACCGAGTGTACACCTTCTTTCGAATTCCACCCTCCTCATCCTCTTCGTTCAACCTTTCTCTCTTTCTATTTCTATCTCTGTCTGCTTTTCTCGCAAACCTCCAACCAACCCGAATTGGATCCGAACTCCATGTTTACGTGGTTTTTGCAGCCTCCGTCTCGGATGGTTGTTCGGGTTCCGCGTGGAACAAAGTGAATTCGAGTTTCTTCGCCGTGGTTGAGAGTACGTCAGTTTTTCCATTCCTCTCGACGATACGAACCCATTCCACTGATAATGTGGATTAATTTCGGTCACAGATCTATATTATAGTGAGTATCAATGTAAACTGTAAAAAGTCTAATTTATTGCGATTGGAGGTTTTGTAAGTTACACAGAACTGTATATGTATACGTTCGGATAGCTCACAAATCCTTCCCTTCACTCTCTCTCTGTAAAAATTTAGTGCATGGTGTAAACAAATCTAAAGTTTGAACTGAAAAATTTTAATTTAAGAGATCGCTTAAATTTTCTCTCTCAATATTTAGATTTCTAGATTTCTAGATTTTTAGATTTCTATGTTTCTAAATTCTGTAATCTTAATTAGTGTACGGATATTAACCTTCGAGTTGACGTGTGAGAAGACGCTCAAAGTAAAATAAGCCCCCACCGAGGATATTTTCAGCGTCATATTTCGACAAATAAGAATAATAATGACAATAACAACTGTATTACGCAATTCGTACTATTTCACTCACTCTCGAGTCGTTTGCTGACTGTTATTGTTTTTGATCTAATTAATGTGAGTCATCGTTTGTTCCAACCAATTGTTTGTACCCTAGAAAGTACGTGTGAATCTAGGCAGCCATTTTCTTATTCTGACCAATTGGAGCCGTAGTTCTTCTAAACGCCTGGGTCGCTTCACGCGCTAATTCGTAGGTTGATATCTACAACTTTTCAACTTTTTTATCAATCTCCTCTTCAACTTTTCAATCTCTAAATCTCTAAATTTCCAAATTCCCTCGAGAATCCATGTTTACCATGTGTTCGCGCGTCGGGTCAAATATTAACTTTTTATAATTGTTGTCGAAGGTTGTCAATCTTCGAAGACCCATGGCGTTTCCACAACTTGTTACGGTAGTGGAATTATATGTAAAATGATTATTATAAAATAGAATTTATAGAGTGATTCAGAGTCCTCCACACTGGTGTGCCCAAGTCAACGAAGGATGTAGATCATCATCCCACTAGTTGTAATAACTGTTGAATGTCGTTATCGTTTTTAGAGACTATCGTTTTTAAAAGTGAGTATCTTTCACCGAAATTAGTTTTAGACTGTCCGTCGCTTCTAAGCAGCCAGAAAAGAAAGCAAGGGAGGAAGTTCAAGATATGAAGGCGTCACCAAAAGGGATCAATCAGTACGGACTGTTATTTGCAAAATATAGTGATTGGTGAGATGGGTCAGCGAATGAAATTGTAGGACCCTTAGCATTCACTCCAAAGTTGTAAAACGCTTCGTTAATAAAGTGACCCAAACAATTAAAATGATTTGGGTCCTTCAAAAGAACTAAGTAACGGGACCCGTTACAGGGGTGCACAGTTTAGGACCATGGAAATAAACTTCTCTAAAGAAAGTCATATCGGCGTTATAAAATATGTGCTTTTCTGGCCTGTTAGAAAGCTATTGTCAATAGTTAGGAACGTCAAGTTGTGGAGACGCTCATGTGGTCTTAAATATCCGTTTGAAAATCACAATAAAGAAACATTCTAGAGTTCGACAGAATATTTATAAATATTACGTTAATTGTATTCCAAGCAACTCGTAACACCATGAACCATATAACTTTCGCGAAATGCCAATAATTTCCTCCATGAACAATGCAATACATTAGATTATCCGCGACATTCGATTAAAAAGAGAAAGTTCGTTTGATTCGTTATCTAGCACCTGTACAATTAATTCCTGATGTCGTTTTCATTGAGCGCTCGCTGGAGATAAAGGGGATAAATTAGTCGTTCTTATCGAGTAGTGCTAATTTCCTTCAACCAGCAGGTTCTCTTTCTAGCTCGCCGACATTCTCAGACATTCTCACCCTTGTTCCTTCTCCTTTCTACGGCTAGCTACCCTTCGTTGTTCGCCGTTTCTCCCTGCAGCTTCGTAACCATGGGGCGAGCGACATTTAATGGAAATCTGCGACATCTGTCGCATGGGGCCACGCCGCTAATTTAAATCCCATCACATGGCTACCATCGCTTTCCATCGACGACAGCCACTTCCACCCTCACTCCCCCCGATTCAACCCCCTGCTATTCTCTGCCTAGTACTTACTCGTTTACCTTTTGCCTCGGCATTCCTTCCTTATTTCCTTCTGCGTAATTGAAAAGTAATGCCTCAATTACGTCTGACTGGTGTCGCGTTTGATGGCGAGCGATCACCTGCTAGAATTCAATTTTAATTATCGCGTTTTATCGGCTATGCGTTCTTTTCGCTCGTTCTGAACGATGAACGGGAACACTGCGATTACTGTTCGTCTAATCGAATCGTTTAAAAGCAGTCGTTGATATGGCAGAACGAGTATCGCGATGGAAATATCTTCATATAAAATTGTTCGTAATGTCTCCATTTGCTTGAGCAGTCCAGACAGTAATTATTTAGAATAACGGATTACCTTTTAATGTTAATGACTTTGATATGTGCCCATAATTATGAAAGTGGTCTAAGTCAAAATTTAAAAAAAAAATGAATTTATCACTTATTTCACACGACATGATTTTAAACTAAATTTATTCAATGTAATTTTTACGATATCGTCAAAAATGAACCTTTAGATAGTAGTTGTAATTACAACGTTATACGGAATTCATTTAGTGTTAATTATGAAAGTGGTCTAAGTCAACAATTTAATACATATATAAATGTAACTTGAAAATATCGCGTGGCCCTCGTCGCGTTTCTGAATTACATAATAAATCGATAAAATAAACAAAAATACGAAAATACTCAATTACTTCCATTATACAACACCACTAGACCAGTAACGGAAGAAAAACATAAAAGATCTTATGTGTTTACTACCACACATCCCTTTAGTTTTTCAGGAACATTTTAAAAATCTTAAAACCTCGAAATTATGATAAAAATGGATTACTTTTTAAAAATGATTAATAAATGTTTATGAATTATTTCGCTAAAGTTGTTGTTTCAAATAAAAATCACAATTTTTTATTACTTTAAGTCAATTATAGGATATTCAGTTAACTTTGAAAATGATCTAAGTCAATTCAAGCTTTAAAAACAACATTTTCCTATGAAATTCACACAAAATTTCATATCTATAATAAATTTCCATTAATCAAGACTAATAAAATTATAAATTAAAATGTCGCATAATGTAAAAATATTTTTTAATTTATTCCAATGCGATTCATGAAGTATCTCGAAACAAGAAATATATGACTTACACCACTTTCATAATTATGGGCACATATATTTCATCAAGGTCATCATCTAAATTATTACCTAACAGTCTAGAGGTTTAAATTTTTAATTATTTCTAATGAAATCGACGATTAATCGATGAATCGCTATACTTCAATATGGTTCATAATTAACTTTAACGTTTAATCAACAGTTTGAAAAAGATCTGTGTTTGGGATTAGTTCTGTAAGAGTTTAAAATTAGATTAATCATCATTTTTGTCATTTATATTAATGTTTAAACACCGCTTGTTATTTATATTGCTATATTTTAATATGAGATTTAATTTGAAATGTTATTCATTGTATAAGTCTGATTAAGGAGATATAATGGTATTACTAGTATTTAATAATTTTACAAAAGTTGTTATAATAATTTTATTGTATTTTTAAAAATTATAAATATGCTTTTTATGGTTTAAACCTTAAACGGAAAACTGGCACTTTACAATTAGAAAAGACTTAAATTCCCAAAATCTAAATCTTTAAATTCTCAAGGTTCCCTGTTTTCAAATCTTCAAGTTCCTATAGCCCTAAATTAGTAGGTTTTTAGATTTTTACATTCCCGAAATCATAACATTCTGAGTTCCTCAATTGACAAAAGTTCAAGATTCCCAAGTTACCCTACTCCAAAATTAAAGAAAGTTCAAATTCCCATATTTTCAAGGTCTAAAATTTCCAAATTAAAAAATGTTCAAATTCCTTTATTTGCAAAATTTAAATTTCTAAATTCTCAAACATCGAAATATCCAAATATCCAAATCTGTAATTCCCTAATTTTAAAAATTTTCAAATTTTCAAATCTCTAAATTCCAAATTTTTCGAGCTTTAATATTCCTAAATCCGTGAAATCTTGATTTTGCAAATTTTCAAGTCCTTAACTTCATAAATTCTGAACTTTTTAAATTTTCAAATCATTCAATTTACAAATTGCCATGTCCTCAAATTGTCAGATTCACAGAAGTCAAATCTCCTAAAGTGCTAAAATATCAAATTTATAAATCCCCACATTTTTAATTGAACAGCTTTTCAAACCACTAAATTCTCAAAATTCTTAAATTTCCAAAAACTTCAGACTTTCAAATTTAAATATTCTCAGGTTCTTAAGTCTCCAACTATTCTTCAAGTTTCTCAAAACCCTTGAAACCCTCGAAACCCCGAAAACCCCTAAACTTCTAAATTACTAAATCCCCGAATCACAAATCATAGAAATTCTCAAATTCCAATTTATCCGAAATTCCTAAAATTCCAAACTCCGCCATCAGGGAAACTTTTCTTCCCCAACCCCGATCCGAATGGTCCATAACATTGCGTACACCACATATAATCGCATATGTGAGATAGAGTCGCGCTGTTTCTCTCCAGCTCTCCAAATGAAAACTTTTTTTTACCTGGTAACCATAATGTATTTCATGTTGTTACATCTCGTTGGTAAACGAAGCGGCGTGGCGCGGTTCCAACGAGCTTTGGCCAGAGCGATTGCACTGCAAAGGGCAAAGCAGGGAGAAACGAAGCCCGCAAGATATCTGGAAAAGCAATTCTCCGCGAAATGCATTAGTGTTGCGCAGTCTGTTGAAAATACAATGTTCTTTCGTTATGTGTCGTCCCACTGTCGCGATCGTAAGTCCTCTTGCTTTCGCAACAATGCTTTACCTTGATGTTTTTCTACCCCTTGCGGTGCAGCTTATTCTATTCTTTTATTATAGAAATCTGTATTATCGACCTTGCGGTATACCATTCCGATTCCTCGAAGTTCAAGATCTGACTGTCAGATGGAGAAAGCTACCCCTTTTCGAACTCGAATCGTACATAATTTTTAATTACACATGCTATCTTAAGTTATTTGCAACGTTTTGGAAAAAAATAGAAATGTATTTTAAAGATGTAATATATTGAAAATATTTAACAAATATGTAATTGATTGTTTCAAACGTTCATAAAAAAGATTAGAAAAAAATAATCATTTCAAGGAGATAAAATATTAGATATTATTATTTTATTAGCATAGATACTTAAAAATATGTACATGTATTTTTTAAATATATATACAAACATTTTATGCATGTCTTTCACATTCTATTCATTATATTTGCGTATTATATTCATTATATTTTATATATTGCTATACACTTTATACTTTATATTTTCTATATTTCTAAGTAAATAAAAAGGTGTATATATACTTAAAATTAAATATATACATATATGTACCTAAATACGTACAAGTTTGTACAGTATTTGTAAAGTACCTATATAATTGTGTTATTATTATCAAAATGACAAACCAATTATCAATCTTGTATAAAATGGGAAACAGATATTGTTTTCGTGCAAATTACTTTTTGTTCTTATTATAAACAGAATAGTTTGCTTTTTCAGAATATTCGAAATGAGATTAATTTCATTTCGCGGCAAACCAATTGGAATACACAGGAAGCAAGGTTCAATTGGTAAATAGTTCCGAGTGCAATTCGGTAAATGTTATTGCGTTCTGATGCCAGCTAACTTAGGTGGTATCGGACTGAAGAGATTTGCGGTAGGTTCGATCTGCAGTTTCAACGCATATTATGGAAATCTCAGATATGGCATAAACTAACGAACGTCGTTTACGATATTGGAGCCAGGCTTTCGGCCACGGCACGAAAAACACTGAAATACTGACATAAAATGCATTGAATTTGTGTTCGATGTACTCTCGAAGTGGTTTGCCATGCTTTTAAATTCCGCAGACTTTGATTACTTACTTAGATTATGGATGCATAAAAAACCAATTGAAGTGTAAAACAATGCATTCGTATTAAAATATTCTGTGTTTATTACGCTAGAACAACCAGTCAAAATGATTGGATCTTCAAAAATATATTTATTTTTATTTTATTATTAATTTATTCCTATCTTTCAAAAGTATGTCCATGTTATGCAGTTATAACTATTGCATAACGATAATTGTATAATTAGATCTACATTTTATTTCTCCCCAACTTATTTCGTGTATACCAATTTTATTTTAACGATCTTATATACTTTCATTTTCATCTGTTGAACTTGAAAGCATACGAGCACTTCCTTTACGTAAGTTCCAAATGTTTTCTAATTCGCTTTCTGAAGACTTCTGAACATTTTCTTCGTTTACAAGATGATGTCATAAAACAACAACGATTACCATGTTATGTTACATCGGGGCTGTATTTATGTTGCGGTACAAGACGTTGCGCGCGATAAAATTTCGTAACAAAACATCGATATAACTATCTAAATATCTAATAAAACTTCGCGTTCGGTAAACAGATTATACACTTTTCCACTTTAAAAAATATCAGTCAAAATAAATGGCATCGGTATAAGTAACCATAATACAAAATTATTTTGATTCTGAATAAATGAAACAGAAAGAAATAATAACCTCATATATTACACTTTCAGTTATTCCTATAAAAGTCATTGCATTATCGTGAAAAAAAATTTAACATGAAGGAAGAAATTTAAAACCAGTTATTTTGACAGGTGTGGTAGTCTTAAGGTTAAGTAATTAATACTAATTATTCGAAAACTCATCTCATTATAGAATTCATTTACGAATACGTAATTAGAATTTAGAATATTGATACGCTTTTAGAATATTGATAAATATTTGGAAAGGTTAGTTAACTATGCTGAAGGGGTACAATATAATCCAAGTTTAACATAATCGAAGAGGTACAACTCCAAATATTGAGATTTGAACGTCCGCAGCCATTTTAGTTACTTAACCCAATTGTCTGATCGAGACTGGCTGTTTTCTATCTTCTCCGAGTGTATCGTTCGGATTTCGGTGTGCAGCCGCGGCTAAAGGCAATTTTCATTTAAGAACCGTACGATGAACCAAAAAATAAAATTCAGGATTATCGGATATACTAATGCAGAAGGGAATACCACCATTCCGGGCTTGATCGAA
Organism: Megachile leachella; assembly: GCA_963576845.1. Classification (NCBI taxonomy): domain Eukaryota; kingdom Metazoa; phylum Arthropoda; class Insecta; order Hymenoptera; family Megachilidae; genus Megachile; species Megachile leachella. Next base: position 13,116,470 of record OY756256.1, on the reverse strand, counting down.
TATACGGTTGAAATTTAATCTCTTAGGGAAATCAATATATCGGTTGCAAAGGATTCTGCCAGACTGTTCGTGCAATCTCTTCATTAATAAATTACTTAACGTTGTTACGGAGTTGTTACGTTCATGTTCTCAACTCCGATGTGGTGACAGTAAATATTTTTTATTGTTTCCTGTTCGAATATTTGAAGAAAATTATTACTTAGATTTCTGTTATTTATGATTATTGATTGAAACTTGAATTATCAGTATTTACAAATTGCGATCGCAATTTAAAGAAATTATTACTTCAATTATTGTTGAAATTTCAGTGGAAAATTATTATTTAACTTATTACTATTTACAATTTTCGATAGAATTTTGAAGAGAAATATTGCCACTCATAATTTTTTACTAAAGTTTGTAAATATTATTGAAATTATTACTATTCATAATTTTGAACTGAAATTTGAAAAAACTAATTGAATCGGTACCGATATAATTTTCGACTGAAATTTGTTAGAAATGCTGAAAATTTTATTATTCAAAATTTTAGACTAAAATTTAAAACAAATTATTAAATCAACAATGGTACAATTTTTAATTAAAATTGATAAAAATAATTAAAATTATCATTATTCACAATTTGCAACTGAAAGTTGAAAAAAATAGTGAATTGATATCGGTGCAATTTTTATCATAAAAACTATTGAAACGTTCACTATCTACAATCTTCGATTAAAATATGGAAGAAATTATCAACAAGGAAACCCTTTGTTAAAAAACATTTTAAATGCATTACACTAAATGCATAATCTTTTAACATAATCATGAAAATTTATTTTCAGTCAAACGAGTGATAACGTTTTAGAATCATGTTAATTCTTCTAAGAGACATTTATCCTAAAAAACCGTTAAAGTGCTTTTTTGAAAATGCTTAATAAAGGTTTGCCATATTACGAGAGTCTAATTTACATGTCCGAGAATCAGGCGCAGTAAGTCTTTTCAACCGGTGTAATTTTCCATTGCAGTGGTATCGTATTCGATCTTTCAGCCAATGTTTCTTCTCATTCTCCTCGTTCTATCATCGAAGCTTGCACCCCAGAAATTTCAACCACATTTCGCTATAATAATCGGGAGCAGATAATTTTCAGATTTTCACGGTGAAGAAATACGTGCAACGATGCCTGCGATTGACCATTGGATAAATACTACGAACTTAGGGTAAAATCAGAGGATTGCCGATGGTGGATTGTTTGAGACTGCAGCATCTAACCTCGTTTTTGGAACGGGAAACAACAACAGCAGCAATTCCGCGAGGATTCGAAGAAGAAGCGCAAGGAGAGATGAGGACGATACAATTTGCGAAAATGGAGAGGTTGAAAACAGGTTGAAACGGCTACGAGTGAATCGTCTGGTTGGTTGCATGACAGATTATAACGGGTGACACAATTAAAATCTGTCCTTCGCTTGACATCCAAGAGTAATGCAGTTTGTAATTCTGCAGCTGACTCGGCAATGCATCGTCTTGAACCATTCTGTATCTCTGCACATTGTTTACATTTCGAGTTTGATATACGAGTGCTTGGAAAGCTTGGGCTTGTGTTAGTAAACGCGAAATGAATGATAATTAATAACGAAGTGAATACGTGGTCTTTGCTTTTAAATTACTAATCTCACAAATGTTTACTTTTTAAGGTAGATATTTTCCGATATTAGTTTTTGGATGTATGAAAATTTCATGGTTGAAAAATTTTGATAAACGAAAAAGTAAAAATAAAGAAAAATATAATATTTTAATGAAATACATTTGATAAAACTATGTTTCTTAATAGTCTTGCACGATAATTAAATCTTCATATTTAGGAGTTACATGAAAACCTTTTTTAGGAACTAGTGTGTGCATTTTTTTCAGTTTGGTCACTTACAAATTGTGGAATTTAGGGATTTCGGTACTTTGGGATTTGGGGATTTGGGGATTTGTGTACGTGGAAACTGTAGAATTGGGACGTATGAGTACTGTGAACATTCGGAAATGGGAGAATTTAGGAATTGAAAGATTTGGAGATTTGGAGATTTGGAGATTTGGAGATTTGGAGATTTGGAGATTTGGAGATTTAGAGATTTAGAGATTTAGAGATTTAGAGATATTGAAATTTGAAAATTTCTAAATTTAAAAATTTGAATAGTTAGAGATTTGGAATTTGAGAAATTGGATATTTGATAATTTGCGGACTAGCGATTTAAAAATGTGAATATTGTAGAATTCAAAAGTTTGGATATCTTGGAAATTTAGAAACTTAAAAATTTGGAAATTCGAGAACTTAAACACTTATGAACTTTAAAGATTCTGAGAATTAAAAAATGTGAAAATTACATATTTGACGGTTTATAATGCCCATTCATTTGAATACTGATCTAAAATAATTTTGCTACATCTTTGCATTAATATAACGAAAACAAACAATTGAATATCCCTAAACAAATCATTATAACACATATTTGACACAACAAATTGTGTCACTGAGGTTGTAATTATACTATAACAATGCAACTGGTAAATGACGTAACGACGCCTAAACCTCAGCGATTACAGTTCCTTTAACCCTTCGAAATTTCTTGGAATCAGCAAGGGCTCGAGACAAAAAGGAACGGATAAGCGGGTCGAGAAACAAGCAAAGGATGGCAAGAGTTCGTGAGAAGCGCCTTAACGAAATTTCCCTCGCATTTGGATGCACGGCCTGGCAAAGTGACACTCCCTCGACAAGTAATCGAGTTATTCGACGTCTTATCGAACCTCTCTCTTTTCTTCTCTCACCGCGACATCTCTGTTGCGTTCACTCTCTTTCCTCACTTTTCTCCGTTTTTTCTCTTCGTTCCTCTCTTCTGCTTGTCGTGATCGCTTGCCAGGCTGCTTCGGCGATTTGCTGATTACTTCGCCAGGAAAAAAGAGCTAAAACCATGGGAGGGAAGAGAAACGAACGAGTGACGTGCTCGAAACAAGCGAATCGGTCTGTCTGCCTCTTTCCTTCTCTACTTTTGCTTCCATCTTCGCTGACGTTGCTGGTGTGACGTCAGGGACGCAGTCATGTCAGCAACACGAAGGTGCAACACCCTCTTCTCTGTTCATTGTCAACTTCCGAAAGAAGTCCCCTATTAATGAGTAAAAAATTCTCCTGACCATTTCATCTTCCTTCGTGTTCCTGAGTCGCCATTTTCCGCGTTATTTCTTGTTCACTGTTGCCTGACTGTGATGTATATGATTACGGTACACTCTATGTATATCATGATTTTCGATTTCTGCACAAACTTTCTGAGGGATCTTTAATAAATCATTAAACGCTTAAGTGAACATTTTTCCAGACCGTTTCATCTTCCTGCGTCACCATTTTCTACGTTATTTCTTGTTCACTATTAGCTAACTATGATGTATATGACAATGCCATACATATATTCTACACTGATTCATTCTATATCATGGCTTTGAAATGTTGGAGCAAACTGTTTTGAAATTTAGTATTTACTCTTAAAACGCATGTACGAAGAATATTTTTGATATACTTTCAAATTTATTCTAATTTAGTGAACACCAGATTTGATAAACATTATAATGCGTTGTATGCTTGGTTTCATTCAGCCTGCAGATATATTAAATCTATTGTACTCTTCAATTAGTCAGAATAAAAAGACATAGTGGATGATCGATGATTGTAAATGGAACGGTGGAAGTGAATCAATTTCAATTTAATTATAAATAATCATTTTAAATTGAAAATTCGATCAAATTGTATTTCGCAAGTGGAAACTCTGTTATGTTTCTGTAATTTCTACGATTTCTGAAATCGTTAATTGCGTAAGCCGAACGTAATTACCTGCACATTTCAGAGCAATTAATTACTTGAAACGCTGATAAAATAAAGAAATTAATTTCTCGTAGCAGTGAGAAGCGTTAGAGCTTAGCTTTTTACTGTGGAAAATTTAAGATGACGAGCAGTTTATAACATTTAAAGCAGACTTTATTACTTTGAGCGAGAACAACAAATTTCTTGTTAAAATAGTGGTTTAATAATTATAATAGGGATAGTAAGGAATTATTTATAAATAATTGTAAATTAGCGCAAAATCTTATATAAAGTAATATTTATAATAAGTGATATGTATTATTAAAGGTTTTAAAGGCGTATTTAAATTTTGATTGAAATATATTATTAGGACTGTTTTTCTCTTATCATAATAAAAGTGTCAATATACGTAACATATAATATAGAACACTATGCTTTATTAATCAACTAATGGGATTCGATGCGTATTGTATGCATACGTTGAATCTAAACTTCATTTCAATGCGATTGGTGCGAGTACTCGTGTAAGACAGCAATTTACTATAAAAGCTGGAACCATTAATAAAAAGTAATAAAAATGTTATTCGGTGATATATTTTCTTTTACCAATAAAATTGCTATGTAATTTATAAAAAACAAGTTGATATATTGATTATTCTCTCCGACATATTTATTCCCCATACAACGTATTACATTTTACAAACTGAGTTGATTATTTTCTTCAATGCATTTGGTATACTGCGAATTGTTTCGTGTTCTTTCTACACCAGAAATGACCGGAAAATCTACAATGAAATTACCTGAATTTCTTAAAATTATTGATTTTTTGTAATTATTCCCGTTTATGAAGTTATTCGTTTTGACAATTTTTAAGTATTTGGCAGCTTTCCTACAATGAATTACTAATCTTTTTATCAAATGAAAATGTAATCGTTCCTCGTTTTGCTGTACATTTACAGCAGATTTATAATAGAAATGTATATACTATATAAATTATATAAAAAATATAAATTTATAATGAAAATACTCATCCTGCGGTTTAATATACTCGTCATTTTTCATTCTAACTACGCATCCCGTTATTTTTAAAATTACATTTCACAGTTAACTGATAAATAATTCTTAATTATTAATTGCATTATTCTTTGCAGCTATAAATTTGTAACGATATGAATTTAAAATCGTTGCTTTAAGAAGAGCAAGCGTGTTATTCTTTGTTCTAGTCCGTGTACGGGGGTTTTCTAAATCTGAATGCCGTTACTGACCTAGGTAGGGGAGTGACACCACCCTAACCCTCTTCTTAAGTTTCTCAAGAGACACTGGCCGTAGTAGCAGGACTAATGAAAGGCGGCTGTGTTGCCAAGATTTTTTTAAAAGGCACCCAAGCCGTGTGCATCCCTCCCGACCTCTGTCGTCCCGTTTTCTTTTGTATCCTTAGAGGCGAGCACAAGGGACGATGATTGGCCGACGAGGCTAATTGTAGAGATCTATCGGCATTCTTTCCCTCTTCCGATTGTACACTAATTGGTGTCGACCGCGCGAGAGCTGCAACGTGGATGCGTAATAAATCGACAAAAAATCAGTCTGTAATTTCGACGACGAGACGGGAATGGGAAATGAATTGTTAAAGCCGTTCATAGAAAATTCAGTCGGCGAACACTGGACAAATATTGGAATCAAATGTTTTCATGAAAAAATGATAATGATGTTTATGAAGGTCTTCAGCAAAATTCAACACATTATGAACGATTCTATATGCAATTGCTAAATGAAACGATCGAATTAGGTATACCTTCCCTATTTTATAATTGTATTGACTTGAATTAATTGTTACCATTTTAGAATACCATTATTATTACGGTATTACAGTAGTTATTGTTATTATTTTACTAGCTATTTATTATTACTACTTTACTACATAATTTTTATCAGTTCTTTAATATTTAATACAGTAAACATGCTTTAGATAAAAATTCAAGCGTTGTATGTCAAAAATATTTAAAAGGCTAGGTAACATGAATTGAAGCAAAAACCTATATTTAGATCGTTTTCTCTATTTAGTTGTTAAATTCTTGTTTCCACAAAGTTCACGATAACTCTCAGTTTAAGCCTCGTTGTAAATCACTATTAATACGATAGAAGAAGAAATTCTCAAAGGTTTGCCTTTCTCTCCTGTGCTGTAGGTGGATCGTAATTGGAAACTTAATGCTAGGTCGGGCGACCGCTGTGCTGAAAAGATTTCTCCAATTAGCAGAATAAGCCTGGATGAAGATAAGACACGCCCTGCTACCACGCTACGTGATAAATATCGCAAATAACTAATGCGTCCCACGTATAGTCTGAGAGATAAAGATAAAGATAGCTTCGAATCGAAGGAACGTTACGAGGGCCCATATTGACGCTAATAACTGCGTTATATCTATTTAATTTCGAGAACAACAGAATATCATTTCTAATATGTATGCATCTTTTATTTTGTATACATTTTAAAGGTTACTGTGAGCACGCTCAATGAGAAAAGCTCTTTTTTTCATGAAAAATAGTCTCTAAGTAGAAAACTTGTATTTACACGATTGATGATCGGACAAAGAGAAATAAATAAAAATACATTTGTACTGAATCTGTGTACTTTGTTAGCTAATGTATGTCTTTTTTGTATCTTGCCTTTTATAATCGCATTTTTCTGTTGCATCGCATTTCTACAAAGTGTTGCAATATTATGTTATTTTTAGCATATACTTTTTACTAGGGAAAAATGCCTTTTATTCAGAAATATTTAAAATTAATATGTATTGTTACTTTCTTGTTAGTGTTACTTACCAGTGTTTAAAATTCACTTTTTTCTTCGAAGAAACATCATGCAACAGGGGAAGACACTTGCAAATCTTTTAATAAGTATAATAATTGTCTATAGTTACTGTTTTATTACATTTCTATTGTTTTACATCTTATTATATACGTTATCATTTCTAATTATTTTTAATACGATTATACCAAATTATAATTAATTTGAAGACAGAAAAAGTATGGTAATAAATGAACATTGTTTTTTAATAAGACGTATAATAAAATAATAAAATATGCTACACTTAATGTTGTAGACTCATAATATTTTGCGGAGGCACAGGAAACAGATATTCGACAAAATCTAAAAATTTCATAGTACATTATATCACGCTGCCATATTTACAAATACAACGAAAGGATAAATAGGTGACTATTCTTAAAAGAGATCATTTTCATCACGAAAGAGCAAACAAATCGTTAAAAAGAAAATTATCATTGCACCTACAATAAAGTAATCAACATTAACTCTATTTGTTTTCCTGAAATTCCCGATATAACAAGCTAAACAACAGCTCATCAAATGTTACCCGGTAGCCGCTGGTAATTCGCGTACTCCCATCGAAACAGTTGATCAATCGACGCGTAAAGTAATTAAAACAAAAAAAAAGAGCGGCGGAAAGAAGGAGGAAAAAAAAACGAAACGATCGATCCCCGATCGTGGATATTCGTTATTTTTAACGATCCCATGCACCGAAAGGGAAGAACCGAATACGCTTTCCAGGTCAGACCGGCCAATATTTCAAACGGCCAGACATTTGGAAAGAATTGACGAGGTACGCGCTCCTGCAAAACAACCCTTTCGTCCGTGGGGCAGGCTGGCGTCGTGGGACGTAGGTTTGTTGGCAGATAGGTTCTACAGAGGGGAGGGGGAGGAGGTGGTTGGCTGGCACACGAGTGTGAGAGTGTATGTAGGGGTGCAGCTGGCGGCCATCTTGTTGTTTGTCCAAGCTCGGCCTTCACACTAGAGTTTGTAGTCCGGTACCACCCTCAAGTGCATCCTATTGGTGCATTTAATTGCAAATAACGAGTTGAACGTACCCTGACGAGTATTTGACTGTGTTCAATCTGATTAACTCTAAGGCGTAATTGGAACGAAATACGCTGGTTAGATTCATGCGAAAAAAAAAACAGCCCCATCTTGGGAGGACGCCAAACTATGGTGGTTAGGGTTTATTCGATTAGGGGCCACGCGTGCATTTTGAAAACGATTTTTCCGTCTAACTTTGCTGGATGTTGCAAATTAATTGCAAATGCATTTATTTCATTTTATTATATATTTAGTTACTTGAGGATTATGAGCTAAATGGTTATGAAATTGAAATAGGATTATTGCGTGAATTAACCCTTGTGTGTTTTACCGTTTCTATCAATCTAAGATCGTCATAGCAACAATTTTAATTAAGAATAAATTTTTGTAAGAAATAAGCTTGCAATTTTTTGCCAAATATGGAAATAGATATTAGAGTATTATTGGTATTAAGATTTTTGGAATAGTTGTATACACAATTAAGGTACAAAAATGGTCTAACAGTTAAACACTAATTATTAGTTGATATAATAGTCGAACTTTTTAAATAAATTAACGAACGTTGTGCTTTGTATTTACGGTTGTGGCTGAAACTTTAGGATAACTACCTTTTCAATATTCTACTGTATTTGTTGCGTAATATTGAAAACCCTGTATTGTATTATAAATGTTAAACAGTAAAAAAATTGTTACCGTTTTGTAAAATTATGTGAATAGTTATCATTAAAGCAGAATCTCTAAAGCGTAAGTGTTACGCAGAATGAGAAAAGTAAAAACTTCTGTGTTCTATTTGGCGCATGAATTAGTCCAGCACTGCACTTAAGAAAATTGTATCGAAATATTACAAAGTATTCAATTATAATTTTTTTCTTATAAAGATTACAAATTATTTTGACAAAATTATTTCAAAAATAGATAAATCATGAATTGCTTTACCAAATTTATTTAAAAATATTATAGCTTTTACAAATTATTGTCACAAAATTGTTAACGTAAGTAACAAACCCTCTTGAAAAACTAATATTTCGTAGAATAATGCCAACTTTCTGTTATTGCCCCACTTTTTCATTCAAACGCTGCTCTATCCTGTTTGAATTGCAGCGCTGATTTATATTTCTGCATGTTTCGTTTAATTTATATGAATTTTTTGCCGTTTCTAGGTTTTTTAATTATCAAAATGAAACTGTACAGACTCTAAAAGAAAAGAAATTTATGATTCCAAAAGAAGTCATAAACGAAATGTCAGATTATAATCAAGGGAGAGAAAATTAATTTTTTCACTTTGTAATTAATTATAAGTTCCAAAGTTACATAGTTCTATAATTTTGAAGTCCCTAAAGCTAATTCCTACAGTGCAATTTTCTACATTTCTGAAGTCTGAAGGTTTAAAAATTCCAGAACCCCTAAGTATCGAAATTTTAAAGAGCCTAAAATTCCAAAATGAAAAACTTCTTAAGCTTTAGAATTTCAGAGTGCATAAGTTTCTTAGTTTTATAATTTAAAAATTACATAATCCCAATGCTCCAAAGTTCCAGCATTCCAAACCTTTGAAATTTCAAAATTTGAATGTCCCAAAGTTCCAGCATCCTAAAATTAAAAAGTTTCAAAATAATGTCCCAAAGTCCTAGTACAATGTTACCTAATTTCCTATCTCTATAATTTCAAATTTCTAAAATCCTAAATTCCCAAAGTTTCAGAATTCGAAAATCCCATTTCCCACTCAGAGCTCTCTGATTTCCTTCCGTTGCATCGCTGTTTTCGTAAAATAATAGTTACTTCACGATATCGGATAATAATTTCTCACGCAACAGACGTTGCAGGATGTCTGAGAATGTTCGTTTTTCATTATTTCGGCCACCTCGCTGCCGTACGCGTTATTGCTTTTCAAATGCATATATGTATGTTGAACGTTCGGGAAAACGGTATTTAGATAATCGAGCTTTCCTGCTGCAGTTGTTTGTGCAGTTCGGTCGAATTCAAATTTCCCCCTTCCGTATACTTTTTTCTCTCCAAACACAGGGAACAGGCCGCTGTTTTCGCGACGTTATCCATCGCTTCAGAATTGTTTTCTACGCGTGAACGAGCGGACGCGCGAGTGAATTTCATGAAAAATACCTCGAAGCAGTCGCATTGTTTTGAACGAGAAAGGCTACGCAGAAGTGATGCAGACCACGAACAGAAGCCACTATGAGATCGTAAATCTGCACACGTCGATTCGAATCACCCGGTAGAGGGTACGAGAGCGTTGGTCCGATGGAAGGCACGGGTCAATAACCTAGCGTACCTACATTTTTCCATAGCCACTGAAATGGATATGGAGGCTGGTCGCAGGCCACGTCCAAATGCGCAAGCATTCCTGTAATAGAGATGATCGAGTCTCGCCGCAATTGAAATTGATATTTTTTTCGTATTGATACTGACCGTACGGTGAGTAGCCTGTCTCGATCCAAAGGTCGAAGGACTACTATTGGAAAGTCGAAATCGTTTTTTTGAATGGTCCTCCTCGGTTGTCATCGATTAAATGTTCATAGATTTTTACATCGTATTGCCCAATTCTTTTTGCAAATTGTAATTGGGGATATGTAAAATGATTAAGTGAAATTCAATTTGAGATCAACTTCTTTGAAAAGTCATACCTTTTGATTATAAATAAGTTTACTGAAACGTAGAACGTCTTTTAAAAATGAGATACCAGAGAGACGTAATTGTTTTTGTTTCATATGAAAATCACATAAGACGCAGTTGTTTTTGTAAATTGTAACTGGAGATGTGTAAAACGATAAGGTAAAGTTCAATTTGGGATCAACTTCTTTATAAAGTTATAGCTTTTGATTACAAATAAGTTTACTGAAACTTAGTACGTCTTTCAAAAGTGAGATATCTATTCTTCTGAAAGCTTGAACAGGGAGTTGTAATCTTTTTGTTGGCGGACATCTTGAATGATCGATTTATTGTAGACTTTGTTGTACTTGTAAAAAAACTTAGGCTATTAGTCATAAAAAAGACGTAGTTAAACATGGAGGTTGTCGTTCATTTAATAGTACACCACCTAATTAACATCAGTACATTTTCGTATTAATGATATATTAGATTAATATTATAAATATAACGATAATCTTAAATCTACTGCAATGTATAACTATAAAAATTGTAATAGCAGAATTTGATGAGTAAAAGGATAACGTATTCACACATAATTTAATTGCGTCGGTAATAAGTAATTAAAAATATTAATTTGATAATAATTACTGCTAATTTATTTTACCCACATCTGTTATGTAGAATTATTTTTCAAATTTTAACGGAATGTTGGGCACCTTAAAAATGATTTGCGAGTATTCAGGTGCTCACGAGTTCCATATTAACAATCCCTATACTGGAGAGTATAATAAAAAAGATTTGCTTCATTCACAATTAAATGAAAAGAGTTTTCTGTACAATCAAATGAAAAAAAATAGATAAGTAAAATATTAAATAGTTATGCAAGTATAAAAAATGAGTTCATAATTTAAAGCTGAGTTGTATTTGTTTATAAAACTTGCTTCTTCCATTGATACTAACATCTGACACGAATTATATTATAACTAATTACATCGTTTACTTCGTTCCGTTATAGTAAATAATTTATAGATGTTTGCAATTAAGAAGAACGACATCAGCTTTTATAATCGTTATGTATGCATAAAATGTGCCTTCAAGTCTTCCTAAAAAAGTTACTTCAATTTCTTTTCAAAATTAATAAATTTATATATTTATTATTTCAAATCTATGATGGAGTAGAAAATTATCAAAAGAAACGGTTTAGTGATTGATTCGGAGAGAGACAAATAATTTAAAGTTGTGGATTAACAATTAACGATAATTGTGATATAATATGTTACAATAAAATAAATTGCATCATAAAACATATATTTCAACATGTTGTTCATACATATCAGGGTAAGCTACAATTAAAAATAAAATGATTTGTATCTAAAGGTTACATTTAAGAATGTAAATAATATATAGAACGAAAGATATTATAAAAGAAAATGCATAAATAGTTAGAATTTTCTTATATAACCTAGATTACAATCGTAAAATTACAATTTGTCTGGTAATAATAGCTAAAACTATAACGTAATTCCCACGCAAAGTTACATACTTACAATTAACCACATTGTTCACTTTCTCGCTTATTATTCGCCGCGATGATTCCACTGTTCTTTTTATTTCGCGTGAAAAACGCGTGAACTGTGTGAGAAAAAGAGTGCGAACCGCTTAAAGAGAATCGAGTTCGAACATAGCCGCGAGAACGTTTTAACCTAAAAAATGGAAATAAGTAAAACTTGCAGAGAATGTGAGATTCCACCGAGAGATTGATCGCAAACGTGCAAATCGTACAGCTGTTATCGTTTCCTCGCCGTTTCCAATATTTTATACACATTCTCCAATTTCAGAAATTGTAATCTCGGTCGATCCGAACACGGTTTTTTTAGCCATTTGTCTGCGAGCCTGTTTCGAAGTAAAGGAGTTTGTAACGGCCTTATCTATTAGGTCGGTGAAAAATAAATGTCTAACCTTATCGTGTTACTATGACGGAGATTATTTATTATACGTTCTTAAATGCTAGAAAATCAGTCACTTCAGATAAATACTGACAGAAGGTAGATAAAATGCATAAGGGACCGGGAAAAAATAGATAAAGTTGTGTAATCGAATGAACCCTCACTGTTACGAAATAAAATGGTGTCATAAAAACGTTAGTTGTGAAAGTCTTTAAAAATATTTCTAGTTCTGGACTTCTAGAATATTTTAAAATATGTAGAGGTGATTTTTAAGCTCGTTAAAAATTGTATGAACTTCAGCAACGTATAGCATCGAAATATAATTTCATATGCGATGAATGATTTTAAAGGCGATATTGATACTATTTTGAAATAATAATTATTTTCTATTTCAGTCGCTTATAATGTTAAACAATATTGTTAGATAATTAAATCCGCTTTTAATTCTAGTAACATAGAGGTTTAAGCAGAAGGTATGACATTAATTCAGTTTTAAATATAAATAATATTTTTATTTTAAAAAATATTGTTCTGAATTACTACAAAAAATATTTGTATTAAAAATCTATTAAATTCTAAATGAAACTCCTTTCGTTACAACATCACTCAGAAGTCTTATACCAAATCACGATAAAAGAGCAGAAGCATGAAACTTTTCAAAATTTTTATTTCTTGTACTTAGATAATATTTATATATAAAAATTGAGGTTCGAATGGGAATCTTTGGCGATTGAATCCGTTCTGTCGATTTGGTAACTGTTGCATCAAGTGCGGAGAAACTTGAGAAGAAAGAAAGTGATCTAGAAAGAAATGAACACTTAAGAGATAAGAATGCATAAATGGAACGTTGAGAGGAAGAAAGACAAATGAGGGTAATAACCATCTGTTTCGTCGTGGAGTCAATAGTTGAACGAATAATCGATGAAAGTGTGCATAGGGTGCACGATAAATCATAGTCGCGCGACCATGGATACCGATCGTGCTCGCTTATCCGGCAAATTCCTGTCAATAACGAGACAAACGTTTAAGTTATAGTATCTGTTTAAGAAAGAAACGTGGAGGGCAAGGTAAAGAAGTGGCGCGCGGCATTCTTCGTGATATACGAGCACCGCTGTGTCATAAGATATATGTAAGTTTCTAGATGGAAGCATCTGTCGACCGATCCTCTCGGTGCATTTCTTTCGTTATTCGTTCAACGGAACGAAATCCAACGTTCGATCGACTCCACGCGAAATGGAATACTCGCTTTGAATTCCGACGTGGTGCTTTCGCGAACGCGTTAAGCAACACGAACCAACCGAATGGGGAAAACAAATAAACCCTTTCCTTTATACTTCATCCTCTATTTCTATTTTCTTCCTATCGTGTCGGATTTTTTACACTTTGTTCGACCGTTTTGTGTTACTGCTGTTGTCGAGAATGAACGCAACGACGTCCTTCGGTCTATCTCCCCCTAGGACGAATTAATGGATCAGTATACCAGTGGTGTCAAAGAATTTAGGCATTTGGAGGTTTGAAAATGGAGATTTTGTTATTCGAAAATTTAGGGATTTGAAAATTGAAGAATGTAGGAAATTGTAGACTCGAAGATTTGGGATTTGGAGATTTGAAGGTCTGACAAATTAGGATTTGGAAATTTAGGTATTTTGTGAATTGAAATACGAATTTAGTAATATGAATACTTGCGAATTTGGTGTTTTAACGATTTAGTGATTTGAGGATTTGGGAAATTTGTATGCTTGAAAGATTGCAATATAAAAAAACGAACAAATTTAGGATCTTGAGGGCTTGAGACCATAGAGGTTGGAAATTAGAAAATTTGAAAAATTGAATGTTAGAAAATTTCGGAATTTGAGGATTTGACGTTATCACAATTTATACAGTAGCCCAAGGATTGAAAAGTTGAAAATATGACAAATAAAGGGGTACATAAAATAATTTTAAGAAAAAAATACACCGACTTCGAAATGCACTAAAAAGTATAAAATAATTTCTATTTCCTAATGAAGTAATGTCTACTTCATTCAATCATACAATTGCGTAACATATATGAATGAAACCTATTCACTCGTTAGGTAGTATATTAAATACATTTCAACCCTTTCGGATGCGGCGCAAAATTAAAAGGTTTTCTTGCACATGTCAACCTTTGGATAGTGGAATATAGGTAAAGGTGGTATAGCCATTTTTTTTTCTATACATATAACTGGACAGCACGCCGCGAAATAGGTGTTAGTGCGTATAGAATGTAACTATGGTCTATCTAGATTCATAGAATATGGGACAGAAAAACTTGATCGCCGCATATACTATAAAGATAGAGCCCATCTGCCGGAAATTTGGTAATTCTCGCGTCATGGGCTCTGTTTATAGGTTCTTAGATCCATGGCTTTCAAATCGATTTATTAATTTCGAATGCGCCATACCACAATCAACTGGTTATTGGCAGCAACGTTTACTGAGGTATTTTTAATTTTGCGCCGCCTCCGAAAAGGTTGCAATGTATTTAATACACTACCTAAGGAGTGAATAGGTTTCATTCATATATATTACGCAATTGTATGATTGAATGAAATAGAAATTATTTTATATTTTTTAGTGCATTTCGAAGTCGGTGTATTTTTTTCTTAAAATTATTTTATTTCACACTTTTTAGTGGAACGGGGAGAATTGTATAGGATACTGTAAGACAATTCTTCAGGGCTTTTTCTGTCTGCGTAAATGCTATGAGCATAATTAAGTATAATACACCAACGTCAACGTGAACTCATCTTGCTGCAGAAGTCGGGTATTAGAGCGGTAAAGCTTAGTTAGTGTTTTGGGACAGTGCATTGTAATTGCCCTTTCCTGGTTTTCCGGTGCAAAGCAATGGCGTTTACACTAATATTAATAATAATAGTTTTTCGCTAATATCAAGAAAACTAAAGTTTTCCGACAATTATACATAAGGAAAAACACGTTCAGAATCATGCCACTAATAACGTATTAGAAGGAGACAAAAATCGTTCGAAGTGGTTGCAAGAATTAACAACAATTCTCGCTAATATCTCGAAAACTTAAGTTTTCCGTGAAACTTGTATATTAAAAGCGCACTGAAATCGAGAAAAGTTTATTTCAAAAGTTGCCGGTGTTTTTGCAAAAAAAATACTTTGCAATTAAGAAAGGAAAAATTTTTTAATACTCGTACCAATGGGGAGTTAGACCCTACAAGATTCAAAAGGTTTCGTTCCGATTGGTCTACCCAGTTAGTAGTAATCGGCGAACATACAAAGGAAAAAAAAAAAAATATACTGATCGAATTGAGTAACCTCCTCCTTTTTCGAAGTCGGTTAAAAATTGGAATTTAGAAATGTAGGAATTTCAAAATTAGACGTTTGGTAATTTGGAAGTTTCAAGAATTTAAAAAGTAAATCACTTCAAGATTCGAGCATTTCTCGAATTTGATAATTTGATGATTTGAAAGATTTAAAAGTTTAGAAGTTGCAGAATTTAGAGATTTGAAAATTTGAGAATTTGAGAAATTTGATAAATTTAGAAGAGATTTTGAAATTAAAAATGTTCTAAATATGCGATTTCGAAAATTTGAGAAATACACAAGTTTAGTTTAAGTAAAATTGAGATTTTGTGGTACCAAAATTTATATTAAGATTGTAATCGAATACCCAAGTATTCGACTAAGTAACTTTTAAGCAATTCAAATTGAAGTAATAGGAATTATTCAAACGTGTAAATGCCAATGAAATTTCAGTTTTAAGATTCAAATATTTAAAACATTCAAAGTACTAAAATACATCAAATATTCAGGGTACTCAAATACTTCAGATATTTAAAATACTCAAATAGTTCGAGTATTCAAAGTGTTCAATGTACTCGAACTTCAAAATCATATTCAAAGTAATTCAAATTATGCAGATATTCTACCATTCTATTTTTCCGGCTATAATTTATATCATCAAATACATTCGACATATGAGCCGTTTATTTTGAAAGTGGCCTAACTCCGTTTTTCAATTTTTTCCGGCTATCACGGTTACGTGCACAACTTTATGTTATTTATCAGTAAAGCATTTCAGGTTGCTTATAATCCGAGCAAATACGATAATTCTTGACACATACGTTTTCAGAGTTAGTTTAATAATCGAACTGTGTAGTTCGAAAGTGGCCTAACTCCATTTATACTTAAATAATCAAGATAATATATTTACTATTGATAATGTCGGAAAGTAGTGATGAAGGTAATTTTAATTAATTAGTATTTACAATTTAACCTCAGTTTTTGGACAATTGCGTTAGTTGAATAACTAGTACGTTTAATTAATATAAAACTTAAAATTTAGTATGCGTTTTGTCAGAAATGAACCGTACAAAATTTTCTATAAGACATCAATGAATGAGAATGAAAATTTTAAAGTCCTGAATTTATTACCACGTCGGGGTAGACCAAAAAAGTTCCAAAATATTGTATTGACACCACTGTATAAAAATATCGGACAAATTACAACAGCAAAATTCAAGGACATAATGGACCTATTACGATATATACCACCGGAACATCATGATTACTTCAAATCCTTTTTACACACACAAAATGTAGATGAGCAGTAAATTGTTTTGTAATAAATTTATGTTTGTAATTTTCCACGTTTTGTAGTTAATTGAATCGCATAAATTATGTTTCTGAAGTGTTTTAAAGATATGTAAAATAAATTCAGTATTGGTTTTTTCAATTTGATGCATCTTAAATTATGTTGAATGGACTTGGGCACCTTCAAATTTTATATTGAATCTGGTTGTTAATTTTGAAAGTGGCCTAACTCCATTCTTGATAAGAAAACGCATATTATTGACTTAATAATTGCCACTATTTTAATAGGAACTATAAATTTAACATCCTTAGATACACTTAAGCAGTACGACCCATTAATGTCCTATACGTATATTTTTAAATTCATTGAAACGCAAACCCTTAAATATCTCGATTTTAAGATAAATGGACTTAGGCCACTTTCAAAATAAACGGCTCATATCGCTCACAATTTTCTCAAATGCTCAAATTCTCAAATTCTAGCTTCGCAAATGATCAATTTCCTATATTTTATTAAATTTTTGTATCCGTCTTCCTACTACGTACGTTCGGTTTGTATTACATCCGTTATCGGTAATCAACGAATCGTCGTTCCCGTTCCATCTGTTCCTCTCGCTCGTTCGAATTCCCCAATCGGTGGGCAGAAGAACCGAGAAACTTGGCCGTATGCTATATAGCCGGAAGTCGTGAACTGGCGAAAGGACCGTGCGACCGTCGGAACTTGTAGAAATGAATGCGAAGAGATTGCCGTAGAAAGAGGGGGAGGCGGAATAGTGGGCCGTCCGGGAGGGTGGACAGCTCGCGGAACTAGAAAAAGGAGAGACGATACGACGCTTCGAAACTTTTCCACTTTAACAATTATGAGCCGGAATTGAATACAGCTTGCACCGATTGTAAGTTCACTCGATTTGCTATCCTTATCGCTATCGGCTGTCCCCATAAATAACGTGTGCGATCTTTTCGAGTTTAACTGGCTGGCGGACTGCTACCGCGGTTTCATCAAGATCAGTCCACGAGATTGTCCACATTTATTTTTCCTACGATCTTCTTCTTCGTGCTGGTCGCCATCGTGATTAAAAAGTTATCTAATAGCTCGTGCGTCAGAATTTTTACCGCTCTGTTCTCTTGCTTCTTATTCTAAGTAGACCATAATACTTGTGGATCATATAGGTATTGTAGGATTCTGCAACCGCGGTATATCGCGAGGAAGCGTTTAATCCCTTGTCGAATGATTTACTTGTCAAATGCGTCAATTTAAACTAATTATCAAATTATGACAATTTTAAATCAAATAAAGGATGTTTTAGTGTTGTTACTATTGTGTTTATAAATTCTTGACTACGCAAACTATAATTGAATTTAATTTTTAATCTAAAGTATATTAAAAGTTTGACTAAAATTCGTCACATTCGAACTGTGTGTACGTCTTGAGTCGAAATATGGTGAAAAGTTAAGAATGTAAGTTGTTTATAACCTTACATTATTGTGTAAATTTGACGACTTGTGCAGAAATTTCGAAATTCGAGATTATAAATTTACATTAATGAATTTTTAATTTGTGAACTTGAGAAATTTAGTGAATTTGCAATTTGAAAATTGTAGAACATAAGGTTTTCGAAAAAAATTTAACGAATTTAAAAACATGGAAGTTTAAAAATTTCGATATCCATAAATCTGGTGAATCTTGAAAATTAAAGATTTCCAGAAATTTTATAAAAATTTTTTATTTTACTTTCACTTGATTGTTCTTATATATTATTTTATATTTTACATATTATTATAGTAAGGTGACTCTCAATTCGTGATAACAAAATCATAACTCGACACATCCGTGGAACGCAGAAACACCGCAATCTCAAGATGTTCTATCTCGACAAAGAAGTTAAAAATCGTGTCGCTGGGCAGATCTGTTTACAATCAGCCAGGATCAACGAGAAAAGCTTTACGATAATCGATATTTGATTGTAGCCACTGGAATGCTTTCAAATGGCTGTTGAACAGCATACAATGCTGTCTGCCGATATAACCGCGATTCGGTGTGCGATTTCAGAGCGAAGGGGAGGTTGAGTACACGAAGGGTGAGTGTGGAAGAATTTGCGTTTAAAAGTTTGCAACGGTCCCGTTAAGTTTCAACAGTTACCGGCCTAGTATCCGACCGCTGTGTAAGTATATCCAAAGGCGAAGTTCGACGTGCACGACCAGGCTATTCCAGGCGTCTGTACGTTGTTTGTTTTCGAGGACAAGGAAAGGAAAGGGGAACGATTGCGAGAAGAATAGGAAGAAAAAGAAGAAACAGAGAAGGAGAAAGAGGGGAAGGTAAGGGTATGAGGAACTAAGAACGTCCAATATGGGGAAGGTAGAAAAAAGGTGATGGGATTGTGCGCGACGCAAAATAGCAAGGAATCGTGCTGAAGTTAAATTTATACGAACATTGGCGTAACTAGAAGTTTTCTCTGGCGTGGAACAAATTATCGACACTTACTGACAATTAAATACCAAATACGACTGAATGATTGTTGAAAATTTAAAAAAAATATATAAAATTAAACATTCGATTATTTAGAAATTTGTGAACTTGAAAATCTAAGGAATATAGAAAATAAATGTTTGCAAATTTTGTAATTTATGAATTGCGGATCCCAAATTTAAGGTTTGAATGTTTGGAAATGTGACAATTTAAAAATTTAGAAATTAGTAAAGTTAAGGATTCTAAATTTTTTTTGTGCAATTGAAACTTAAAAATTTCGAAGTATTTCAATTTGAAAATTTGGAAATTTGAAAATATCTCAAATGTCAAGTCCATTCTCACATTATTCATTCTTTATTTATTAGAAAAAAATCGAATAGATGTGAAATACACATACGTAAATGTATTACACGTACAGTAATCCCCCTTATAACACGGTATATGGGTTCCGCGTTATAGGAAAACGCGTTGTACGAGTATTTTCGTATAACAAAATAATATTAATTTAGAAAAAGAAACACGCAATATGGATTTAAAGCGCGAAAAACAAATAGCCCCAAAAAGACATAATTAATGATCTTGCAATTCAAAAACTAGGAACACAAATTGAATAAAATAATTTTATTTTATTTTATAAGAACACAATTGATACAATGTGCAAATGTATGTGAAATTGATTGTGAACTGTCAAATTATAAATTTCGCAGTACAGAAATGTAACGTGAATCCCCGCGTTATATGGGGGGAAACACGTGTTATACGAGGGACATGAAATCGCGTTGTATGAAAACGCGCTATAAGAGTACCGTGTTACAGGGGGGATTACTGTAATCTAATTTTACTACATTAACACATTAAGAATCGCATTAAGGTTGTTAACAGTTTCATTAGATAATATTTTTATTTCAAACAAATTTTACCTGTTATTTTCCCAATATTTTATTTTATTATCCGCAATTACCTCATATCGTTTCTAATTATATACCTGAAAAAATTCTTGAATCTTGAGTTACGAATTTTTAAGACAATCCATTCATCACCCGTCCATAATTAACGCAACATCTTAATTACGAACATGTTCAAAAATCGTTACGTTTATCCACAAAAGTATAACGAGAAAAGTGTATAGTTGGTAGGCCGAAATGATCGACGAAAATAGTTTGTTGATGCATTGGCACAAGGGGCGTAAAAATGATAGCTAGTAAAACTTCATAAAAACCATGAACGTGTCGAAAACAGTTAAAGCGACAGAAAGAAAGGGGAATAAAAATTTCCTGTCGCTTTTTGCCCGCCTCTAAAGGAGGGGGAAAGTTGCTTTCGCGAAATCCTTTTCAAAGTTTCTTTCGTCGCGGAGAATTTATACGGGCATCGACAATGTCAGCTTCATAGTCGTGCTTCAGTTCGCGACACTTCCGGCGAAAGGACGCAACAACTTTTCTCGGCGGAAGAGAGCACGCTCTGCAATTGTGTATCGACGACGCCAAGCGTCGAGGTTGTTTTATGGCCAGGCTGAGGGCCTCGATTCACCCAACGAAGACGCCCCGTCTCTGTCTAACTCGTGAAATAGCAAAAGCATGGGGGAAACAGTGTATCACGACTGCTTCGTGGCTGCTTCTTGCAGAGTTGACGATAAACTTTCGTATAAGTTAAGTACGGGCAGGATGAAGATGCATTACCCAACCGCGTGACCTGTCGGCTGATACTAAATTGAAAATCGGCCCTGCTCAAACAACTGCATGGAAAGAAGCAATTGAAACGAAAACGCTATCATGCTTTTTTGCACTTCCATTTCTAACCACCCATCATCGAACTTCCGTTCGTTTTCCTTCTGTTTTTAGATTGTAGCAAAGTCGTGTATTCTTTTTGAAACGTTTCCACTGCAACATGCAATGCACGAGTTGAAATATTGCCATTGACGTGGATGCTTTAATTAGAAGGAAAGATAATTATGCGTAATACTAGAAATAAGGTTAAAGAATTTCATTCCGGCAGAGAACTGCGGCGAAATAAATAAATTAAATGGAAAGGCGATTGTACTTTCTTGTATCTTTATTTCTAACCCTTCATCGAACTTCCGTTCACCTCCCTTCTGTTTTTAGGTTATGTTGAATTCAGTATACGTTTTGAAACATTTGCCACTATGATCACTTGCGGACGAGTTGAAATGTTGTGATTGATGGCGATGCTTCCATTTGAAAGATAGATAATTATACATCTAATTAATGTAAATTATACGTCTAATGAAATGCATGTTACTAGAGATACGACTAAAAGATTTCTGTAACAGTGAGAAAAAATATATCGAAAGAAATAACTGAAACTAAAATGGAATTAGGCGTTTTTGCATTTTCATTTCTGATTATTGAGAATTTGAGTATTTGGGAATATTTAGAAATTTAAAAAATATGAAAGTCTTGGAATTTAGAATTTTGGAAATTTGTGAGTCCGAGAAAATTGAAAACTTGAAAATATGTAACACTGACAACAAAATAATATAATATACAAAATTTACAACAAAAATTGTAAAGAATACGAGGTAAAAATAAATTTAATTAAAAATTCTGCTCGTTATACGATACCATACCGTACAAAATAATTATGTAAACAAATACCGAACAACAAAACCTTACAAAATTCGATAAAATCACTGATTCGAGTACGAATCATCCTTCGTGGAGCGATCAAAAACTGATTCAAGTAGGGCAAAGCCATCGAACAGGAGTAAATTAAAAACAAACAAATACCATATAATAAAACCACACAAAATTCGATAAAATCATCTTTTGTGGAGTGATCAAAAATTGGTTCAGGCTGGGAGCAGCTATTGAACAGGAGGAGTAAATTAAAACCAAACGAACATTATACAATAAAACTTTATGCAGTTCCACGCGAATTATTTTTTACCGAGCGAATAAAAATTAATTCAAAGTATGACCAACTACGGAAGAAGAGAAGCAAATTAAAAACAAATGAAAATTGTATAATGAAGTCATTCAGACCTCGATAAAATCATTGATTTGCATCGAAATTGTATTCTGCGGAGTGGTAAAAAATTGATTGAAGAACGGAATGGCCATCGAGGAATAAATAAAAATAAAAGGAAGTTATATAACAATAGCATAAAAATTTGATAGGATTATCGATTCGCATGTTTGGCGAGCGATCAGAAATAGATCGAAGAAGAGGGCAGTCATCGAGCATGAGTAGTAAATTAAAAACAACTGCGATACACCATGGGTGTGTCGTTGCTAGTTGACGGGCCTGGAGGCGGTACTCGAGGTTCGCTTGCACCCCCGTCGACCGCACTAACGTCATTGCCAACGACATCGTCGTCGTCGTCGTGCTCGTCGACTCGGGTAGTTGTAGTGCAACGTGACAGTGGTGTAGCAGCCGGCAGCAGGATAGCGGGAACGATGGTGAGGGTAGTGGTGGTGCAAGCCTGGAAGGCTTGAAGGGCCTGAGTTGGCAATAGTGGAGAGCATCCACTCGTTGCGACACTCGTGAGCGGCCTCATTGTCTCTCAAGAGGCTCCTCGCTTCTCCAGCTTCGCCCTTTCCCCTTCAAGCCCGGCTAACATCCCCGTCGCTCCGATTTCTTCCTCTCCCCGTACCCTTTCGGCCGAGTCTGCAACGTTCCCTCTGTTCCCGGTGCCCCCTTTCGGTGACATCGTCCTCCTTGATCTAACTATCCGACAGCTTACCCCGCTGCCGCCGTTCAAGTTGCATCGGCGACACGTTGGTCGGTACAGCAGGTACCTGCTATCGCTTCTCTCTTCTTTCCACGTCTACCCTCTTCTGACTGGCTGTGCCGCTTTCCAGGTTCTTCTACCGCTAGAATAAGGGGAAGAGGGTAGAAAGAGCGCACTACCAGCGTGCTCGGTGACGTGGAACCGTGGCAAAGCACCCAACCTTAATAAGCTTATGCAGCACTCTCCAACTATGTTGGAGCTAAGCTCGACCCAATATCTTCCTCGACGTCTTCCAGACGACATCGAGTCGTTCTGCTTTCCTCTGCTCGATGCTACTGTTCGAGCGATCTGTAACAACCTGGACTCCTACCTTTTCTCTTATGGCTCTCTTTAACTCTTTATGCTGCGGGCCCGTGATATACCGCAGAACTGTTTCCTTAAATATTGTATTAACAAAAAGTACCTTTAAATATTATGACAGTAAAGAGCATTTTTAAATATTATGCCAGTAAAGAATATTTTTAAATATTACTATAGCAAAAGTTTAAGTAGCTCGGCATATCAGGAGGGAAGTCTCGTAGAACTCAGTTTATCTTCGCTCTTAGGCGAGAGTCCGTTCTCATTCTTGTCTGGCTACTTGCCTGTCGCACTTGTCGAATGTAAACGTGTCTTATGCTGTGATTTCGTCTTCGGATGAATCACTGTTCTGAATAACCTGAACTTAGAAATTCGTTTATCATATGTCAAAAGGACTGTTCATCTGAGAACGTTTCTAACATATTTTAATCGTCGATCTTCGTGATATAATGTTCGCGTAATTGTTCGAGTTCAGTCGATCGAGTATCTAGCAGAAAATTAACGGAGCGTAGAAATTTTGGATGTTATTCGCGCTGCGTTGTCCGGATAATGGCATTATGCGCGCCGGTAATGGGTCAGGTGCGAATAAAATTCGCGGCACGGTTCTGTTAGTCAGCTCTTGGCAAGTGTGCCTAGGACGCGACGCGATCAGGCACGTTACGAGACAATGGCAACTAAATTCCGCGGGTTCCTACATCTTGTAAGAGGGCGTTGCTTTTGGCGAGATTGCCAGGCGGAGGAAAGGCTCGAGAAAGACGGACGGGTTGGAAGACGAGTCACAGGGAAGAGGGAGACGGGGCTAGAGATGATCAGAGCCGAGAAAGAGAAGGAGAGGGCGAAGGATAAAAGTTGAAGCGAGAAGACTTAAGAAAGAAAGTGGGGGGAGCGGTTGATGAGTGGATAGAGAGAACCGCGATGAGGGTGGAAAGGTGGAAGCAAAATCCGGATCGGGGTTTGGGAACGAGGGGTCACGTCCAAGAAGGGACTGCATCTTCCCTTTGTGGGAATGCTGTAACGCTGGGTAGACACTTCCTTTCATCCATAGCACCAGACACGATGGGTCGCGCGGCGTTTCGCCGACAACTGAAGGTAAGAGGAGTAGGAAAAGAGTGCAGACCGAGATGGAGGTGGAGGAAAACGTCGTTTGAAATTTTTACGTAGCGTCACGGTTATTCTCTCATGAATTCTCACGGATGAAGCATAACGACATCCCTTCGACTCCCTCCTTCGGTGTCCGTTCCTCTGGTAATTTTTCGAAGTACGCCAGGTGCACCCTTAAATTGCATTTTAATCACTTATTATTTGTTAGTGTTACCCCTTTGCATTCAGAAGGTGACTCATACTAAGCATTCGACTGATTATAAGTTGAAACATGTTACTTAACAAAACCTATTGTGTTACACAATATGGTGAAGGTTAATAAATATAATGACGTATAAAGTTTGGGAAAGGCAATAATAATTAATAATAGAGGCATAATATCGAAAGAATTTATTGAAATTTTCAACTGAAAAGTTTTAGAGTTTCTAACAACAAATATATCTTTAAGTGCGAAAGGTTATTCATACAATGCATACAAATATTAAATGGTACACATTGGCTGTAACAAAATAACGACTATAAACAGTTGTCATGATTAAATTATTTATTACATAATAATTTAATAGTTTCTTGCATAGTAAAGAATTTAAAATCATATTCATTTGAATATGTTTCTAAATTGTATAAAAAAACAATTCAATAGGGTTAATCACATGTGATAAAAAAGAAACGAGGAAATACTGGAAATGAGAATGTTCGACATCTTCAAAATATAGTGAAGATCAATTCAAATCTATAGGAATAATACATACACAAAGCCGTAAATTAAATTGCACACAATTTCTAAATTTTCGTATTTCTAAACTTTAAAGCATTAACTTTTTAAAATCGCATATTTGAAAATTTGAGAAATATACGTTTTAACAGTTTCAAACTTCTACTTGTTTTGCTTATCCTACTCTTCCAAATTACGAAATTAATTAAATGTTTAAATTTCCAAATTTGTAAGTTTCGATGTTCTTAAATTGGTACCTAATAAATTTTTAAACTTGTAAGTTGAGAAATTTGTAAATTTCAAAATTTGGAATTTGTATATTTATATATTCTTAAATTTATACATATACTTCAAATACTAATTTCTTAATTCAAAGACTTAAGAATCTAGAAACTGGATGTTTTTATACTTTTAAATTCCAAATTACTAATTTATTAAATTTTTAAATTTGCATATTTGACATTTTTTAATTTGTACATTTGAAAATTTGTTATATCTCTCTCTATAAAAGTCTTTACAATCGAGTTGAACAGAGTACCTACATTAAAATTAAATCATTCGTAAATGTAAAATGCATGTCATCAATATTCCGTTTATGGCAACTAAGTGTAACGTGCTATTTATCGATATAAAGACCAATACTTTGTTCCATTGTTTTTTATGTCCTACATCACTTAACCATTCTTTCTTTCTTCGCTTAATATCATAACCTTTTATTCTCTCCGAGCAAAACTGCACGAATCGATTCAGCATAACAATCTTTCATACCATTCCTTCCCGAGGTAATAATAAATTGAACAAAATATTTTTTATCGACTTCAACAATGGAAAATATCGCAATGGAATAAATTGACCTTCCAACAAGTTCGAAAGTTTCAAACAACTTCGAGCCGCGTTCGCGTAGAAATATCTCGACATTGCGGTACCATTCAAACTGCATCAGCGATAACTTCTCAAATCCATCGTACATAAAAAGTAAAAGAAAACAATGTGGAAATAAAACGGAATAAAAGTAGGAAAAGGGACGAAGGACAAGTGGAAAAGTGAAGCGTCGTAGGAATATTTAAAAGTAAGTAATCGATATTTCAAACTATTGTTTCCCTCGCAAATTTAAGGTTTTTTACTTTACCGGCAATAGCTCAAATTAGTTTCCGGAAGAAATCAAGCCGCAGTTTCGGCGCTTGTTTTCAGTTCGCGCCTCGCCACGGGGGCTCGTATTCTTTCTTACGGTGTCTCCGTATAGCACCCCTCTGCCACGTCTTTCTCTATTACGCATTTCCGGCTCGTTGGACCGGAAACGGTGAGATAAGGTGAGCCTACGGTGCTCGCTTTCGCCGTGCACGAACGGGAAGGAGATAGAGTTAGGTCTGGGTGTGTCTTATCCAAAAAATATTATGGGCACGTGGCTGGCATCGATCTTACGTGTAATGGGACGGCGAAATGGGACGCGATCGAATTTGTTCTTCGCCAACTGATCGGTATGATCATTACATTCGAGTATTAACCCTTTAGCTGTAAAGAGTGTCTATTAAACACCTGTGTTCGGTTAAGTATTAAGTGAAGAAAAAGAGTAATTCATGTGTTAATTTCTGTGATGAGAATAAATATTTATTGTAAAAATCATTATAGAGGATCAACAGTATAGTTAAAAAAGAGTCATTGTATTTTACTTTACTGTATTTAAAAACAATTGCGGTATTCGTTATAGACACTATAGGAATTTTTGTCAATATTAAACATATGATTTTTATATCAAATTAGGAGGCATATAAAGTAACCTACTGTGATATCGCACGTGTCAGTGAATTTATAGAAGTATTAAAGGACGCTGGTGTACTAACAATAAGATAATCTTCTTAATTCGAAATTTAATAGTATTAACCTGGCCGATTAATATTAAAATGATTAATAATGCTATTAACAGTACGAATAACATAGTGTTAACAGTTTAATCCGTTTCTGCAACTGTGAAAAAAATTAGATCCGTAAGGGTTGAAAGTATTTCTATATTTAATGCAGAATAATTCATAAATAAAATAATGAGAACGATAGTAATGATGATTATAAAATATTTATTAATGTAAATGATTTTTGAATTAAATTATTTTTATAATAGAGTAAGATCGATTCAATAATGATGAAATAATAAATGGCAATATTACTACTGATTAAATATTAGATGGTAAACATAAATAAATCGTTTTTATTTTTCAAGCACTACGTAGGCTGTAACAAAACACTAATGCTGAAATATAATTTGAAATACAAATCAATATATATCTGTATCTATAATTATATATCTGTAAATATAACTAGATACACGTATATTTACAACTATAACTATACATATATCGATAATTCTGTGTCAATATTATTTTCAATAAAATTGAAATTACAGAATCTCCAGAATATTAATAATTACATGTGATATATTGTTTACAATAATCGAAATAATAATTTACGAACGTCTTTTATAATTCACTATTTAACGAACGTTATAAATTGATAACATTAATGTGAAGCTCAAAGTTAAATAAAAAACAGTTGTTTTCAATATTTCTAATTTTCTGTAGAGAACATTATGTATGACCTTGAAATCTGTTACAGAAATTAATTTTCTCAGTAATTTTAAGTATACATATGTATAACTGTCGCCACGCTTTAGTTTCAAAGATATATGCAAATGTATTCTCTCAGCAGCTAGACTGTATTAAGCTTATACATATAAATAATTATTACGCAATGCAGAATGAATAAACATTAAGCGATTCCAGCGGTGACAATAACCTTACGGTACATATCAAAAAGACGTTCGTAAAATAATTTCAAACAAATAATAAAATGAGTTTCTATAAAATAATATTCCCAAATTTTCAAACGTTCAAACTTTAAAACTTTTTTAATTTTTTAAATTTTCAAACTCTTAAGTTTCGAAATTTCTGAATACACACAATTGCAAGTTTTCAAATTTCCAAATCTTGAAATTGTCAGATTGTTAGGTTCCAACATTCTTAAACCCTCATATCTGACAAATTTTCGAATTCCTAATCTCTTATATCTCAAAATCCTCGAATTAGCAAACCTTTTTTCAAAATTTTAAACTCTCTAATTTAAAAATTTTTAAGTCGTCAAATTTCAGAATATTCAAACTTTTAAATTTTACAACTTCCAAATTCTACAATTTCAAAATTTATAAATCACTAATTACTAAATATTCGAAATCATAAATTCCAAAACCGTAAAACCAAAAATAAGGAAATCCTAAATTATCATACGTCCAAATCCCTAGTTTCAGTCGCTTAAATCCTCAAATTTTTTAATTTCTGAATTAAAATTTGTGCAAGTCAACAAATTCCAGAATATTCATAGTTATTAAATCTTCAAATTTCTAAATTACCAAATTCTCCAGTCCTTAAAATTTTTAATCTTTACATTTTCAAATTTCCAGATACCCAATTTTTAAAATTTCTCCATTTCCAAATTTTGTAAATTTTCGAGAACATTGAAATCCTCAAATTTAAGAATTTAAAAATTTTTAAATCTCTTCATACTAAAATACTATAATCCCCAAACTCAAAGATTCAGAAGGTAACATTAAAATGCTTATTTATTAAAGTAATTTGTAAATTATTAAGTTAATTAAGTAAGTAACTAATTATTAAGTTATAAACAGCAATTATTAGGTTACTGAGGTAAATAGCCAACCAATAAAAAAAAAATGATTAAGTGATTAATTAGTCATTAAATTATTAAATTAAAGCAATAATTACTCACGTTTGTACAGAGAATGCAATATTCATCCGTTTATACAAGAAACCTTTTTTGACTCGTGTTTCTTTCGATTCGGACGATCTTCATCGTTGGTACCGCTTCATCCTTTTCGTCCTTCAAGATGTTCGTTCTGGCACAGAAGTGCCGAAATCCCAATTGAAGCGAATAAGCGATCGAGCATTCCGCGGTATATTCAGGGATTGTACCGAGGGTAGAGCCTCTCGATGCCTACTGTCGTTGAAATATGTTCGACGAGGGTGAAAAAGAGCTGACGATATTCATAGCCGATGGGCGAGCAGAGCAACAGCGGGGCAGGGAGCAGAGCAGGAAAGTCGGGTGCAGTCGTAAGGGGATGTCAGGCGTTTCCCGAAGTCGTCAACGATGAAAAAGAGGGAAAGAGAGAAAGCAAAGAGTAGTGAAAAAAGGTAAGAGGTGGAGGGTGCATATCCTGGTGTACTTCACGCCACGGCAAATTCGCGAAGCGACTGCAACGTCAGGCATTTCATCGACTTTGATGGTGCTCGAAGCTTCGCTGAAAAACAGTCACTACCCTTTAAAACGAGCCTTAAATCGCTTCGCTTGTTGTTACTTAATTGTTGCCGTTTCAATCTCTGTTTTCGTTGCGGTTTTAAGAAATGACCGCTTGTTTTCTGTTTGCCGAGCACGAGTCATCGTTATATTATATCTACGTTACATTTTCGTATGCGAGCAAAATACTAGTAGATTTTTTAGAACTGTGTAACGTTTATTATTGAACAAATCATTTTGTAGTATTTTTTTTACTTCGAAAGAATAAATAACTTTTTTCAAATATTATTACATTTTTTGTATTTTTATATTGAATTTCTATTAGGGACGTTTCTGTCGATCTTCATTGTAATGTTTTATCACAAATTTCCCGAAGAATGTATTTCGTTTACGAGGAACAAGCTTCTGAAGAAACAGTGATCGGAATATAATGCACGAACGCGATTAATGCAATGAGCTAGAATTAAAAGGTTCTGGAAATAAAATGAATTGAATACGAACGGTGCAATAACGAGCGCAAAAGTATTTGAAAAATGCGATGAATATGGAAACGTTTAGCTGCCGTAAAGAACGCCGTTTTATCATCTCGTGAATATCGATTGACCCGCTCTTCGTGGAACTATGTAATCTTTCAGCTTGTTCAAACTTAGAAAATAACGTTAGACCTAACGTTCGGCTGATAGTATCCGCGCTACAATCTAATTACCGTATGCTTATAGCAATTTTTCGCCAGTTTACGACAAAACTGTTCAGGGAACAAAGTTCTAAGCCACAAATATTACATCTATTCCACGGTAATCCCCTACAATTCATATTCCAAGCACAAGCATTAGGCTTAATTGAAATGTCCGATCCCCGTAATCCGGATCAGACGGATATTCCGACAAGCGTGGACGTCTCGCCGTTAATTTATACGAAACGAAAGATTATGGAAATCTCAAGTTTGTTTCTATGAGATCAAAAGTACAAGGTCATCGAGGATAACTCTTTCGTGGTAATAATCTGCAGTTGAATGATGTGATATAAGGGTGATTTGATAAATAGGCTTGAGGTATTAAAGGAACATTTGAAATATGAAATGGGGTAGGAAAAATATTTGATATAGCTAATTAATGTTTTACTTTGTACACTGTGTGCAATGTGTGAATTATCTTTGAAGTATACGTGGATTCAAAAACTCCACAATTTTTATATCATTTAATTTATAAACTTCTACATTATAAATTTTTTAATTTCCCAATTTGCCACTTTCCCGACTTCTCAATTTCCCAACTTTTCCATTTTCCTATTTCCCAATTTTCCAATTTCTCGATTTCTCAATTTCTCAATTTCTTAATTTCTCAATTTCCAATTTCCAAATTCTCATACCCTCTATTTTTCAACAATTTATAAATCTATAGATTTAAAAGTGTTAAAAATTTCCAGATTTCGATGCTCTGAAATTTTCCAAACTTCTAAAACTTCTAAATCTTCAAATTTCTCTAAAAATACTACCAACTTTTCCACTTTTAAGATGTATAAATTTCAAGATCCTCTAATTTCAAAACTCCCAAATTCCTAAATCCTTAAATTTTATGATTCTCAAATTCTACAATTCTCAAATAAAAATATTCTCAATTTTTCAAGAAACCCAAATTTTCAAATCCCCAAAGATCGTAATTTTCATATCTTAAAATCCCGGAGTTCCCAAATTTCAAGGTTCTAGAAGTAACAAATTGCAAAACTTCCAAATTCTAAACCTTATATTTCTCAATGCTCTAATTCCCAAATCGCAGGATTCCTACATTTCCAGATATCCAAACTCCCAAACTTTCAAACATCCACAAATTCTTACAAACCAATGATTTTTATTGTCTCCCTCCCTTACTTCTGATATTTTCCTTAATTTCCACAGATTCATTCTAGACTTCTTTACCGCTTAGAGCTCTAAAACCATCTTCTAAACATTTTTATAATCAACATGTATTATATTTCTGTAATCATTTCCCTGTATGGAAAATTCTCACACAGGGAATGATAGAAAATGACAGAAATGGAGATTTGATCAATTCCCTAAGGTATATGATCAGTTTGCAGAATATGTAAAAATGACAACTCTGTGGGGTGATTTCCCTGAAGACACTAAGTGATTTGATCAAATCCCCTGTTTTGGTGAAAAGGTGAAATAAACAGGTCAGGACTCGCACAACTTTATAATTTGTGTTACAATAACTATTCCTGTATTAACTGTTCTACATTTAATTGTAAACACTTTATTTCTGAATACTATATCACTATGCTTACATATCCATTAGACGTTAATGCTTTTATTTAAATGACCGCCGCACCAGCAATCGTACGAGTTGTTAACGGAAAGTTTTGTTTAAAACAAATTGTCATTCATTAACATGATTCAATTTTAAAAAATAATTTAATTTTGTTATTATTCCTTTTCCTCTTACATAATAATGCATGATTTACTAAATAAATACTTCCAATATCTAAACAATATTATTTCATCTTTTCACAAAAACAATTAAAGGATTTGATCAAATCACTTACTTTTCTCAGGAAAATCACCCCACAGAGTTGTTATTTTAACATCTTGCGTGATCTAATCATATATCAAATCCCTATTTTCATTTTTCATATACAGGCTGTCCCAGTTTTTTCCGCATACACATTCGGCGTATTTGTATTAACGGACGTCATTTTGAAATGTTAATTCGGTAATAAAACATTAATAAAAAATGTGGATACCAACTAGCAGAACAAGTAGACAAGAGTTTATATAAACAGAAATAGAGATATTTATAATACATTTGTACGCTATGCCGACGAAATGCCAGTTCATTACAATTTTGTATTATTTGTTGTAACTTCTTAAAAAAACATTTAAGAGTATATGTTCATATAACATTTTCTCTTATTATTGCGTGTAAAACACGCTGGCAAAGTTTGGCCAGAAAGAAACGTGGACATCCTGTATATTAAATTCATCTTATTAATAATATACTAACAGCTCCATAATCAGCCATTATAAAAGATCTGTTATCTAATTTATAAATAAAAATATAACTGGTACACATTAATCTCCCGTGTTTTCCTCTCCGTTCTTCCTCGGTAGCTTTCACTTTTCTTTTTCGTTCGCTCGTGCGTCAGTTTCTATGAAAATCTCACCCTCGGTCTGCAAGCTTTATGTGCCTCCTTTTTTTTCGTCTCACTCGGAACGACGGCGTCTCGCATCATTTCGAAGATTAATTCGTTAGAACGGCTATCCCCTTATCCCTTCTTCTTCAGCGGTCGAGAAGCTTGAAGGTGTTGAGAAGCTGCCGGGAGAGAGAGTCGAGATCTATTATCCGCCTTACTTCGTTATGTTCCTTTATTTTATTTCGTTTCGTGTCGGCCCTTACGTATTCTCGGTCATTACCGTTTACGTCCCGACGGCTTCTGTCTTCGTGCTCCTCGCTTTGCGGTCTTCACCGATAACAGCCTCCCTGTAACCACTTTCTTTTACTTCTCACCGATAACTCGCGAATTTGTTTCTTCCAACTTCTTTATCAAATAAAATAAATTTCCCTTCACTACTTTCTGTGTGCTTTATGGGAACAACGCAAAATAGTTTACGCGTTTAGTGAAGTTTTAGAAAGAGTAAAAATAATGTCTTCTTCGGTGGAAATAGTGCTTTTTAAGTTTTATTAAAAGTTTGATTTACTGAAGGCGATATTATGGGAAAATCATATTTTGATTTTTTTCTCAATCTTTAAATGAAATTTTTAGATAGCGGAGAATAGATTAGAAAGAAAACTGATACATGAATTAGTAATGATTCAATTTCTGAAGCTTCGTGATTTACAAGTTTTCAAATTGACAGATTACTACGTGTATAAATTTTTAAGTTTCTTAATTCGAAAACTTGGTACACTATCAAACTTTCAAAATATCAAGTTTGAAAAATCTCAAATTTACTAGTTTTTTAGAATCTTAAATTCCTCATAGTCTAAATTTCTAAATTCATGAACTCTCAAATTTCCATAATTTCGCTTTTCTAAATTTCCAAATATCAAAATACTTAAATTTCCACAAATTTAAATGTTTCTAAATATTGAAGTTTGCAATTGCATAAGTTCTCCAAATTTCAAGGGGTCAAATATCCACATTTTCAAATCGCTAAATTCTAAAATTCCTAAATTTTCAAGTGATTAAATTTTCTGACTTCCAAATTCTTATGCCCCAAAAGTTTAAATTTCTACACCTCAGGATTATCAAATTCTTGAAGTTCTCATAGTTTATATTTTCAAATTCAAAGTTTCATAAAATATATAAATAGCGAGAAAATCTTATGTAATCTCCTGTCATTAATAATTTATGAAACAGAGACTGTTGACACATTTAAAAATATTAATTGGTAACAGTAAAATACTTTATAGTTAAAACTCTTTCTTATTTTTTTTCCTTGAAAATTAACAATTGAAGCAGTAGAAATCACGTAAAAAGTAAGAATTTTAATATAAAAATGTATGAAAATGAACTTTGACAGAAAGTTCGTGAATATTTTGAATAATGTTATTGTTAATATATTCTAATATCGTTAATATTTTAAATTATTAATACGTTTCAAACAATTATTGAAAACTTATGTTAATAGTTTTGAACCATTATCAAAGCAAGCAAACGTTAGAATAACAAAAGGTATTAAATGAAGCCAATCGAGGTTGTTCGAAATCTTGTTCAAGGGGTTTAGTTCTACAGATATATACTTACACTCGACACAGAACTGCCATGGTAAATTATAAAATAGCAACTACAGCCTGTTAGTTGAATATGAAATAATGTCATACATGGAAAGCACTTGATCTCGATCTGCGAATTGCTATAGCCACTCGAGAAAAAGACCAGCTTTAGTTTTATATCGCACACACAGATGTCGCCACTTGCACTATGAAGTGCATTCTGGTACTTTCGTTTCATTTCGTACAATAGATCATTTTAGACCTATTGACAAGAATTTTAATCCTATATATACTGCTAATTTAATATAATAAAACTGTTATCATTTTATGAATATTTAAAAATGCTCATAGACAAAATTTTAATTATCACAAATGAAATTAAATAATTTCAGAGCGGCTGTTAAGAGACATTAATTAAATATATAGTTAAAGTAAATTTTCAGTGTTTTATTTTTCATAAATATATTAAAATTCTTCAAGACGAACGACCGAGCTTCTAAAGCAATGCTGTACTATAAATTGTGCTCCTATCGTGTATTTAAATCGACAGAAATGTCCTTTCGACCTCAATACTTGTTTTAGTTACCTAATGGCTTGCAACACGTGGTCGAATGATGGTGGTCGATGAAGAGGCGACAGTGACGAACATTTAGCTTGCTCTGATTAATGCCATTTCATCGCAGCTGAGAATGAATCTGCCGGTATCATGCTTTATACTCAGTTGACTAGGATTATCGATGACTTCAACCCTTCTTGAAGTCCGGGAATATCATAGATTGCCTTGAACACCACATGCAAGAATGTCCTCTTCTAAATTGTGAAGTTTAATGGCCGACGCCATTAACATTGAAACAACTAACGATAATTTAATACGCTTACTTTTAAATTGAAAATAAAGTGCAAAAACTAAATAACTAAATTAATGTATATAATTATTCTCTTTTTGAAAAAAATATTACAGTCATTTTAACAAAAGTGTAAACACAGAATTTTATAATATAAAATGTGAAACTGAAACCAGTCATTCTGACTGGTTAGTAGTTCCAGTTTTAAGCTCTTCTCAATAATGATTACGTTGTTTCACAGATTGTCATTACGTTGTCGGACAACAACGCAGGTAAAAACTGAAATTGTGAATATTCGCTGAAAGAAGTAATTTTGATCTATAAATCTATACCTACTTTATTGATACGTTACATAGTAAATTATTTTGTGGACAAAAGTAGGTCACGCTAAGAATAATGAACGTAAGCGCGGAATAGGATGGAATGTTATTTGGTCGAATATGTATGCAAACGTATCCGTAACTCTCCCGGAGGGCTCGTAAATGGAGTGACATTTTTACTTAACCTTTCCCAATATTCCGCAGTATTTGACGCAAAAGTGGCGTTCTTTACTGGTGACAGCCGGTAAATCTATTTCGAGCGAATAATCCTTCTCTCGTCACGGAGTCGAGGTAATCGCGTCGATTACCATCTTTGACGTGGTTTCATTCTAATCTACTTTTCGCGCTTTTGTCAGAGAAGAAAACGCCTTTCTGCGGCAAGCAACGAGATTACCGTTCGATCTCGAGATGCGTTCGCGACGCGTGAAGGCGCCAAAAATCTGTTAGACGAGTTCGTCGTTAATGACAACGCTAATTGATATACTCGGCGGAAAACGTAGGTCGCAAAGTTAAACGTGCTTAGCCGGCGATCTTCAGAATCCCTTTGATCCAGCGGGTCTCTCGAGAATGGGGTTTAAACCATCCGGCCTCGGTCAACCGATAACGTGGCAGGGAAACCACGGTGTCTCTTACAAGCTTTCCATCTCGTTGGGAAACGTGGCCTTTGTGTTTGCCACAACCCTCCGTTACTTTTGGTGAACGATTCGCTCCATTTTCCTCTCAAACTTGTCGCCGTTCTCCGGAAACTTTTCATACTAAGTCAGCGCACTGAGGTGAATCGCGTGATGGTAGAATCCATCATAAATGGAAGAAAGTTGCTTAACATGCAAAGAGTTCCTGATAAGTGAAGGGTTCCGAGTGTGGACAGGTGTTCAATTTCACCAAATAAGTGCACTCATTCTGAATTTGCTTTGAAATCACTACTTTGAAGTAGTAAATGACTTTTTTTAGTTACAAAATTTCTTAATCTTCTTATCCAGAAATATGTGTTGATAAATGTCGATTGCGGATACAAAGAATTATATGTACATTCAATCATATTCTATCGTTTGTTTATTATTAATTTAAGTGTGCATAGCTCGATTAGTGTTTTGAAGTAATATTTTAACTCTTTTACTGCCAATTGGATGTAAATGAATGCCGATTACATTTTAATATCTGTTGAAAATTATACTAACACTATTTACCCAAAATGAAAATTTTCGTAAGTATTACTAACAACCATACATCGTTCGGTACCAAAAGAGTT
Organism: Megachile leachella; assembly: GCA_963576845.1. Taxonomy (NCBI): domain Eukaryota; kingdom Metazoa; phylum Arthropoda; class Insecta; order Hymenoptera; family Megachilidae; genus Megachile; species Megachile leachella. The sequence goes on along the minus strand of OY756256.1, from coordinate 13,079,893 downwards.
TATGTGCTTCATATATTAATTAATAGAACGAATTTATTAACTTTATATCGTATGTACTTGTGATGTTTGTCACCTAAATATTTCAGATATTAACGAAATCTGATGAAGTTGTAAGGCACTTATAAGAATCAGCGATGTATTGTACAATCATTTATTAAGTGAAATATTTATCAGTTTGAATTAATCTAAATTATGAAATTTGAAAATTTAAGAAATTTAAAAATACGTGAATAATTAGCATAAAGTCAAGTAATTTTTCACAAACTTCACATTTATATGTACTATAACGTAATTTTGCGTGTTGATTTATACGCGATATTACTTCATAAATATTTAAAGTACAAATTACTGCATAAACAGTAATTGTGTTTTCTTCAATTAAATCCGTTAATATCGTCGACATAACGGAAGTCAGCACTCGTGCGAGAGCGTTCATTAAACGATAAGCAGATTTGTTGATTTCGTAAGAATGTCGAATCGAGCGAGCGCGATTGAAACGGTTTGCGGATCAGTCGGGTAAACACGTATTATCGAACGGCCAATCTGAAAGTATTCCTATTCAATTCATCCGTATCTGTGGAATCAGGTACAAGGGATTACAGAAATCCGGAGCTCCGTATCGGCGTTAGTCCTCCGAATTTGAATAGTCGATTCGGTAAATCTCATATTCAAACTCGGATAGTTTCTCTTAGTAACCTCATCACCTGCACACCGCCTCTCCTCGCCAGCTTTATCGTAGTCGCGCAGAGGCGAAGATAAATTTGGCGATGAAATTACGAAAGGTGGTTGAAGAGAATCGATCGTAACGTTCGCACGCGTGTATCCACACATCTATGAACGACACGTTCAGTTAATCCACTTTTAAAATGCGCTGCAGACACACTAATAAGTTGAAACCAGTCAATTAGCACGCTCGCTCTAACCTACTCTACCCAGTCCTAAGCAAATACTGGCAGGTGTTTGAACAACGTAGCTGGGAATGCGGATCGCTTCGATGATGAGGGAGAGAAAAGGATTCCCATCGAGAAAGGGTGCTAACGTCGGGAAGCTGACAAAGAGTCGTAGATGGAGCTGACTATGGAGAGAGAGGTCAAGGGGTTAAAGGCTATGGATCAACGTCTTATTCCGGTTCTCGACGAATGCGGTGAACTGGCTAATTATTTTCTATGAATTAACCAGTTGAATAGGTTCGATGTATTTACGCGTCAAAGCTTTATTTTACTGCGTTAAGAAATTAGTCATTCTTTAACGTCAACGAATTCATCATTTTTTTAAGTTCACTAATTCTTCATTTTTTAATATTAGCGTTTATAATTCTTTATCGAATAAAAACGTAATATTTCATCATTTTGCTTAAATTTTAATATGATTATAATAGCAGTTTTTCTGCTTCTTGATTTATGTATATACGCGTCAATACAAAACTGTATTCAGGTATGGTCATTGCTCATATTTAAATGTTAACATACTGGAAAGTTTTGCTGTTTTTGACACCTGTAATAAGATCAGTTGACCTGCATTTATATATTCATTTTAATTACTGAGGGGAATTTTTAAAACCAAATTTTGCAGTTAATCGGATAATTGAATGTGCAAATCATTTGCATTGAAGGGCAATTATGCAAAAAAAAATGGTTTTAATATTAAGAAATTATAAGAATATTAAAACAATAAAAAAAAGAAAATAAATAGAAAATATAAAGGGAATACAAAAAGACGTATGGATCTGTGTGTCGCTATAGCAATACGCAACAGGAAAACATTTATAATGAATGAAATATAATTTCATGACGGAACGTTTTACAATATAATATTTAACATCATAATTTTAACTTTCCTAATTCGAGAATTTGAAGATTTGAAATCTCCGAATTTAAAGATTTTAAGAGTTGTAAAAGTGCAAATTTAAAGGTTTGATGATTTGCAAACTTAGGAGTTCGGAAATTTAGAACTTAATGGATTTCAAAACTTAGAAATTCGGAAATTTGGGAGTTTGAATATTTAGAAATTTAGAAATGGGAGAACTTGAAAATTTAGTTATTTCAAAATTTGAAGACCTGTGGATTTGGAAATTTTGAGATTTAGAAATTACAAAATTTGAAAATTTATAAATTCGAGTGTTTGGAAAATCGGTTACTTAGAAATTTAATAATTTGGAAGTTTAGGAACTTAAGAGTTAGAATTGTGTAAATTAGCAAATATACAAATTATGAAATGAAAAAATTTAGTAGGAAATAGTGGGAAACGAAATTTAGGAATTATGGGTTTGGGTATAAGAAGATTTGAAAATTTAGAAATATGAGTAATTAGAAATTTGGAAATTTTAGAATTTAATAATTCAAAATTCTGAAAATTGAAAGATTGGTAAATTTAAATATTTAGTAATTTAAAAATTAAATTATTAAATAATTTATGAATTTGAAAATTTAAAGATTTAAGAATATAGAGATTTGGAAATTTAGGAATATGCATTTGGCGGTTCAGCTAGATATGGTAGGGAGGCTAGGAAAAGTAAAAGAGAGGGAAAAAACGTTTCTTCCGGGACCTGCTAATGGCCTCGTCAAGTAAGGCATCCTCCTTGCCTTAGACGCGAGGATATAAGGAAGGGATGGACAGGAACTATATATATGAATAGGAAGGCTCTTTGAGTACTTGCGAGAAAGTCAAGTCTCGATCCTATGCGCCGTCTAGTGGCGATGAGCGTGGGAATGAAACCGCCACAATGCAAATGTGGGGATTTAAGAATTTAAGGATACAAAAGCTTGGAAATATATCGATTTAACAATCTAAGAATATGGAAATTTATAAATTGATTAATTTACAAAAGTAAAAATTCAGAAAATTAGCGATTAAACAAATTTTTAACTTAATAATTTGGTACTTTAACACTAAAACTACCAAGCCGGTCAAATAACCGCTCCACAAGCTTCTTATTATAACAAACACGTTTTGTTAAAATACATTACCTAAAATCAGAATTGATTTTCATCAAGATAAAGAACAAATGTATGTACTAATTTATGTTTCGTTGTTTGTTTATTTATTTTTTAACTTCATTTTTAATTCCAAGTAAAGTACATGTTATATACCGGTAGGTTTAGTGTTAAGAATTTATGAATGTATAATTCAGAAAATGATTTCTATCCCTATTCCTCTTTGCAATATCTCAACGATACTATCAATATATCAAATTATCGATATTTAAACTCATCTGAAGACCAAAACTATTCCACTTTATTTCTTCTGCAATATCAGCGTTGTAGTATTTGATTACAACTAACACCTGAAATGAAATTAAATGTAGTGCTTATATTTCAGGTAGTCTATCACTTTGGCTTTACTCATTCATCCATAATAATATCGGTAGTCCCAGTTCTAGCGCTATCAAACCAAACACATGAACACTTGTCAAGTTTATCATCGCTCATTTTCTCTTGTGTTCAGGTTTTAATACAGCAGACGTACGAGAACCTCGAAGCGTGTCAAGAGAAGAAAGAACAAGCAACCCGCGGAAGTCGTTAGGAACGTCGATCTGTATCTTGATTATTCTCCCGCGATATGAACAATTATTTCCCCGGCGAAACTGGGTTAATTTCAGGACACGAGTAACTGTTTCACGCTTAAATAATGGAACGATTTAATTCGAAATGCTCGAGCCGCGAGCATGCACGAGGCATCGTGCGCCGCGTCGAGTTGTTTCGAACGAGACTACTGTCGCGAAACGAAAAATTATGCCATTTAAACCGAGATCGAATCGTGCATCACGCGTGGCGTTATCAAAATTTCGTTGGTTAGCTGGTGACATTGATTTTCATATTAGTACGAACGTTCCGAGGGATACTAAAATACATATAGCCTCACCCTAGCAGCGCGAGGGCTTTTATTTGGTGCGAAATGCCGCGACCCAGCCAGTTTGCGTACATAGAAAGGGGAGTGAATAGAAGCTCTCAATCAGACGTCGAATTGGAACGCGCGTCGTGTGAACGAAATTCATCGATCAACTCAATTAACTAATTGTTCCCCCTCGTAGTTCTACCACCGCCTATCGTGGCCTATCGTCACTTTCCTTCTCGTGCGCTTCTCGTCACAGCGAGGAAGTGTCTGCCGAGCTTTCACCGTTTTCAGCCACGTTCGTTATATTTTCTGCATTCATTCAATACCCCTGCTTCAGAAGACTCTCCAAATGATCCACTTGTCCAGTACACCAACCGCGTTTATTGGTCACCGGGTTTTTGCGTGTCGACGGTCTTTCGATCCCGTTCACACGACGTCAGCTGCTAGGATACAGCTGATCGAACTGGACAACAGATATACTTAGTGTACGATTAAGAACAAATTTGGGAACATTTCACGAAAATATTATAGTTAAGAGGAAAGAGAATTGTTGTACGTTTGTTTTCTGAGATTTTTAGTATAGTTATTAATCCTACAATTTGGTGTATGTTAATAATTCCCTGAACTCCTTATAGAGGTCCTTGATAATTTGGGGATTGTCGGAATTTCCTAGCTATTCTGAATTCTTAAATATTCTAAATTTTTTAATTTTTAAATTTAGAAATTAAAAAATTTGAATTTTGTTTCAAAACTAATCAAGATTTCAAGACTCATGTTTTCAAGATTAAAAATTTTTAAGTTTTCAAATTCTAAGAATTAAAATATTCACGTTTCTAAACAGTTAAATTCTCGAATGTTCAAATTTAAAATTTGTCAAGTTCTCAAATTTGGAAAATTTGGAAAAGCAGTTTTAATTCACGAATTTCTTAATTTCCGAAAAAATGAAATTCTCAAATTTAAAAAATTTCAAACTGTCAAGTTATTAAATTTGTAATTTCCTAAAAATTCAAATTTGAAATACGAAAATTGGAGAGTTTAGTACTTTAGAAATTTGAAAATATTAAAATTCAATAATATAAAAATTTGAGGATTCTAAAATTGGAAAATGTGTATGATTTTTGAAACTGAGTAATTTTTTATCCGAGTAATAATAAGAAAATTTGTTAAATATCTTCGAATCAGAATATTTTATTCTGTTCAGTCAAAAAAGTCAAATTACTATTAGATCCGTAACACCTATAATTGTGTTACAAAAGAATATTTTTAATGGAACAAATTTGTTGACCGTCATTTTCTTAATGTTACCCAGGAAAATTCGGAAAGTAACTTTTTCCAAGAGATAGAGAAAAGATCACGCAACGAAGGGTTAATTTTCCCGATTCACTTACAGTCTGTATCGTCATTCCCGTATTGTTCTATATGGAGCTTCTTTGTTACACAACTGTAACGTTGTTTTTCTCTGTTTAGAAACCTATCAGGGCTGAAGTTTCGCGATTCCCATCGTTGTAGCTTCCTTCAGAGGCGCCATAAAAGTTTCCCTCCGCATCGAGGAAACTCGATAAATCACAGTACGCATCGCTGTCAGACAACGATAGAATCTAATTTCCCGTGGATGTCTTACCAGCCAGATCTTTAACGATCAGATCGCGTACATACGTGTCCGCCCACGTTAACGAACGACGCGTTGCACGTGTTGGAGAAGTTCGTGCGTGCAGAGTCCCTCTCGAATTATGCTAATTCGCGGTAGCCACCGGTTGTATGATCCGTAGCTGACCAGACCGTAGTGTAAACTAATGACGATAGCTGGCCTAACTAGGAAACGTTTCGACTACGTGCTGGTCCATTCCTCGCTAAAGGGGCCGACTAAAATCCTCGAACAGTGATTGGCAGGTCCCCGATGGTCCTCTGGGTCTGTCATCAGAACTGCACGAGCGTGACTGCGACAGATTCGAACCTGGGGAATCATTTCTTACCTTCTATGAATGCCAATTTGATTCGATTCGGCCGGTTGGCTCCTACGCCAACCGTTTTCCATCACAATTGATTACTTCTATTCGGAGGGAAAGCTGCGAACATCGTTCAGAGACCAGCTTTTGGACCGGCGCTTGCCGATCATCGATAGAACGTTAATTCGACGGAATGCGGAGTTTTGAATACTCTTCCTATCGATTGATTACACTCTTTCGACGTTTAATTTCAAACCGATACAATATTGTATTCGATCGTAAGAAATAAAATTCGCAATAAAATTCTGCGCAAAACGATATTGATTGCGGGGACCGAAATGTTATTCTATTTTACACGCTTTAGAGTGATATGCTGTCCTGTGAAATTATGCAAAGGAAGTTGAAAGCGTCGGAATACGAAGTTTGAAAGCGACGGTTCAGAAGTTGCGTTAACTTTACGGAGAATGGAATCGCAATTTAAATTGGCAGCCGAATGGTTTACTACGGCAGAATACAGCAATTAAATACTGATAAATCAACGTGGTACGTACCGTGATTTTGTTTCGAAAAAATATTTAATTTTTTAATTCTAGTTTTAGAATTAATGTTAAACCTATTTATGCTATTTGAGAAACTGCTCGTAATTTTGTGACATACATCTTAATAAATATGTAAAAACAATGTTAGTTACATATTAAAATCCAAAACAAAATACATCCCCACATAGTGATCTACAGTTAACCTGTTAAATGTTTTACTTAATTTTAAAAATGTGCATTTATGCTGGATTGTTAAAAGTGAAATAACGTAAATAAATTTGCTGTAATATTGAAATGAATAATAACAAAATAACAAATTCCTCTATTTATCTTATTATTTAGTATAATAAACTCATATTTAAATAAAAAACTATCGGCTTTCATGAATATACTTTATACATACTTTCAACTTGTATCCTTTAGAGTTTACTCGTAAAAGCACTATCAATAATAAATCTCAGTTCTAAACGTTAGCAGTATCAGCATAAAATTTAGTACTCGAAGTTTAATTAAGGATGCAAAACGTATTCATACGAAGAACACATGTTTGCAAATAAATCGATGACGTCGAGGTCCTCGAGTAGAATGTTTGTCACTGTTGAAACTGTAACACGAGAGAGTATATCTCAGTCATTTTATCTTTCAGAAATAATAGCAACAATAAGGAGGGAAACAGTGTTCGTACATGCGAGTGCTTGAAAGGTCGTGGGATTTTCCTCTTCCGTGAAACAGACATTGCTTCGAGGTGGTTTGTGCTAATAAAAAGCTGTTTCACCATACAAGGAACTGTACATCTGTTTATTAAGGCTTTTCGATAAAATCGCATTAAATGCCATTTACTAAAATAAAAATAAATTTTATTCTACCGTTTAATGTTACCCTGAACATATTTTCACTTTAAAACAGTCGTCAATAATATTTCGATATAAACATTTAATTACCGTTATCAAACATCTGCGTACAGAAATTTCATTTAAGATTTGAAAGCATAAATTATCATTTAATTTTTAATGTACAAAGTGCGGGGCTTTGAATATAACCTTCTGTAAAATTTATTCCTTTCGCAGATACGAGTACTACAAATTTTAACGTTGGGATACAACCTCATATAATGTTAATATAAGTAGTAAATAATATACGTTGAAAGATTTGAATGAATTTTTAATGCGGGATCTTTGTTAATTATTTTTCAAATTTGACTTTAACTTTTTAGATCTTCTGATTTTTTTGAACAAATAATATAAAGCGATACATCTTTTACAGAAAAAAGCATTAGAAATTTGTTGACACAATTAAAGTTTTTTTCTTTTTATTGCTCTTAATACTTGGTGTGTCATATATGACACTTCTAAATCTTGCACTGGAGACTATGAATAAAAATTTTAATTTAGAATGCTTATACGATAAATTACTTTATAAACTTTTTATTAATATGTACTTAATATTTCAAAAATACTTTTATGCAATATTTCAAATGCTGTTGAACATTTAATTCTCGATAATAATTTGATTAAACTATACGTGAGTTATATGTACAGCATTACAACAAATTTATTTTTTCCAATAATAGATTTCCAGTAAAACATAAAATGTCTTAAAATGTTTTATAAGCAAAAAATATTTTCTATAATATGAATTTTGTATGTAATTCATATTTAACAAAATGCAAGAATGTGATAATATATTTACAACAGAACGCAGAGAAGGGTTAAACGTCAAAAGATTATCGTTTCACAAGATGTGGCTGTAAATCAATTGCTTTGTTTGAAGACGCGTGTACGATTTGCTTTCTATTGTTCGTAAAGTCACGTGAACACGATTGTGATGCCATAAGGGGAAAGATGATATCAAGAAAGCGGTATCCTGTTATAAGCGAAAAACAAATTTCATTGTACAGTATACCGCTGTATTATATCATCGTTCAAGTGCTGTGTAGTTCGAAGTGCATATAAAGTGGCGCTAATGGAATTCCTCTTCTAACCTTCATATCGTTATACGATAGTTTTAAGCCATAGCAACTTTCGAACAGTCTTTCGCGTCTTCGTGTACGTCCGAACTTCGATTTCGTGTCTTTAAAATGTGCATGTAATTACAACTTCAAGGAAGTTCGAGACAGAGTGCGATCGTTTATTCAATTTTTCGTCCTCCTCTTTATTTCAGCGGCCTCGTTGGGGCATTTTTAATATTAAAGCCAGCTCGGCAGAAACAAAGAATTTGGGTCACAAAGAGCTGACTTGCCGGCGCGCTCTCGGTTTTTATCGCCGCCCGTAAATCAGCGAATTCAATATTTTCCACTAGATCCTCGTACTTAACGCATTCGCATTACACTTTACCGGAAAAATTCCTAAACTATCCTCCGTTTACACAATAATCCGGGACGCTGTTCGAGTTAAAACAGTCTATTAAATTATTCGGAATTCCAGTACGGCGTAAATTAAGGATGCAGAGCAGCAAAAGAGCGAGGAGGTAGAGTCGCGAGGCGACTGTTCGGCCTCTTCGAATAATTAGAGCAAATTGCAACGCGAAAACACGGTAACCGGACGTAACGAACCGCTCGGATACCTCGTCGAGTGTAAACAGTTACAATCTCTGCACCGTTTCAATTACTTCGAGTCAAAACTCGACGAGATCCAAGCCGCGTGAAAAGATTGCCGCAAGATCGAAGGACGCGTTCTCCGTCGATTCAGAACCGCGTAATCGATCGAAAGATCCCCAAACGAAGCAGTGCAATAACGCGCGAGAGTGACATCAGTGAAGATCGCTGACGCGTGCACCCGTCGGTGGAAAATCGAGCAGCACAGCCGTTTTCCACATTATTGACACGCTCGTGCTCGCTCGTTCGCTTCGCTCCTCATGAAGAAACTCGCGCGTTTGGTTGATCGGCGATGAGGTTTTGTTGCATCGGAAGGAGGAAAGTAAGTCGCGCAAGTAGTATAGGCGAGCGGGTGGTCGGACTTTTTCGAGGCGAGAAGCGAGCGAGCAAGCAAACGGGCGAACAGGCGAGTAGATCGTGGTCGGAGGCGGGTACGCGGTCGCGATCTTCCCCTTCCCGCTTTGGCTGGTCCGGCGGGCACGGAAGGCGCAAGCGCGAAATTCCGCCCCACTCTTTGCCGGTGGATGCTGAGAGAGAGAGAATCGTAGAGAGGAAAGAGGACAACTTGAAGAAAGGAGAGAAAGAGACGGATAGGCGAAATGGGTGAGAAAGACAGAGACGGGGAATGTTGTGCCCCGCCGCCGCCGCTAACACTGCCTCCACCGCCTCCATCGCCGCCGCCGCCGCCACCGCCGTTGTTATTCCCCTCCATTCGGTCCCCCGCTCTCGCCCCGCGGTGCCCCTTCCCCCGCCCCGCGCCCCGAGAGCGCAGTGTCGCGTCGAACCTCTCGCAGAGCGCGTCGCACGTCCGAGTACCGGCCGCCGCCCGTCATCAGTAGTCGCCGTACCGCGCAGCCACGTAACCTCTCACCTTCTCCTTAGTTTTTAGTAGTCAGTAGTAGGGGAGAGTGTGGAAAGAAAGAGGAGAGAGAGAGAGAGAGAGTGAGAAAGAAAGGGAGAGAAAGTGAAAGAAGGGAAAAAAACGGAAGCGGAACAACGAGAAAACCGATTGAGAAAAAGGGAGAAACGAGAGGTCGACAGCCCGGTTTTTCATCGTTGTGATCTGTACTCCTTGTTGCCGTCGTTTCCGACGTCGTCGTCGTCGTCGTCGCCGTCGTCGTCGTCGTCGTCGTCGCAATCGCCGCTGTCACCGTCGTCGTCGTTATCGTGGTCGTCGTCGTCGTGATCCGACTCGACGCGGCCAACGCGGTTATTCCGTCGACTCGAAAAGTTAAATAAAAAAAAAGTGTGAGGCGTGAAACGTACAAGCGTGCGTTTCCGACACCGTACCACCGTCCTCAATCGTTGACAATCGTGCTCGCTGTCTCGCGCGAGTTAGCCAGGAGGAAAAGCGCACCCTCCGAGAGCGGCAAGTAGATTCGGACTACGAGCGAGACCAAAAGTGAACAACACAGGAGACCGAGCGAGCGCAAGTGGTGTCGTGCCTCTTGGTCAAAGGACCAAGAATCAGCGGGAAACCGTAAGCGGAAAAGTTGCGTGAAAGTGCGTGTCGCGAGACCGGAAGCGTTGACACCAGAGAGGAGACGTTGTTTGACCATCGACAGGCCGTGCACAGGATCGCGCGTCGAACGACGAGATCAAAGGCGGAACAGCGAACACCGAGACGACTATCGGCGTGACCGGCTATCATTGCCACTAGCAGTAGTGTTAGCATTGCCACTGCAATCCCGGACAGCCGAGAGAGCGTTGCCATAACAACGAGCCGTGCGCCGCGCGTCGCTATGGAGCCCCAGAATCAGGAAATCGTAGCGAGCGGCTCGCCAGCCGAGGTGCCGAATGATCCAGGGTACGAGAAACTAGGATATTCCTGACCCCAAAACAGACCTCCACTACATCCACCACCAACGATCGGGAACGTGCTTGAAAACGGAGCAAAGTGTGTTGATAATCGCGCGAGACGTTTCGCGAGACGCGCGTCGTGTTCATTGAAATCTTGTGTTTCTGTTGGCCAGCTCCGTGCCAGTGTTTGTTTTGTTGATGCTTCTTATGCAGCTAATGTCCATTGGTGATACGAGGCGTTCACCTACAAATGTTCGACGTCCGTTCGTTTCCTTATCGCTGCTTGTCACTCGTTCCTGTTGTCGGTGTCGTCGCGACCACGATGCGACCGTCTGATTTACGGAAACGCGTAGTGTTTATGTTTGTCGGCCGCGTGAATATGCGTGCTGCGGCGCTCTCCTCGGACCGGTGGCGCCTTCTCTCAACGCGCCTTCTTTCGACTCGATGTAACGAAAGGAGGGAGTGAAGGGGGGAAACTTAGATGAATGGGACGGAGGAACGACAGGGATCCGAGAAGAATGGAGCAAAAAAGGGAGGGAAAGGGAGACGGTTGAACATCTTTGAATTTGCTGCCAGTTTCAAACGAATCGTGACGTCGAGTGAAAAGTTAGATGAATGGGACAGGGATTCGTGAAGAATGGAGCAAAAAAGTAAAGGGAGGGAGAGGGAAACAATTTAACATCTTTGAATTTGCCGCCAGTTTCAAACGAATCGTGACGTTGAGCGAGAAGTAATAGATAACCGGTAGGGGGTAAAAAGCGCGTCGAAGATCCCGGTGAACGTAAAACACGTGTTTCAGAGGGGTAGATATGTATGTCACGCGGCGGTGAAAGTTTTTCGTTGTAGAGTTATAGTGTCTTGCACTAACCACGTGACTCGTGAATAAAAACAGTGGGATGTTGAATCGTTCATAAGTCGGTCGGTCGAGCTTGACGGGATATTTTCATTTTCTTCGGACGTACATCGTGCATTCGATAATAAGTGCTACACACTAGGTAGAACCGTTTCACGAGGATTGTTGAACGTTCGATAGTTCCGTGGAAAGTTGAACGGATTGGTAACGTTGCCCCGGTGTGTTTCTCGCGATCGATCCCGACGACATATGGTCAATGGTTTGTCCTATTAATTCTTTTGAACCTATTAACGTGGTATAGAGCAGTAGCCTACTCCAGTTCTTCGTATCACGAAGACCTAAAGAGGGAGGTATGGGGGGTGGGAAAGAGGATAGAGAGGGAAGAATACGTACGCGAGGGGAAAAGATTATATCGTGTCACGGAAAATCGATGTGCAAATGCGCCACCACGTGATTAAATCCACAACGCGAGAGTGTTATCTTCGTGGATATACCATCGAACGTGATAATCTTTGCTTCCCGGTAATACCAACGCGTTATGACCTTCTTTCTCGATTCAAAACAAAAACCATTCAAGAGAAAATCGTATGCGTTTCCTCTATGATTCACATCTATTAAAGCAATGTCGATGCTAATGACAGCGTGTCGTGAAACGATCTATTTTGCACTTACGTATTATACATCGCGATACATTACAAGCTAGAATCACGATTAGCATCCGTAATTAAAGTTCATTGACAGATTTGTCGTGTTTACCGTAAAGATCGAATCTGACTTCACAGAAACTTGTTTCCATAAATGGTGCCACTCGCGATAATTGGTGGGATTAGATCTATACGACACGTAACGATAATTACGGTAATTATCAGCGGGTGTTCTTCTTCCATTACGGTAAATGAAAACGTCGCTGTTATCTCCCAGTTTTCGGACCGAACTTCTATCCGTGTATAGTCAGGCTTTTATCGACGATATACTTCCGAGTTAAAGAACTCGCTCCAATTTAAAGGCGGCCCATTTAAACGAGTTCGCATCTAAAATATATTTACATCTCGATCACGCGCTTGTTACTGTCCTCGTAAATGCGCGTGGACCGAATCAGCGTGTAAAAGCTTTTACGATACCAATGACAATGGCACTTCTCGTAAACTAGTTAATAGGTACGATCCGGTAGAGCAAAGCGGCGAAGACCGAGTGACGTAAACTCAAGGCTTGATTCGTTTGCCGATTAAGAGGAAGCGATATTTTATTTCCCATTAAGAAGGTTTTATTAAACTTTCGAGATTTTATGAAACGGATAACGATTCTGCTGTTTAATTACACTTCCATGGTTAAATTCCAGTTAACGACTAAAATGGATATCCAATCTTTCGACGATGCATAAGTTTTACAACGTGCAAATCTAGGCGTATAAACGGGCTACATTTTGATATTGAACGAAGAAGGCGCCCAGGTTCGAGGAGAACATGTGTTTGTTGTGTTTCGCGCGTGAATCGTTTGGTTTCTTTCTCAAACGGATGCGGTGAATCGCGAGTCAAATAACGTGTTCCAAAGAGGTTTTCGTTACGAGAAAAAGCGATAAAGAATGGCAAAAAAATTAGCCAGAAGTTGTTCAGTTGTTGGTTGATGTGTGGTGACACCTGCCGTCAACAAATGGAGACTGCACAGGGGGTCACGATACCGGAAGTTACCCTCTGCTGGCAGTCTCCCCTGTCTTCCTCCATCATCTGCTGGCAACGAGACCTGACGCCGATGCTGATGGATTCATCTTTCTTTTTCTAGGAAAATGTTCATCGGTGGTCTATCTTGGCAGACCAGTCCAGGTATGTGACGATTTTAATTAAGAAAAATCACGTAGCCCTTGCGTCGTTCGTTTCCTGCGTTTGAAATTGCGCGCGCATAGGGTGCGTAACATTTATATTTACGACCGCCATCTGTCACTTCAATGTCAACACGTGTCATCCCTTTGTGAATAGAATCGAGTATTTAGGAATAGTTTTGTGTTGATTGTATACAAATTGTTTGAGGCGGACAGTGTTAAGATAGGATTAAATTTAGTATTTATTTTTGTACTAATATTGTTTAAACAAAATGGCGATTGTGTTCTTATTATTCGTACTTTAGGGGTGAAATATATGAACCGTGGACACAATTTGTTACATAAATATGATTTATGAGATTCTTGTGTATTTTGCAACTAGTCGAAAAATATGTGAGATTTAAAGTACATATTATTGATATATCAAATTTGAGATTCTTTTCGTGTCGCTTATGGTATTCCAAAGCACCGACAAGTTTCTATTCTCGTGTTAGAAACATTGATATACTTTACGTACAATTAACATTACGAAAAAGTCTTTGTTATGTGACAGTAACACAACTGTAACTATCTCTTTGAAAAATGATAAGAAAGGGAAAGTTATATCTAGTCAGTAATCAAAATGTTTAGGGTGGTATTATTTGCATCGAATATATAATTTTTATAAAAAATTCCATGAAAAATAGTTGTAATTTCGTAACTTATATGAATTAATTTTCCCATGAAAATTCTCACAAAATGTATTAAACTTTAATTCAATTTAGTAGACGTTAATCGCAAATGAAGTGGCCTTTGGAAAGATATCAGATGTGTTATTGTACGAATTACTCTTGTTTCGACTTCACGCGTTGCTTCCTATTATCGATAAGTTATCGTTATGTTATTGAAACTTAATATATCGATAATATCGTTAAAGCTATTAAAAGTAACTAAGATAAAATGTAACGCGGGATTTCATCATTTAAACTTATTTAATCTTGTTTGAATTTCAAGCTTAACTTGATCTAATACTTAATTTTATGACTGAAATCTATGTACTCTTGTTTATGTTGCAAACGAGTTCTTGTATCAAGGAAATGTTTATTTGTTAGATTAAGTTAGATTTTAAATTCAAACAAGAACAAGTAGATATGAATAAGAAAATCGTGCGTTACGTTTCGCTTCGATCACATTTATTTATATTAACGATATTTTAACGATATTATTGGTGTATTGTATCGTCAATAACATTTCGATATTTATGAATAGTAGCACTTCAAATTTAACACGGACTTTTTACTGTCTTTCTCTTTTAAATCCAAAAAAATTATTTCTGCTTTTAATTCCTTTTTGTACTTCGTTTGTTCTAACTATATTAAATTTTAATGACCACATTATATGTTAAATTAAGTTCTAGTGAGGAGTTTAAATAAAAATAAGTATATTTAAATAATAAAATTTTATGTCAAGTTGATTTAGATCGGATTAAATTTGATATGTAGTTTAAAAGAAAATAAAGTAGATTTGAATGACAAAATATCAGGTTAAATAGTTTAGATTCAGTTCGATGTGGAGTTTAAGCAAAAATAAGTAGATTTAAACAATAAACTGATGTGTCTGATTCTGTTAGGTATGTTTGATTAAATTCCATTCAATACTATAGGACATTCAATGACAAATAGATAGATTTAAGTTGCATTATATCCCAAAAATTAACCTTAATATTATCTGAAGGATAGTATCATATATAATTAAGTATCAACAAATCGATAGTGTATCGATGATTATTTACGTATCTATCCCAATATCTGCAAATTACCATATTATCTATCAGAAACAGTGAAGTAGACTTGAATGTCTGAAAAACTTATGCTAAAATATTCACAAGAAATAAAAAGGAACTCACGCGAAAAAGGAATTGGTTTCAAAGAACGGAACGAAGATGTGCGTGAGTCGATGAACCATTGACGTGGAGGAGCACGTGCAAATTCAAGACGTTTCTTTCGTCGAAAGTTTGCTCGCGTGTTCAAGTCAGCAGCCCGAGTTAGCAGGCCTTTTATCTTCGTTAAGAGACTCGTGCCGGCTTTAAAGCGAGAGAGAAAAAGAAATCGACCGTCGAGAGGCACACGGAACGCGGAACGATAATCGAGCAAAATGGTCGTAAGACGACGTCATGCGTGTCTTTCGGCGGTCGTTGGCTGGCCGTGGTGAAAAAAATGGTCCTGCATAAAGCGTGTTCGTTCCGGACGCGATAAGAATCGGGGGAATAATTGATACGCGAGGCTGCGACCCGTGCATTGCGCGATTTTGAGAAATCACCGTTGCCAACGTGGGGCCACGAAAAACGCGACACGCTCTCGCGTGCCTGAACCCCGCGATCATTCGTCACGTGGAATTGCCGGAGAGAAATCGTACCGGATCGTGTTCTTTTATTCAGCGAAAAACTCTGCTCATTTTATATGTATAACGGAGAAGGAAATGGCACGATCATCGGGGATCGATAAATGCAAAAGTATGAAGCGATCATTGAATAGACGACATGTTCACTTTTTAAGAAAATCATTCTTTCGAAATAGCTCTATTGAACAACATACACTTACTTGCATTCATTAAAACATAAATTTTTTTTATTGTAACATTTCGATGCGTTATACAAGTAACAGTTTAAATAACAGTCCATGTATCATATTTTTATGTCACATTAATGCTCGGATATTTTATGAAAAACGAATTTATATATAAGATATAGAAGAAACTATAATTTTAATATTTTGTAGCAAACTTTACGTAATTGTGTGAGGAAATTAAAAATAATTTTTTTCAAATATTCTGAATAGACAGAATGCCATTTTTTCTTCGATCTTGTTTATAATTCAATTTATAAATTTAATGGTTAATTAATTCTTTAGTCTAATTCATCATGTATATTATGGATTTTATGTCTAAGCTATTGCAGCTTTATATTTTAGATTATTATCCTGATAAAATTTTAAGGTATTTTGTATTTCCATATTATTTGTATATTTTAGTAAATTTTTCTACAATATCCAAATATTTATTTTTATGAAAAATATGAGCATTAATTCACTAATGCTCGCATTGAAAATATATCCTCATGCAATCACAGAACTTTGTTTGTGTTTTAAAGTAGGTTTTAAATTTGTTGACTTTGAAAGAAAAAGGATTTTAAAGAAATTTTGAGGGCTCTGAATGTTGAAACGATTACCAATGCGTAAACTCATTTTTCGCCACACATGCGGTGTTATCGCCTACATTACTTTGTATCCCATATTAAAACATAAATTAATATTTACTTCTTTGGTAAACAATATGAAAAGTAGTAATTCTAGGATTTGTTTCAAGTACACAAAAATTAATGGGAGAAATGTTTTGATGAGATGGATCTGTTTGTTTGTTTAAATTCATGTATTTGAATTAAATTCTGGCAATCCCAACATTTCGCTTTACGACCCCATTTGCTGTCGTAACCCATAGTTTAAGATATACACCAACAAATTAAAATGTCAAATAGGAAGATTAAGTACCGTTGTTTTTAACAGAACAGAATTAAATTTAAAATTAGATTTGATTATTTACGGATGTTCGATGAGCAGTTACTTTCAGATTAAAAATCGGGTATAATAATAAATAAATAGCGATGTAACCTAAATTAATTCATACAATTATTTTGTACCTCGATAAAAGTTAACATATATTTCGATGGAAGCACTTTAACAATTTCTGTAATTTAAAACGAGAAAATTAAGGTGCGTTATTTTGACGCGTTCCTAGTGTTAATAATCTGTATTATAACGTGTCTGATCACAAATAAGGTGTTTTCACTTTGAAGGAAGTGTTAAAATCGTTTGTGAACATACATTCGATTAATAGACGCGCGTTTAAGTCGCGATGTAGGTGCCTTATATTTTATTGGATTCGTTATATCCAATCAATGAAGTCAACTTACAGAAAAAAGGCACGTCTCGTTGGCTTTCGTTTAATGTATAATACAGTCGAAAAACGCATCTACGTTGTAAAACCTTAATTGAAATTTCGTAGAAACTTAAATGAAAAATTTACACGAAAACGTTTTCAATTCACATCGAAAAGACCTCTTCTTCAACTGTATAAATACTTCTACTCGAGTTAAATAGATAATAGGATAACCAACATATCATATTCGTTTGGCAACAATCGACGGAATGCATAAATAAAGCAGTTAAAGGTTCGCCTCGTTTAAAATATTCACCGATATCGAGCATTCCTTATATTAACAAATCCAGGCAACGAACGAGAGTATCGAACCGTACAACAACATCGGATCGATTCTTAGTCGAGTGTGTCGGTACTTAATCAATCTCGAAAATTGAATTTCGAGGAAATCATCTCGTGTTCGGTTGTATCATCATTAACCTGTATAATTTAATAACACTCAACGTTACTGTGCTGTAATTCACCGAATCATTGGATTAAATTCACCGTCGATCGAGGGTAGTAATTACTTCCGATTACAGTCAGATAGATTCGTGACATAATTAGCAACGCAATATCGCGCTATTTTACATTATTTCCGGTCTTCTCCGAATAAAGAATCTTTCTCGCTGAATTACTCAATGCAACCAAAGAATGTTCGACCGTTGCCGCGCGAGAAAAATACGATCAAATTACGCGACCTTTAATTAGCCGTTCAAAGGTAGTCGAAAGAAAACCCGTATTTTTTCTCAGATTTATTTTACGCGCATGCACTTCGTTCTTGCAACGACGGAATCGGATGAAGCGGTAGCTTGATTTTCCATGAAATCGACGTTAATTCCATGAAACTGTGTAGAGGAGTAAATAATGATGTCGCATCGAAAGAAACGCAGCGTTTAAATCGCACGAACAAAGACGCTCTTGCGTGAGCTGAATGAAAATAATCGAGCCACGCGACCGTGACTAGCGTTATTGCGAAACGACTGCAAACTACTGGGAAGTGTGCGAGCACTTCCGTGGAATTTTCGCAGAGGAAGCACGCTGTGCCACGTGTCTGCACTAACCTCTTCGCGACATTTAATCAGAATCAGGGAGACTCGAAACAAATTTTCTTCGCCCTCACTCTATGAAGATTTAGTATGCGATGAAAAAAAATCCTTTCAATATTTGCGCTAAAAAATGGAAATTTTTCTTTCACTATCGGTAGATTGATTTTTTATCGTATCGACTTTCAGCTGCAATTTAAATGATTACTGATGTCACGATAAAATTGCGTAAGATTGGATGTTAATATCAAGTCTTGCAGTAATATCAATCAGCTGATTAAACCACATTTACATAGTTGAAAAATCAATAAATTGTAAGTAAGGTTAATTAATTAAGTATCCTGTTTAAAAATAGTGAATTTGATCACTGTTCAGAGTTTTGATATTACTTGATGCCAAACAGTATTTATTCATCGTCTACGAAAGATCTTAATGACTGTATATTGATGATAGTGGTACACTTTCACTGCGAGGCAATACACGTATTAATGCATTCGCCTTCATCTAACGGCAATCGATATTAATTTTTTTCGCTTCCATTAGGCTTCGCCTCGCATTTGCGGGTTTTTACATATGTACATTTAGCGTTTGCTATTCGTCATCGCAGTAGAAGCGTGCCTAAAAGTGTATTCGTTTTCTTAACTAAATATTTCATTCTCGTTACACAGCATTACGTCACTTCGGCCACGGATCCTCTCCCACACTTTGCGACAAAAAATCATTAATTTTCTTTGAACGGTTCGAATTACCACATTATTTCTCGGTTTACATCCTGATTTATGGATTTTAAATAACGGCTGTAAGAATTCTTAAAAAATATTTATAAGTTTGCAGATTATTAATGATACGGCAGATAAGACGTAGCATCGGTACAAGAATTTATAATAAATGTTTTATTAAAAACGTGAATCAGTTGCAATATTTATTAAAAGAAGTGCAACGACGTCAAGAACAATATCCATCATGTAATAAAATTGAATATTTGGCAGATAAAAACTCTGGGACTTAAATTAAATACATAAAAGTATATTTACATTATAAAGTCGCTAGAATATGGTAAATGTAAAGATAATTTTTTGATAAATAAATAGTTTCAAATAAATACAAAAATGGTTAACAAATTTATAATGTAGATTTCTAAATTTTTAAATTGCTGTTAGCAATCTTTTAAATTAAAATTTTTTAGCTCTAACTTTGAAAGAGCGGTTTGTATACCATATCTAATTTTTTAGAGGGTGAGGGTGAACAAAAATTCTATTTAAGCCACCCTAAACAGGATATTCTTCACAGTGGAGAGCACAATAAGGTTCTACAGGAAAAATGTCAATATGGAAGATAAAGGACGGAAATGGGAGATGAATTAATAAATTACGTACATGTACCTTAGAATTTATTATGTTATTAGTACTCTAAATCCTAAAATCCCGAAGTCTTAAAGTAAATTTCTATATTTCTGAATTTCAAAATATTCAAATTTCTATAATTCCAAATTTTTAAATCCTCAATTTTCCAATCTTCTATTTTTCAATTTCTCAGACTTCTAAATTTACAAATTCTCAAATTTTCAGGTCCCGTGATTCTAATATTTTCAAATTTCCAAACTCCACAGTTTTCATAATCTCCAAATTCCCAATAATTCTTGAAATTTCCAAATCCTCAAACTTCCAAATTTCCAAATACCATAACTAACAAATCTCCGAGTCTCAAAACTCTCAGAAATTAAAAAAATTATCATCACAGTTCTAAAAATAATGGGAAACAACTGACTTGTCTTGTTGCCGTGTTTTTTCTTTACAATTACCTGAGATTGACTTATTGAAAAGACTGACTGACAAAACGAAAGGGGAAAGTTAGGGGGAACAAAACGAAGCTACGACTTACGTAACGATGGCAAATAACGCTAATGAACCTCTGCCTTCATCTTCGCTCCTCTGATTCTTTTTTCAGGAAACGTTTCTCTCCGTTGGCTGGCAGTTATGAAAACTATTCGACTGACAGACAATTGAGAAAAAACAACCGGCTGGTTCCCAAAATATAAGTTTCCGGGATGAACCACGTGCGACAAGCATGGTAGCAACGAACGTGTAATGAAAATGAAATTTCAAACGATCTAGTATATGCTCAATATAAGTAAGATTTTCAATATTTATTGACAAGACTACAATAGCTATCAAGTATATATAATTAGTATTTTTTGTATCAAAATATAATAATAATTTTAAAAAATGAGTATATATAATTTCAAATTTAGAAATTTAGTAATTTGTAATTTTATAAATATACTAATTTCAAATACAGAAATTTAAGAATTTCTAATCTTACGAATATAATAATATGAATTGTAGAAATTTAAGAATTTTTAATCTTACAAATGTAGCTTTATGAAGTGTAAAAATTTAAGAATTTATAATTCAATAAACAAAATTTATAAATTGAATTTCGAATTTAGAAACTTTTTAATTTGATACCATGAAAATGTATAAACTAAAATACTTTAACTCTCAAGCGTGCTATTTTTTACATAGCAAAGTTCCAGTTGTAGAATATTCCGCAAATTCTCCACGAGGCAGGTTAAGGTCACGCTTCAAATTTGCGCGCCAATTCGATACGGGGGTCCTTGGATCCCGTCGACCGTTTCGAGTTCGTCCATAACCAAATTATCGGTGAACAATAATCGATCGATAAAGTTCGCGCTCCATTTCCATCGGTGTTGTTAGCCTTCCTTTCATCGATGACATGACGCTTCGAGAAAGCGTGTCTGAAGTAGAAAAAGCGGAGCAGTCGTCCGGTTGTAGCACGGTGAACCGTCGCGTGTGTTTTGTGCCGGTGTTCCGCAAAAGTTCATAGGTAGAAAGATGTGCATTGTACGGTAACCGTGGGAAAGCACCTACATACAAACGTTGCAGCAGAATATTACTGTCTAACGTTTATTGCAAGCCACGAGTATTGTACGACTCGTTTCTAACACAATACGCTAAAATAACTATAGTCGTGAAAATTAGAATCGGGGATTTCTTTGTACTTATCTTATTTGGAGATCCTTTGTTGCTTGTAAAGAGCAGTTTTTGGAATATTTTTGTTTATGAACATTATCAGTGTTACATCGATTCAATTACATTGTAATACTGTATTAATATATTAGGGATAGGAATTATTAGAAACATCATTATTTTGTTATTAGAAATTTTATTACAATACTATATTACTAGGAATTTTAGTATTTTATTTTATTGATAGAAACGTGTTATGATTCGATATTTTTAGTAAGGATTTCAGATTGTTTATTGAATTTACAAGTTCTTAAATTTGGAAATGTGATATTTTTATATTTTTGTAAATTTGCAACTATTTAAATTTCTTTACTAATACACTTTATTTGTACATAAGAAGAATTGAAAATTTAAGTTTTAGACTCCTGAATTTCTCCATTTCTATATTTCTATATTTACAAACTTTCAAATTTTCTATCTTCCAAATTTCTTCAATTCCACAATTAACAATAACTGTGTAATGCACAAATAAATTATCTGCATCTGTAATATAGTATAACCGAAAATCAACTAGATAGTAAATATTAATTACAGACATCAATTTTTCACATTGTGAATTTACATCTTCATCTACAGGAAAATCTCAATTTTTCTTCCGAATACATTTATTTGTTATCACAATTTATAATTTTATACGTATTCAACTTTCTTGTGTTCAGAATAAAAAGATTTCACTCGTGAAATTTAATTGAACACCGATTTATGCAGCTACTTTATATACGTCAGACAGCAAGATTGAAGATATATCGCAGTAAATCACACTAATCATCTTCCAGCTACCATAGTATAAAGAATTAATATGTATCTGATATGTCACTGGATTTATTCGTGCACTCATAGTTTTCCCATTGAAAAAAGATCTCACATTCCTGAGACGGGTTGTGTTGTGAAACTTTCTTGTTGTTCTGTTCACGATGGCGTGTCCACGTTCGCCCGTCAAGACGTCTTGCATGGAAGACCTTATGGTGCGTCGCGACACCATGGTTCTGCTACAATGAGCGCGTGATTTAAGACCCTTCAAACTTAACTTCGGTTCAACGATCAGACAGTAAGATGCGCAAAGTTTCTTTAAATTTGCAAGAACGGCGCATTACGAACTATACTATTCGAAATTGCTGATTTCAAGCAAATGAAATATGGGAGATTAGGGAGCACTGACACGTGGGAGGATTGGTCATTTATATTTCGGAGTATATGAAGTATTTTGTGTTTGGCATTTTGTATTGAGATATTACTCTGCTTTCTATTTTTAAATTTAATTTTAAATTTCTCAAAGTTATATAATCACAAATTTCAACACATTATTTTCAGATTACTTTTAACATTTGTGAGTTATCCAATTACCAACTTTGATGTTTTGAAATTATTATATTTTTAAATTTGTAAATTTATAAATTACTAATTCATTAAAATTCCAAATTTTTAAATTATGTTTTTATGTTCCCAAATTTTAAAAATGAAAATTTTTAAATTCACGAACTTCTAAGTTTATGAATATTGAATATCTCCAGTTTCTGAATTTCTTTATTTATGGGTTCCTAGATTTCTAAACTGAATTCCAGAATTCATAAATTATAAAGTTATTGAATTTCTATTTTTCTAAAATTCTAATCACTTATATAATTTAAATTTCAATTACTGATGAAAATTAATTTCTAATAGTACCATTTCAACTAAAAAATACATTTTAATTATTAATGGAAACCCATAAACATTATTGACTTCGATTTGAAAATATTTCAATAAATGCTTCCAAGTTAATTATCAGGTACAAAGCTTATAATCTAAGTTAATTTCTGATATTTAATTTTTCGAATTTAAATCAATTAGAAAATCGATTGTTAGCAATTAAGTTTCAATTTTCAAATAGAAAATATTCAACTATTACATTTCACGATTATAATTTAATCCTTCAACCATTAATTTGATCACAAATTTCGTAACCATAAATATTCTATTTTCTGTCCTTTCACTCTACCTTTCACTCGTTTCACGTATTTTCTAAATTCGCTATGTAAACTCACGCGATTTTCCTATTACTTATCATGTTTTCGTCGCGAAAATTCGTTCTAGTTTTTCCAAAACTGATTTGTTTTCAATAGTTCAATCATGGGTTATCAGTGTTTTTTTTCGATTTCATGCACAGGAGATTAACTCGCGTTCGGTTCGAAATTCAATCATCGCGACTGAACGCTCATTTATGTTTGATGGTCATGAAGGGCCACGAACCATTGTAACGACGGACATTTCTAACAGTACGGCTTGTTTGCGAATTCAATCAGTTATTCGTAGCGCGTATCAATGTATATATTACACGTAATGCGATTTCAAAACGCGGTTACCTGTGCAAAGAGTGATTACGTATTAATCATTGACATTGCTGGTGGTGGAGCTCGTCGATTGCAATTTGTTATTCGAGAAATTGATCGAGAGTTGGTCGAGAGTACATTTCGTTTGCTCGGGCGGAACGGACCGAGTGAATAATTAAGAAGATAAAATGCCAATACCAAATTTATAATGTTTTATTTCTCTTTTTAAATCGGTAAAATGAATGAGTCTGTTATTTTATTCATTCCATGAACTGCTGTATCTTTCAAGTGTAAATAAACACGAAAATCTGGCATATATTGTTACGTGTCTCAAGTGCAAATTAACAGGGAAATAATTTACGAACGTCATAGTTCCAACAATAGCAAATACAGTCATAAAAATTTCATCGTAAATTTCTCCTTTATTTTGGAGAGTTGCGCATTACTGTTTTGCAAAAATATTATTTTTGTTGTACTTTATGAATATGTAAAGTTTGAATGAAATCCGCGTTACCATGCTAATACGCCTGTGTAAGGGAATCGTAGCGAGAATACAACGTAAAACAAATGTGAATAATTTAATTAATTCAGTTATAAAAACTTGTTTTATACATGTTGAAACATTGGTCAATGCATTTTGGTCAATCCAGGATTTGCATTTTTGTAAAAGAAGTAAGAATGAAACTGAATTACATTGAGAAAGCAAGAAAATGTAAATTTGTAATGTATTATAGTTAGTATAAAATATATTATAGTTAATATTATTAATTGCAGTAAATACATTCTATGATGACATTCAGCATAATTAAATACGGTTAATGCACTTGATGATGACAGTTAATATAATTTACTATAGTTAACAGACTTGACGATGACATTTGATATAATTACCTACAATTAATACACTTACTGATGACAGTTCAAATGATTAACTACAGTTTATGTACTTGAAGATGAAATTTGATGTAATTACTTATAGTTAACGCATTTGATGATGCCATTTAATATAATCAATTATAGTTAACAGACTTAACGATGACATTTGATATAATTAACTGCAGTTAATACATATTATGATGCCTGTTAACATAACTAATATAATTAATGTCGCTTATATGGTAAGTAGCTTAATTATATAGAAAATGTAATATACTTGAAACTAATGAAGAAGGGTATTGAACGGTTCCGCTCCGATTTGAATAGAACTTCGTAAGCTTGAATGTAGGTCAGCCAAAAATAATATATTTTTTGCAGTTACGGTAACTCAAGTTTAAGGGGTGAAATCGCCCTTTGAAAGTTGGCATGCTCGAGGCAATTTTAGAAACTAGCAGAGATAAAAATATACTTTAAATTGTAATGTTGTATCTTTCTGTTTTTGTACAATAATAGGCTATAGATGGTTTTGCAAAAAACATCCAAATTTGTAAAATTACAAAAAGAAAATAGTTTTCATTATATTAAAAACAATTTCTTCGGTAATAACTAGAAATAAGTAGTATTTAATTCAGAATTTAATGATATGTTTGATGATATCTCATATCATACAGTTTACATATTAAATTTGTGATTTAATAGATACGGTACACAGTTTCACGTTGCACGTGTTAGGTAAACTGTAGAAGAGCAGAAAACTGGTATTTAGTTGCAGCTTGTTATTAATAGAAAGGCTCTTACACTATTAAAGCAGAAATATTATAATCATGAAGTTTATTTATGCATTAATCCTAACGACAAAGCACACTTTTAAAACATTTATGAACACAAAACATTTATGAAAACGTTTATGAAAGTATCGAAGTCCGGAGCTTGTGTATTTAGGTTATATTGATTTTGTCGGTTTGAATTCTAGAACAACGGTTAATAATAATAGATTTATAGTCTTTTTCAAACTAGGGTAATTGAAAATTAAAGGGTTGAAACTCCCTGTTACTAATTTTGAAACTTAGAAATTTAGAAATTTGGAAAGTTGAATAATAGAAATATTAAAATTTAATGAAATAGAAATGTTAAGTATCGATAATTTTAAACTTCATTATTTATGAACTTATGAATTTGAAGTGATCAATTTAGAACTTATTGTTAGGAGTAGTTTATGTGGAAATGAAAATGAGAAATATTTTAATATGGGAATGTAGAGATATCAAGTTCTCAAATTTTTAAACTACTAAGTTATTAAATTTTCAAATGTACCAATTTATCAATTTCACAATTTACTACTCTCCCAATTTTTAATTTACAAATTTTTTAATTTGTATCAGTTCACCAAATTATCAATTTACCAATTCAAAATTTGAATAGATACAAATTTAGAAAATTGGAAACAAAATTCTATTAAATTTCCAACTTCAGAAACTTTCAAATGTTTTCATTTTTGAGTTAAGAAATTTGATAACTTTATTTAATCATACATATATCTATTTAATTATACGTATCTAATAATCGCAATGCCGAATAAAGGTAATCCAATTGTAACTGTCTTTAATAATTGTTTTATACTTACTCATCGTTGTATGCAATAACAGATTTACATTGAATCAATTTCAAAGAAATCGTTATCCAATAATTAATATCTTACCAAAACAATTGTGTATCTCAATGAAAAACGCCAATTTTTAAACGATATACTAACACATCCTCTAACAATCATTTACTTAATTTCTTTTTAACATTTTCGATTAATACACCTGTCGAAAATGTGTACTTCATTTTCATCCCCTCATGGCCGTTTTCAACGCCGCATTCTCAAATACCATGTAGTCACGCTTTCAGGCAATTACATTTTTCATTGTCCCGTGCTTAACATCGTATCCAAAGTTATCGTCGGTTCAGGCTATAATCTTGCCGTCCATGATTTTATCGCGTAGATTCACGTACATATGCGCACGTGTCACAGTTTAACGCGAGCACTCGGTAGAATATTTAGGATATGTGCCATTTTTCTTCAAGTTTTACGTTCACCCTTTGTTTACCGCCTTACGAAGATTACGAGCTTTCGTAGTTTAATCCGCCGCTATTTCCGTTATTTCAAAAATTCTTGGTCGCTTTATGTGTACATACGTTGTTGGTTGTTTCGTCGTAAAAATATTGTTTTCAACCACAAATGTATAGTGACTAAATGTATAGTGAATCTATCAACTCAAAACATTTTCAATAGAAAAATCATATTAACATATAAATAAATGATACGCACATTAAGCGAAAAGTCATTGTCCTCAGGTTTATTTGTACTCATATTATGAATGGCGAATTATTTGCATTATCCCTCAAGTTTGAAGACAAATTTTAAATGGCTCGCCTTTGAAACCCTCGACTGCATAGGGCTAAAATTTCGAGCGCTAGAAATGAAAAAATTGAGAATTTGCAAGTTTAGAAATGTATAAAATTGCCAAGATTACGAATGCATCCTTATCTAAAGGAAGCCTAAGTGCACCTCAATGTAATGGAATAAGGTTTTTCTCTCGTGTACACGTTCGTGGCTACCGTGAAAATAGTAGTTTAGAGAGATGTCGAGCGCGATGGTTTTCGACACCGATGGTCCTTCAATTTGACGCGATTTCGAGCGTTGAACAGAATGGATTAAAATTATCCTGGCCTGTGAAAACGTCTCCACGATCCACTGAAAATACAAGTATCTCGTAACTCGATTATTCTCTTACTACTATTGTTATCGCCGATTTCACGGTTTTCGTTGTTGCAACCACCAACTGACTCTCGAACTTATTACGCTGTAATTGTACCGTCTTCCCATTACAATTCAAATATGAAGTTCGCGAAGTTTAATCTATGTCTGCAACTCCGAGATCGCGATGTTTCTTTTCAACCTAATGAAAATGAATTTATGTACACAGATAGTGATGTATCTAAGGTTTGTTTAGTTATTTATTACAACCGTTAATTGAGAGAACAGTATACAACTTTTGTTTGACATAGCGCTGGAAGTTTGATAATTAAGTTGAACTTTTCTTTTAATTTAAGGAGTTTAAGAAATTTTTAAGATGAAATAAATATGGCGGTAAACATATTTTTTACGTTGAAAACTGAAGGGAAATCTTCTATTGTATGTGTAGAAATGAGTTTAATAATGAGAACATTGACAAGATATTTGAAGGTCATAAAATCGGAGGCTCCATTTTCTATAATTATTAAATTTGATACTCTCGATATCACTCGCTTTTAACTGCTCTTTTGAATTCGAACATCTTTCCGGTCTTTTTTAGGAATTCAAATATTTTTCTGTCTTTTTTTATGAATTTTTACGTCGTCCCACCTTTTTTTTTATGAATTTAAAGGTTCTCTCGCCTTTTACATGAATTTTAACATTTTCCCACATTTTTTTATGAATTTAAACATCTTTTCGCCTTTTATATGAATTTTAATATCCACCGCCTTTTTATGAATTTCAACATATTTTCGCCTTTTGCATGAATTTAAATATCGTACCGCCTTTTTCGTGAATTCAAAATGGCGCCTACAAGTAGAAAAATCGTGGATGGTAACGATTATTATTTAAATAATATAAACTAGTATAACATTTTAAAAATGAACATTTAATTTAAGAAGAAAAATCCTTGTTTAATGAATTATTGAATTAAGTCACTCAATTAATCGACTTGATGAGAAATAACACTGCAGTGTATGTTTTGTTATAGTCCTTGAAATAACTGGTAACTTACGAAATGTTTACTAAACATTACGGCTGTGTGTTTAGTGCAAGATATGTTAATTGTGGCTGTAGGTTTGTTTAGTGAAATAAATGCTACAAATCCATCAAAGGAAGTTATCCTATAATTCATTATTGAATTTATACAAATTTTCTGTACTTTCTATTGACTTCGAAGCTCCATCGTTAACACTCATTTTTAAGTTACTAAGAATTATACT
Organism: Megachile leachella; assembly: GCA_963576845.1. Lineage (NCBI taxonomy): Eukaryota > Metazoa > Arthropoda > Insecta > Hymenoptera > Megachilidae > Megachile > Megachile leachella. Next base: position 13,051,275 of record OY756256.1, on the reverse strand, counting down.
TAAGTAGCTTTAATTTTAGAAGCTTCTTCTTAGAAGTTTTCACTAATTTAGATTTCACTTAACTACCTTATAATTGTTTCCTAATCTATAATATAATAATAATCTTAGCAACTCTTTATTACGACTGCATAACAAAAATATAAAAACATATAAGTTCATATTTCAAATATATAGTATTTTTATAGAGTAAAATGTAGAAGTACTTATTGTTGTATAAAGTATGTATTAGAGTTGTACTCATAAAATGTGAAATCTAGAAAATAATTTGTAATCCTATGAAAATTAGTGAATAAATGGATAAGCAACAACAAGAAAACAAATTGTAATTATATTCTTCTTATCTTCCGCATCTTTGAGAGAGTTTGCATGTCCTGCAGAAATTCATTTACAAAATCTCGCGTGTGTATCGGTTTTCGTATAAATCTAAAGGACACGAGAACAACGTAGGTTACATAAACGTCGATGTAACATTAATCTCGCCCGACAAAGCATGCCATTGATCTTTTTTGCAAGCTGAATAGAATTTATCGCGTAATCCGGCTTCTTGTACGCATGTGGTCCCTATAACAGGCCGCCGTGAAATTTCAAGTCATTCAAATGGTCGTTTGGCACTTTGGGTCGGTTCCAGATATTGTTGAAACAATGTGGTACAAGCTTACAAACGCGCATCAGTTTACACCTAACTTTCGACGCTTTCCGGTTAACTGCTACGTTAAATCAACGAAAAATAACTACAGCATGAATGCATCTAATTTACTCTGCTTTACTTGTTATCTTCAGCTAGTGATCCCCAAGAGAGCAATAATAAACGTTCCGCAATACTGATCTGTACTGAATGCGACCTCTGGTGGTGGTAAAATTTAAATTTATTTGCATCGAGACGAATTTTCGTTGCAAAATAACAGAGTAATTATTCTTGTGAATTTATCATAAAAATATAACATTTAATGTGTTACCGAATGAGTTTTAATCTTAGTTCTATTGTTTTCGTTTTAATACCTTTGTTGGCGAATTGTTATGATATTAAAATAAATATATTTATCTATCTAATATAACATCTTAAAATTTAGTTTGTTTTAGCAATTATATATTCAGTAATTTCAAACATAAAAAATAGTAATTATCTTCGTGTGTATTAGAATGAACGAAGAAAACTGATACTGCAGGAAAATTTACTTTAAATGATATAATATTTATTAAGATAATAACAATTTTTACTATTTATATTTTTGAATGCTTTTTTATTTGTTATTTTATTATACAAGTTTGTTTTTATACAAATATCAAAATTAAAATGAAAAGGAATTAAACTTGAATTAAAATTAAAATTGACTTCGCAGCAGATTAAATTTTAGTATTTCATATCGAATAAAATTAAACTTTGTATTGAGTTATATAATAATATTTTGTCATTTTGTCATAAATTTATCATTTTATTATATTTTTCTTCGTGCAAATCAATTTTGAAGTTTCCTGTCATCTCTTTCGATCGTTCTTCCGGTATAAATCAATATGGCTGCAATCAATCTGAGACACAATTTTCTGTCACCATTTGAGAAATTACTATCTTCAACGATTTCAACAACTGTGATTGTACGTTATAATTTATTATCCCGATAACGAGCAAATAATTTACACAAGATACGATTTCCACAACGTTTCCCATACCCGTTGCGTTGAAAGAAAAAAGGAAAAGTTAATCTTAAATACGTGAAAGCATATTTGATGGTTGATGTTCTTTCAAAAGATCTGCGAATAAAATTTCACAGCTAGTTACTATTTCTTTCCGCATTGTGAACGTCCGTGAAGTAGAATAGGTACAGTCATGGTTCAGCCATCGTATGACAGTGACGGTTTGTCATAATGGACGTTTCGTGTGCTGTATTCTTCCGTTTGATGATTGTGAAAGATTGTTCCTATGTTCTTTTAATCTGTATGATCATTACAAACATTTCCAAGCTACAAAACTATGTTAATTATACTACGGAAACTCTTCATTATGGAGGAGTTGAAATTGTTTTCAGTTTGTATACAACCAGCGGTGGACTTATTTCATTTACAATATTTTAAATTATAAATAATAATTACTCCCTTATATATACAAACTTTAAGTGTTGTAACTGATGAGTTTTTATATTTTTAAATTTCCAAATCTGTAAATTTGTGAATTTGAAATTTCCAAATTCCTACATTCCCAAATCTCAAAATTTTCAATTCTTCCTATTTTAAAAAGTCAGGATCTTCAAATTCATGTATTCCCAAATTTCCAAACCCCAAAAATTATCAATTCCTCTAATTCTTAAAACTTAAGATCTTCAAATTTCTATATCCCGTAATTCCTAAATCCTCAAATTTTTAAATTTTCAAATTCCTGTATCCCCAAATTCCTAAATTCTTACATTTCTAAATTTATAAATCTGTCAATCAAAAGTTCTCTTTAGATGATCATATTCTGCAACTACATTTTACATCTTTCTGTTCTTCCCATATTTCCTTCTAAAATTCGTATCTAGATTTTTTAAATTTTCACGTATCCAAATCATATAGCGATCATTCATCAATGGAGCCAAACAAAGACATAAAATACCAGTATTACAATTTTAAAAAAAAACAATCTCGCCACGATCTAAAATTCTAGCACCACTCAAGCTGTAAACGTTTTTTCGGGAGCCTAGTTAGCGTCTTCGAGGACAGTGAAATAATAAAACAGGGCGAAAACGTTGCCATCATCTCTGATAGGAAAAACAGCATTATAAGCCACGGATAAGTAAAAGTCTGACGTTTTTCCGACTTGGTTGTCGCGTCGCCGTTTTCGTCGTCGTCGTTGTTGTGTCCTCGTAGTCGTGGTGTCTGATGCAATCGAGCGTAACGAGAGTCTCCTCGACTCTTTCGCTATTTTTAAACGTAATTGCAGCCGGCTGTTTTAATGGGCGAGCTAGTATACGAACGAAGATGGAGAGGCGAAGATCGAGGCGGGGCGAAAATTTGTCGGCCCGTCTTTTTGGGATGTTTTAACGTTAACGAGCGATTCCGTATCATGTGAATTTTCGAGCGACACCGTTCTATTTTCACGTGTATTTCACGCCGTATGAAAAACGTTAGAAAAAAAGGTCATGACGAATAACTCCTAGTGAACAATACTTTTACCAAGGACATTTATGTTAACTTAACGGTCAATCTATTTTGGTTTCGAGAAATAATTGTGTATCTGAAACACTTGTTCATGTAAAATGGAGCAATATGGTTAAAGTAATGTAGTAACAGGGTGTTTTAAAAAATAGATAGCAAACGACAAAACATAAATTAGTACACACATTTATTTTTTATCTTGATGAAAATCAATTCTGATTTCAAGGAATGTAACGAAATGAGTCTTTATAATAAGAAACTTGTGGAGCGGTGATTTAACCGGTTTGATATTTTTAGTGTTAAATATAACTTCCTCAATATCTCTTTTAATTATGTTTGGCGGTTTAGCTGCAAGGAACGTAGATGTTGGGAAAAATAAAGGAGAAGAGTATTGGTAGAGATCTGCTAGTGCAGTCGTCAGTAAGGCATTCTAGCAGACCAGTGTCGTAGATGCAAAAATGTATTGTTAGGAATAGACAAGAAATTTGTAGGAAACGGAAGGCCCATTGACTACAAGCGAGAAAATCGATCTTGATCCAATGCGACGTCTAGTGGCGAGCGTAGGAGTGAAACCGTCACACATTAAAATGTAAACAATATTTCATATGTAATTTCAGTTGTATTTGACCAATATCTGATCAAAATACTTAATATGTTGATATATTATTGAATATCACTGGAATATGTTATGTATGAAACATATCATACATTTTCATAATTAAAAATGTTGTATGATCACATTTCAGTGCAATATCCTGTACAGAATAATATTATTTCTGATCTCCGTTACAAAATGTTAATCAATTTCCATGATAATTTACACAAACCACAAACTTCTATCATTATATATTATTCTACCGATAAGATTCGCACAATACTTCAAACTCATCGTATTTGGAATATATTCATTTATTTCTGCTATTTCTAACAATAAGACAAAAGCATGAACAAATAGATAAAAAGGATTGATATATGAATTCCTTGAACTATAACATCACGCACTCGTGATGCTCATTACAATTTGAATGTGGAAAACCAGATTCGTATCTTCATCGCAATTCAATTTTGTGTTCAATTCTAATTATAATCTACGCAATCAAGGGTCGATAAATATGAACCGTGTTTAACATTTTTACTTCTTTAATTTGTCTTAACATTGTATATTAACACAACAATAAATATGTAGTTTTGAATAACACAATTGCATAGGAAATTGTAGGTTAACGATTAATATGATAACTGACACGGTGGTCATCGATGATCGGTGCTGTAAATTCAGCTTTTCCTTCTTCCCGGGCATTTTGTAAAATAATTAAATGCACTATTTAATTAACAATTAAATACGCTATGTGTGGTGTCAAAGCGCTGCAGAGTTATTAAATCAACATTATTTCTGATAAAATTTTACAAAGTTTCATTTGTTTGCTTGTGTGGTATTTTGAAAAGAAATATTTTGTAACATTCTTATTCTTGTGAAGTGCAATCTGACTGATTTGGCATATACGCGTGTCTCGCTTCTTTTTTTCAACTGCAGGCTTTGTAAGGCTTAGAAGGATATTTTCTCTTTCCTTTCTCAACAATCTGCTTAAAAAAATATTCATGTTTCTCGAAAATCCTTGTGCAACCATTTTTGTTCTTTTTGTTGGTTGAACTTGCATATAATTGGCAGTCAAGAAAATACTAACAATAAAATAGAACTGCGCAGTAGATTCAATATAAGTTGAATATAGAGGCTATTTTTATTGCAATATGAGCAAAATTTTTCTATTTAGTATGTTTGTTTCCTTGTTTTGTTGCACTATATCCCATTCTATATTTCAGTTAAGAGTACTTGTTTATTTAAAAATGGATAACTATAAAACTAAGTAATATATTTTAATGCAGTAAAAAGCATTTTATAGTAGATTTGTTAATAATTTTGATCTTGCCCCATTGCACATGAAATAAAGTTTCAAATTATTTTTAACTGTTTAACTATTATTCAAATTATTTTTAACTTCAAATTACGCTCTTATCCCATTTTCGGGGAAAGTGCAGAATAGTTGACATTTTAAACAATTTCCTACGAAAATCAAAACGTAGAAGGAAAATTAAGGTCCTAGTCAATATTAATTAAATAGTAGTAATTGTGCACATCGTTCGACATCGACAGCATTGAGTTTTTACATAGCCGGCTAAAAATACTTACGTTTCAATACCAACTTTACAAGAACCAGTCTGTATTAACCCCAATTCACCTTGCAGATAGTACTACAACTGCAAAAGTAGAAAACTTATCCAGCTTAATAAAAATTTAAGCATAAACGTATCTGACCTTTTCAGAAAATCAGAATAAAAAAAAGGTGAATTTACATGCCCCATCCGTTAAGTGTTAAGAAATATCTGACTCCAAATGAAAAAGATTATAACAAAAATATACATTATACCAAATTATAGTATATTATGGTAAATATAAACAAAGATGAAATAAAATTGTGAAGAACGATTGGATCTCTGCAATCTGGGGCCAGAGAATTTGATCACAGTCTTGGCCTTGGTTTTCGTGCAAAGTAATGGAGTGTACTGCTGTAAGATCGATTCCATTTTTGGTAGAATTTTTGCGAAGTTCATCTAAAAATATGGCTGTGATCTTTATGTCAGAACGCGTGGAAACATTTTCATGATGAATTAAACGAGGTTGATCGTAGGATCTTGTCGTTGTTCCACAAGCACTCTAACTAACGCCAATTAATGTAAGTAGTGTAGTGTAAGCTATAAATAAACTATTAGTTAGGTCTGGGTTGAATTGGGTAAGCGTCAAATTGCGTATTTACACGATGGTTGCTATAATAAAAAGTTCTTGCTTTGCACATGGGAGGGACCTTTATAAAATCTTCATATCTTCAGTTCGTTATGTTTATCTCGTTTTAAACAACGTTAATCCACATTAATTTCCTTTCGTGACGACTTTTTAAAGAGTAAAAAAAGTGTGTTGTAAGATTGAATGGTTTTAATATATTTAATTTATTAATTGGTGTATTTAAAATCAATCAAATCAATTTGTATATTGGAATGTTAAAGTGACAGTGGTTAATTCTGCAGATAACCAATTGATACGTAGAAGGTGTAACGAACATCATTAACAACAAACAAATAACGAATATAAAAAATAAAAACACAGTAATCTTATTGACTATTTTGAGATACTCGTTAAAATGTCTCTAGTATGCAACTAAAAATGCTGCATTAATAATAAAATAATCGAAATTAATCCAGATTAAATATTTCTTTATAGAAAATAAATGGAATTCTATCTCTTGGTTATGTTTTTATGCATAAAGTCAATTTGATCTTAATATGTTGTATTTCAATGAAATTAGTGATATTGAATTTTCGATCGAGTGGGTTATTGAAATTATCAACAGTGATGATACCAGCTATAAAATAACACCTGAAACGGTGGAATGCATGCTGGATATAAAATGTATTTTCTGTTCCCCTTTCAAGCAGTTATTCCAATAATTTTTATTGAAAAAATTCAGAACATCAGATCATTGTTTAATAATCTTACATCTTTTATGCGTTAAAATAATAAACATATAAGTACATGTAAAAAGTAAATAAAAATTCTAGTTTGTATTAGAAATATTTTAACCAAATTAATTCTGAACAATTACACTTTATCACATCACAAACTTGGCATATGGGATCACTTAAGACTTCACTGAAAATGTTTCTTACAAAATGCTATATATTATTTGAATTTGAAAGAAATTATAAGTAACAACATTTCTTGTTATTTGAAATAACATTCTAAAGTTATTTCAACATATTTCATGTTGATATTAGTACATTTAAACAAGGAATATGAATAAAATTCAGGAATGTGAAAAATTTGAAAAGATGTCGATTTTCGCCGAAAAATTCCAAATTTTGTTTCGATTTTAATGTAAAGGACTAAAATTTGAGCTAAATATTTTTGCAATGTAAAAGTTTCAGGAAAAAATAAAAATGCCGGCGTTTAAAAGAAGGTATTTATTCAGATATTCAGAATACAGTGACTAAAATTGAAGCTAAATTGGTTTTTGACATTTCATACTTTATTGTGTCTATTGTGGATTAATGAAATAATTTTTTAACCGAAGATGTTATTTAAGTAATCAACAAAAATGATGACTATAAGAAAAAATAAAAAGTAATGTTACCGTTTGAAATATGATAATCTAATATAAATTATAAAAATATACTAATCGCATGTATAATATAAAATTTAATATTTTAAAATAAAAGTAATAAAAATATAGAATTGTTGTATTACAATCATTTATCATTGTTACGATCAAAATTAAGCGCTGAAATTTTACAGAATAATCTAAATAAACGATGAACGGTCACGGCAGCGTACAAAATTTATTATCACTAAAAGATCGATACCATCAGAGATGTTGTTTCTAGAACCGATTGTATCCAGAAGCGAACACACTGTCTAGTGATTTATTAACACCAGAGTTTAGCGATTTATTTACACCATAGCTTAGAGATTTATTAACACCGCAACGATTCAACGTAATCGAAATTAATGCTTGATAGGTGAACGAAGCAACGAACTATATCGATCAAAGCAACACGTTGCTCCTCTTTATTCGTTTGTTTCCCTCTACCAAGATCGTTATCTTTGATATCTACCATGATTTATCTTTCCAATTATTTCGTCACACGGCAGACTTGACTGCCGGTAGAACGTGCGCACCGCGAGAATCTATGCAAAAAGAATCCAAGAAGTTTCATCGTGGTGCCATTCACCATAATTCCAATATTTGTTCGTTCGATCTGACGCAGAAAGTACATGCCGGTGAAACGTACGCTCATTTCATATTATCAACTTTTTAAATTTATAGGTTCTCAAATTTTTTAATATTTCTACCTCTAAATTTTCAAATATCTATATTCACTCATTTTGCAATTTCTTAAATCGTTGCATTTCCAAATATTTATATTTATTAACTTTGTAATTCTTTAATTTTGACGTTTTAAAGTGATTACATTTCTGAACACTTATACTTTCCAATTTTGCAGTTGTTAAATTTTTAAGTTTTAAAACATTGATATTTGCAAATTATGATATTTTTACATTTCTAGATCACAAAGTCCTATGCCGCAATATTTCTAGGTTCTTAAAATTCTATGGTTCTCAAATACTGTGGCCTCCAAATACCTGGATCACTAAATTTTTCAATCTTCAAATTCCTAGATCGCCAAATCCTCAGATCTGCCTAGTTTCCCAGATTTAAGCGTTCTTAAATACCTGTGCATTCCTAAATTCCCATATTTCTGTGTTATTAAGTACCTTGATTACAAAATATCTAGATTCACATATTGGAAAATTTTCAAAACCCCAGGTTCACATATCCTTGAATTCTCTTATCTTTAGATTCATACATCCAGAGATTCTTATATTACAAAATTCACATATTCATAAACGCCCAAATGCCTAGATTCACATATTCGTGGATTCTCATATTTCTAGATTGACATATCTGTTCATCTCCAAATCTTTATATTTTCATATCCGTAGTTTCTCAAATTTCTAAGTTCACATATCTGTGGATCCACAAACTTCTAATTTCATACATCTGTAGATTTCCAATTCACTAGATTCACACATTCATAAATCCTCAAATTTCAAGATTCATAAATTCATGAATTCATAAATCTCTGAATTCACCTACTTCTGTATCTTCGAATTCCTAAATTCACATATCCCAAGACTCTAAACTAGAACATCATTCGTGTGGTACTGCACAATAATGTGGTCCAAAGTCGTGTCATACCTTTGTCGTAACGTTTTAATAAAGTACCTAAAGCTCTATGTTGCTGTAACTTTTTTCGTACGGAATACGATAGTAAAGTTTGTCGATAAAAAACTGGGACATTCTGTATATCATATTAAAAATGTAGAGCTTTCTAAAGTTACAAATTAGCAAATTATCAAATTTCCAACTTCCTAAATTGCCGAATTTCCAAGTTCGTTGTCTCTACTTGTTACATAAAACATAAGAACCCTTGAAAACAGTAGTAGCGCTATAGTTGTGCTTCACCGTATAACGAGGATGTGTAACCAAGACACGGACTTGGCCAGGTAATAGACGAGCACCACGAGTCCATTAAGAAGTAACCGCTGTTCGACTAACTGACTCGACACACGAACGCAACGCGGGACAGTTTATCCGAAGCACCGTGTGCATTACGAATTTACCATGTACGTAGGTGCAGTCCACATTAAATATGCATATTCTAGGGAAAATATAGTAATTAAGGAAGGAAGAAACCTTCCATTAGTTTCTTCTGGATTTCTGAGGACATGAACAGATGGGAATTGGCTAAGAATTTAGAAACATAGAGGTTTGGGAAATCTGATATTTGGGAATCTAGAAATTTATAGATCTAGAAACGGAGGGATATAGCAATTTTGGAGAGTCTAATAGAATTAATTTTTAAGTACACATTATACAATTATACAATGAGTGTATGAAAGTAAAATTCATGTCCAGAAGTACGAAGTCCAAATTTGTGACTCTAATGGAACGCTGTCGATTCTAAAAAAATTTGTATTTCTACTGTATTTAATTTCTATGGTGTAGAACGTATTCAGAGGGTTCTTCGATATGTTTCAAGTGTTTGTAAACTGTTGGTGGATGTTTAGGTTCCCTCAATGGAGATAAGAATGGAGGTAACGTTACGCACTCGACAGTTTCGGTTTAGTTCGTCTGTAGCTTCTTTTCCATTGAGATATGAGTTCCAAACGAAAATTATCAATCAGAAAACGTTCCAGAATTCTGACCTTCGCAGAAAAAAAAATCGATTTTAATTACTATTGCAGATACTTGAATAACTTTCATGCAAAGCGAATTTCGCTTGTGTCCGAATAATTATGAACGGTAGTGTAGGTATTTGGATACTAGGAATTTGAGATTATTTGTAAACTATGAAATTTGAGAATTTGGGTAATTAGGGATTTTGGGATTTGGGAACATGGGCATTTTACTATTTAGAAATTTGAGGACATAGGAATTTCTGGATCGAAGAATATGGTGATTTTTAAATTATCAGAGTTCTAAATTAGAAAATTAGAAAATTTTCTAATTCGTAATTTTGTAAACTTCAAAAATTAAAGTACTTTTCTTGAGAAAGAGTAGAATAAAATTTCCCAAAGAAAAATAGAGGAGTTCGTCAAAAAGAACTGAAGAAGAATTCCTCTTGAAAACGAATAGGAGAAGAAGAAAAGTAGAAGAAAAGAGAAAGAAAAGTCTAGAAGAAGAATAGAAGTAGAATACAAGAAGTCCAAAAGAAGAATAGAAGAAGCATATAAAAAAAGAAAAGATGAATTCTTCTTAAAGAAGAATAGAAAAAGATTTTCTTCCGAAAGAAGAAGTACGTAAAACTACGACAAAGTGAAGTAGCTGGAACGAAAAGTCTTCTCGAAGACTGATACGTATTCGTGTCCGGAACGGAGAAGGCCTCGTAATCTTATCGGGATCATCCGAAACGACCTATTGTCAGTACGTGGTTAACCGTGACTATCTAAATTAGAATCGGTGTTGACGACATACAAGCTTTTCTCGCTGCTTGTCATCCATGGTAGCGATCTAACGGCGTATCGTGGCATGGAAGCCTCGGTCTAATCTTTTTCGAATGCAGTTTTATGCCGCCAGTTGAATCGGGCCCATGGTTCTCCGTAAAATTCCTTGTCAAACCTATATTTTGTGGATCCGCAGCTTTCCAGCGAAAAAAACGACATAGCTATCGTTGTTGCTTCGCGATAAAAAAGTCGCATAGTCAAAACCCGTCTAAGAAAACGCCAAGTGGGAGCTTTTATGCTGACTGAATACGAAGATAGGTTCGGTTACCGTAAAAAGGGACGTGAACGTGAAAAAGATACGCAAGACTGGAGCGACACAAAACACTAGGAAAAGAGAATATCGAAGAAATGGGAACGAATTGTTTTCGAAATAAAATTACTTTATCTTCTTATTTTGTTTAGTGAATAGTGCTAGTGAATGCAAAAAGGATCTCACGATTTAATGGTGCATTGAATTCATTATGAAACGCAGTGGAGCGAATCAAAGTTTGGGAAATTCTTTATGACTTCATGAAACGTTACATAAAGTTTCATATGAATTCATTGATTCGTTTATGAGTCATAAGAATTTCAATTGTTTCCATTTTGTTTGAGTTGTTATATAAAATGAACTGTTATATACTATGGGTAATAAGATATTGATATTTACAAAATTTGTACATTTAAGATTTTTGTGAAATTAATTATAAATTTACAGAAATTTTACGCTTTATTACACATAATTAAAAATGTGACACGAAATAATATTCATTTAACATCGTTGCTGTCATTCGGCAATAAATAGTATGTTTGACGACATTGTTACATAACAATTAACATATTGGAAAGTTATTCTTACATTGTAGAAATATTCGTACATTTTAATTTCTGTAATGTAGGTTTGTTAATATTAACATATAAATACGTATAAATATTTAGTGTATGAATTTTTTGCTTTTCTAGATTACAATAATACAATGTTGCAAGCATAGTGTACAATAGTGTCACATTTAATTCTGTTTATGATTTCCTTATCGCAAACCTACTAGAACGTTCTTTGTCTTCTTCCACTTTCCTTCTGATGTTCTTTCTCTTTCGTTTACGTTTTCTACGTTCGAATTCATTCAATGTTTCCAATTAAGGGGTTAGTCCACTTTGCGTCGGCAGTGAAGTGTGACTCGAAACCGCGGATGCGGCGTTCTCGCACGTTCTAGAATTGCGTTCGACCGAAACGCTTGTTATTAAAACGTCGCTCACTCACATTTTCCAGTCCATATTATACGAAAGGAAGATATTCTCGTTTCGCGTTTCCTTTACGAACAGATTTTCATTCAAATTGTTCTTCGTTACGAGGCGAACTCGAATGAACTCGATTTTCTATTGATAATGTCTTGTTTTCACGAGAAGCTGCTGCTTTGCTAACCACGATAGAATTGTATATAGTATCACTTTTTAGAAATATCAGCGATATCATTTTTTGTTTAAGGTCTTGTAGTAAGTTTGCTGAAAATTAAGTATAGTTAAAAGTTTTGTTAAACAAAATTTGATAAATCAGGATGTAAATGATCAAAATTCAGGTGCATCACAATGGTTATATCTACGCAATAATTTAATATAACTTTATTAATAAATGATAATGGTAAACTATAATAATAAATTATAATATATATAAGAATGACATAATATGTTAAAAAATAAACTGTAGTTATTGTATTATTAAATTTTATGTGTATTATACATAGGTTATTGCACTTTAGATGTTGGTCATTATTAGAAAACAAATACTCCGATTATATCAGTGATAGGAAATGATATCAGTTGTGATTAATCGTGAAGTGCAATGTACACCGAATTTCGTGTATCGTGTATCGTATATCATACGTTCTCTAATTAATTCACAATTAACCTTTCACTGATTCGTCATATGATAGAGTTTGTACTCCACAGAGCAAAATGAATGGCGATTCGACTAAATTGAACGTTATCGAACGTTAAATGGCATCAAGGCCATATGCTTAGATAGTGTCATTTTTATGTATGTATTTTAAAATGTTTTAATTGCAATGAGTAATTCATGTTTAATGCAAATTGCATGTGTGATCATCAGTTGCGTAGTAAAACGTTCTTAACATGTACCACCATTACGCAGATTTGATTATTATTAAATTAACATTTAATTATTATTTGATTAAACTATTCATGTTAAAACAATAACTTGTTACTATACTCATGTATAGCAGGTCATATTTCTATTTTGGAAAGCATAGCTTATGGCGAAGAACTGTAAAAATGATCAAAGGTGATGTATTACACATGTCATAACTGTTGTTGGGGATAAATAAATAAACGTTCTACACAATACCAGAAATGCTTATAGCTGGTTATGCGTTCTATTTCTACATATGGATATTGTTTTTATCGTTGCTTAAAACATATGTTTATTTAAATGTATCTGTTGGATGTCGCTTTAGTTTAATCACTATTTTTATTTCTTTAGATTAGTCAGTATTCTTATCGCTCTAGAATAGTCAATATTGTTATGTTCCAAACTCAATCAGGGAACTCTTGATCAGGGAAGTAACAATAACTGTGAAAAATGTCATAGTACCTTGTTTATTCACCATGAAGAAGCTGAATACATGTAAAATAATAAACTAATAAACTTTCTTATCACATAATTGTGGTATCTATACCTGTAAGAGGCCATTGAACAATGGAAAGTGTTATTTTTACTTCGCCCTCGCGTATAGTTCATCGTTAAGACATCTTTCTGCCATTTTATTCTCATTTGAGTCGCGATGGTGCATCTTTGCCAAATTCACTTTTCATGAAGTGTTAGGATCGAAGGCAGTAACTTGAACTATGTTAGAGTTTAGAGTGAATCAATGTTTCTCTGCTCTAAGTAGTTCAAGCCATTCCGAAACCTAGCAACGATGCTGCATTAGCAAGAATCGAAAATTGCATGTCGAATCGTGGCGGAAGTAGCTTTATTGTTTTGTTTTGCTTCGGGGCTAGTTTTCGCATCGCTTTAATCGTGGCTTGTATTTTTAGCGTGACGATTATCGTTTTCCTCTCGAATCGTGAAAATCAGAGGCATCTCTCGACGAGGAGAAAATAACAGATCAAAGCAGGCGCGAACCGAATGGCCGAGCGGAGAATTTCGCGAGTCGGAGGCGCATTGGGCCGAAGGTCTATTTTAGTGCGAGGTCTCTCTCGAAATTCTCTTCGATGCACCTTCGTCTAGCAATCATTTACTTTCTTACATTAACGGACGTAAAATCACATCCGGCCTCGATTGGCCGCCTCGTTGCGCCACGCGGTTCAAAGACGACCGATAACGAACGTTATCAAGCGACACATAACGTAAACATTTACGCATACATCAACGTTATCCTCTTTCTAGCTACTTTACTCGATCCTCTCGCTCTCCATCTTTCGGTTAGCTCTGTCTCCGGTTTCCTCTATCGGGCTTCCGTTTCTCGGTCAAACGAGGACCGCCGCGTAAATACGGGACGAAACACGGTGGGCCGCATCTGGTTATGGCTCGAAGATAAACAGGATACATACAGTTTGCAAAAATTCAAAGTAAAATTGATTAACTCCCTAGTAAAATCTAAGGTAATTAATTCTTACGTACAAGAATTGAAGGGAAAGTTCAAACAGAGATATGATTAAGTATGGTGGATACTAAAGAGTATCAGTAGTATGAGTTAGAGATTATCCTGGATAAGTTGATACATATTCACTTATATGGCCCTGAGCTGTCCAATAATGGAGAACTGTTACTCCAGACCGACTATCAAATTTCCTAAATTAGAAGAGTATGAATTTGTCAATATCAACTGGATTAGGTTAAGCTATATTTTGAGCGAAAAGAATGTATAAGGTAATTTTTTAAAGGTAATATTTACGCATAAACTTGAAAAATATACTTTCATTTATTGTAAAATGTTTATACTTTTATTTACTCTGAAACAATTATATTTTTACTTATTTTAAAGACTTTTATCTGCCTTAAAATGATTATACTTTCGTTTATTTTATAAATGACACTTTCAAATAAATAAAAAATTGTTGAGTATAATACACTGAAAAAGAATAACAGAAAGTACATTTTCGACTAAAATTGCAAAAATGTAATTTCACCGACTACTATAGGCACGAAAATATTGTTCATATTCTCACAATACTATAACTCGAATAGATTGCACGGTCGTTTACGCATCGATAAATTTCGTCGAGTAAAAGTCATTAAAACAACTGCTCCAATTATTTTAATTGAACGCAGAGGCGACGTTTCACGGAATACGATTACGAGGATCAAGAAGCGAAAGGATGATCGTAAAAAATGCGAAAGTAAACAGAAAGTGACGCATTAGATAACACACTTTCTACTGAAATTGAAACAACTCGGTTATCGTTCAAATAGAGAAATCAGTTTCGATAATGACTAGGGTCAAGCTCATAACACGACCTACATCGACGGCTCCGCGTAGAAAACTAATCGACGTATGACGTTGCTCATTCCTGAACAGGAAATGAAGAAATGATTTTGCTAATGACACGTAATTAATATGATAAAGTCTATTATCGGTGTAATTTGTGTTTTAAACTTCGTACGATGGACTGTTGTGTGAGTTAATTTAAATTTATAGTTGTCTCCTGATGTATTGCTACATTCTCACAAATTTCATGCACTTTAGTGCCGTCATTTAGCATCGTTTACGTTGGGATGAAAACTGGCAGTGCGAAAAACTTTCTGGTCTATTTAATATATTGTTAGCTTCATTTAATATAATGTTTCTCGTAACCTTAAATCTCTAGATTTTTATAACTTTTTTGACTATATTCTTCATGTTTATTTATTATTATTTATTATTTTTGTAAATTATAGAATTTTTTTAGACTTTTAATATATAATGATTTTTGTTTAATATTTAAGTGGCTATACAAATTTAATTAAAGAATGTACATATACATATATGTATATATTACATATATTATTAGAGTGCCTAAACAAAATTTCTTTTTTCGCTCTCTTTCTCTAAAAATTTAGTACATACGTGTTATAAAAAGAATCTTATCAAGGTTTGAATTCAGAAATTAAAATTTACTTACCAATTAAATTAAACAAACTGAACCTAAATTATAACTAAAACTATAGCTAAAAGTGAAATAAAAATTTTTTAAATATTTTATAGATTTAAATTACGATTAATCTCATAACATTATTAATTAAATAATTAATTTTCAATTTTTAGCTGTTAACACTTAATTTGTAAAATTGATAAATACATTGAATTTTATGTTAAAATATGATTCTTCTTAAAATTTCACAACGGAACCTGTGATTTTCTTTTGTTTCTCTATGCATCGAAAATAAGAAATTTCCGGTGTTTAACAAAATGCCACTTTATCTTTATTAAGAGTCGATTTTATCTGTATGGAACAAAAAATATGGAGAGCACAACGATATAAGTGTACCCTGACAAGGGTCGTTTGATAAAGCGAGTAATATAGGTGCTCACGAGATTCTTGTTTAAATATATCACGTATGCGCACAATGCGCATTTTGTTTGAGATTCATAATCCAACCGAGAGAGATGTTTCTGAATAAGATTGTCCATTGAGCGTGCGAATTTCATGCATATTCAGGAGCATTCGAATCGTCAAAGATTTTGAGATATGCGAAAATGCCTGAGAAACTTAAATTAGTAAATTGCCGAGTCTCTGTCCTCGTAAATATTTCGAGCGTTAGTCTCTCAGAATGAGAATAAACTATGGATCTTCGAAACAAGGTATATAAATTAAGAAATAAATTTTTTTTAATCTGATATTTATCAATTTTATTGACTTTTGATAAGTTGGGTAAACGTATTGCAGTGGTGCTCATACTTTTTATAAATACGTAGAGGAACAAGTGGTAATAAGGCTTAAGTTTGATTTTTCTTTATCTGTTATAAATTTTTATTGAAAATTAAAGTTCACTTTAATTTTTTAACTATATTTAATCTAAATAAATTTAAATTTAGAGAATCAGAATGAAAAAATTGTTGAAGTTTGAAAATATTGGATTTTAGGAACTCCCCCAAAAAAATTTCGTAATTTGCAGTTTCAAATATTTTAGAAATTTAGAAATTTTAGAAATTTCCATTCTTTCATGATATAAAATATTTTCACCGATGTTTACATACAAATATCTAATTAGCTTGAAGCATTACTTTAATTTATTATACTTCTTTAACGAAGGTATTTTTGATCAAATACAGTTTGTAGAAAGTAATATAAATTATGCATGAATATGAAAGTTCCGTTTCTATCCTGGAAATAAAACTATAGCAGTAATAATTGGAATATCCCTAGAGATCGAAGAAGGGAAATGCACAATTTCGTCAATCGAGAATCAATATTGTCAATAAATCACTGCACTTATTTAAAATGTAAATGCAGAAACTTTTAAATTCTGCGATATCAGTTATTGCAGGTAGCAATTCACTGAGCAGCAATGCTCTTTGAAATATTCACAATGTACTTCGTACACTCATGAAACGATAATATATTCTAGAAACTAGTATGCACTAAAGAAAAAGTAAGAATAAAAACTTTTCTTCGGTTCAAAGTAAATACCAGCAGTAGATTGAAACTGGGTAAAGTAAATACGGTGCGTTTTCTTAAGGAAAATTATGTGATAAGGAAAAGAGGTATCAACAACCATTGATCTTTGATTGGAGAAATTCTTAATTTATGAGCTGCCAAATTTAAGGATTTACGAACATGGAAATACGCAATTTTTGAGATGTGGGGATTTGATACTTTTAGATTTTGGGATTTTGGAAATTTACGGATTTGGGATTTGCGGATTTGGGGATTTGAAAATTTAGGATTTTGTGGATTTTGGAATTTAGAATTTGGAGAGTTGGGATTTTGGAACATGGAGATTTGGAAATTTGAGATCTTGGAGATTTATTATTTCGAAAATTCCAATTTTTGTAAATTTTTGAAATGTTGGAAATTTTGGGGACTTAGAATTTTTAAAATATGGAATTTTGGTAATTTTGAAAAAGCTGTGGATTTTGATGATTTGTGCATTTGTATCTTTAGAAATTTAAGATTTTAGAATTTTAATAATAATAGCATCGGAAAATTGAGAAATTGAGAATTTGAAAGTGTAGAAAATTGGAAAATTAAGAATTTGAAGGTTTAGAAATTTCAGAATGTGAAAATTATGTGACTATGTGAAAAGTTTTTCGTGATTTTAGAGCTTTTTGTGATTTTAGAGCTTTAGAGATGTTTAACAATTTAGAAAATGGGGAAATTTGTAAATATGAAAATACAGAAATGTAGAAATATACAAATTCTGTAATTTAAAAACTCGAAGACTGGAAGACTGAAAGACTCGAAGACTCGAAGGCTCAAAAATTTGAAAATTGTTTAAATTAGGATTTAGAAAGCTTTGAAATTCCCAATATGACCTAGAAAGAAACCTATAATGTACCCGCATGTACCTCCCTACTCTAATCTCCATTTTCTACCAAAACTTTCGATTAACAATGTTTTTTCCAAATCCTGATTATTGAAAACCCTTGAAATTCTCGATCCCTAAAGGATGTCCTCTTCACAACATAGTCTATTTCAAACCGTACTATGCACGAAGCATTTTGCATGCCTGAAATCAGTGGTTGCCAACCAGCGGCATGCTATTTTTAGTGGCACGCGAAATGCATAAAACGAAAGAAAAAAATAATTTAAATAAAATATGCATCTTACGTTTTACCTGATCGTACCGGTTGATTAATACGTTTATCGATTTCTTGCATCATAGAATTCGTTGTATCGTGTGTATTCTAGTGACATATTTTCATCATATTGATATTTAATATTTAATCAGGAATAAGATATCGGTATTGAAACGTGCAGTTAAATTAACATCCACGAATAAAATATTTGATTGACCATTTTAGATATCAATAAATTTGATATCTATAATGGAAGATCTAAATGAAGTGGATTGAAAATTGAAATCAAAATCAAAATCGAACTCGATCACAAACTTAAGTTCAAACTCGAACTCAAATTCGATATCAAAATAATAGTCGTAATCGAAAACGAAATTAAAATTGAAATGATGTCATCAATGTTTTATTTTCGTTGTACGAAATACATATCTACTACACTATACTTCATACGTGTCTGTATGAAGCTTCTCCATATTTACTACACTATATAAATATTTCTATAAATTAAATTGTCAAATTTAAAAATCTCTGAACACTCAAGTTTCTAATGTTATGTTTGGTAAATTAGGTGTGTTAGGTATGTTAAGTTAGGTAAGTTAGATGGGTTAGGTAGGTTAGGTGGATTAGGCGGGTTACGTGGGTTAGGTAGGTTAGGTGAGTTAATTAGGTTAGGTATACTAGTACATATTTCATAAATGTCGAAACCGCTAAGCATCGGCACCGTGAAATATCGTCCCATGAAATGTCGGTGCAAAATGTCTATAATACTATCAAGTGTCGATATACTGATATATGGATACTGTATCACTGTCGCTAGTACACACGCGATCTATTTAACGCAATATTTTCAGTAATGACGATGAGCTGACGATTAGCTTCAGAAATTCTTGAAATGCCAAACATTTTCATCTACGCTCGTGTGCTTGCTTAGTCGCGTGTGCACCTTGCTGGCTCGTTTGATTAAATAATGGAATATTATCGGGAATATCGTTCGCCTTCCTAGACACCAGTCACGCATTCGTTCTTGCACAATGACGCAGACATTACGTTCAACCGGTATCGTTCGCATTAGAACGTTAATTTATCGTTGTCAGTTATGCTGGGGTTATTGATCACAAACGTAAAGCGATCTTATTATACGAAACGAATTACGATGCTACCGGTTTCGATTTTATTGCACTTCCTTGCGAGACGTACGAGAGTGAAAACGTAAACTGTTTACAGTTAGGCAGAAAACGGGTTCAAGGGGATGCTCTAGCTGATGGGCATCGGAGCAGAAACAAGATACTTAAAAATCGCGTTCATAAACTAGTTTGTGACGAGAGAAGCTGACTTAAATGGGATGTACAGTCAAGAGCAAATTTGAACTTGTTGGGAAATTTGGGAGGCAAAGGTTTGCAAAGGGATATTTCGAAATCTGAATGTTTGGGAATTTGGAGATGCAAAAGTATAGAAATGCGAAAGTCTGTGAATTTTAGAAGTTTCAAAAATTTGAGAAACTTGGGAAATTTGGGAAACCTGAAAATTGAGAATTTGAGAATTTAAAAATTTGAAAATTTCGGGACTAAAGATTTTGACAATTTTTAAATTTAAAAATTCCACAATTTCTGGACTTGCAGTATTAAAAGTTTGTACATTCTGAAGACTTCAGAACTTGAGAACTTAAAGTTTTGGAAAAGTAATTTAGAATTACAATATTTAAGATTTAAGTATTATGTTAGCATAATCAGTGACTTTAATCTTTGCAGTACAGGTAAGTTAACAACATTATTAGTATATAGTCACATATCAACAAGTCATCAAAACGAAATCTACAACCGATAGCCACATTCCAATTACCATTGAAAAGATTGCATCTGTAGTACCGGAAACGTCCTAAATCTGGCCGATCCATGTGCAATATTCCAGGCGTTGTAACGACTCAACCGAAGCATCGAAACTAAACGGAGTTTTACAAGTGGACAATGTAACAAGAGTCCCGTTTATTTGAACCAGCAGCATGTCCAACTCAATTCATTTGACTGGTCACGCTGTGGGTTGACAGCATACAAAATTCCAATGATCTATCGCGACACGAGTACGCGTCTGTTCCTCTTTCGAAACGGTTCTTTCACTACGATGTTTCGCGTGTCACGAGAAACGAAAAAAATAGACCAATAGAAAGGGAGGGGGAGAAAAGGGGCAAATAAAAGAGGAAACGGGGAACAAAACGTGACGCTGAAAACGTAAACCAAAACGATGTCACAAGAGTCATTGACCTGCCTTTATGTTAACAAATACGTTGCGCTAACAAGCAAGTTGCCGCGGAGAGGCCCGCAAGCAGTCACCTACGTCGCTGGAAATAAATTAGCCGCCCCTTTCGACCTAGTTGCGTAATTAAGGCCCCCTTTAGCTGGTTTCGGGCAAACGAGGAAGAGCCAACGATAAACAAGGACACCAGCCAGCTGACCGATCTAATCCCTGTTCCTTCCGTCTCTTCCGTTCTCCATTGTCGTTCATCTTTTGCCCTGTGGGAGGAAGGTATATTTTAAATGATGATTCTGAAGGTTCCGTTCCTCAGCACAATTGTTGTTTTTATTTCATATGTACGGATGTGTACAAAGATACAATGTCGATTTGGTAAAAACTTGTGACCGATTGTCCCAACGCTGGTTAAACTACCACCTCGAGAATTGATTAGAAAAACGAAGAAAGTATAAACAGAGAAAGAGAATCAAGAAAGAGGGGAAAACTTAGAAACTGTTGAGAAATTCAAATAGGGACAAACACAACAAAAGAGAGTTATAAAAAGGGAAGTGAAGAGGTTTGCAAGGACCTAAGAACTGGCACTAACCAGGCTCTGGCGAGACCTTGCAAAACGTGGGAAAAATTAGAGAATGTAAAAAATAGAAAAACGTGTTTTAGAAAGCGGAGCAGACATAGAAGACAGAAAAAACAGTGGCATATGTTGTGCCATGGACGCTGTAACCCTTTTTATAGGAAGACCTGTCATTTACCTGTTCTCGTTCATAAAAATCACCGAATCATAAAACCGAAAGAGTACAGCTTATTTTGAAAAGCTTCTTATCGCTAAATTAATAAATTTTATTATTTCCAAATACAGTTACATTAATATATTCGGACACCGCACTACACGTGCGTTTGTTCTTTGCCATAAGAGCAGTTATTTTAGATATCACATTACTTATATTATAGAAAAATGAACCTTTCATTGTACATTAAAAATGTATTAGAAATGTACAAGAAGAACTACAAATGTTCATTTACTATACATAAAAAAAATTTCTTATAAGTAATGATCTTGACAAGTTATTTTATGACCATTGAAGTCTATGGCTCCATGACTGTTTATAATTGCCTTTAATTCTATAAATCAAAATATTACTTAACTCTCCAAAAAATGTTGAACAAATTTAACTAACATTTCGCAGAATTTGAAGTTTTTAATTTCCAAGAACGCTTTCAGGGCGCGCATACCACCGCCTTCTATTACCGCGTCGGTAGTATGTTCGAAGCATGTAGCTCGCGCATATTAGCATGTGGCTTGAGTGAATCTCGAGGAGGCGTGAAATTGAGTAGACACGAAATTTCGCGTGACAACGTGTAAAGGTGTTGTCGGTGACTGTACCGGAAGAAGTCTCGTGGCAAAAAGATGTACAGGGCTGGTTGCGGCCATGAGGGACCGGAGGGTGTTTAGTCGTCGGAGAGACAAAGGGAAATAAGACGAAAGAAGGCCGAAAAGAAAGCAACAAAAATTGACAAGGACAGGAAGATGAGAAGCTATGTTAGCTAGAAAATGGCCTAGAAAGAGAGAACGGTGTGCGGCCGGTAAAAAGGGAAGAAAAGTCGAAGGAGGACGAAAAAAGCAAGACGGATTTGTTTTAAGAGTGCTACTTCGGTCGACGTTTTGTACTACTATCTCTTTGATTTTCTAACGCTGGGTACGACGTCTTCGTATCTGTCCCTGACTCTATAAGACCGATAATGCAGCCTAGTTTACTTTGCGCTTGTGGAAAGAATCGTTATACTCTGTTTGATAGTGTACCATATCCATGATAAAAGTTTATGGCGCATGGTACGCTGCCGGCTGGGTGATGCAGTCGTTCCACAATTCACCAGCGAGTTTTCATTAACTTAATAGTATATTCCCTGTAACGAGATATTATTATGCGAACGAAATCGTGTCAGCTGAGGGGAGAAATTAAAAATGGGTTTCGTGAAACCTCCGTAATAACTTTTTATTTTCATCACAACTGAAACACTTGTGGATAATTCATAACAATCTTACAATAAAGGTATTATAATAATATTATAAATATATTATAAAAATATTACAAAGATATTATAAAATATTGTACGTACCATAAAAGTATTACAAAATAATTGTAAATCTACTATAATATTGCAGTGTTATAGATTCAGCACTTATTTTTATACTTTATAATATTAATACATGGTTATAATTTTTAAACGTATAGTTTAATATTTCATTAATTGTACCAATTCTCCTATATTCAAATTTCAATTTTTAAACATTAGTCTACTTTAGAGAATTTTAACCTAATTGTATTTAAAAGTGTATTAGAGATTGGAAAAAATGAAAAATAAATTTTTATTAGTACTTGTCTTTTATACGAAGCATTTTAACACCATTCCAAACTGATTAATGGCCTGCAGATGTTTATGCATTTATAATGTATCGTGATCTACAGAGTATAAATAAATTATGTAATCCATAAGTCAACAGTTTATAAATTACTGCATGTTATGATTGTTGCACGCTACTACTATAATTTATGTTTACTTTGTGGATTTCTATACATATATCATACATGCATAAACGTCCACGGTCCATTGATTAACTGCGGATACATGGGAAATACTTGTGTCTTATTTATGAGTCTTAATTCTCACTTCAATCTTGCATTATTTAATTGTTTCTATGTATCGTACATGGAGATTATGCAAATGTTACAGCGATTGATAATCGAAATTTGTACACATATTTTATTAAACGCAAAAATTTATCACGTTAACTGATTAAAATGAGTTGTGTAAACAACCTCTACGGGTAGCAGATTACTTATCTGTAAAATGCGGATGTTCATGCAATTATATTATATCAAAATATGCAATATATGCATATGCGACAATGCGATGAATTGCTTAGCAGTGAGAAAGATACACAGAGATATCAATAACATATTTGGATACTGATAATAATTTTTAAACTTGATAATCAATAAAATCTATTTGAATAAACATATTACATAGATTATTATAAAATGTATTATTACGACAACACTATTAAATTTTGACGATAACATAAATTTTCGTCCATGTTCTTCTTTGCCATTTTTAAATAAAAATATGTATTTACACAAACATTCATTGCTTGTTCTTTATTATTAACAGTCAAGGAAGGTTTAGTTCTATTTTTAAAAATAATATATTTATTATATTGTGCGATTAAATATTATTTTCTTATAAAAGCATCATTTTATTAATTGTAATTACTTTTAAGATGATTATAATACTTTTCTAATTAAGAACTTAATCCGTAATCTTTCTAGAAATTATACAATATTTATAAACACTTAATTACTATATAAGTTATTGTTAAAAGATAAATAGTTAATAACTTATCAAGGAAGTTAAATAAAATCATAAATTGAATTCATTGACACTGAAACCGGCAGTTTTGTCAATAAAACTGTTACACTGTAAAAAAAATAATGAAATATTTACATATATCAATCGTTTGTCATTCATATATAACGCAACGCTAATTGAGAACCGATATGAGCAAACATTAGATTTTCAAAGAAATTATTTCCCTTTCGAATAATTACTTTTACAAAGTACCTTTGCAGCAGTAACTCATTTACGTAACCACGGACCACAAATCTCCGTCCACATGCCATAAAAGGAAGAGCATGTGTATAATTTATGCACGTCAAATACCGATGGGACAAAGGAACCGAGTGTTTAACGAAACCGGCCATTTTTGTTTCTCAATAGCCTGACTTACAATAGCCGGAAGATGATTCCACCAGACGTTACAACGTTTAAAAGCGTAACGGTCGCCAACCACGAAGGATTTGGCCACCACTTGTTGAGTAATCTACTTAGTAGATGAGGAGCTAAGGGAAAGACAGAGGTGGACCATGGGACGAAGAAAAGGAAAGGAAAAACAGCGGAGAAAGGAAACGAGAAAGAAAGAAACTAAAATTGTGACGGGAAATCGTTGGATGAGAAAGCTATCTCTTATACATATACGTGTACAGTCTGATCAAACGTATGCTTTCTTTTGATTACGATTCATATTTTCATGATTTAGGTTTTACTAAACTTTTCTATTTTCAGCTTTTAGAATTTTCCTGTGTTTAAATTTCCAGTTATACAAATTTATAAATTTGTAAATTTAATATTAATATTTTTCGGTCTTCAAATTCGTAGAATTTTCAGAAATTAGTTTGTTTTCTTCTAAAGATCCTAAAGAACTTTAAATACCTATGTTCCTAACTTCTTTTTCTTTCACATTTTGAATTCTTGGAACACCTATTTTCCTACAGCTTTAAATTCCCATATCCCTGGGTCCATAACTTCCAAAGGCCTCAAATTTCTACAACCAACATTTTCCTAGATTCCCATAATTGTATGTTCTCAAATCCAAACATTTCCAAATTCTACGATTATTGAATCCCTAAATTCCCATATTCATTTATCCCTAAATCTCAAAATCGACAAATTCAGACTTTAATGTCTGAAGATCCCCAAATCCCAATATCCTCAGATTTGTAGACCATTAAATCTCTGAATTCTAATATTTGTACTTTTCGAAATTCTAAAATCGTAAATACCTACATCCCTAAATTCTCATATCTAGATGTTTCCGAATACAATTCTCAACTCCTCAAATTTTTAAATCGTTGAATTAAAAAATCCCCATATTCGTACATTTCTAAATAATAAAGTCCTCAAATTTCAATGTTGCCAAATTCCTAGATTCCCAATCCATACGTTCCAAAACACCGAAGCCTTGAAATTTTTAAATCCTTAAGTCTCCATATCCCCAAATGTCAAAATGTTCAAATTCTAAAGTCCCAATACCTTAATGCATTCTACAAAATTTTGAAAACCGATAGTTTTTAAGAATGGATGATTGAGAAGTCTTCTCCGATTTCTTTGTAAGATTTTTCCTAGCTTCGGTCATATTTGCTGAGGACTGTACGTAGATACATTATGTGTATATTTTTCTGGAACATTTCCATTCCATCGGTTTTACCCGTTTTCTTTTCCTCTTGTCGGTCGATTCTTCGACGCTCAATTCTTCCGCGAGCACATTCCTTGCCGTCCACATAAATTGCTGGCTTGCGGTTCATGAAAGCGTCCAAAAATATCCGCCGCCCACGTAGTCGCTCGCCACTTTGCTAAAGCCCCGTGACGGTTCTGTGGTTCGCACGATACTACAGGATGAACCGCAACGGAAATTCGTACTGGATTACGCGTAAACGCAACCATCTCAGTTCTGTGTGATCTGCTCGCAGCAAAGGGTAATCTTCACAATCTTATTGAATCTGGTTATTTATTGTGGGAAGGAAATCTATATTTTGTTACACGTATCTGTTGAAAGAGTGTGCATCCTTTATTTTTTCATCGCGGCACGATCTTGTATGTTTACATGTTACATTGCTGTCACCTGCTGCTTGTGAAACTATTATAATTATCTAAATGTTTACGTTGCATCTTTTTATATTTAGAAATATTTAGATATACAGAAATATATTTATTGAAATATATAATAATAATATACATATTTATTTTGTAATAATATAAAAAAAATATTTATTGCATATACGTACCTACACTCGCGAAAGTATTATAATCATATACACATATAATAACAATAATAATAATTATTATATATAGGATTATAATATTTTCATTCGTGTACGTAGATATAGGCAACAAATATTTTTTTTGTGCTATAGTGATTTAAAGTCTGAAGTTCAACGGGCACATTTTTATTTCATGATTGATTGAAAAATTGAGCTCATCATTATAGGGATTACTGGACACTGGGTATTTGTTTCTACATTGTTGTATATTTTTGCAGATATCGCACAACGATTTTAAATATGTATTATTTGAATTTGACATCGGATTATGATTTTGAAATAAAAATTACAAAATTTAGAATTGTTTTATTTTTAAATAAACACATTTCTAGGTCGAATTTTTAAACTTTAAAATTTCCATATTTAAAAATGTTCAATTTCCCAAATTCTCAAATTTTTTAATTCTTAAATTTTCGCATTTCAAAATTCCCAAATTGGTAAATTGATAAATTAATTATTTGTAATTTATATTTGAATTTAATTCATAAATTTATTATTTATTATTACAAATTCCTAGGTTTATGAATTTTTTAATTCTTATATCAGTAAATCCTAATATTCCTAAAGTACTAAATCTCAAAGTTGCAATCACTCCACATTTCTCAAATTCGACACTCTCAAATTTAAAATTATCTAACTATTCAAATTACAATATTCCCACACTTTGTTTAAATCTCATACTTCCAAATTTCCAAATCCCGAAGTCCCTAAGTCCCTAAATCCCTTTCGGGTAACAAACTTTTAAGAACACTTTGACCTTATTGTTAGATTTAATCAACGGTACAAAAATTCGAGCATATTTCCTCGCTACCCGGTATATAAAACGTTCTCGGATAAAACATAGCTATATATTACACTCGTGTACAGCCAATAAACGGCTATTTACACGTGCGAAAAGGATCGTACATCAAAGAAAAAGGCTCGCGGAATTTAATCGTGCAATTCCAATCTGCAAACACGACAGGACGCGGTTTAACACAATTTGGCTTCGGATGCATATGCAGATGCAATCTCGTTAGGCTGGCGCAGATGCAAATGCAATCTTGAGGAGGCGCGCGACCACGTAACGAGTAAAGATCGATTATAGGATGAATCCGAGGAATTCATTGTAAATTCGATTTCTTCATTACTTCGAAATTCTACTGTCAGGTATCATTTCTGTAATTGTTCCTGAATAACCGATCATATCCAAGATTTCACTTTTTATGTGTCAAATAATAAACGGCAGTCGATATATTTTTTGTGCAATTGTGTTGATTCATATTTTATATAATAATACGTAACTGTTGAAGTATATTTTATACAGTAATTTATAGTGAAATATATGTGTGATATATACGTTTGTACTTGTATATAATGATGTACATGTATATATATATGGTGTGATGAATATTTTATATAGAAATTTATATAATGTTTAATAGTTTGAAAATTATTAGACCCGAAAGTCCGTGTATTTGATAATATTGAATTTGAATTAGAAACTTCGAAAATGTCTAAGTCTGCAAATTTTAACATTAACACTTTTTTGACATGAAAGTTTATAAACTTGAAAATTTTAAACCTCGGAAATTATTAGTTTTGAAGATTTGGAACCGCAAATATTTCTAGATGTAAATATTTATGAGCATGAAGATTTGAAACCACGATGATTTTGAAATTTGAATATCCAAATCCTCAAAAATTACTGGATGTAAAAGTTTTAGAATTCGAAAATTTAAAATCTCTGAAACTTCTAGATCTGAAAATTTGTAAATTTACAATTCTAAAATTTCTTAGATATCTATATCTAAAACCATGTGACTAAAAATTGGTTCCGTCTTAACCCCTTTATCTATATTGCATATTCTAAACTGGACTTGTTACGTAATTGTAATATAAATTCATTGGAAATACTTCCACGTATATTATGTGTGTGTTATATTACATACTGTATTGTAATTAATTTATAATCGACGTACATATGTAACACACGAATGTTGACAAAGAGTGCAAAAATACTTCTATAACAAAGATGTTTTTATACGTTGCCATGTTCACAAAGTTAAAGAGAATATGGCGAAGCGAGTACAGAGACCCACGCAATCCTTGAAATTTTTTCATGACGTAGTCATTTTGTGTTGATGACGCGACACGTGACCGTGCACACAGTGCAATGCAACATCGTGGTAGGTGACACGCGACGATCTATCACGCACACGCGCGAACCAGTTCTCGTGACATACCTGTCCTCTCACATGCAGACGGAATAATGTTCTTGAACCAGGTAAACGTGCCCACGCGCAACGTCTAGCTGCCCGTCAATTTCACGCGGTAATGACGCGTTCAAGAAGGAAAGAAAACGTTAGGGGAACGACGCATAGACATCCTGACGCGGACAAGCTGCATTACATTCCGTACCTTCGACAAATTGCCCTGATCTCGTTAGAAACCGACAATTTATCGCGTTCCAAACAATACTCTCTTAATAACGCGATAATTTGCCGCGTGACAGCAATTTGTAAATCGAATATTTCTTAATTGTATCATTGGGTTGAGAGATCTAAGTTGTTTTCAAATTTGTGGATCTTTAAATACCTATAGTGTCAAATAATTAAGTCTATTAAATTTTAAAGTATCAACATTTCTAAATCGCCACATTATAGATCTGTGTCGTCTAGATATCATATATATCTTAGATTTCCGAACCCCTGATAATCAAACTTCCAGGTATCCAAATTTCCAGGTTTTAAATTCTTAGGTCCTCAAATTTCTAGATTTCCAAATTAGTTCGTGTTCAACTTTCTACATCGCTATCTTACATTTTCAAATTTCAAGTTTCGAAAATTTCTAGATCGGCAAATTTTAGTTTAGATTGTTTGGGTGCCCTACATCTCTAAACCTTTTGATACCTAAATTTCTAGGTCTTGAAATTCTTCGATTGCTAAATTCCTAAATTTCTAAATACCTAATTGAACACCAATATTTC
Source organism: Megachile leachella (assembly GCA_963576845.1). Classification (NCBI taxonomy): domain Eukaryota; kingdom Metazoa; phylum Arthropoda; class Insecta; order Hymenoptera; family Megachilidae; genus Megachile; species Megachile leachella. The sequence goes on along the minus strand of OY756256.1, from coordinate 13,021,944 downwards.
TAAATTGCTATATACCTAAATTCCGGCAGTTCCAAATTTTTAGGTTCTCAATTTCTTACGTTTCCTTTTAGAGTCTAATAACTTCTACTTTTCCAAGTATTTATATCTCCAAACTCCTAAATATTCAAATCTGATGAATTGTCAATGTTATTTACCCCTATGTTTTTTCTCCGTTCTAAGTATGCCAATCGACAATGCGAATGCTCGTAACGATCGGTACGTCATTGATTAATTATATGAAGGTGCACTCGATAAACACGTACGCGAGTCGGACTCCACATGGTCGCCTACGTAGCAATTATCTGAGAATTTTCTAATTCATTAACGAATGACGCGTATTCCAATAGTCTCTGTCGTGAACATTCTATATCATTAAAGTGTGAGTCATCGAAAATATTGACTGGGAAATAGGTTTATGGTACATGTACGTGCATTGAAAAATGTGTTTATTCTTTCTTACGTGCGCAGTAGCTTGCCAGTTTTGTTTCGAACAGATTAATTCTGAAATTCTAAGATAATACATGAAGTAAGTAGAAAACAATTATTACAAATTTTTTAACTTGATGATTCTTAAAGCGTGGGTCCTAATCCATTAGTGGACTAAATGGCACTAGGTAGGGTTAGATTAGGTTTTATATTGAAATATATATAGTGTAACGAAATTTTGTGATTTCGATTTGATAAACTTTTAGAATTTTAGCATGTTGGAAATTTGATATTTCCTAAAAACCCAAAAGCTGTAAAGTACTGAAAGAAAGTCATTCTTTGCACAAGTAGATAATTTCGACACAGTAGACAAGAGATATTACATGCATTTTATATTTAATTATAAATAATTATTTCTGTAGGGCCTTTCTTTCTATAGAAATTTAATATCCATATAAATTTTTGCGGTATTCAAATTTATTCTCTGCGTCTGTAACTATGAAGAGTATTTAGTAAATGTGTCAATCAGTAGTTAATTAATTACTACTGTAATGTTAAGGCAAATAAAGGAAATTGAAATTTTATAAAATACGAATGACGTTTGTTACACTTACCACATGCGGTTGCTCACGAGCATAATACTAACACTATTTTATTTCAATTTAGGGTCATTTGATGAAAATGAAGTTCCAAAATAAACAAATAAGAAATAATGAATTAGTTTATACAAACTCTTTAGTTCAGCAAAAGTCAATATACAACTTGACAAAAATTTCTTAATAACTTTTATAGTAAGAGATCTCTGTCATCTTTATTTAATTTTGGGTTCCATAAGAGTAGTGTTAACTAAACCTACCACCACTTACTTTAAGATTAAATATAAAGTTAGAAAATAAATAAATAAACGATAAAACATAAATTAATATATATATATATTGACTTTTTACCTCGATAAAACATCAACACAGATTTGACGAAAACTTCGCAATTTTTTTGTATCTATTTTTTAACACGAGCTCGCGATATGTATTTACAGCAATAAGAATATTAAAATAGTTGCGTAATTGTAATGAATGTTTTTTTTTATTTGAAAATAGTTTTATACAAATATTTATATGTTAACTGAACATGATAAATGATTCAGAGAGATCGTGGTTGACAACGGAAGTTGATTATATGACGTTTCCGAAAGACTCGTTTCGGCATTCTAAAAAATTCTACAATTCGAGATTGCGATAATAAATTATAGATAGGTCGGTTTTTTATTCCTATAGTTCTCAAAGAGGTTGCTCTTAGTAGACTATGTATCAATGGGGGTCTAATTATTAACAGCCAATTCGTTCTATTGCAATTGGCTATTTTCGACATTATTTATTGCTCCGTGTTATATTATATATTTCACATCATCACGAAACAGTATCTTATAGCAGTCATTTGATTAGGTAGTTTTAGTGTTAAAATTCGAATGTTTGAACGAAGAAAATTGTAAATTCGCAGGATAGTAAAGTAGAAAGTAAGGTTTGAACGGTGCAAATTACTATCGCTTCTTTAGCTCCAAAGCCCTAATTTGAACGTGCCGTTAACCTGCTGTTAATCCCTTCATCCTACGCATAACCACTCGCCCTACAATTACAAATTTAATCACGGCTGTTGATCAACGTATCAAAGGATTAACATCGAGAGCGTCTCGCAACGTTCCTGGGGTTCGGCAATTAAGCCCGTATCGGGTGGTCTCGCAAGCGGCATCAAAACGGCCGCAAGCATCAGCTGATCGGCCTCGGTAGAGAATCGGCTCGCATCCTAACGAAGCTCGATCTCTTTTCGTCGTGATGGCATCGTAACAAGCGTGTGCGTAAACCCGTGACACGTGACCGAGCAACACTATGCCACACAACGCAATGACGACGAAACAACGCAACTGCGGTGGACGGCGTACAAGCGAGCGGCAACACGCGAAGATCGATCACGCACCGATGTAAACACACCCATTCCTCGTCGCTTCACTCGTCCACCGGTGCATACCGCCGCTTCCTGCCGCCGATGTCACTCTCCTGTACACTCGACTGCAACCTGTGCTTCCATCGGAGAACGATACATATGTAAACTTGGGAATTTTTCTAGTCTTTAGTTGCTGCGCTCTTGAATTATCAAGATTTCAATATCTGAATGTTTTCAAGGCATCAAGTTTTTAACCAGTTAACTGTGATTGACGAGTATATTCGTCATGGAGAAGTGACACGATTTAGTGTATTGACGATGTATGTGCGTCGTCGTGTCGACAATATTTAGCGACGGTCTCGGACGCGGTAGAATCTATGACGATTCTCAAACTTCGCTATGAGTGGACTGTATGAATGGATTGACTTCGAATATGAACAAAAACTGAATTTATTGTAACGGTAGTGGTTTGAGTATAAGTTAATGTATAAATGTATAAATGTATAAATGTATAAGTGCCGAAACTTAATACGTAACGAATGCTTGCTAGTGTCAAAGGTTTACTAGTGTCTAATGATTTCAAAGATTTGCTAATGTCTAACTGTCCGACGCTTTCCCACAATCCAGGAAAGCTCGGAATGGGCGTCGCTCTTCCTCAAAGTTGGAAGGGATGAAACAAAATAATATTCCTATTGGCTAAAAACTATGGAGTGGAAATGGCAAAAAGTGACGTGTAGAAAGTTCGGATTTTCCCCAAAAATGACCGTAGCGAGTAATAAACCTAAGGAGTGCCTCGACATGAATAGAAAATGCAAACAAAAGACTCTACGACTACGGCTAAGGGTTCTGGCCCCAGATGTATTGGCAATAAATCAAGAAAAAACTCGCTAGTATGTAATGACTCCTTGGGTCCTATTTCTGCTACGACTCAAGGGCTATTGGAATTACTAAAATGTTTTCTAAAGAATTTGAAACTGTTGTGCCCAAAAATTTGGCCTGAACTATAAACTTTCTGACGCGTATTCTAAACCTAACATGCCGCCCGCCTTGAACGACTATGTTCAAAATAAACAAAGAATGAACGATATATGTAGATTGCTACACTCCTATGACTAAAAAATATATGTAACTATATAAACGCAAAACTAAGTGTAACGCATTACAATCTAAAAAATATGAGTAACTGTACGCAATAATATGTAACTATACAATAGGTCATGTGTATTATACAAGTGTATGAATGTAAGTGTATCTGTTTGTGTCTGTTGAAAAAATCAATTATCAAAGTTCTATGCGCAATTAGTCTGTATCAATGGGCAACGGAACTAAATTCTTCAGTGCCCGCTTATAAGTGCCCTGCGGAGTCCTGACTGTAACCACCCGGATAACACCATCTTCTCCTGGATGAACAGCAACAATCCGCCCAAGTTGCCAATGAAGTGGAGGAGAATTGACATCCTTTAATGTCACCAAAATGCCCTCCTTGATGTCTGTGCGCTTGCCATCATGCCACTTGCTCCGAGTGTGCAGCTCCTGTAAATATTCTGTGTGCCACCTCTTCCAAAAATGTTGTTTAATTTGCTGTATGTGTTGCCAGAGGGACAGCTTATTCGATGCAATATCAGTCAGATCATGCTCGGGTAAAGATACCAACGAATCACCTATTAGGAAGTGACTAGGTGATAGGGCTAAGAAGTCATTAGGATCTGAGGATATGGGTGTCAAGGGGCGTGAATTAAGGATGGCCTCAATCTCAACAATTAGAGTATAAAATTGTTCGTACGTAAAAACAGCGTCACCTATGGTTTTATATAAATGCCTTTTGAACGATTTCACCGCAGCTTCCCAGAGCCCACCAAAGTGTGGAGAACGGGGAGGAGAAAAGTGCCATTCTATTCCTTCCTGTGTCAGGAACTGCCGAAATTTCTCAGTATAATCGTTAGATCGCAAAAACGCTTGAGTTTCCGCGATTTCCCTGCTGGCGCCTACAAAATTAGTGCCATTGTCTGAATAAATATGACGCGGTTTACCCCTTCTGGCAAGAAATCTTTTGAGTGCTCCTATAAATGACTCCGTTGTTAAATCAGTAGCTAACTCCAAATGAGTAGCCTTTACTGCAAAACAAACAAAAACTACCACGTAACATTTTAATTTCTTTTGATTTCTAAATTTCTTCTCCTTGATGAGGAAGGGTCCACAGTAGTCAATACCTACTGTTTGAAACGGACGCATTTGCGTGACTCTATCTTTGGGTAAATTGCCCATAACGTACTGTGGTACCTTGGGATTGTATCTACTACAACGAATGCATTTATGAATGATTTGCTTTACCATGCTTTTACCAGCTAACGGCCAATATCTATGTCTCACGCTGTTTAAAGTGGCCTGCACACCTGAATGAAACTGATCCAAATGTGTTTTTCGGATTATTAACTCCGTGATATGATGCTTATGCGGTAGAACTATAGGATATTTCAAATTATACCTGAGTTGAGCATGTCTTAACCTGCTACCGACCCTAATAAGACCCTTTTCGTCAATAAACGGATTTAAGCTAGCTAGTTTACTCTTACCATGGACACCCTTGCCGCTTTCTAAACTATGTAATTCTTTTGCAAAGGTTTCTAATTGAACTAATCTAATAATACGAATGTGTGCATTCTGAATTTCGGAAATTGTCAATGGACCTGAACATTTCTTATTCTCAGACTGCAAGTTATAATAAAACCGAAAAATGTAGGCTACAATTCTATTCAAATGATTGATTGAGGAGTACCTTTTCAATAAATCTGTATTCGTATGCGAGGTTAAGGCTACGGTTCGTTTAATCTCCGGAATTTCGGTTAGTTTAACATCACTAACTGGCCAAAATGCTTGATCTAAACATAACCAATGTGGACCAAATTTCCACAACCTATTATCTAATAATTGTCTAGGAAGTTGTCCTCGCGACACAAAATCTGCGGGATTATCTATCGAATTAACATGAGACCAATTATCCGCATGTACTTCGGATTGTATTTCGCTGACTCTATTAGCCACAAACGTTTTTAGTAAGTGAGGTGAAGTTCTGATCCAATGTAACGTAATGCTTGAATCAGACCAAAATCTAATCATTTCAAAGTGTATTTGGGATAGTGCCTTTTTGACTTCTTTGTACAATCGTACAAGGAGCCTGGCCGCGCAAAGTTCGAGACGCGGTAATGATACAACTTTCAACGGGGCTACCCTCGACTTGGCGCATAACAAAAATACCGCGTGTTGTCCCAGCTCGTTGGTGGAGCGAACGTATAAGCATGCTCCATATGCCTTCTCGCTGGCGTCACTGAACCCATGCAATTGTAACTTTATTGTATCCTTTATGGAAATTCGGCGTGGCACAACAAAACTATGTAAAAGATGCAACTCATCTCTTATTTCTAGCCACGCTTGTTTGACTGACTGAGGAACCAAATCATCCCAATCAATCGTTAATTTCCATAATTCCTGCATTATAATTTTCGCCCTAATGATTACCGGCCCAAGCAAACCCAGAGGATCAAATAGCTGCGCGATTTGTGATAACAAAATTCTTTTATTGAGCTGCGAATGCTCCGAAGGCAATTGTTTAAACATATAGCTAATCGTATCATTTAATGGACTCCAATGAATCCCTAGCGTCTTTCTGCTTTCTGTAGAATCTAGGCATAATGATGTTCGTTGAGAATTTGATTCCAACTCAGCGAATAATCTTAGGTCATTAGAGGCCCATTGCCGTAAGTAAAACCCTCCTGCCTTTGCTAATTCACTACACTGTGTTTTGACCTCTAACGCCGCTTCAAAACTTTCTGCACCGGTCAAAAGATCGTCCATGTAAAAATCCTTCAAAAATATTGGTGACGCTATTGGATAATTTGACGCTTCATCTATAGCTAATTGTACTAGTGACCGCGTCGCCAAGAATGGAGCAGGCGCGGTACCGTACGTGACGGTGTTTAACTTGAAGCATCTAACTGCCTCATCCCTACTGTCCCGCCATAAAATCTTTTGATATTCCCTGTCTTCAGGGTGAACTAAAATTTGTCTAAACATTTTCTCAATATCTGCTATGATAACAATAGCATGCAGACGAAAACGTATTAAAATAGCAAATAACGTATCCTGTATAGTGGGACCAACTAATAATGTATTGTTTAACGACAACCCAGAACTACTTTTCGCCGATGCGTCAAATACCACTCTAACTTTCGTGGTCACACTAGAATCCTTCACAACCGCATGGTGCGGTAAATAATAACCTACGTTACTATCCTTCTGTACTTCTGTCATATGACCTAAATCTAAATATTCCTTTAAGAAGGCTGTATATTGTTTCTTTAAATCTAAATTCAATTGTAGCTTACGCTCTAAACTATAAAATCTCCTTAACGCCATGGTTTTTGAGTCTCCGAGCGACTCGCGACTATCATTAAAAGGCAATCGTACAACATAACGACCCTCTTCATTGCGAGTTACGGTATCTACAAAATAGTCTTCGCAAGTCTTTTCTTCTAAAGACAAAAATCTCTGCTCTGGAATTTCTTCCATTGCCCAAAAACGCGAGATTTGTGTTTCTAACGAGGTTGCCAAATGGCAAACTCTAATTGCCCTTTGTCTATCATGGATTCTATTACCTACTTCCCCGGTTACTATCCATCCTAACTGTGTGTTTTGTAAAATCACCGACGAATTATCTATTTGGATTTGACCAGTCTCCAATAAGTGATAAAATAATGCATTCCCAATAAGTGCATCTATTTCTCCCGGTATATGAAATTCTGGGTCGGCTAATTGAATATGCCTGGGTAAATCTAACTTCCTAATATCGATCTGCCTTAATGGCAATCTACCTGTTATCGATGGTAGCGCAATAAACGTTACCTGTGCTTTGTACGGTCCAATTCTCGACTTAATGTTTGCCTTTACTATGTAATTCGCATTAACATTAAGCTGCCCTAAACCCGAAAATGACAGGTCAATGTTGTGCTTATCTAATTGTAACAAGTCCGCGAATTTGTGAGTAATGAAATGTGTTTGTGAACCGCTGTCTAGTAATACGCGGCACGTATGCTCCTTATTGTATCTGTCTAAAATTGTTATTCGCGCTGTTCCTAATAATATCTCTGATTCACCTGAAACTGTTAGCGTTGTCTTAACTATATCCGCGGATGTCGAAGGTGTCGGTGTAAGTGGCGTTTTGTTCGTCACGTCTTGTGTTTCTGTCGGAAAATGAAGTAAAGTATGGTGTTTTTTGTCACATTTGCGGCAACTCCCTAATCGGCAATTGGCCACTGTATGGCTTGGACGTAAACAATTTAAACATAATCTAGTTTTCCTAACTGTATTCAAGCGTTCTTTAACCGGTAATTGTAAAAATTTGTTGCATACATAAATTTGATGTTCTCCTTTACAAAGAACACAGAGCTGTTTATGTTCATCCGTCGCAATGTATGATTGATTTCTAATCTGTGGTTTCGAACGTAACCTATCCTGCGTCCCATGTGGCCTTGACGAATTTAAACTATCTAATGTTACATCTTCCCCCCGTGCATGCTTACTGATAAACTCTAATAACTGTGTGAATTTAGGTATTTCCTCGTCCTCTAACGTACGCTCCCATGCGCGACGAGTATTTCTATCTAATTTATTCGCAATAATATGTATTAAAATCGTATCCCAATGTTCAATGGGCTGATTGACGGCCTTTAACGCGTTTACATGTACCTGAGCCTGTTCTGCCAATTGTCGAAGACTTGCAGGCGTATCGCGAGTTATTTCGGGTAAATCAAACAAAATCTTTAAATGGGCGTTAATAATTTTCCTGGGTTTGTTGCATCGCTTACGTAACAAATCCCAAGCTACCAAATAATTACCTTCCGTCGCGTTTAAAGATTCGATTACTGTGGACGCCTCCCCACGGAGCGCATTCTTTAATAGATGAAATTTTTGAACCCCAATTAAATCTTCGTTTTCATGCACTAACGATTTGAACGTGTCATGAAAACTATGCCACTCAATTGGGTTGCCGTCGAATGGCTTAATCTCAATTTTTGAAAGAAGGGAACTTGTGGACTTTACAGTGGTTGGCGATTCTAATAATCTACTTGTAGATGCCGGTCTACCTATACCACGCAAATTTTTTAATTTATCGGTAATCAATTCCGCGGCTTTGTAGTATTGCTCCTCAAAAGATTCCCACTCCACGGCGTGGTTCGCATCTTCTTCTTTAATCTCTATCGCGGTTTGAACTTCTGAAAATGTACTATACAATTGCTCTAATTTCAATTGTCGCGTTTCTAATGCGGCAATAGCAAATTCCGTGTGTTCATGTAAATATGAAACTATTCGCGTAATCTGAGCCTTAGCGTTAGCTCGCTGTCTTTTCAATAACTTTAAATCAGTAGATTCTGCGGAAGTGGCCATAATGGTTGAGATTGAAACTTACAAGGAAATGATTGAAAGGAAAATGATTCGTTAGCACTCACCGACACGAAGTCTCGATACTGATGTCTCTGGTTGATGCTGCCGTTTCTGCAACACCTTCCTGAAGCTGCTGAGCTGAACAGATCTCTGCTTCCCTGGATGGATGGCCTATCACCGTCGGTCCGAAGTCTTCAAAAATCCGCCTGGCTGCAACAATCTTCTTCCAATGCTCGTAGCGCTGCTTCCCCACGGAGCACGATGCTTTCTTGAAGTATGTGTCACAAATTGACCACACAAATGTCTTTGAGTCCAAATCACCACTGATCCGCTACTCGAAATCAGTCTCGAAGTCACGAATAAAGACAGAACAATTATCTGCTTTGAACGTTCTTCCAAAACCGGAACCACTATCCGGCTCGAAGGACCAAAAAATGTATGTGCGTCGTCGTGTCGACAATATTTAGCGACGGTCTCGGACGCGGTAGAATCTATGACGATTCTCAAACTTCGCTATGAGTGGACTGTATGAATGGATTGACTTCGAATATGAACAAAAACTGAATTTATTGTAACGGTAGTGGTTTGAGTATAAGTTAATGTATAAATGTATAAATGTATAAATGTATAAGTGCCGAAACTTAATACGTAACGAATGCTTGCTAGTGTCAAAGGTTTACTAGTGTCTAATGATTTCAAAGATTTGCTAATGTCTAACTGTCCGACGCTTTCCCACAATCCAGGAAAGCTCGGAATGGGCGTCGCTCTTCCTCAAAGTTGGAAGGGATGAAACAAAATAATATTCCTATTGGCTAAAAACTATGGAGTGGAAATGGCAAAAAGTGACGTGTAGAAAGTTCGGATTTTCCCCAAAAATGACCGTAGCGAGTAATAAACCTAAGGAGTGCCTCGACATGAATAGAAAATGCAAACAAAAGACTCTACGACTACGGCTAAGGGTTCTGGCCCCAGATGTATTGGCAATAAATCAAGAAAAAACTCGCTAGTATGTAATGACTCCTTGGGTCCTATTTCTGCTACGACTCAAGGGCTATTGGAATTACTAAAATGTTTTCTAAAGAATTTGAAACTGTTGTGCCCAAAAATTTGGCCTGAACTATAAACTTTCTGACGCGTATTCTAAACCTAACAGACGAGTATACTCGTCATGCGTAAAATTTTGTTACAATTTTGATATTTAAATTGTAATTTTGGCGAAAACTAAATTAACTTGTAATATATTTAAAATGTGTATTGTTTGACACGAAATAAACAAATAAAAAGTGTAAATGATTTGAGATGAATTTATGAATTTCTGAGAGGTAACTCGTCATCGCTTGATTAACTGGTTAAGCTTTTGTAGACGGTTGGACTCTGGCTTTAGCCGTTATTTAGGGCCTAAGTGGTGGGCCTGTCCTTGACGTTACGGGGGTGACTGACGGGCCACCTCGACCGGGGTCACGTGTGCTTGGTTGAGGAGCTTTCCTTCGTTTGTAACGGTTGAGGGAAAGTGAGTCAATCACCGTTCCTCGTGCGAAACACAACCTTCTGAAATATATAATCCTGACCAAAAAGACTTTTAGTTATTTAGAAACCCTCCTACACTTTAAAGCTTTTTACTAAGCTTAAGGTTTCTTAGCATTTACATTTTTAGACTTCTAAGTTATCAAGTGTTCAAGTTGTCAGGTTTATAAATTTATTATTATTCAAGTTAAGCTTTCGTGTCGTCGAGTTGTCAAGTTGTCACATTGCCAAGCTTTCAAATTTATAGCTTTCCATGTTCTTAAGTTGTTAAATTGTCAACACAGTCGTCGAGTTCTCAAGGTTTCAAATTTTTGAATAGTCGAATCCAAAAACTTACAACTTTGCAACTATTGAAATTTCTCAATTTCCAAATATTCAAATTTTATAAATGTTCAAATTGACAAGTTTACAAATCCGAACATTTTCATAGTTGCCAGTTTTTCATTTTTCATTTTTTAAAATTTTCAAATCCGCATTTCTAAATTTTACTAATTTCAAACGTCAAATTCTCAGAACCCGTAAATTACAGTGTATTGCTTGTTAATACACTATGGATTTACAAAGCCCTAGATTTGCATATCATAGTCCACAAATCCCTAGATTTTTATAGCTTGATCCACAAATCTCTATACTTTTATATCTTTATCCACAAATCCCTGGATTTTCATACTTTTAGATCCACAAGTCTACGTTTGATTATCCCTCCAGTGTTCCACAAGTCCTGAACCATCCGAAATTTTCAAATCTCGATAAATCCCTAGAAATCAACAAGCAGGAAGTTTCTTCGCCCTTTATTGCCATACTTTAATTTGCTGTTGCGCGTACGTAGACGGAATAAGACAATCGCTAGATAATAGGTTTCGTGATGAGCGAATGGAATAGCTACTCGATGATGCGCCCAATTTTATTCATGAAAATAGCGTGCTGAATGTACACTGATATTGTCTGAAGTTGGCGAATCGTTGCCAGTACGATAGGGAATGTTTCAATTTGCTTTATCGCGGCTGAGCGTTTTTGAAGCGTTCTCCTAATCTTGCAGCAATATCTGGGATAACTCGGCGCAGAAAATGGATCGTAACTGGGAACAGCGTACCGAAAGCCAAATAGGAACTTTCATATCTCTATAAAAATAACATATTATCGTGGAATCTCTCGAGTCGAAATTGTAGCTCCAGCTGAGTATATTTTGAGCGCGCTATACTTCACGATCAAGTATTCGTGTACTTATACGCTTTTCGAAAAACTCTTTATCTTGACAGGGAAACTGTTGATCACCACTACGTATTTTTTTTCTCACACAAATTTTTAGTTAAATGAAAATATTTAAAGACTACGAACAATTTTATTTGTTTGAATAAAAATACTTGAAAATGAAGAATAATTTACTTTCTGTATGAAAAATTTTTGAAAATTTTATATCAAATGCATTTCGCCTGTTATTTTTGAAACATTTTATATGTCGTACTCGAATCTTCAATTATTTGTTATTGCAATAACTCGAATAAGTCTTTGTCCAAAATTAAAATTAATTGGAATAATTTATTCCTTATTCGTAAAAATTTCCATTTTTTCAGAATTTAAATGGAAAGATTATATGCTGCTGATGATTTCGAATGTCATATTAACGATAGAACAAAATGCTCTGTTATTAACTTACAAATAACTTTTAATTTGTATTATCATTATTTTACCACAGTTTTTAGCTATCTTTAAATTAGTCTTTTGTCATTTTACTATCTTCTTGCGTTTTGTATAAAAGCAAACACTTGTATAGAACATTTTGACAACACTTTCGTAAAAATTAATAACTTGATAAGTGGAAATTGATCTAAAAATTATTGAAGACACTGTATGTTTAAATACGAGCACTTTAAGTTGAATGAAAATAGTATGCAGTTATTTTAAATGCAAATGGATTTTTACATTACAAAAAGTAATTTTTTCAAGCATTTTATGAATCTTTATTAATGCAACATGTACGCTGCTTTGAAGTTAGGTATAGTTCACTGATAACGCTATCTTAAATGCAATATTTTTAATAGTGTTCTTTTCTTTCGTTCGTTTTATTGTCTAGCAGTAAATACAGTGCCGCGTCAGAGATGACTCAAGCGCTTTAAGATACATAGCGCAATTTGACAATTTTTTCAATTCAATTTTTCGCATACTTATATATTTTTCAAACGCTTATATATTGAAGTTTTCAAATCTTGGAATTTTCAAATTTAAGAATTTATAAATTTTTACAATTTTGTAAGTTGAAGCTTTTAAATTTTGAAATTTTTAATACTCTTATTTTCAAGCTTTTAAGTAATGACAAATAATACTTGTAGTAGTTACCAAATAATTATAATCTTCATACTTTCAAACATTTCAATTTTGATATTTTCAAACTTTTGGAATTTATAAATATCTAAATCCTACAGTTTTGAAGCTCTGAAGTTATTAATTTCCTTTAAATCCTTAAATTTCGCTGTCTGAAAGTCTTCAAACACTAAAGCTGTAAAATCCCTAAATTTCCACATATTTAGTCCGATTTTCAAGACCAAGAAATACTCAAATCCCAAATTCCTCAAATACTTAAACCCTTTTATCTCCAGGTCCCTCAATTCCAAAGTCTCCATACCCTTGAATTTATATTTCTCAATTTTCAATATATCCCTCATATGGATACATTATCATATGATAACATATCTTTCATATCTCTAGATTTTTATATCTCTATACCTGCATATTTCTTGATTCCCATATCTCTCAATCGCCAAATTTCTATATTTCTATATTTCAATATCTCTGTGTTTTCAGATTGCATATACCTAGATTTGCGTATCTTTCAATCCCAAAATCTCTAGATTTTCATTTCCCTGTATCTCCCGATCACAAGGTCTAAATATTTCTAGATTCCTATATCTCTTAATTTTCAAATCCCTGGATTCCTATATCTTTCAACCCCAAATGCCTAAATCTCCGTATCCCTGTGTCTTCAAATCTCAAAATCCTTATATCACTGCGACCTCACATCATCCAAGACAGCATCCCTAAAACCCACCACCTAAAAAGTTTCTAGCTCTTCAAATTCCGTACTGTTAAATCTCTGATTCATCCACAAATACACGTTTGAAAGTCTTCAAATAACCCTGAAAGTAAACCATTGTAAAATCCCTAAAAATGAACCTGCATTCTCAAGATTATTGTATTTTTCTCAGAAAACACAAACTTATTCTCGACTATACTGCAGCAGATTAGTGTTAGATTCATGTAGAATCGTCTAGAAGAATATTTCGTGTAGAATCGAATTATCAGTGCGGCGATAATTGTTGACAAATGATTATCAACTGTCAGATAGCAACAGAATCGTGGAGCGAGTTTTAGCGGCATCATAGGGTCACGATCTGAAAAAGAAGCGGTGATTGACGGACGGGAATTGATAAACCTCCAACTCTTTTTTCTTTTTTTCTCGCGCGTCCATGTGGAGGAAGTTCGAGAACCGACGACCACCCGATGCCGATAACGCGGAGGGAACGGAACAGTGCACCGAATGCACACGTTGTGTCTGCCATATTGATTGGCTTGCTCAGTATTACGTAATGTCATTAACACGTCGCTTACACATGCGCTTAACTTCCCCTACCTTCCCCTTTTCGAGCCGACGTTCACCTTGTATCCTCTTTTTCCCTCTCTTTTTATTTCGATCATGTACACACATATGAGTGAACGTTCTTTTACTGTTGTATTGTTTTCTATGCTTTCTAACATTTATATATAATATACAAGGGAAATGAGAAGTAAATATGACTGAATTTTTTATCTTCGAATTTTCAAATTTGTATATTCAGGAAATTATGAATTTTTAAATTTACAAATTTAAAAGTTATGGAATTTCTAAATCGTTTAAGATTTAAAATTTGTACAATACTTAACAATAGAACTGCCGACATTAAATGCTCGTTTATCAAAGAATGAAAAATAAAATGAAAAGGGAAATAAATAAATACTAAAGCATCAAGAAACATAGAACTAATTTTTACCTCAACAAAATATGACAGGCATTTCCATGAAATCACAGTAAAATTTTGTAATATAAAATGGGAAATCCGAAACAACTCATTTTGACTGATTGGTAGTTCTAGTCTTAATTATGAAACTTTAAAATTTTTAAATATTCAAATTATATTCAGATTACCAAAACCTTAAGTCTCCAAATTCTGAAATTTTTAAATTTTCTTGTTCACAAACTTCAAACTATAAATAAATATTAAAAATATTAGAATTCTTAAGTTCCTTGACTTCTTAATTTACAATGATACCCCGAAGACGTAAGAAGTTTACGAGACCAAACATGAACAGGACGTATCAGAGACGTGACGTACTGACCGGATCAAATATAAATAAGACGATCTTGTTTATGGTATCCATAGTTGGAAATTAAATTCTAAGGCGAAGGGTTAATTTAAAACTTCCTAAAATTTTTAAACTTACAAATCTACAAATACCTATATCTCTAAGTTCCTACATTCCCAACACCAAAAACCCCGAAATTCCCAAATGTGCAAATCCACAAATAAGCAAACATGCAAATTTTCAAATTCCCGATTTCATATATCTCTAGATCTACAAATCCATAAATCATCTAATCTGTAAATTTCAAAATTCACAAATCTTACTTAAGAAATTCCTAAATGCTTAAATTACTAATTTCAAAATTTTCAAATTCCTAAGTCTCTATCCTGAAATTTCAAAATCCCAAAATCCCAAAATCTCAAAATCCCAAAATCTCAAAATCCCAAAATCCCAAAATCCCTAAATCCCTAAATCCCTAAAACCATAAATTCTTAAATTTACAAATTTACGTAAATCTCAGAAATTACAAATTTTAAATTTCCTAACTCTGCGATTTCGAATAATTCCAAAAACCCATACTTTGAAATCTTCAAAATTGCGAAAATTGCACATTTTCTAGCTCTAAAATTTTCAAATTCCTATAATGCGAAACCTGCGAATCTCTAAAATTCGCAAACTTCTAAACTTCGAAATTCCCATCTAGAAGGAGCGAACACGATCCCCTTACATCTGCGACCTTCCCACTTGCCATCTTCCGAATTGCCATCCGCGTCTCTTTTCATCTCATTCTTTATTTCTACCATTTTCTGCTCGTACCGGCTTCTCGTTCGCACGTGCACGCGCGTACACGCGTTGAATATACGGCGGTTGTTCCTCGAAAACTGCGCTCTTGTCGTTGTGCAAATCGTTGTGATCGAACAAACACGTGACATCGGTTTGCCGACGACAGCCACGTTCCGGGTATACTCAGTGCGCAGGGTGCAGCAGAGTGCACCGGGGGGGATGCGATGTACGCTCGAACCATGTGCATTGAACATAATTTACCGTGAATATCGGAATATTCGCCGGCTGATCACCGCTATTAGAGGATTATAAATTCTAGAGAAAGATATACACGCGCAGCTTGCTAATTCGCCGCGCTTTAAACTCATTGTCCACATATTATGCACTCGCCGATTTAATGGGGCTACCAAGTCAATCGAATGACGGCAAGGTGAGATAAATGAATATATTGTAAAACGTATGAAAATGTTGTTGATTAAAAATAGTCATTTCTTATTAGTAATTAAAGATTTTTGCGTGCGATATCCATCACTGAATGGCGGTTGCGTTATTTAGATATACAATAGGAATTTATTTTTATTGAGATATAGAAATATGGAGATTCTGACATAGACAGGCTGAAGGTACAAGTATATAAGGACTTGCGGATATAGAAATCAAGGGATATAGGTTTACGGGAACGTGGGAATATAGGAAATTTAGATAGCTGAGATATAGGGATTTCGAATTAAGATTTTTAGGCATATGAATTTTGAGATATAGGGATGTTGGAAATCCTAACGAACCGTCCGACTTTCTCTTCTACATCTGGCTCTTCCTTTATTTCCTTTACCCTATTGTCCACTTTCTGCGCTTTCCTGTCTGTCTTATATCACCAAAACATGCCCCTTTAGAATTTCCTACAGCTTCAAGATTTTTCCAACGTCCCGCTAAAGCACTTCCACATTTCCTAATAAATCACTCCTTTTTTTAAGTCACCTCCTTCGCAAATAACCTAGCCAATGACTTTTCCTGTTTCCACACCCTTATCCAAAATATCAACCAATAGTTTCCTTCCAATAGTTTACATTTTCCTTCTCAACACCGTTTCTCATCAGATTTTATCCGGACTTCACTGTGAAAACAACAACTTTTAAAACTAGAGTACTAGATTAAGGTTTAGCTAAGAATATTGTTGAACAATAAATTGTTTATTGAATTCACTTCGAGTTATTCCTGACTCTGGAACTCCAACAGGGACATTGGGGAAAAGAAATTTAGGAATTAAGGAATTTGGAGATATAACAATTGGAGCTAGAAATGTGGGACTACAGGAATCTAGTAATCTAGTAATTTAGAAATTTAAAAATTTAAAAATCTAGAAATATAAGAATCTACTAACATATGAATCTATAAATCTATATGTTTACGCACCTAGCGACCTAGAAATAAGAATCTGGAGATACAGCAGATCTAGTAACAAACGTCTGTATCAATATAGGCATTATCGTAGTATATATTTGTCGATCACACTTTTTTACCTCTATTTCACATCCGATTAATTCAAGCTGATCTGGTACCTGCTGACGTAGGCGCAGCGGGTGAATGATGAGCATCCGCGTTTCAAAATAACTCATCGCTTCTTATTTTTAGCCACAGATACGTTTCTGTTACGTTACTGAATGCATGAATACGCCACGCGCATGATGTTGTCGCTTCACAACAGCCGTATTCAAGTGTCTAAGCAGGCTGCCGCGGCTAATATATTCCAGGCTTGAGCGTCAGTCAACAAATCTTGGTATTTAAACGGCTTTATAAATAAAGATCTAAATCCTGCGATCTTTTCTGTGCCGGGTACAGGATCGTCGAAACGTGTCGCGTGAGAAAGCCGATCGAAACACGATCGAGAAGAATCGAAAGATCGATGAAACAAGATCACTCTGGGATATATCGTTGCACGACCAGGCTGTTCACGGTTAATGCATTCGCGTTCACCGTCCGTACCCTTTGCAAATTTTTTCGAACCGATTCACGAACGACCGGGTCTCGATCGTAAGGTTTCAGTCGACGCTCGAACTTTGGTTTCAACTCTTGCCGACCGAAAACTAGGTCATTTTTTCCAACCGCCGCTTTATGACTTACAGATCGTGAAATACTTGTGCCGGAGAAGTGGCAAAAAGTTGGAGAAACGCGCTTACAGTTCGTTAGAAAAATATGCTCCGTTTACGTAATTAGAGAATCTCAATGCGACGAGCGATTTTTATGCTTGTTTGTGAACGTCGTTTAAACGTTAATCTTTCTATATACGATGTTACTTTTGCGATGGGGATGATCGTGATTTTTAGTCAAATTGACGACAGAACGGAGAGGAATTTTGATATCGGTTATAATACTCGATCGGGCTTATTTATGATACCCAGTTTGAATTGCACTTCGTTAATATTATGTACTTAGGGACCTTCAACTTATATGGGGGAATTGAAATAAATGAAAATTAGATTTTGAAGTTTATTAAAATTTAATTTGTCACGCGGGAAAGCGAGGAATTGATGTTTAAAAAAAACTTTTATTTTTAATCCCTAAACACTATACAATAATACACTTGCGCAATTAAATGTAACACTTGTCAAAATCAAAGTCGCACAATAGTAATATGAGCTTATCTCTTCGGTGTCTCTTCGGTGTCTGACTAAGCTCGACTGGGTCTAACTGTGTCCAACTGTGTCGCGCGCGCTGGCTACCTCACCTTTTATATTCTACCTATATCTAATTGGGCTTATCTTGTTTATAACCTTCGAGCTTATCTTATTTACGCCGTTTGACCGGTGAGAAATTAAAATCAGCAATTTGGAAATTTGCTAATTTGTGTTTCGCACTTGTAAACTTTTAGATTTGCAGTTTGGAATTTTTGGGATTCGAGAACTGGAGTTCGACGCGTCATAAAAGTTCGAAACTGCCGAAACTAGAAATGGATTTGAACCGAATTTTTAGATTCTCGAAACTCGAGTCTGAAACTTTATAAAATTTCGCAACTTTCGAAGCTAGGGATTTCTTCTCAGCATGTTTCAGAATGCTTCTCAGATTTATTTCTATCTATTTATTAAATGATTGTATATTTAAAAAAAAAGTCCTTTTATGTATGCATGTACTGCACATATACATATACACATAATATTATGAATATATTAATTACCCACATAATCAGAAATAGACATTGTAAAATTTAAGACATTTACAATGCAAATTAATTAGATATTTACTAATCATTTTTCTAATTTGAACCAATAACTGATGATCAAACGATATTCGGAGTAACACAATAGGATCACATTATTTTGAAATTTTTTTCATGACGAAGAACATAACAATACAGTTTTATTGTAAAAAAGTTGAAAAAATTGAAGAAATTGTCATATGTTATGCTTCTAATTTAATGGAGATATTCTCTTAAGTAGTTCAGAACAGAAAGCTTTCACTTATGTACGAAAACACTTCTACTGCGAAAAATTGAAACTACAGATCTCACAGTACGGATTCAAATTTCGGTGCTAAAAATTTCATTTTCTTTTCATTGCAGCACTTTCGTACAAAATGGAAGGTTACCACATCTAAACTTTGGATACGCGTCATTTTGTTAAATTTTACTTATACAGTAATTCTAGGATGTATCGGCAATAGCAGTCATACTAATTAAAAATGTTTCCAATCTTTCGAGTGAGTGCGTGAGCAGAAATCAGTTCATCTGGTGTTGTAGATATGCATATGTTTTATGAATCGCCATTTCCGTACGTGATATTAAGAAACGATACATTAAATTTGGTTGTATATTTGTATAACTATACTAATACAGCTGAAAGAAGTTGGATGTTGTTGTTTATGCAAACATCATGAAGGTTGCAGAATTTTGTAAGGATATTGCAGAAATTTATACTTTACTGCAAAAACTGTATCGAGAAGATTTCCAATTTTTTTATGGTGATATGAAAAGTGTATCCACTGTAAAAGTGAATGTTAGATAATTATTTTTAGATATTATTAAAATTAGACATTGACAAATTTCTAAATTTTTTAATTTCTAAATTTCTGAATTTCTGAATTTCTGAATTTCTGAATTTCTGAATTTCTGAATTTCTGAATTTCTGAATTTCTGAATTTCTGAATTTCTGAATTTCTGAATTTCTGAATTTCTGAATTTCTGAATTTCTGAATTTCTGAATTTCTGAATTTCTGAATTTCTGAATTTCTGAATTTCTGAATTTCTGAATTTCTGAATTTCTGAATTTCTGAATTTCTGAATTTCTGAATTTCTGAATTTCTGAATTTCTGAATTTCTGAATTTCTGAATTTCTGAATTTCTGAATTTCTGAATTTCTGAATTTCTGAATTTCTGAATTTCTGAATTTCTGAATTTCTGAATTTCTGAATTTCTGAATTTCTGAATTTCTGAATTTCTGAATTTCTGAATTTCTGAATTTCTGAATTTCTGAATTGCAAAAGTTCTAATTGTCATACTAAGTTCTAATACAAGTTCTAATTGCGATACTTCCAAATTTCCAACCTCTCAAAGTCCATAATTTTTACAGTTCTTAATTATTAAACGTTTAATATTCCAAATTTTCATATTTCCTATTTCTCAATTCTTAAATTCCTAAATTCTTCAATTCTCGAGAACTTAGAAACTCCATTTCGAGATCATTGCTAGTTTGGAAAGTATCAAAATATTTCAAAGTTGCGGATTTGAATTTTAAGAATTTCAAAACTCGGTTCGAACCCATCATTAGTTTCGATAGTATCAAAATTTTATAACTCTTTGAATTCGAGTTTCAAGAATTTAGAAAAACTTTCAAACGTTATAAAACATCAAATTCGAGTTTTCAAAATTTATGATATCAATTTGAACCCATCCATAACCTCCTAAGCATGATGCGCTGCTACACTGGCTTTCGCGTTGCTACTTTCCTGTACGACGCGTCGTGTTACTATAGTGACTCACTCTACTGACACTCGCTCACGGTTTCAATTGAATAATCTTTTTCGTATGTCTTGATTCGTGCTTTTTTGCCGTCACGACATCTTATAAGAGTATTAACACTAAAACTACCAAACCGGTCAGATGACCGGTCCACAAGTTTCTTATTATAAGGTACACATTTTATTGAAATACATTTTTTGAAATCAGTATTGATTTTCACCAAGATAAAGAATAAATGCGTGTGTTAATTTATGTTTTGTCATTTGTATATTTATTCTTTAATTTCATTTTTAATTTTAAAGTAAGCGTACATTATATGTCGGTAGGTTTAGTGTTAACTAATTCCAAAAATGTATGAGGGATCGGTTTGTTCGGGGTCGTAGGATACGATCGGGCGCGATCGGGTGAGCGGTCGACTCGGACAATTGGCGCCAAGAGAATTTGGCGTTACCATAATTTGGCGCGGAAAATTAGCGGGAGAGTAAAGGATCGAAGAGTATTTGTTTCTTTTTACGCGGGAATCGGGGGAGAATAAGGAAAACGGTGTGGCGTCGCGGGTCAGTCTTGTCGTAACGGTTGAAGTAGTACGTTGTCCGAAAAGCTGTCGCATTTAATGTCTGTAATTGATCTTGTACTTTTATTGAGTTATTAAAACTATTTTGTTATCGTTATTCCCAAAAAACATTAATCCGTCAACTTCGATTATTTCGATCCTACATGTACATTATACGTAAATAAAAAATAATGCTAAGTAGTTTGGACACCGTGGGCGAAACACCTCTTTGCACTAACACGATGCATATCGGAAACATTTGGAAATTATTACATATATTTTGTGAATTTTCTAAAAAAGTAAATTATCGAAGTTAAAATATGTGTATCATATTTTTGGTAGAAATGATAATTTAATTATTGAATCTTGAATTGCAATGTACTCACGTAGAGAACAGCATTGTCCGACACACATTGTAGTGTTATCTGATATGATAATAGATTAATGTCGAGAGTTTTTAAAAACGAAATTTGATAAAGCCTCTGATTTTCGGTAATTTATAAAGATTTGTATTCGAGTTTCGAGAATTTATAAAGCTTCGCACTTTGGTTTTGAGAATATAGAAATTTGGTTCGAACCCATCGCTATTTCTTAAGTAGCAAAGCTCGGTTATTTGCTCGACACCCAATATACCGGGTGTCCGAGCAAAGCTCTGTTCGAGTAATCGGATACCACTCGTCTCTTTCATTGATCGGTAAAGGACGAGAAATGCTCCACCGATGAAACGTAACGTAATAGCAGCGCAAATATTCGTCGTCTAACCGATGTTGTCAACCATCGTCTTACATAGCGTACAGGGATATTGCTGCCCTTAGGGTGGTTTCCTCAAACACCCTGCCTGTCTAGCCACTTCCACAGAGGGTAGCTGAATCCTCGTGACCCCGGAATCGATAGATCAGAACGTTTCAGGGTAGATGAAATGTCTCGAGATTCTGTCTTGGCATACGGAACTTCTGCTTTCTTCCGACAATTGGTATTTTTCGGTTTTTTGGTTGGAGAAAGTGGTGGGACTTGTAAAGTTTCATTGTTTCTTTGTTAGAATGTATTCTTCATTGTTCGGAATTTCTGTTCTATTTCGAACAAGAAGCGTTGATGCACTGCAGTTACAGAGCTTTGCAGCACGCTTTCTTGGAGATTCTTCGTTCAAATCTCTCCGGAGTTGATTATTTTCCATCCCTTTAAGGAAACGTCTGTTACAAGAATACTCTGTGAAAGCAATCGCTTTTTGCGATGATCACAGGAAGATGTATGTTACAATTCGTTTTATCTATGTGCTTTGATTACTTATTTTTTGCGAGATTAACGAAAATTAACTAGATTGAAATTAAGTTAAATAAATATTCGAAACTGTGTTTGTATTTTCAAGATACAGTTTATATGAGTTATGAGATTGGCCCTGGATGTGTTCCCATATTTGCGACTAAGGGATTTTTAAGTTTTCAACATTCAAATTTCTTTGTTTTGTTCATTGAAATTTGTATATTCTTCACATACTAATTTTTAGATTTTTGACATACAAACTTCGAACTTCGGAAATTTGACAATTTTAAAATTAATAAAATAATTTTAAGAAAGAAATACACCGTCTTCGAAATGTACTAAAAAAGTATAAAATAATTTCTACTTCCTAATGAAGTAATTTCTATTTCATTCAATTATACAATTACGTAACATATATTAAATACATTTCAACCCTTTCGGACGCGGCGCAAAATAGAAATTACTTCATTAGGAAATAGAAATTATTTTATACTTTTTAGTGCATTTCGAAGTCGGTGTATTTTTTTCTGAAAATTATTTTTAAATCTCTATATGTACAACTACCAGTGTTCTATTACTTACGATCTTACAAGTTTAAATTCGACATATTTGCTACTTCAAAAGTGAATAATATTACAAACCACGAATGTTCAGACCGAAAACTGTATTCCCAACCTACGTGTGCACATCGTAAATAAACTGCAAGTTTAAAAATCTACACATTTAATAATTCAAAAGTGAACTAGTGGATCTAGAGACCAGGTGCCTCGCATGAATTCAAACGTGTATTTAAAATTTAGAGTACCTACTGTAAATATATAGGTAGGACAGGAATAAGACGTGGAGATTTTAAAATCGCTCCAAATGATTACACGTGTCTGAAACTATCAAAAACGATATTGCTGACTTGATGACTGACACAGTAGCCTTGTCATTAACCATGAGTTGTAGAGTTTTCATTATGATTTTAGTCGATTCTATGTGTTAAAAATTATCTAAATCGATACCAAAATGCCATTTTTTATCAATTTGACATCGACATGGACAACAGGTTTCTGTTACTCAAAATTTAATGTCAAAATTACTGTAGTGTGGTACAAACAAATAGACAAACGACAAATGTAGATGAAATCGTCCCAGGAGCTTCACTACGTTCGGCAATAACACTAAAGACTATTCGAACCAAAAACTACCATTGACCTATAAGTGCATATCGTAAACAAGTTTAAAAATCTATACAATTACTCCAAACTCCAAACTTTCCTATCAACAAATGTACTACCAGACGGACGAGTGCCGATCGTAGCGTCACGTCCTTTGGGGCAGAGTTGCCCATCGGTGGTTGCAGACTGCCATTGCTCAGGACGCGATAGAATCGACTATCGAATCGTAGGTTCGGAAGTTTGGTGGGTTCAGGAGAAATGTACGACGGAAACACTTTCTCGGCGAGCATTCGAGAAAAGGTGCACGGAACGCAATAAAATACGTAATGGATCCCCCTAAGCAGCAGTAAGGCGCGATGTTACGCATTCCTCGGGCTAACACCGGGGCGCCTTTGCTCCGTCGGTTGAATGTTATCGGCATTAAAGTATGTTGCTTAGGTAAAGAGGGTGGGCTGGTGCGTTTGTTAGGTGCGCTAGCGATTCCATGCCGGCAGGTCGTGTACTGAATTGTATTCTGTAACCTCATTGGGGGCTTATTCCGTTAAAGACGACGAACAGAGAGAGGAAATCGTACTCGCAGCGTGCTCGCAGTGGCGATAACGAGGACGTAAATCAGACGAAACTGCAGCGTAGAATTAAGGGACTCTCCGGCGTCTTGTGTTCTTAATGAATGTACCGCTGCCTCTAATTAGACGTTCTTAATGCGGATCGTCTACCGACGGAGGGGACACCATCGCCAGGGAGAAAGTGTCGTCTTAACCGCTATTCATAAATGATTCGGCCTGGGAATCGAATTTAACCTTTGTGGTCGGAGATAAATCGGCGTGAAATATGGCGCGCCGAAACAGTGTCACGACGGAGGTACAAAGCGCGATATTTCAGAACGCTGCTCGGATCGGCGTAATTGTAAATGTCTCGAGAAAATACACTGGATGTGCTTTCGAATAAAATATTTGATTCCAACTGAAGGATCTTGGAATGTCTCACGACTCCGTTGAATTATGAAGTGTTAACCATGAGAGGATACTGCTAAGGATTTTCGAATATTCGATTTTTAGAATTTTTAATTTTGAACTTTAGAATTTTTAAACCTTTAAATATTCAAACTGTCGAATTTTCCAATTTTTAAATATTCGAACTATAACATTTTCAAATTTTCATACTCTCAAATTCCTAATTTTTAAATCGCTTTTCTATATTTTTAAATATTCAAATTTTTACATATTAAACTCTCCTAGAGTTTAACGTTCCTAAACCATGTCTTAGGATCTCTATATTTGTGTATCCTTCAAATTTCTAAATTTTCCCATTCTTACGCCTATAAATCCCTAAATTTTCATATTTTCAAATCTCTAAGTCCCCAGATTTCCATATCCCAAATTCCCAAATCGCAAGAACTCTGATTAATAGTGATGTCCTTAAATTCCCAGACCTCCACATCATTAGATTCATATATTCTTGAATTTCTAGAGCTCCAAATTCCTAGTTTTCCATATCAGTAAATCTTTAAATACTAAAATCCCCAAATCCCAAAGTCCTGAAATTCTTATGCTTATAAAATCTTAACCCATCTTCAAATTTTCAAATCTCTAAAAAGTCCACTAAATTAACGAGTGGTAGTTTTCATCGCTATTATTTGCCATATTTTCCTCAGTGAGTTCAAATGGACTATATCTATTGAAGAATTCAATAAGATAATGTATCATCTAATAACAATCAAACAAAATACATGAATTATATCTGTAGTAGAATCATTCATTCAAAAACAAAATGAAACACCTTCAAATTCAAAAATGTAAGTTCAAATCTGACTAAAATATTACGTCCCCAATTATCTCTCTGTATGTGCACACCTCTAATTTGCCTATTTATAAACTCTCGAAATCCTTCTTCAATCTCATCTGAGTATTCTCTGATTCAAGTCAAAACTAGAACACGTATAATTTTTGGTGTAAGTATACATACTTGGACAACAGTCTCCACGGATTGTGAGGTCTCGTTTGATAGGTGGAAGTGAATAGGCAGGTCGAGTATTGAATGATACGTGAATTAGACAGCGTGATTCCTGCTTCGAGGGGTCACAGTATTCCAAACGCACTTTCTCCAATTCTCTGCCATTTTCCCCCTTCGCCACACATCCATTCCCGTCTGTAATGCTGCCACTACCTTGGAAGACCGATTACGGATAATTATCCACAACCTATTACTCGCTAAAACCTTGTCATTGCGATTATCGTCAGAGCGTAAAGCTGTGCCGTTGTTCGCCAGTCGGAAGTTGGTCCCTCTCATCCTGCTCAGACTTTCCTGTGACAGGGACTGCGGCTTAAAAAGCAGGGGTTCCCAAAGTGTGGCCCACGTGCGAACTGCCCACAAATCCTACAAATACCGCTCATGGGACAATTGCCAGCAAATCCTACAAATACGATTCGCGATGTCGAACCGAGAAACGGAAATATGAAAGAACAAATATTTTTAGATTCCAAATCTTCAAGTTTAGGAATGTGTAAATTTAGATGTACGGCAATTTGGGAATTCCGATATTTAAAAATATAGTGATATTTAATTTTCAAATTTGCAATTTACAAATTTAGAAATTTGGAAATGGAAAAAAGAATATGAAAATTGTCAATCATCAGATTACTGTACGTTAGATCATCTCGTGTTATCCAGCAGTTTATCAAATTTGCTATGCGTTAAATCGTTCTGCGTTAACTCGTTACGCGTTATAATCACTATGCATTAAATCGCCACGCGATAAATTATTATACGTTATACCACGTGTTATATCTCCATCCAACAAATTGCAACGCGTTGTTTCGCCTCCTGCCAAATCACCATACCTTGCGCACCTATGCTTCCCATCACAATGCGCCATACACGTAGTGCGTCATTAGTGTCAGCGGCACGTATCGTTACAAAATGACTCGCAGTTACAATATATCGCCACTCGTTATATCTACACATTCGCGTATCAGTTTACGTTTCAAAAGATCTAAAAGCAACCTGACCCCTAGCTCGTTACTCCAATTACTCTAATTCGCGTAAAGCAAATGCATTATCGTCAACTGTAATCTGAATCTGCTGTGTCATCGCGGAAGTTCATGTCTCTGAGCCGTTTTCGTAAGAAGACGTTCTCGTTGGCGGGAACAGAGTTTACTTAAACCGCATTAACATTAATTTCATCAGTTTGTCGAAGTCGGTGGCTCAATACGGTGGCAGTCGCGAAGTTGAATTCCCGTTCAGCCGGATATCCATTCAGTGAACCGCGGTTAGACAAGCCGAGCTATTCCCGATGAATCGGAGGAGCACTATTTCTCTGTGACGCTATGGGGGCCAGAATATTATATACGCGGCGGAATTATGCCATCTATCAAAATACCGATGCCTAGGATAATTGATGCTATCGGAACGGCGACGCCAGTCATGCTAGACAGCACATGGCGTAAAATTGAATATCGATTAGACGTTCTGGGAGGGCTCGGAATGGGGTTCGCCGCGGCGAAGTTATTAATCCTCCCCCCTCTCGACCCCTCTTGCCCGTCCCGCGCTCGAATCTCTCGATTAAATGGCGGCAATAACGTCGAGTTTATAATGTGGATTTAGTGTTAATTAATGCGTCGGTTCGCTAATTAAAAGAGATCGCGACAACAATCTTACAGGTATATGTAGAAATTATTAACACCACATTTACGGAACACATCAAAATGACGGATCTCAGATTTCTTCTTTTAAATTAAAAAAATTTTTACGAATTTTTTGTTAAATAAACTCAACGACACCATTTCCTTCCAGCGCATCCTACATCTAAAAATGTGCATATGGTATATTTATTTCTACCGTGAGATGTCTTTTGGCACCTTAAGGATTTCATGAGAGTGCCTAATTTTAAACCACTTTTCACACAAATATCAACACAATTTTGCAGCATCATATTAATTATAATCAGATTAGAGAATCTCGATTTTAGTTGTAACGAAAAATACAGGATCTGTGGCATAACTTTGATATTCGCTGATTTCCCGCCATATTGCATTGTAGTATAGATCGCTATATTTATATTTTATAGATTTATAAATTAAGCTTGAATTTACAATCTCATTAAATAATCCTTAGTGAAAGCACGCCAATGTATCAATAAATATATATTTCTCAAATTATCAGCATTTAACCGATGATTTGAAATCCCAACAGTTTTAGTAATTATTTGTATTCAAACGAAAAGATGTTAAAACACATCTTTCGATCGAAATACACAAAGTCGTGGTAGAAATAATGTTAAATTTAGGTTTTCCAATACACATTGGTTGTTGAGTTCTTCCTCTCCCGTTTCATCGCATTGCCCAGCTACTACACATCCAATAGTAATTTGAATTTACATATCATATTCAGATTTTGATTCAATTCAAGCGTTAGAAACAGTTTAGAGTATTAGTCAACGATTTTTTTCATGTTTACGAGTTCGGCAGAACCGCTGGTACTCTTGGTGAGTAGAGTGTTGCGAATTTTCAGACGGAGTAAAGTGAAGTAAAAATACAAAAGAATGAGATAGGATATAAGAATATTGAATAAGAAATCAATAAGAATATTCAAATCAGGAACAATTATATAGTTGGCTTGAGAGGTACGAGATATTTCCAAGAATGAGATATAAATCTATAAACTACCAAAATTTGAATTTCAAGACTCGAAACCCTTCGTACTGTCAAAAAAAGAGAAAACCCACAAAATACAGAGCACCTAGACAAATTTGTATGGTCAGAACATAACAATTAAGATATTTATTAATCCAGAAATTTCGTTATTTCGAAATTCGGTAATTTCTCTTTTATATCAGGTTCATTTAAGTTTCTCGAAATTGTCGAAAGCGTAATTGTCACGTACAAAACAGTTGCATTTTAGGAGTAGTAGTTTCTAATGGAACAGAAGCTGGTAAACGGATTGCGTGGCATCGTTGCTGTGAACAACGACCAACAATAATGGCTAACTCTCCTACTGGTTGGGCTATCGATGCTAATCGATTCACCGACGATATATCTGTGTTGACATAACTCGGGAATTTATCGACGCCACCCCAGACGGTGGCATAGCTCGATATGCTAATAAAGGACTCTTGCGTCGTGCTGGGCGCAACGTGAACATTGCCGCTACACCTATGTGGATTCAACTGTGTTCCTTATGTTCGATTCCGCAAACCGATGCATTAATATTGGATCTATTACCTGTCTTTTGGCTGCTATTACGTTATCATGGAAGGTGGGGGTTTCGACAACCTCTCTTTTTGAAAGGAACCTCTCTTCAATCTTTATTTGTTGACTTAGATAGAAGAGTTTGTCCGTTTATTGGAGATATTTGATTACAAATTTATACATTAATGAAATTATAAACATGTTAATTGCACATCATATTAATTGAATGTTCAATGTGATATATTAGTGATAATATCCTCATTAGTGACTAATTTATTTTACTTTATTAAAGATCGATTGAGCAAAGTCTTATACTATTGCAGTTAGCAATATTTATTACTTCAAAGATTGCTTTTACATTAAGGTGTTTATTAACTATTCTGCAATTTATTTAAATGAATAAATACCTTGTTTTTTATTTAATTGCATAAATATGGACCTCAATTTTTTATTTGATTCAATATATTGTATGTGTTTCGTTATTTTTCTTTGAAGAAAATATGAAACTATATGATAATTCGTTAAAATTAAGGAAGTTACAATTAAGAATATAATAACAGGAATATATTAATTTTCATTTGTGTAATTATAAAATATCGCGATGGTTGATAGTGACATCAGACCAAATATAATTTTCATGAATTATTTTTTTTGTATGTATTTGTCGCTGCGCTTCGAAATTGACATATGCATTTAGAAACATAGGGACCAGCATTAAATGATCGTTACTGTATAAAAAAGATCCGTGTGTGTTGGTAAAAGATGATTATTTTTAAACGATTACATTTTTATGTGTTTAATAATGAGAATTTGTTTTTAGAACAAATTTAGAACTAAATCCGATTTATACATATTTTATACAACAGTTTATCATCATTGTGTATGTTCGCACATCAGCTTACATTGCCACGGAAAACTAATCTTACGTGCAAAAATACATTTACATAATAATATCCTGAAATCTTATATATATCACTACTACACTTTTAACGTGCCTGACAAATTACCCAATTTAAAATATAACGTTGAGTTTGCGTGCTCATTGTCCGGACGAAATAATCACGCTAACCACAATTTAACCGGCTAACAAATTTTCGAGCTATACTCCACCATTTCGTTACCAAACGGATACGAAGTAAATCCCCTGTCGCGAGAAACAAGTTACTCAAACACGATATCGCGAACTTAAATCGTACTTAAACTTGTCTCGAGTCGGTTTCATCGAATTAAGCTGATAATTAGGAAATTACCCGCATTTTGCCGCAGGAGACATCGTCCCCGGTTCTCCTAGGGGACAAATTCTTTCCTGGTTCTTCTTTCGCGTTGTTCCTGAATCCTGTTACACCGTGCGAGCCAGCAATTATTTCCTGTCGTCTGTTCGCGGTCTTTTCAAATTATTCGTCACGCCATGAACTTTCCAATCTTCGGTAAGATATACAGCCGGAAATAAATCTAGCAATCCTCAGGAAAATATGACAATCAGCGAAGAAACCATTAGAGGATTTTTAGAGATTTTTGGGGATGTGAAAATGTAGGATTACGTTAAGTATTTTGGAATGTACGAATTTGTGGAACTTAAGTTTCGGAGTCTTTTGTGATTTTGCATTTGAATATTAGCATCTAGGGATTTTTCTGCATAGGAATTTAGGCACTTAGGACTTTAAAAGAGTAGGAATTTAGAAAAATTTAGATTAGGCGATTTTGAGGTTTGGTGGTTTCGAAATTTTAGGATTTAGAAATTTGAGGATGTGTGTTTGGAGACATTTACTGGTATAAAATTTTAACCGAAAAATTTCCGGTTTTATTTTAATATCTATAATTTTCGAAAACGTCAAAATTACAAAATTTAAGGACTAAATTGCCCATCAACTTGAAAGTACAGGAATTTAGAAAACTGCAAATTTGCAAATTTACATACAGATACTTATCTGAAGGAAGCCTACGTTGCGCTCCAGTGTACCTTCATTCCATGGCCATTGTTGCTCCGTTGTTTGCCCGAAATGGAGGTCTGGCCCGGTACCGGGGCTTCCTACACGTTCCAGCATAGCCAGCCACGATGAAATTTTCCGGCGGCAGCTTTATTCCAATTTTTGCGAATGTTGACGTTTCTTTTTCGCCTCCTGTGTTCGCCCAATAGCGGTGGCGAGCTTTTATTTTCATCCTCGCGCCCTACGCTGTACCATTCTGCTCTCTTTCTTTCTTTTCGGATACCCCTACGGCACAAAGATCCGTTTCCAACTGCTCCGAACCAAACGGAGAGAGAAAACAGAGACGACTTCCTTTTAGATCGATATTTTAAAGGGACTGGAAACGTTCTCGCCCTTTGCCGAGTGATTTGTTTTTAAAACGTACCGTGATCCTGTGTAAATGAAAAATTCTTTTCGAAGTTGCCGATAGACGATCTGTTGCTCTCATGTTGTTACATTGTGTATATCGTGCACAGGAACGCCTAGAAGCGTCGGTGTGCCCGGGGTGGGTGGGGAGGAAATTTATGTGGGCTGCGAGTAGATAAAGTATCGCAATTTTCTTTGTATTGAACTATTTTTATTGATATGAGATTGGAGTATTGTTATTTTGGATCTCGATTTTTAGTTAGTGCTATTCTTTTATGGGTTTCAAATCTTGTGTATGTTGCAATATAATATTTTTGCTTAGTTTGAAATATTGTCAGTATATTATAGAATAGTTTGAAGTACAGTTATGTAGCATAATATATATTCTGGTGCACGTGTAGATTCAAAAAATAGCATTGGTGCTTTTTGATAACCTCCTTAATTTGAAATACTGTAGTATTAGTATCCGATGCCAAATCACGATAGAAAAATAAAAAAATCTTTGTCGTGGATTCATAACCAAATCATAAAACTTTATAAATATTTCTTATGCATATAATATTTATGTATAAAAATCGGAAGTGGGATGAAAATCTTTGAAGGGTCGCATCCAGCTTGCAAGTCGTTAATTTATTTACATCCTCATATGTCATATATCGTGTACGGCATAACGCATGATGCGTATTACGCATAAATAAACGCATCGTAAATGTTCTCACGCTGATGCATTTATTGAACAAGCCTCACGATTTTCGTCAACTTGTGGCTTTATCGAGGCGTTAAGTTGTTAGTTCCGTTTGCTTGGAATAGTCAGCCTTTCGTCGGTGATTCTCACGTTTCCGTTGCCGAATACGAAAATGAAAATGTCCGTGGAGCAAGCCTTCCAGAGGCGGAGTAATGACCGCGACCATTCGTCGGGATCAAAACCGAGAAGAATGGAAGGAAGTCGTCGCAAAAAAGGGAGGAGAAAAAAACATAGGCAAAGTCGAGAATCGTCGCCGTTCGCTAATGCGCTCATTACCCGGTGAATGGAAGCAAGAAAACTCGAGAACCGAAGGCGGAATACGGACAGCCGACTTCTCGATCGATACACAATAATCTGTTTGAAACAATTTTCGTGGACAAGACCTACTCAATCAATCGTGAGTAGACATAATGGAATAAAATTAAAAAGATGTATATAGAAAGAAAAGGTGAAGGTTATGACTGAAATTGTGGAATATCTTCAAAATAACAATTATAGATGTGATTGCGACAGTGATATATCTTCAGTTTATAGCTACTATATCACATCAATGATGATGATAAAGTAGTTGAATTCTTTGAACGTTGAATGGTAAATTGACTAAAATTTTCTAGTTTCATGAGACGTGTTATTAAAGATTAGTTTTCGACAGAAAGTAGATTAAATATTTGAATTTGAAATTTTAGATAGTAAAATGTATTGACAAATATACATTTCTTAATTCATAAATTCACATTAATACATAAATTGCACTTACAATTGTAACCCGAGCATACCGTTTACTGTTTCGACAGTTTTAGCGTGAATATAATATTGACTTAATATCGTTTATTATTATTTCATTAAAAATAGCGCTTTGTCTCATAGTATCTGGTAATCAATTTGTTTGTTTTACGCTATATCAAACGGTCAAAATAGTCAAAGCACAAGCGGAGCGTTTTAATCAGAAATTCTAGCCAGTTTAAGAGTTCAAAGCGAACCGAGTGCACACTTTTGTTGACGGACACAGGGGAGCAAGCATGCCATAAAACAAAATTGTCAACGAGATATCTGTTTCGTAACGTTCGCGACGAGAACACCGAAAGACGAAAGCTGAAAATCTGCGAGGAAGTGCAAGGGAAAGAAACTCGACGAAGGGATGAGCAAAAGGAACAAGAGAGTCGTTTAGTTGCCCAACGTTCTCGCTGATCGACGAATGGTTGTAAGAGCGAAGCGACTGTAGAAACGGATTGCAGAGCAAGATACGAGCTGCTAAGTAAACGTGGGTTGGCGAACTGTAACCGGAGTGACGGCTGCAGGAAACTGCGAGCTGTAGTTAGGTTAGAAGAAATACACTCGGTTAAAGGATGAATCGTGGCGAGACAGCTCGCTCGTCTGACGCTCTCGCATCGACGATTCGAACGAAAGGGAGCAAACAAGCTTTATTGCGCGATAAATTTCGAGAAATCTAGAAAACTGGACATCAAGACCGAGAACGATCCTTTTCTATTCAGCGACTGCTTCGGAGAAATTAGTCTTTCGCAGACAGACATAGCCCGATTGATTTCTCACCGTTGTTTCAACTCTTTGAACTTTAAGGTAATTTTAATTATGGCGAGGGTATTCTGGTTGAAAAGTTTCATTTAATTATTTTTTACTTATTTTTGTAGATACTATTAAGTAATATTTAGTAGTTGCAGTCTATTTCACTGCATAGTTGTATATTATGTATTTATATACTATATCACATGTGTACTACGGATGTAGTCGAAAAAGTACTTATTTTTAATTATTGTATTGAAATGTGGTACCCTACGTCTTTAAAATGTAAGAATTTAATTTTTTCATGCAAGGTAACTTAAACTTTGCTAAGTGTGTGAATATTTCAGAATAAATGATTATTTTGTAAAAAAAATTTGCAAATAATGATATAAAGAATCCCAAAAAATATGGTATTAGTCGATAGGTGATGATTTTACATTAAAAAATAGGTTGAAAACAGCAATTACATTTGTTACGTATTTTATCCATTATTTATGTATCACACACAAATTAAAAGGCTTTATGGCACATGAAATCGCAAGCTATAAAATATATATAAATCTATCAATAATCTGATTCTGAATTGGAGCAAAAAAATAAAACTAGGACAGTTATAAATCGTACGAAATATGTGGTCATGTATTAATATTTTCATAAATACTGATACATATATGTAAACTTAATTTTCTATTAAATTCAATAGTCTGTGATTACATAATATGTAAACATTATCATTTTTCGTACGTTGCTACTGCTGTTAGAATTCTTTTAGATAACTGTTATTTATTCAAGATAAATAAGTATTAATTCGTTCGAGCACACCTGCACATATGTGTATATTTAGTCTTCTTTTGAATTCCGTGACTAATACCGACATATGTGAAGATTACATATAATATATGTGATAATTCTATTCTGTATTTTATTAATGCTAGAACTTTTTCAAAGAATAACTAACACAAAATAACTAAACTACAATAACAAAGTAAATTAAATCATTCCTTTTTCTAATCTTAAAAATATCGTCCAAACAAGAATTTCAAAAGTAAAGAAACTTTGTTGTGTCGTGTCCATAAACGTTTCTCGCAGAAGTTGCGATATTCCCGCCATTTTCTCCGTAACAGAAAGTATCGTCGAGTAAAGAGCGAGTTTCGAGATAGCAGTAGGAACACGCGTGCGTTCACGAAATTCGTCGTGGAAATAAATCGCGAAGAAGAAACGGCGAGCACGATATCCGGCAGAGATAAACGCAGGAAGCGAGGAAATTGTTCAGTCAGCTAGCTTTCTCGCTTGTCAGTGAATCGGGGCATAAAGTAAACAAGAATACTCGTGCAATGAAATTAGAGGAACGGAATGGGTTGAAAAGCCACACCGGTAAAATAAACCGCGCTTGGAAACGGCCGCGCTAGAATGTGCGCCACGCGAGAATTCTAACTAACGATGAAGCTGTAATAATTACCGCGATAATAAGTCAAATGAGCTGTGAACCCGTTACTGTCGGTCCAGAATGTGTAACGTTCAACGTAACAACGCAATTCGCGGCTAATTTTGACCGCAATTTGTCATTCATTATTATTTTCGCAACGAGCGTTGCTGACGCAACTGGTTTTCAGAATTCACGGATTTTCTTATCATTCCTCTATTAAGAAATGTGTATGTTATTCTTGTAATTATTTAGTTTTCCGAGTTTATTTCTACTTTCTGCTATTACGTAGCTTCTGGTGTTCCTGATTTTTGGAGTAATCTTATTTTTGACTATTTGGTGTTAATATTTTGATGCTTGGGGTTAAAGTAATGCGTGGGCTTACGTGTGTTATATGTATTAATAATTTTAGTACTTTAGGATACTAATGTAGTACTATTTGACTGCATCACTACTTGCCTTATTACAGAACTACTCTTACCATACTATATTTACTTTTACTAATATTGTTACACTATACTTATTACTGCTATAATTATATTCTTTATCTTGCTACGCTGTTATTGAATTAATTTATCCTTTTGTTGTCTTATTATCTTGCTATTTTACTATTTTGCTCTTTCGTTATATTACTATGTTACTAAATTGCTCTACCATTTTAGTGTTTTATTTTATTCTATTATGCATTCATTAATGTATTACTGTACTGTGTTGCAATTCTACTAATTCAATCGCACTACTATACAAGTATTTTCTACGATATTATTCAATTATTTCGATTTTTCTCTGTTTTGTTATCACTTCATTCTTATATTCACTTTTTTATCATGTCTCTCGACCGTTGAATTGCTAGATCTTAATATATGTAGAACTGGAAATATCAAAACCATCAAAATCATAGATTTCCAAGTTCTGAGTTATTCAAATTCCTAGATAGCCAAATTCCCACGAATTTCTAAATTTCCAAGTTTCCATATCGTCAAATCCCTGTATTTCCTCATGCATACATCCCCAAATCCAAAAACTTCCAAATATCCACATCTTCAAATTCTGTATCTCCTAAAATCCATCTTCAAATTTTCAAGTTTCCAAAAATGCATAAAAATGTACGATCAAGATATCTTCTGAAGATATTTTTCCGGGGAAAATCAAATTTGCTGTTGACTGTACAAGCGTGTCTTAAGCGAAGGGAACACGTGTAAGTACGATGAAATTATATAACATTGTGCTGGCTCCCAATTTCCGTAACCTTCCGCGGTGGCCGAGTTTACGAGCAGTAATTTCTGTATCTGTCGGTATGTCTTCCTTCGCCTTGCATTCTGCTAGCACGACAAGCCACGTTTACTCGCAAAGATGTTGCACGATAATTCCTGAACTTTCTCCCTTTGTTGTTCGTCGCGTGGGGAACTATCTATTGACAACCAACCATACAGTCAGTTTCCTCGATTATCAGCCGCTTCTGCCCGCTTTCCTTCTGAGACCTGTTCATTAATTCGCAGAATAGCATCTGTTCTATGGCTGTATTTTTGCGAAACACTCTCAAATCACCAGATGCGGTATATCGAAATTGAACACTTGCTGTGTGATTTGTTTGTTGAATGCGTCAGTCAGAACTAATCAGTCGTTGCTACTATTGACCTTCATATTTGTTCAGATGTGTATATTTTTACATTTATATATTTATAAATTACTATGTTACTTAATTTCCATGTTTTCACATCAGTGTACCCTCAAATGTTTAGATCTTTCTATACCATCCAATTTTTTTATTCTTCGAATTTCTATATTTTCAAACCTCTGTATTATCCAAATCTCTGTGAATGTCTATAATCTAAATATGTAACTCCTTGAAATAGAACTGGTATTCAGAAAATGTTTATTGAAATCTATAACTTCATAATAAAAGAATGCACTTTAAAATAATAAATAAAAACCTTTTAACTCTAATGTATTAAGATTTAAAATTTTGTATTGAACGATCACTATATATTTCTAATAAAATGTAATAAATTGATCAGTATACATTTTCCTTACGTACATTTGTTTTATATTTACCTAGTAGTGTTTATCTTATAAACATTTATTTTGTATTTATCTTATACATTCACCTTATATTTATATTTACCTTATACATTTACTTTATGCGTCGTACGTTTTATCTTACAATTTATAGAATTACTTGTACTCAATGTGTATAATAAAACAGCTAAAACACGTGAATGTATCAAATGTTCTATTAGTTTAGTGAAACCTTTCATTTGTCTGGATACTAATTAAGTACACTTACATATTTATGTGATTTGATACTTACTTTATGTTACATGACTTACATTTATGACTTACTACTATATTTTATGCATCTCGGTATGTTTAAACCTTTAAATCGAAATTGATCTCAACAGCATCCAAAAAACGGCCGAGTTATTCAAACGGCCATTTTTATCGAACCTAGGTGGCTTCTGGGGCAATTTTGCATTTGTTTATTTATCTGCTTCTATGTACCATGCTACATACCGCAATTTTATGTCTTTTAACTTGAAATTTTGAAGGTAAACTCATGAGTTACCGTAACCTGTACAGATTTTGACGACAACCTGACGAGAGAAACCTGTTGACTGACCGTCGTCAAATCGATAAAAAAATAATATAATAAATGTCTTCATAGTTGAC
Source organism: Megachile leachella (assembly GCA_963576845.1). Taxonomy (NCBI): domain Eukaryota; kingdom Metazoa; phylum Arthropoda; class Insecta; order Hymenoptera; family Megachilidae; genus Megachile; species Megachile leachella. The sequence continues at coordinate 12,984,692 of OY756256.1, read as the reverse complement.
AACAATACTTTATCGTCGTTGGCGTCAGTCGTCGCCAAGTTAGCAATAATAGTGTTGTGTATTGTTTTCGGTAGTTTCAGGCACGTTTAATCGTTTTGAACGACGTTAAAGTCTCCACGTCTTATTCCTGTCCTCCCTATATGTTTACAGTAGGCACTCTAAATGTTTAATACGCGTGAGGCGGCTAGTCTGTGTTGTATAGGAGGATAGGCCATATAACAACAGCCACGATTTAAAGAACCAGTGAATTCGTAGGTGTTCGCGAAATTTAAAGCGATCCACGAGTTGTCGACAGTTGGAAATTCCGGGAAGTTTCTCGGTGGCACCCCATAAAAATTTATGCGCACCCTTGCCACCATTGGTACGAGGAACATGTAAGGGTAGTACGTTCGATCTGCCACCTGGTACCTTCTGACACTAACAACCGGAACGACGATAATCTTTACGAGCGTCCGTCGCTCGGATTACAAATTGCTTTCGTATGCACCGACCACCGTTCTACTTATATCTTTATCGCTATTAGCGGTGGCCACGTAATGGCTCGCAATATATGGCTCGATTCAATTTCACGGCGACGCAACGCGCGCACTATTACGAGGAAATGATGTTTAGGAACGTAAGCGAGTTCATTCGGGCTTAACACCTTACCTAACGGTCATAGATAAAGTGGATAAGCACTATTGCTTTATAACTTAATAGTAACGGAAAATTGGAAGGTGCACTCCTTATTATCGCTGTTCAGAAAGGAGTAACGCCATTTCTCAGGCTTGGTGGTGATAGATGCCGCTTTCTGGGATAATATGAAAAGGTAGGAATGATTTATTAGACCAACTTTTGTCTATGTCCTGAATATTTGAGTCTATAAATCCTCTAGTTATCGCGTTTTTAAATTTGATTTAAAAACTCCTGAGGTTTTAGGTTTCTAAATTTTCAAAGTTACAACTGTTCGCTTCTCTAAATTTTTGAATTTTTACGTTTCGGAACTTATAAATTTGTAAATTTTGAAATTTCTCAGTTTCATGTATCTAACTACTCAAGTTCTTAAATTTTCAAATTTTCAAATTTCTAAATTTCTAGATTTCTAGATTTCTAGGTTTCTAGATTTCTAGATTTCTAAATTTCTAAATTTCTAAATTTCTAGATTTCTAAATTTCTAGATTTCTAGATTTCTAGATTTCTAGATTTCTAAATTTCCAAATTTCCAAATTTCCAAATTTCCATTTAGGAGTTGGTGAGTGAATAAATGTTTAAGTCTTTTTTGCTTGGAGCGAAACTTTATTTTAAAGGATGAGGTGCTAAACACGATGGTCTGTTCGTAACTGACTTTTTGCACCCTTCATACGTTTTTCAACACATCGGACATCCCTTGGTGGGGGTTTCTTCCAAACGTAAAACTACAAAACATGCCTAGAGAAAATCTAACGGTATCCTCAAAAATAGCCGTTTCGACCGTATACGTCGTAAACCGTGCTGGCCTTTTGAAGTTATGATGATCGCATAAAAATTACGAAGCCAGCCGCTACATCCAAATTTCCAAATATCAAAATTTCTAAACTTTAACATTTTCGAATTCCTACAGTTATAAATTTTTACAGTTGCAAATTTTCAAATCTGAATATTTCTAAATCTATAAGTCTCGAAATCTGGAACTCTCTAAATTTAGAAAAATACAAATTTTCGAAAATATGTAAATGTCTAATTCTTTACGGTTTACTGGTTCTCTACTTTCATGTTGTAGATTTTCAAATTACCAAATTCCTAAATTTATACAATAACTATTTAAATTTCCAAATCACCAAATTGCATTTCTAGTTTTGAATATTTTTCAATTCCTATAAATTCTAGTTTCTGTGTTCCTAAACTTTGTCAGTTTCCAAATTTCTACCTTTGATAGCTATTTTAGAATATTCACTTTTATACTTTTGTAATATTTACTTTATTACATATACATAGAATAAAATATAAAATTTTGTTTTTACACATTCACTCTTACCACATTTACAAATAATTTTCTTAATACGTGTATAGTGAAACAACTGCTTACGTTTGAAATTATAATATAAATATAAATATTGCATACGTTTGTTAAATATTATATCAATTTTCTAAAAATAAAGTTCTTTAATAGAAAAGTTAAATGCAGTATATATTTTATCTATATGTTCGTATTTATAATAAATATTCATGTATTACTACGGCTTTTGAAATTGCTCTGTTTTACGCTCTGGGCAACGACGTCCAAAGAAAAATAATTACGAACAAGTTGTGTTTAGTAAAATTGTGTTTGTAGGCGATAATGTGTCATTACACGTATGTGATGTTTAGAAGCAACAATTTCAATGATACCTATCGCATACAAACGATATCTATCATTTATTTAATAACGATCTACATTCCGTGTTCTGAAATGTTCGATCAGATTAAAAGATCAATAACAGTCTACCTCGTATTAAAGTTCAAGTACTCGTTTATACTTCACATAAACATGAATGACTTCACTGTTAATGTATTTACAAACTAAAGAAGCTTTTTCTTCAAAAATAAAAATTCATATTAAAATTTATGCTCCGCTTAACAATACGAAAAGTATAAAATTTTAATATTTTATTGATACTATTAACCTTTCGTTCCATTATGTTACATATATACATAAAATAGTATTATGTAAATTTTGTACATTAGATCAAACATAATTTAATGTCAAAAATTTTAATTAATGAAGCTATTGAAAATGTACCTTTAAAAAATGTTTTTTTCTGTAATTATAATTTTGTGCAAGGCCTTTTCAAACTGCAGCAGATTTACAGTATTATATAATTTTTTAATCGAAAATTTATTTACTTTTATTATTTCGTTATTGCTTCATCCTTCATACTTTTCAATATTTTCGTTCATTGAACAAATTGTGCAACAGAGTTAAATAACAGTTTCAAAATCGCAGAGTACATTTCTGTAAATAATTTAACAAATTCGATAAAAGAATGATAATTCACAACGAAGCGTATCAATGTAATTGAGCTCGAAGAGGCATACCTCATTGCAAGCTTTTATTCGCCTTTTATCCCTTTTCATCGACACTACATTCACAGGTTTCTCTTCCATTTGTCGTAATTAACTCGACCATTCTCCGTTACATTATTAACAACATTTTCGTGTCTTTGTTCATTCATAAACATAAATGAAAATCCTTTCACGAGCTAATTTCATGCAGGTTTCATATTCGTTTCTTCCGCGCTTCATTCACAGCCTTTCATACATTAGCTTTCATGTAAACGTTTCCTGGATGAATTTAGTTAAATTTTTAACCAGCTGTAAACGTTGACAGCTTCATGAATCTTTGCTCGTATCTCTTAATTTGCCGATTTGATGGGAAACAGCTTTTATTCGACGAAGTAGCATGTGTGAAATAGTGCGAATGTGAAGTATCGAATAGGAGCCGCATGCACGAGTGGACACGTGATCCCTGACGAGCTGATGGCTTTCCCGAAGTTTAATTGCGATCGGTTACACACCGTTGTTGATTAACATCGTTAGTTAGCTAGCTGAAGTCGAGTAATTTATTCTCGACAAAATATTCTACGTGAATTCCCATTGATACGCGTCAAGTGTCAATCGGTGACACTTTTCGAGATTTGTAAATTAACAATCCACGTTTCGGTTTACTGGCTTTTAGAAAGAGCTAATCAGCGACTGTAATTAACTCGTGCAAGTATTTTATTTTTATTTCGACTGTTAATGTATATCTTTTTACAATATTTACGTACGAATTATATGATTCTATGTTTGGATATTGCAAAGTATTTTGTTCTTTATATTCTACCTTGAATGTTCATAAATATTGTTTTTATTATTTTGTTGTTAATATTATTTATCGCGTGGAAATACGAAACATTATAATTTAGATTCTAAACTGGATACGGAAATAATTACTTAAAGTGATTAAAAGACGTGTCGTAATCGGTTGAAAAAAGCACATGTATATTTATATCTTCCGTTAATTGCTCTTAGGTCGTTATAATGTCAAATTTAATTTTGCAGTCAACAGATGTTTCTATACTAATGTTCTGGAGAACTCTGAATGATTAGCATATTTCGCTGTTTTTCAAAAAATTTGTATGATCCATTTTTTATTTAAAAGCAATAGACTATTATTAATATTTCAATGCTGTCAATAAATATTTACTGGAATTTACAAGTCCTTAAATTTACAAATTTGCAAATTTAATAGTTATCAAAATCAAAATTCATAAACTGCTACATTATCAAATTATCAAATTATCAAATTATCAAATTATCAAATTATCAAATTATCAAATTATCAAATTATCAAATTATCAAATTATCAGATTATTAAATTACCAAGTTATGTTACCGAGTTAAATGAACTTAACTTATGAAATTTAATTTTGTTAATTTTTACGTTATGAAGTAAAAATATTAAGTCGTCAAAATGTCAGGGCATAAAATTCTTAATTTTTCAATATCCCAAATTTTCAAAATATCGTCAGGATTTCTAATTCTAATATTAGCAACTTTCAAAAATTTAAATGACTAAATTACAAAAGTATTTAACATACTAATTTCCAAATTGTTCAATTTATGGTTTATCTGATTCGAAAATTTCTGAGTTACTGCATTTCTTAATTTCCAAATTCCCAATGTCTCAAAATCCGCAAAATCGAAACTTATCAGAATTTTAAATTCATAAAACCCCAAAAATTTCACTTATAAAATTTATAAATTATCAAATTCTCAAATATTTAAATTCTTAACTTCTCAAATACTCATATTTATGAATTCTTCTGTGTCTCAACACTTTAATTCCATAATTCCTTAATTCTCTAACTCCTAAATCTCCAAATTATCATAGCCTCAAGTTCTTAATATCCCAAATTTTCAAAACTCGAAATTTTTCAATATGCAACTTTCATATTTTAAAATTCTCAAAGCCTTAAATTCTTATGTTTTTGAATCACTTAATTTCCTAAACTTAAAATTCCCAAATTTCCGTATCTTAGGTTTTTAAATGCCAAAACATCTAAACATTCAATTAGCAGTTCCAGACCTGAAACTCCCACATTACCATATTCTGTAAGTTTTTAATTTGCTTATTTTAATAAATTTCATTAACCTGAAATCTTCAAAGCTCCAAATTCCAAGTTTTTACAGTTCTCAAATTTTAAAGTACTCAAATTTCCAAATATCCAAGTTTCCAAGTATTCAATTTTCCAAATATCCAATTTCCAGATATTGAAGTTCGCAAATTCCCAAATTCACAAATTTGCATATATCTGAGATTTCAATTCCCCAAGTTCCCAATTATGAAAATTCCCGCATACCCCAGTTTTCAAATCCCCAAGTTCCCAAATATTCAAGATCCCAAATACCCAAGTTCCTAAATACTCAAATTCATACATACTCAAGTTCTCAGGTACTCAAACGTCCAAATATCCAAATTCCCAGGTACCCAAATTTTGAAATCCTCATGTTCACTAGTACCCAAGTTCCTAAATCCTCTAATTTCAAAATATCCAAGTTCTCGACTACTTTAAGATCCTAAATATTCAAGCTCTTTAGTACCCAAGTTCCTAAATACTCAAATTCTGACATACTCAAGTACCCAAATTCGTCTCTTTAACGCAAACCATTGAAACAAAAATCGTACCAAATAGCTCTCCTATGTACATGCATATATCAGTTTTAATTATTTTTTGAAAACTGATCGCTCAAGTATTCCCTAGGCTGGAGTTCCACATTGAGCCGTTTCCTCATCTATTTCGTCACACAACTTCTGCTCAACCGAGCGTCTTAAAGGTGCCGGTGCACCGTTTCCTGTCGTCTAAATATACGATTCCCTTATGTCAGAACTTCAGAAACGGCTGGTCATTCCGCATGGCGGCGTCTACGTCAGTTTTCGTTAACTCGTTTCCCAACGTCTGCGTCCGACGCGACGTGTCGACGTCGTTTCTGTCAAGCGATCCCGTTACGCCACCTGAATTTCTACGAATATCAGCCACCGTTCGCGTTACTTTGTGGCGAAATTTTGATGAAAATAGAAATCCTAGTGTATCACAATCTCCGATTGTTTAGACACAGTTTAGACATTGATCAATTCGCATCTGTCGGTATTTGTTGAAATACGGGAGCTCAGTTTGGTTTATGGAATAACAAATCTATCGTCAGTTGGTCGAACGATAACCGTGATCTTCTTTATCGCTTTATCTGCTTATCAAGATCGACGCTGATAAACCGTGACACTGAAATGGCACGTGTTGAATTATCTGAATGAAACGTTACGTGATTGATCTGATACATTGATAAAGCATCGATACCTTTTACGCGTTCGATTCACTGCGCCTTCATTTTTTAATTCAGAGAAAAGATAACATTTTTACATTCCTGCAAGCAATGTCAGAGAGCAAATAACATGTACTCAAAACAGTTTACTAAAAGAAAAATAGAAAAGCTACATATTATCTTTTATTTAAAACAGGGAGGTATATTTTTAAATTCTCACGAGCAAGATCAATAACAAAATAAATGTTTACATCTAAAAAATGTTTAGCAAATGAATAAATGTATTTATAAATCAATATTCGTTCAATTTGTTGCAAGAAAAATATAATATTGCAAAATAAACTTTTGAGAACACTTAAAGTATTCTACTCTATTACTTTGTAAATTCAAAATACCTCTTGCTGTTATAAGGGACAATAAATATTTTTAATAATTCCATCGATCATCTTACAATTCGTGAGCGTTTCCCGGAATACAAAAGTATCCTAGTATTACTTGCAATAGATTGTAACGAATGGTTTACGTGTTGATGTTCAGATATACCAACAAAGTAGAACGCTTTTCTTTGAAAGAAGCAAAACAATTAACAGTTTTCAGTGAAGTTCGCTACAAAGTAAGCCAACAGGTTGATGGCGGTGCAATCATATATTAATTTGTTAAATGGAAACGTTGCTTTCGAGCTGAATAGAGAAACGTAATCATAATGGCGAACGGGAACAGTGGCTGACAGACGATTGCATTCTGGCCACGAAATAATTGCATGCATCGTAAGTTGTGGTTGTCCATCGGCAGGAAAAGGAGGGTAAATGGTGGTGTTGACAGTAGAGACAGAAATTCTACGGAAGAAACTGTGAAAAGGAAGCAACGTAAATTACCGTTTCCATTATCAAAGTCTCGTGATGGCAAGTTCCATTATGTTTTAAGTCGTTGACGACGTACTTATGTACATAAGTACTATTTCAGTGCGCGTTTTTTGCTTCTTTTAATATAGGATTCTGTAGTATTGTTGCTTATAGTATATTCACTCGTAATGGAAAGTCCGAGGAGGAGTTATTTATAAATATTTATTAATCATTTATAATAAAATAAAATTTATTGAAGTTAGATACCTCTGTGATTAGAAATTAACGCATTAGTGTTGAACTCTTCTAATAAACTGATTTAAATCTTGTATCTTAAATAAATAAAATATGTATGATTTATTTATTGCATTTAGAAATAGTGGAATAAATTTGAGGATTAAATTTGATACAGTAAATTATTTCTTACTTACCTACATAGAAATGAATATATTATCTTGATATTCTTTTGTCTATGCCATCTAATTAGAATATTTCTAATCATTATTGTTTTTTATATGGTGTGCCTCTGGCAATTGGATCCATGAAAATTTAATATATGCATATTATTAAATTACCAAATTTTTAAATTCCCTTAGAAACTTGAAATTTCTAGATTTTTAAATCAATAAATTTAGAAATTACAAATTTTTATATATCTGAATTTTTAAGTTCTACGTTTGTAAATTTCCAAATTTAAGAATATTAAAATTTCTAGTTGTGGATTTTCATATTTCAGCATCTCCTACTCTATATTTTATAAATTTCAGGAAATGATATTTAGCAGTATATATTTTAAAATATTTTAATTTTAACCTCTTTTATTACTAAATCTCTAACGTGCAAACTCCCATATTACCAAACTTCTAACCTTCAAACTTCTATATTACCAAATTTCTAGCTGTCAAAAGCGTACATTACCAAATTTCTAACTTTCAAACTCCTACATTACCAAATTTCTAACTTCCAAACTCCTATATTACAAAATCTTCATTCTTAAAATTTTCTCAGTTTCTAAATATAAAAACTTGAAAAATAGATGAATCTGTGCTATCCCTTTGGTCCCAGAAACGGAATATCTCCAAATTAGAGGCTGTCGGATTAAAATCAGCGTCGAACGACGTTTTCTTTAACCTGTGCCGGTACTCATCGAACCGTATCGTCGTAAGAAAGGGAATACAAGAAACAGCGAAGGATTTGTCAGAGGCACTTGCGCATATTTAATTCGAGTAGTCGCGAAGAATTTCACCGCAGAATTCGATAGAGAGACGTTCCAACGAAGCGTTTCGGATCGATCGAATTCCAACAGGAACCAGGGTAGGAATCGTGTTTGCGGATAGTTCGTAAATTTACACGGATCCTAGCAACCTTTACGACTTGTCGTCAAGATGACCGTTCTCTGCTAGTTTAATTGAAAGTTACATAATTGATTCGACGAGGAATTCGACACCAACTACTGTTGGCATAAATGCTCTTTGGAGAACCCTTCCTACTCTTCCTATTTTTGTCCAACAATTTTCTTGTTTTTAATACTTTCGGTAATAAATTTTCAACACTTGGTCATTTACTTTTTGTATCATTTTTGTTTCAAATAATGTGTTTCTGTTTTGGTAAAAAAGCGTATATTTTCTAAATATTATAAATTAAAATATATTTTTTTGTAATAAACTTCTTTTTTTCGTTTTATTCTTTCTCTGAGAAGTTAGTATATGGTGTAAAAATATTCTCTACGTGTTTGACCTAGAAAATTTTCATTTATGATGTCGCTCAGAGCAATTTAGAAATTTTCAAAAATTAAGTGAAAATAAAATTTTTTTAATATTGTTTTAAATATGCAAAGCTATTTATTTATTAATACTTATCTTTTATATTAATAAATTGCATGTATTTTATTAAATATATGATCTAAATCTACTCTCGCATATTTAATTCGAAACCCAGAATTATTATCTCTTATTACATAAAGGACATTCTATTTAATGCTTTTGCACTACTTATAGTAAATACTGCAACTGATCCTCTTTTTCAGTTAAACATTTATAAAATTCTATTACCGATCGTCAAGTACCGTATCACTAATAACTTGCAAACTTTTGAATATTTTTTCACAATTCTTATAACTTTCAGTTAAAATCCATAAATCAGTATGCAAATCGTGGAAATCATGTAGTAATTCGAAGTGTTCAAAATTAATTCTTTCCTTATCAGAAAGTCATTAAGTTTGTAAGTAATGAATAGATACTGCTTTCCACCAAGTAATATCAAAACTTTCAACAATCAAATAAGTTCACTATTTTAAAGCACTATTTTTAATTAATTGACCTTACTTATTATGTATACTTACTTAGCTTCCACGCTATGTAAATATGGTTAAATAAATTGATCGACATTTCTGTGAGACTTAATACAAATCTAATTTTGTGTAGTGGCATTGTAACGATATCTGCAACCACTTAAATTGCAATTAAAAATTGATATGAGAAAAAATCAGTATACTCATAGAAAGTTACTTTGACCGTTCCTTAAATAAAAATATTTAAATTCAAATTTAGTATATAAGTTTAGTTTGCATATGAAGGTATATCACTTTTTAGAGGGTGAGAGTCATAAGAAACTTATTTCTTTGAGTCCACTGTGTTTAAAGGTTTAACTTCTAATTTTTAATTTTATTTCTAACTTCTAGATAGAATATATCAATTCATGGCGTAATAAGTATTTACATTATTAAAATCTACAGTGATGATCGAGCTCTGATGCGTATTCGACTTACAAAAGCGAGATGCTGGTGCAAAATGTAGAACGGTTTCAGTGAAACTATTTGGCCTTATTCCAGGAATCGTTGAATATTGAGAAGTTGAATATCGAGAGATATCAACACTGATATGCCTTTCCGCCATAATTTCATTATCAACGCGTGCAATGGAGCTCGGAAACGAAATTTTATAGAGGTCATCAGTTATTCGAGCGGTTAATACATTCGCTTCGAACTTCTTTCTCTTTGTAATTTGTATTTAGGTAAATAAAATTAGTAATATCAGATTTTCTAATGTTGGGATCAGTATAGTGTTTCTAGGTTTTAGTGATTTGGAGATTCGGAGATTTGGAGATTTAGAGATTTAGAGATTTAGAGATTTAGAGATTTGGAGATTTGGAGATTTGGAGGTTTGGAGGTTTGGAGGTTTGGAGGTTTGGAGGTTTGGAGATTTGGAGATTTGGAGATTTGGAGATTTGGAGATTTGGAGATTTGGAGATTTGGAGATTTGGAGATTTGGAGAATTGGAGATTTGGAGATTTGGAGATTTAGAGATTTAGAGATTTAGAGATTCGGAAATTTGAAGATTTAGAGATTTGGAGATTTGGAGATTTGAAGATTTTAAGAGATTCGAAGATTTGAAGATTTGAAGATTTGCAAACTTGGTGATTTGAAGACTTGCATATCGACGAGAGACATTAGAAATTTAAGAATTCGAAAACTTGAAACAAGAATTTCACAATTTACGAAGGGGTATTAGAAATTTGGCAATTTCGTGATTTACGCGTTTCAGATTCAAACAATTCGGCAGTTAGGAAATTGGGAAATTCGCAAATTAAATATATAAATTCGGAACTGTCAGATTTTATAGTTCATAAATTTGCAAATTCAAAAATTAAAGAACGTCCTAATTTTTAGATTTAGAAATTATCTTTGAATTGTTAGATAGTACTTAAACCTTGTGAATTTTGAAAACTTATCACCAATGCTGCGACATAAAATTACAAGTTTAGTTTTTAAATCTTAAAAATTTACACATTTAACCTCGCAAAATCTACGTTCCATATTACATTCACCTATACTCGCCTCAATAGCAAGTAGTGGATAACTCTTAAGTTCCTAACACACCTAATTATTAAGAAAATAAGTATAATTCTCACGGTGAAACTATAATGGCAGGTGGTATCAGAAATTCTAGATCCTAAGTCATCGGTAATAAAAGTAACCTGCGTGTGAACGGTTAATCTAAAGTTGATGCAGGTTGAAAGGTGTTCGACTCGCCGAATGGAAATGGCTCGTAGTGTGATTAACCCTGGTGTAGTAGTAGTGTTTAATTACAGCGAGATATTGCACTGTACGAACAGGTATATATATGCTTCATTTCGTACAACGGGGCCATCAGAATTGGCCAGCGATAAAAATTCAAAACACCTCATTGTATTCAAATTTCACCGTGGTGTTGAACATTCGATGTACGCGTGGAACACTTGTAAAACAAGCGTGTAGTTGAAAGAAGAGAACCGGCACATGGTGGTCGCGTCATGGCGGATCCAGTTAAATAGCCAGCTCGTATTTCGCCGTATTTCCATTTCAGCTTCGTTCGCATAAAACCTCTTTCGTTACATTCCTTAAAATCGATTCTTGGTATTTCGTTCCTGTAACTTCTTGTACGGGTTGAAATTTAGGTTCAATACTTTGCACTTGAAACCCTTTTTGTTGTTGCCTAGAAGGAATTAGAATGTTTGTCGAATTTTTATTGAAATTATTATTTTTCTGTTATTAATGGCCATTGTTGCCTGTATTACTATGTTTACGGATTCGGTCCCAATTTGTAGAATAATTTTAATAGGTGAAATGATTATCGTAATTTATTTAACAAAATATAATTAAATGAAATTAATTCAAAGCAACACAAATAGAATCTCAATATTACGAATTACAAATCACATAAGAAGACAATCTTTACCAATTTTCATTCCATGCAAACTTTATTCATACCATGCGCAAGCTTCATTCAAATCGTGCATCCTTGCCACCCATACAATTACATAGTAGACACACCACAGTTAGGTATTATAAATTTGCATACAGGGTATTTATTTGAAATTGCTGCATTCTACCAGATGATGAGTGTGAATCGTCTTTCGAGTGCAAAAAAGTAAAGTTAGGTTAAAGGAGTTTACGGAAGTTGGATGTTCAGTTATTTTTAAATTAAATAAAATACGATAAATATATAAAGGATGAAACATAAATTAGATTACATGATTTGATGAAAAATATATTATATAAATTATTGAACAAAGACTCGGTATTTCGTGTCTATAATTGCTTTCTCTAAGGAGGTTTTCCGACATCTGATGTGCAGTTGCTTTTAGATTAAATGAAGTACGATGAATAAAGAAGATAAAGAAGGTAAAACATAGCATATTTATTCGGTTATTAACAATATATTATTTATTTAGAAATTCAGTATTTCGTTTCCAAGATTTCTTGTATGTATCAAGAATTAGGTTTAAGGTTAGGTTTAAGAAAACTTATCGACATCCGATATGCAGTTAATTTTAGATTAAATAAAAAGCAACGACAAACATGAACGGGATGAAATAGAAAGCAATTTATACAATTATTCTTTCATTTACACAATAAATTTTTTATCTATAAACTTAGTGTCTGGTTTCTTTAATTTATTGCTACTTGCTGCGTTACTAAAAATGTAGAAAAATTGATATTTGTAAATGAAACAATTTGATTACGTGCACAAGATACGAATTTCAGAATTAAAAATTTTAAGGTTCGGAAATTTTGTAATTTATATATTTGTGAATTTTAAATAGTTAGAAATGGAGTCTTGAGAATTTTAAATAATTAGAGAAGGTAGAAGTTTCGAACTTGAAATCTTGAAAGTATAGAAGGGTGAGGATTTGAAAATTGAAGAATTTAAGAATTCAAGATTTCAAATTTAGGTGTTTCAAATTTGAAAATAAAAAAAAAGTTTGAAAGTTCACAAAATATAGAAAAATGTAAATTTGGAATATTTAGGAATCTACAAAATTTATATACCAAATCTATATCTGGTGAAATTTGGAAATTTAGGAAAATTGTAGGTTCTAAAAATTAGAAATATAGAATTTAAAGTTTGAAAATATAAAAACTTAATAAGAACAATTTCTAAATCCATTCACTTTTTCCCCCAATATGAAGCTAACAGTAATTAATACTACAGTTTCTGTATTACAGTGCCTCTTCATTCTATTCTACCAATAATAATCAACGTCCTATCAAATAATTTGCACAACTATATTAAATTTTTATCATAAATGTTAATATTAGACTTCAGCTATTATCGAACTTCGAAAGTAAACATATATTTTAAAAACCGTGCACTGTACATCTTCTAAGTTACATGATTTGCTTATACTGTGTAGGTATATCATAAATGTATAAACATCTACAGTGTAGTAGTTGTATTCTATTCCTCATTATTCTGACATAAACAATGCATTGGTAGATACTTTTCCAACTACTTCCCCGACTATTTACATAACTATAGTAAACGAATTTTTCCTACTAGCCTTATTCACTCTACCGTTTATCCGATCGATGTAAAGTACACTAAAGACGTAGGAAAGTATATTCCTAAGAATAGATAAAATATTCTTACGCAGCAAGCGCGGTATATTGTTTCCTGTCATTCTTTGCTATAACTTCGATTTACAATCAGTCATCAAATATTTGCTTAGAGAACTTCATCTGAATATAGCAGTGAATGTATGACACAAAAATAGCACTGATCTACATTCACCGAATGATGTGCGTGGTCAGTGATTCGCGGGAAATGCGTTCCAATCCCACATGCTTTGGATTAAATTCAAATTGAATTCTAAAGATTAATATACGTAGTGCGGTAGGAGCCGAGAACGTGCGGATTTAGTGCCTACGGTTTCACTTATCCGCGGTTTAACGTGGTCTGAACAAATTGTATTCGAATATGTATTTTATGTTACAGTAATCTTACTTATTGGGTTAATAACTGTGTATTATAGTAAGTCTTACGAGTTTGATATGTTTTGCGTTATGTTTTAGAGGGAATTTATATTTATGTAAAGTTATTTGTTTTGTTGGCTATATGTAGATAATTATATTTTATAATTAATTCTTAATACATGTACATAAGATATATGTATTGTTTACGCATATGTATACATCACATACATATGAAATTATAATTGTCCTTATTATAACATTTTATAAATTTGGAATTTGGAAAATTGAGAACGTATTTAAAAACTTGAAGTTTAAAATATTTGAATACTTCCAACTTCACATACACTATTCGATCAGAAATGCACTTGTACGTTGCCTCAATTTAAAAGCCATTAGTTAACTCCTCCCCTACGCTAGTTATAATTCAAAGCAACACTCACATTCTATCCAACTGTACTGAAAAATTGTATTCAACTACTGTGCAGTAAATAAAATATCACAAACGCATAAAATGTGAATTTACATCAGACACATGAACACGTATTATACACATGTCGTACATACATAATAGTCTTCTCTGTAAGTCACTACCTGCAAAAACCTCATCCTCTGTTTTTTAATCATTATAAATTATCGAAGATCCCGAGAAGGCGTCAGTTCGACGTTTCCCGTAGGTCTCCGTTCATGCAATCCGCGTTAACGAGGGATCTCCGATTCTTCCTGCAACCGTTCAAGGTTTCCATTAGCCCTGACCTTCGATTAGCTTCCAGCAGTCGCTCAGTGTAGTCATCTAAGGGTCTAGAAATCGAATCGTTCGAGAACAAGAGGATCGTTGTTGAGTGCTCCTAGCTGCGTGAAATCCTCCCCATCGGTTTGTAGTGTCCCTGAACGAGTAGTGTGCGATTTTTGTGGGGTTCAAGGAGACCCAACAATCCTACGCGTCCTCGTCACGGACACGGCAAGAAAGAAAGAAAGAAAGAACGTGGTTGAGGGTTCTGGCGATAGCAAACACCAAAGGAGGTGGACGAGGTTTAGGCTTGGTCGCAGCTTACAGCAGGAAGGCCGTGTGGGCGCGTGGGTTTCGGTTCGACCCCGAAAGTGAGATAGCACGGAAGTGGAACGAAGGAGGAGAGCGTTGAAGGAGAACGAAGAGAGACTATTTGCGAGAGAGAGAGAGTAAACGAGAGGGTTGGACGGGTTGGGTTCGCCGGCTCACCGTTATTGATTTTTCCCGCCAGACTCGCGGCCTCTTCGTTCCACTTTCGATCCTTCGCAGCTTTCTCCGTCCCTCTTTCGTTCTCCTGCTTCGTCTTTCTTGTTTCTACCCTTCCGACTTTCTCCTTCTTTCGCCCGTACCCGGAAACACTTTCGATCTCTGTCCTTCTCGTTTCGCATGCACTCGTCTCCCCTTCTTTTCCCTCTTCTTCGACCCTCCGTTTCCGCATTCGCCACCTTCGTCTCTCCGTTGCGTAGCCTGCTCGCACGTGCGTGATCGCGGGCTAAATTCGGGGCAAACACACGACCACGCACCCGGAGAGGTATGCGCGTGCGTTCGCGCGTGTAAACGTTCTTCTGCATCCACTTCTGTACAGGGAGCTGGCTGACGAGAGGCTGACAACGCTGATTTTCGCACTCCACCGATCCGACAACCAGCCTCGTGTGTACGAGCTTGTGGGTCTCGTTTCCGTTTAATCGGCAATAACTGTTGGGAAAAGCAACGATTATTTCAATCGTTTCTGGATCGTTCGTTCTGCATCGATTCGATCGCGCATTCCAAAGTATTCGGGGGTTGCAGGCCGCGCATGCAGGAATGGGGTTGCTTGAGTAACGGCGGCAAACGAAACGATAGTTCGGAATGTCTTTTCTCGATGTGAATTTTATTCTTTGATTCTTGTTTGATCAGTATTCCCCGAGCAGCCTTTCCCCTTTGGATGTTCCGTTATTTCGTAATGGTATCTTCGCGGAGTAATTACATCGACTATGTCTTACAATCGGGCCGATTCTTTCCGCGGAAAGTTTTATCACTATGTCGAAGATAATGCGCCGCGATTTCACCGGAATATAGCGGGGATATAGTCGGTAAGTGAAACGGTCGTATTATGCAAAAATAGGTTTTACTGCTACCACGCGGCAAATTTATCGCGTTGCTTGTTACGCGTTACGAAATTAAACGGATAAGCTATTTGGAGGAGCTTGTTACGAGTCGCGTAATTATGAGAATGGGATCGGCTTAGTGCTTCACTGATCACCATGGATTGCGCTGTAAACGTGGAATAATCTCTATCTTCTCGATTTAGGTTGCAATTCTTTTAATTTTTATTGCGCTTAAATTATATCACAAAATCGTAAGTTGACTTATGAGTTGTTTCTGTTTAGTTGACCGCTAGGGTGTGAATTTGTGGCGTGGAGTATGTTCAGTGAGCAACTTTTAAAAGAACTTTATTAAAGTTACAAACTTTGACTTTTATCGGTATTAATTAAATACCTCAGAACCATTTCGCTTCCATTCATTAACCAACGTTTAACTTTTTATCATCGTGTAACTCTATCTTGAAACCACTCGAACTCACTCTCGTAGTAACTTCATACTATAGATTCATTCTTCGATAGGTTCATTCATTAAGTTTAACAATATTTATTCATCAAATCATTCATATACGTTTCAAGATTCATTCATAAATTTATACTAATACTTATTTGTATAAACTTATGTACATAGTTGTACGTACATTTATATACGTACTTATACATACTTATACGTATATGTACTAATCACTCATATATGTATATTCAACCCATATATGTACACTTTAATCTATATGTAGATAACACAACTTCCAGCACTGTAACATAAACGAAAGACTCAAAATCAATAGATTTACCGCAATATTGTTTCCTTGTTAAAGAAATAAAAACATAAATCAGATATCCTATATCAGATGTTCTATTCAATAAAGACTTAATGTTCAATTTCTGAAAAACTTGATTTTCAAAAGTCTTTTAAATATTTGATGTTAGATTCTCTCATCAGTATTCTGTTATTACCACTTCATCATGCAGTGTCGTGTGTTTGTGACTACGATCGCAAAATATATACGGATCGATATAAAAAATAATGCAGTACCTACATCATTCATGTTCAAAGTATTTCCTGAATTATTCATACTACATACTTGTTATTTTTGAACTATGAAAATTTCAGCGAGAAAATGTTAGCTCAGTCTCCTGATCCTTAATGTATATGTGAGTGTTGTCTGATCCTTATTCATCGTTTTGTATTTGTATCTGGAACAAGTCGTAATTTAAATAAAATTTTGATTGCCATGATTTAAATAAATTCTACGATTGTCAGCAATTAAATAAACTCTGTGATTATTGTAATTTAAATAAGCTCTATAACTGCCTCTAAAATTCAAATAAAATGTATGACTGCTTTTATATTTTAAATAAAGTCTATAAATGTCTTACTTTATATAAACTACGACATTCGTGGATTATTCTCGTATTGATATATTAAGTGTTATGATAATAGTAAAGTTAGTTGATTTTAAGTAGCAATTAATGTTGTCGACACTGTTTGCTCTATTTCTGTGTGATCTCTTTGTGAGCTCGAGTAATACTTCTTCCTTTTCTTTCCACGAAAAAAAAATATTCTTTTGCACTTTTTTTGATACATTCTTCTAACATAGAATAAATAGTAGGGTAAAGAAACTGTCTAAGATTTTCCTTTTATAATACAAATAAATTACTCAATGTCTCGATACCTTTTAGACTGATAGCATAATTAGTGGGAAATGTATTTTTAACATATGAAATGGAATCATCTTTCCTAAAAAATCATATCACCTAAAATTACCGTACATAAAATTTCTGCAAATATAATATACAAACAAACAATAATGATTGTTTGGAAATGTAATCATCGCTTATCTTCAATCTTACAAATTTCATTTAAAATGTCGCTGAGCTTTATAAACGATACGTTGCTCATCCGTTATCGCCACACGCGTTACCGCAACACGATTAATAATTCCATCCTCGAGCCAAAGGTGCTGACACGGGCAGATCACGATTTCTTGAATGAATGAGACTCTTGATGGATCACGAGCTCGATCGGAAGTGACATTGAACGGTGGCGAGTTCGTCGTAACACGCGTTCAACACTTTTAAACGCTTGTACAGCCTTGTAGGAGTGTCTCGGTGGCTATCCACTGGCGTTATGAAGAGTTTATCTGATATGATAAACCGTTTATCATGCTGGGCCTAATCTTATCAGGACTGTTTATGTTTATCGGCTTTGTTGATGAAGTAGAATTCTACGTTATTTCGTTATCTTGGATAGCGCGCGTGACAGAACGTTGCATCTGCTTGTTGCGACGACATTCCTTTTCCGTCTGCATAAAGCCAGAATCCTTTTCGTGCATGCACTTGGTATTAGTGCACTTGTCGACAATTTCCATCGTGAAAACGACGCTTTACACATAAATTGCAACCTTTTTTACGAATAAAATAGCGTATGAAAGCTTTAAGAGCTGTAGCGTGCATTGTGAGACTTAAATTGAAGTAGGTGTTTGGGTACGTTTTAATAGGAATATGATTGAGGTTGATTTGGATTTTATTGAAAGAATAATGTAAATTGCAAAAATGTAAATGCAAAAGAAAATGTTTTTGATGAATCACGATTTACGTGAAATTGTATTACATATTTTAGATAAGAAATAGAGGAGTGGAATATAAGGTTATATGAATGTATTTCCATTTAAGTAATAAATAATATTTACCAATGACACATACATGGTGGCTCGTTTAAAATAAATTTTTAAATTATATTTATTATTATTAATGACAGAAAAAGATAGAAGATTATTTATTTGCACTTTTTATCGTAACTGACTATATCCGAAAAGTATATAAACGTTCAACAGTTTTTTTTCTTCTTCTAACTACAATGAAAATAATTAAGATTATCGATTCAAACAAAATATTCTGTATAAAATTTAGGATTTATTGTGTTATTGTATGTTAAATTGTTTATTACACAGTGGTTACTAATGATTAATGTGGTCGTTATGAAAGAAAAATAAAATTAGTGAAATACCTGTTTAATACTGAGAGTTAGTAAACTTCATTAGTTTCACCGATTAGGTTAGTGAAGTCTTCAAACATCAATGCGGTAATTAATTTAAAAAATCAATAATTAATTTATAATCCGTGATTACTGACTGTTATACAAAAGTACAGTTATGATTTAATAAAGCAGGAACTCTTCATTAATTATTCAGTAATTTTCACTTATGTATATATAGTAAGATATAAACGTGATTGTGAGCAATTCTTGAACATCTACCTATGCAGTGTAGTCCACATTTAGATCTCAAACCTATGGCCATTGTGTGAACTTTATTGTATTCTGTTGCGAAACAATACATTAAAAATGTTGTAAGAGCTTCTTCTTCTTACAAGATGGAGGCTTCTATTTCTGGAACGAAGGAAGACGATGCATAACAACATAATACAAGCAAAGGAGGGTTGCGAACACTCCGACCCTACTGAATGAAACTTTGTAAGTGGAATAATAAAAATAATGTGTATATATTTTGTTTTTCAAACCGATTATAAACAAGAAGAAATAATATAACTATATTAGGAACTTAAGAAAGCTTTTACCGTTTTTAAATTTTTTGACAAACTGTGCATGTGTATACCTCAGAAAAAATGTCAAGAAATGAAGTAATTTATAGAATATTATTGAACAATTAAATCAATTTTAAATTAATGTTCAATATATTTTTAGAAATAAAACTAGTTTCTGGTGATTAAAATCGTAAAATCTATCTTCATTATTTCATAAAAATAAACGGATTTCAGTGTATTGAAGTTAATTATATGCAAATTGTATATTTTCTTGCAAATTACTTATTATAATTTTATTTGCAAATTATCAGTTTATAAATGATACCCCAGAAAGGAATAAATTATTTTAATAAATTAATAAGACTTACTTACTTACTTAATTAAAAAATAAATATAATAATAACAGTAATGACACGAACATGTTAGTAGTTTAAACGTAAAAATACCTTAATCTCTTTTTTATCGAGAGTAAAAAATATATTACTGTAACCAAAATATGAGGTCTTTTAAAACAAAAGGATACACCTCTGCACCTCTGCAGCCATGCACAAAAATTCATAAATCTGATTCCAGTATATGCACCACTCGACACTATTTAATTCTGTCCTATGACATTTTTCCACTTTTAACCGTTTTAAAAATACAGCAGCTTGTCCTAGTTGCGTGGGACATTCTGTTATTTAATCACTTTTTATTTATCATGTGCAGATGTCACGGCGTTACCATTTTGTTTAAATAAGTAGCATCATTACTTTAGACGAAATTTGACATAACCATCCTACCGCAAAAAAAATGAAGACACGAGTGGAAAAAGGTGTCATGTAACTTTTTTTAAAAACTGACTTTATGGTATAATATCATTCATAATCTGGCGTCACATCTTTCTGATATTTTTGTTTGTTTCATTGTTATACTGGTTTGGAATTTTTAGAAGGTGATATTCGTATCCGTAAAATTTGTAATAACACTTGATTGAGTTTTTATTATAAAATGTCTTAGTTACAAATTTTGAAACGAACTTTTAAATCTTTATACATTCAAACCAACAAATGATATTTTCAGCATTTTTATTATTCTTTATATTTCAGTATTTTTATAAGTCAACGACCCATGTGATATTTTCATTTCTAATAATCCTAACGAATGGTATTTTTATTTTGAACAATCTGAATCGATTATTCTAACGATGTTCAGCTCTTTCTACTGGACACAGATATTCAAAGATTTAACGAAATAATTTATCAGATCAAAACGTTCCTCATAAAATGAATATAACCAAATATAAATTCGTGCGTCACCCAAATACGGTTGACATGGGAATCAACCTGTAAAATTATTATGTACCTATTCGTATCAGACATGTATCTACAACATGAAACGTTCATTCACCCTTCGCAAACTACCTTCAGAACACTCTGTTAGCACGATTTAAAATAGTAAGGTCAATAGGGACAACCAGTTTTACACTTTACATTTAACTAACTAATTAATTGAAAACGTCATTAACACTAGTGCTACAAACAATAGTAATAATTAGTTTCAGGCTTCAAACTTGATATTACATTTTGTTGTCTATCAGACTTGTGATGAAAATGTCTATAATATTTTGTTGAGATGAGAAATAATTATTATACATTTAGGTTAGTTGTTGCTTCAATATTTATTTCAAATAAGTACTTATTTATCGCTATTTATTTTAAATAAATAACTTCAGTATTCATACGTCCACTTTCTAAAATAGAAAAAGTATTTACTTTTTTCACTTTTTACGTACATAGTGTCAATATTTACTTTTTCTCTTTTTACGTAAATGCTTTCAATATTTATTTTTCCACTTCTTTTTAATTTAAAACTGCGCATTTAATTCCGGCAATTTTAGTTTTAATACGGTGACTACCATAGGGAAAACTGACACTCTAACCCAAATTATTAAAAACAAGGGTACCATTGTTAACACTATATCATTGTTAACACTAAGAGCCTTCAAATGTTCCTTTAGTTTGCTTTTCCAATGAGTAACACTTTACACTCAAAAGTATATTTGGTGTTACAACTCTAAAACTTTCCAGCTAAAATGTACGGTGAATTCTTTCAACGTTCCTCTTATTTATTTCTTTATTATCACTTGCTACCATTATTTCACTGCATTTACACGTCATACGTATAACACCACAAATACAATTAAATAATTATTTCGAATCGTTGCATTAAACTGAAGAGTATCAGTCCCTTTCCAAGTCTAAAAGTTAACCTAATCTTTATACTGCAAATTAAACTTGCTAACTTATTAAAAACTACTTTTCCAGCATCAAATTTATAAAACGGTTCCTCACTACTTGAACACCATTTAATGAATTTTCATATCAAAGAAATAGTTTTAATCTCTTTCGATTCTGCCTTACACGATTAGAAACATGGTCGTTGAGTTTATAAAGCGCAAGGACTAAATGCTCGTTTTCCCATAACATAGAAGTTCGATTTGAATGGCGAACAGTAATATCGATGTCACTGAGAGAATGTCGAAAGAGTGTATAAGGGAGGATACGCAATTTTTATTGGCGTCGATACCACGTGAAACTGCGACCGGCGTAATTTCGACGCCGGATGATGAGGTTCACGGAACGGGCATAGGGGCTGCTCGTTGGAAAATATGCCGATATTCTGACGTGTCGATTTACTCTAAAGATTAGGTGGTTCGTACACGTAGACGCTGACACGGAATATTCAGATATGCAGCTGAAAGGGTCAGGTTTTACGTGCCGTTCAGGAATATTGACTTCCGTGACGGTGGAACGGGTATTTTCGAAAGAGGGCTGCCTCCCGAAAGGCCGGCCTTTGAGCATTGAAAAATATTATCCCCAAGATTTTTGTCGCTCCCAGTAATTATTGTGATTCCACGACTCCGATATTACCGCGGATAAAACGAATGTCACGATCAAATTTATTGTCGCGTAAATACAATTCACAGTAGATCGAAAATCTACGGCACTCGTGTTCGGTCGTTTACTATGTCTTTTACACTTCACGTCACTTTAACATAACGTTTCTCTTTAATTTTATGTATCCTCGTTGTTATTGTCATCACTATGACCTATTAATCAGTCAGTAACATAGTACGATTCATAGAGATAAGATTGCGTGATTTACGTAGAACAACTCACAAAAAAACAGCAACAGAAAATTCTTTTCAAATGATGTCAAATGTAAAAGTTGCGAACAGTCGAGCAAGTCTGGTTTTACTAGGTAAAATATGGTAATTAATCCTTTGACTATGGCGCACTTTCGCATGGAGTCATCGATATTATCGATGTATACTGGAATGTTTGCGATTGTTAAATATTGAAGTACTTGTCAGTGTTTAATTATCTATAGTTGATAAATTAGAAATGATAGATTGTATTGAGGATTTAGAGTTAAACAACGTTAACATCAAAATTCACTTCTTGTAGTAATGGCGGATTTACTATTGGTTTTGGACAATAAAAATGTTACGATGAAAAAATGATTGTTTAAAAATTTTCAGAGATAACGTTTTGATTTTGTGAAATTTATTGAAAATCAAAGAGCGCTAACTATTATAGATAAAGCGTTTTCCCTCTAGTAAAATTATGTTTTTCGAGATAAGGTTGCCTCATACTAAAACCTCGATACGAAGATTAGTTCAGCAATGCAGTACAGTACAAAAAATTTAGATGATGTACATACGCCTTTTGACGTCAAAAGGTTAAGGTTGAAGTATTCCAATGGTTAAATTTAATGAGTCACAAAAATATAGAGATGGGTTAAGAATTTGGGAATTTAAACTTGAAAACTTGAGAAATAGAAAACTAGAAAATCTGGGATTTTAAAAACCCGAAAATATAAAAACTTGACAACTTGAATACTTCAAAACCTGAATTCTTGAATGCTTGAGTACTTGAATTCTTGAATACTTGAATACTTGAATACTTGAATTCTTGAATTCTTGAATTCTTGAATTCTTGAATTCTTGAATTCTTGAATTCTTGAATTCTTGAATACTTGAATTCTTGAATTCTTGAATACTCGAATACTCGAATACTCAAATACTTGAATACTTGAATACCTGAATACTTGAAAACTGGAATCCTTGAAAACTTGAAAACATTAAAACGTGAATTCTTAAATACTTGAGTATTTGAATTCTTGAGTACTCAAATACTCGAGTCAAATACTTGAATACTTGGATACTTAAACACTTGAAAACTTGAAAACTTGGAAATCTAGAAATTTCACAGGGTCAGAATATTTCACATAGTTTCTAATAAACGATCGTGATTGAATGTTGAAAATTCGTCCCAATACGATACTTCTATTACGCCGTTTGAGGTTTTGTCTCGAAATAGCGTGTCCACGTGATCCTTATGAAGACCTTAAATCGATATTGTATATTGTCCATATGTTAGGATTCTCAGCATTTTAGTATCGACATTATTATATCGACAATGTTTCAGTAGTGTCAATAAATACTATGAAAAATTGACAATATATTGATCGCATGAAATTCCTATAAAGTAACCTAACTTTACATATATATGTATCTATAAAAGGACTATACTGTAGTATCGTTTTACTACTTCTGTTATTTGTTAAAACAAATACATTATAAAATTTTTAATATAAAGTATAATCAATCATAAATTTATTAATATCGCTATAAATATGAATTATAAATACAGATGCAAGTATAATAATAGATACAAGCAAATAAATATAAATATAAATATAAATACAAATATAAATACAAATATATACATACCAAATATAAATATTTAACTTCATGAATATGTTTTTAGTGAAAATGCAAATAATGGTACTAATTAAAACAACAAAGAAACATTTTGCACATATGTCCATTGTTCAGTCTTTAAAAACTGAACATTTCATTGCACCTTATTTATATACTAAAGCTTTATTCCAAAGAAGAAAAGCGTAACACAAGGTTACGTAACATTTTGCGTGAATATTTCAGCGGCGTATTAAGTTTGCACAATGGTAATAAAAATTCCGTCCTCGCGTTACCTCTATATTTACTCTTTACTCTAAGGCGTCACGCTGCGGTACAGAACGAAACGGAGAAAAAAGTGGAGGTGAAGAAATGGCATGAAAAAAAAGAAGTGTCACCAGGTTCTGTGGAAACGAGCCATTGTGAATGTACCAAGTTCAAGCCGCATGCAGGAATCCGAGGCCGGTTCTCGTTAATTGCTCGAACGTCTCGATCGAGCCTCGTTTCTTTTTCATTCTCGAGCCCTTGTTTCCCCCGTGTTTTTCTCGCGTGTTCTGCCCGACTTCCCGGCCATTACGCAACACGGAAAAGTATCGAGAATCTCGCGGGAAAGAGAAATTGCAAGTGCGATATACGCGGACCCGAAGGAAACTCGACGAAGCTGGAGATTGGAGTAGATGCGGAACAACTCCAAACTATATTTCCGTGATCTAGTTGATTGGATTGCGAGTACGTCTAACAATACGCTCGGAAAAACTAACAAGTCTACTATACTATTTTTCTTTCTCTTCCAAAAGTTATGAGATATAGAGTTTTCGAAAAGTTACCCCGACAGAATCTGCGATTTCTTTTAATCCTATAATGTTGTCGTTTCCGGTATGGCTTCTTAGCGCCACATTGTACGTGCTAATGTCATGGGTGAGCTCATAAAAGTTTGCGGAAGATGAGGAACGAGAATACGTTAAAATATTTTAAGACACGTCAGGATTTTTGGTTTGGTGTGGGACTGTATAATGAAATATTTGATTAAATATACGCGGTGCAATGGACCGTACGGAATTGTCTAGTTTTATTGCAATAAATTAACGAAGCTCAATAATATAGACGAGTAAATGATTGATGAATTAAAAGTATTTAAAAAGTTGTAATGTTACAACTTATCAAATTTTTGAATATTCGAATTTCTAAATTTCCAAATTACTATATTATCAGCTCCACAATTTTCAATAAGTCTAATTTTGTATATTATCATGTTTTCAAATACATGAAAGTTTAAAACTTCCAAATTTCCAAATATATGTGCTTTCAGATTTTTTAATTTTTAAATTTCTAATTTTCATGAACTCAAATTCTCTAATTTTTAAATAAAGAAATTTCAAATTCGCGAATACCTTTAATCATAATTACATTTTGATTTGTATATTCCAATATACATATGTTCACTATAATATTCAATTTGTTTTTATTCTAATATGTCTGGTATAATGCAGGTACATACATATTTCAGTGTGACATTTTTCATTGCCACATAGCGATATCACCAGAAGTGATAAATGGGAACTGTGAAAAAAACTAAAAAGTTAAAATATAGTATACTTAAATAGATTATAAATGTAGTATTAAGCAAAGTTGTGTAATTATTATCAACATTATATTCATATAATCACTATCACACAATGATGTGAATATAGAAACATTATATTTGTTTTATAATATGATAAAGAAACATGTATAGTTCATTATAGTAATGCTTACTTTGCACAGATTAATTAATACTGTATGTATTTGTAACACCAGTATTATATGTGTACAATTAACACTACTTATATTACCACTTTATGTGTATTCATAACACTTTTACTTCATTAATATTCATAACTTTTTTACCGCATGCTCTTTCAATACTCCTATACAACGAACAAAAGAGGCTACGATTAACTGCACGTGTTGCCACAAAGTGTAATCACATCAAGAATGCTGGTTTGAACATAATTTTTTTTATTATTTCACATTGCGTAATATTCCTTTAATTACCAAAGATGCTTGAAAAACTTTCCATCAAATCTTTTCTTTGACTTTTGAAGGTTACGTGGGTAAAACGTTGTCCTGCTTTTATTCAATTATCAAATTTTAGGTTTGTTTATATATTGTCACATAAATAATTATACAGAAATATAGTATACATATTACCATGAATAATTATACATATGACATATATTTTAAAATAAATTATTTATTTTAAATTAAAACTAAATTTAATTGTATATAAGTATAGAATATACATACTATAACATAAATAATTATACGCAAATATAACATATATTTTAACTCAAGTTCAAAAAGTTGAAACTGTTTTCAAACAATTAAAACAAATGTTTTTCCCCATCTTTTTACAAAAAATAAAAAAATTTCGCGACGCTTGGATTTTCTTCTCTTTAAAATCGTGTGCCTAAAAGAGACATGTGATGCCAGGGGGGCTCCCCGCTACGGATACGTCACTGGATACAACATTCATGAATCTATTGTACGTCTAAAGTCGCGTCGTGCTAGATTCTTTTCTCTTCATCATTTTTTAACGTTCTCCACGAACGATCCGCGATGCATACTGAACGACATCGAATTGAAACGGTGCATAGAACACGTGCCGGTATGAATACAAAGGAAAAATACACGAAGATGTCCGTGTACCGATCCGTGATTCATAAAAATGCATTCTACCCGAAGTAACCTGTTGTAGGACGATTCAGTACCGTCGATCTACTCGAAACCTGCTCTTTGTCGCGTTTACGTATGCATATTGACGATAACAACACACGACTTAGAATTCTTGCGGTGTATTGTTCCTTTATTGTATAACGTTGGATACTCTGTTTCTGATGAAACGCATTTACATGCTGCGGTGTTACAACAACGAACGTCTGGAGACGCTATCGATTAGCTTTGGAAATTTCATGGCCTCACCTGTTGTCTCTGAAATTGTTTCTGAGAATCATTTCCCCCTTTTCATGACGAATATGTGACATCAATGGAGCTTGAATAGGATATTCATAATAGTTCATTAGGGAGAATTTATGGGAAAAGAATCGTTGGGCTATTGATTGAGTTCTGAGACTTTTGAAGATATTAAAGTATTTCTGAATATCTCGATTTTAAACATTATTTTAACATTTTATTTAAATATTTTAAATTATGTAATTATAAATAATATCGTTTCAGTCAATAATTCATTGGTTAACATATATATTAATTGCTTCAATTTTTCCCTATGTTTTATAACACGTTCTTCATACGACGAGATATTGCACAAAATAATTTATATAGTATTAAGTCACAAATCTTTAAAAAGTTCTACAATTTTGTACATAAAAAATATGATTAAATAGTGATAAAAATAAAAAGGGATTTATTTATGAAGGACATAACGAGCGCTTTTATATTTAATAGTTTACGAAGCGTAATTATTTCATTGGGATCCCTGAATGGAGATTGGAATGAATGCTAGTGAAATATTCACACGTAATTCATCGTAGCATTAACAAGTGGCTGCATTCGTGATTTTCTGCAAAATTTATCTCGCTTTTACCGTTGGATCTGTATCGAGGTGATCAGAAGCGTTTTCCAAGTATTGAGTCGAGAAGCTGAGTACCATTCGCGTTGGATAGACTCAAAGGAAGCTTTGATACGAATTTCCTAAAGGACCATCAGCACACGTGAAAAAGAGAGAAATGTATCTACCATGTATCTTAAGGAAAACTAAATAAACTTATTTCAATATTTAATTCGACGTTCCATGCAAATATTGCTTCTGTACATGTATACAATTTTCCTCATTTTATGTTCATTAATTGGTGCCGAAACTTTGGTGGGTTATAAATCACGAATCAGTTTAAAATTATTTTTGTTTTGTACACGACATAATTCCCAAATTTCAAAATTTTTAAATTTTCAAACTAGAAAAACTTTAAAATTTTCAAAATTTGACACTTATACAATTTATAAATTTATTTTGCAATATTTACAAAGTTATACACTTCAAAATTTATAAGTTCTCTAGTTCCTTTTACAAGCTTCTAATTCTATAAATTTATAAATTTCTGCATTTATAAATTGTCAAACTTCTAAATTTATAAATTTGTAAATTTTTATATTTTTAATTTGCAATTTGTTGAATTGCAAAATATATAAATTCCTCTCTTTCCACGCTTGAAACTTTATAAACTCCTGCATTCAATACAAATTAAGCGTACAATTTAAAAAATTTCAAAATTCATAAATGTCAAAAATTCTGAGTTCAAAAACATTCGAATTCACAAATTCCCAAATCTATAAACCACTAAATTTACAAATTCGAAATGATGAATATTCAAGACTACATATCCTAAACTGACATCCCGGAGCAATTGCCCTATTTTCCATCTCTAAGAACTGTACCGTCTAGAACATTCACTCCTGTTGTTTCATTCTACAAACAACCACGGTATTCCCGGTAAATCGTTCTTACACCTGCAGAAATTTTCCCGTTAACCCGTTTCACCTTCGTCCGTGATCCTTTCTCCGCCTTTCCCCGTCCATTATTTCAATTTCACCGTAAAACTTTCTCGCGGCATAGTTTCCTGGCAAGTCAAAAAGAGAAAAGGAAAAAAATGCGCGCGAAGAGAACGGTAAAAAAGGGGTAGCTGGCAGAGTAAACGTCGAGGAACGCAGCCTCTCGACGAGATGAAGAGATCGATATGCGACCGGGATTTAAAATGGAATTAGAGCAATTCGTTCCTCGTTTCCTGCCACATTTCCAGCCTGTTTATTTCCTGGAGTCTTTACTTTGCGTAATAAACAGTCCTCGTTCACGGATATCGGCCATTCGTACTGACTGGCCTCATTCTCCCCCCGTCGGTTCTTCCTCTTTCTCTCTGTTTTCCTACGCTCTTTTCTCCACGTTCTTTTTCATCGCAAAATCTCCGACCCGTTTTTCAATCCGGAACATGGCGCGTTAATGCGTGAACACGTCTCCCACGTATTAAGGCCGCGCGTACGCCTCTTTACAATCTTTTCCCGTTCCTGGGGCCCTGTATTTAAAACACTTTGCCGGCTCGCAATCCACTCCTGAACGTCTATTCAAACAGCAACGAACGAGTCTCGACTTGAATGCGTTTCCATACGATCCCTCCGCTAGCTTTTCGTTAATCGTCATTCGCGCAATACGTGTATTATTCATTAGGCTATTTGTAGCGAGCGCATTCGTTAATTCGCTGTCGAAATTGACGGCTAGACAATTATACAATTACTCGTTGGTTTATTCCTCTGCTGCGTTATTGCCATAAATTGTATGGTGACACGTTCTTCCATGTTTTGTATTTGTATGGAAACTGCATGCAATACAATACAGTTTATATTTATTGCTTTATAACAGTTTACATGTGTGACAATTCACGGCGATTACATATGTGAGACTGTCCACATATGTCACTATTTGCAGTAGTTGTAATGAGACTACCCACTTATAAGTCTATTAGGATGATCACATGTATGTGACAGCTCGCATATTCATTGTAGCGTAATTTTGTATGTTATTGTTCAGAGGAGTCACATATGTATGTAACAGTCCATGTATATGCATAATACATATATATGTATAATACATATACATCACATATACATTTATATGTATTTAAGATGTATATATAACTATCTAATGCGACTATATGTATATGTGTCTGCACACGAATATGATTATTTAAAGAAGTCACATGTATGTAAAAGTTCACATATATAACTATACATAGCAATCAAGTATATGTAATAGTTCACATACATGACTACTGCCACCATATATGTGCCTGTACACGTATGTGAGTCACATGCCATATTACACTTTGTAAATGTGATTATTCATAGCAGCTACATGTCTTTGAGTGTCCACGTATGTGACCAGTTACAGCGGTTGCATATGTGATTGCTCATACACCTAAGTCTGTTTTTACACGGTAGATTGGTTCCAGAAGAAGCCGTGTAAAAAAAAAAACCGTGTAAAAAAAGACATTGATCTTATACAAAAATGGGTGATTTGTTCCTAATCTCTAAAACCTATTAAAATTAGTGAAAAACAAGAATTTTTAAGAACAAGAATTCATGTTTATTTTATTAAATCAAATATATAACGCTTGGGTCCCGATTTCGTTGCAGTTATCCAGTCTTTACTGTAAATACAAAATATTTTTTGGCTTACCTTTTATCTTAATGCGTTAAAATTAAATTTAATGGAAAATCAAATTTGCCTGCAAAAAATTTCTTTACCAAACATTGGTAAAGAAGTCTTATTGCATTGACAGTTCACAAAATATTAACACGTTTCAATTGCTCTGACCAGTAAATTTTATTGTATGCACATAAAGGGAATTCCCCTAAATTAGTGCTATTCACATTTGCTTTGACCAGTAAAAATTGTTTGTACGCGCTAAAGGGGAATTCACTTAAATCTTTAAGCTAGTGTTCGCAAACTATCGATACTATCGATGGTTTCAGACTTTTTTCTTTCATAAATACTTTTTTGTGATATGAACATACTTCGCAAAAATTAAATTTGACAAAAAAAATTTAAGTACATAAAATTTCAAATCGTGCTAAATGGAATAAAATCGTGTAAAAAAATTAAAAATATTCAATTTTCAAACCGTGTTATATCAAAACCGTGTACAAAAAGACCGTGTAAAAACAGACTTAGGTGTATTCCAACATTGCATATGTGTGACGCTTGGAAACTGCTTCAGCCGTTTATTTAGTCCTTTTTGCGAAATTCAGTACCCATAAACGTGGCATTAAAATTGTGAAAATTCAACACTTGGGGCGTGGAACGTTTTCCTTAAACGGTGACAGCGAACGTGTTAATATTCCGTCGAAAAGTTGCCTTGCATAAAGCAACCATCAAAAAACGGAGCCCTTAGCGCCGCTCTGTTTCGTCAGGAATAACCCTTGAAAATCTGAGAGCGGGCACAACTGTATGACCGCAAGAGAATGAACGCGACGGTAATGGCACGGTAAAGTTTTGAATTCTGACGTTACGGGGAACGAAAACGGAGTATAAGAAGTCGCTTCGACGTTTGCCAAAGGATTCGCCCGGGGACGCAATATTCCGCGGGATATGGGCCGTGAAAAATATGAGAGCACGGAGAAAGCAACGACAGATACGACGTACGAGAAAAGAGGGGAAAAACAGCGGAGTGGGAATAAGATAAACAAAGGGAAGGAAGAAAGGGTCGCCGAAGTGACGTTTGATTTGAGGAGATGAATTGTAAAGCGGTTGTAGCTCCTTTCGAAATTCCACGCGATCGTTTTCGACAAATCGCACAATAACGATACGAAATCTCTTCTCGATGTTGTACATAGCGTTAGCGACGTGACAGTTCACAGTCAATACCTTGTCGATGCCTTATTGATATTTTATGATATATCGAGAGTATTATGATATCGTTAAAACGAATATTTTATCCCTTTCTTCGCACTGGAGAAGTTGCTCAGTTACATTGTAAAAATTTATTGTTACGCATTTTTATATTTTTCAATTTTTAGGCTCTCAAATTTATAATTTGATAGACTTTGAAATTTTGAAACTTTTATTCTGTTAAATTTTTAGATCCGATGTTTAGAAATTTAAAAAATGGGAAATTTGGGCGGTTGGGAATTTGGAAAGTGTGGGAAACTTTGGAAATCTGGAAATCTGAGAATTTAGAAATTCAGGAACGGACAAATTTGAGGTGTTGGGATATTAGAAATTAGGAAATTTAGAAATCTAAAAATTGAGGATTCAACGCGTTAAAAATCAGAAAATTCAGAAATTTAAAAATTGGAAAATGTAAAGATTTTAAACATAAAAATTTGGTACTTTGCAAATTCTTGAATATAAAAATATGGAAACTTGAAAATTTGAGCATTTGAAAGTTTTGGAATTTGAAAATTTTAGTAATCAAATATTTGGAAATTTAAGGATTTAGAAATATAGGAGTTTGAAAATTTAAAGAACTAGTTACTTAAAAATTTGAGTATATATGAGATTGATAACGTGCAAATTTTCAAGCTAAGTGGATTAATAACTTGCAAGTTTGAAAATTTAGAGGATTAATTTGGGGGATTGCAAGTTTGCAAATTTCGAGGATTAATAACTTATAAATTTAGAAATTGAGGGGATCAATAAATTGCAGATTTGGAAGAGGAGCTTAATAACTTCAAAAGTTATTTTGGTTCCACGTAAATTAAGAAAAACTGGGACTTGAAAATTTTTAATTCCGAAAATTAAATAATTTGGAAATACAAAAATTATGGAACTTGAATTTCGTCATTTTAAAATTTAGAAAAATTTCGAAAATCTAGTAATTTAGAAAATTTGAGAATTCCTGGAAATTTAAGTCCTTGAAATTAAGACGTTAAGATTTGGGAATCTTGTAGATTTTTAGAAATATGTAGTTATCGGAATGCTTTAAACATTTAGAAATCTGCTATTACTGCTATCCTATTTCTCTCAGTTTATCCGATATGTTCACAATATTATTAGTATATCGAGCACCAATAACGCTGTTATATCATTTAACCAGTTAAGTGTGTTTGACGGCTGTATCCGTTATGGAGATGTGGCAGAATTTTGTGTTATGACAACTATATCCGTCATGCTGTAAACTTTTGTTACAATTTGATATTTAAATTGTAATTTGGTGAAAACTAAATTATATTCGTAAATTATAATATTATGTTTAAAATGTTTAGAAGTCAACTCGAAATGAAATAAACAAATAAAAAGTGTAAATGATTTCAGATGGATTCATAAATTCTTGAGAGCTAACTCGTCATCGCTTGATTATTGCGATACACACTGGTGTGCCTTTTGCAAAAAGATGACCACAGTTAATTAGTTAAAATTCTACCTACTTTAAACATATAGGTAGAACGAGAGTGAGATGATTTTAAAGACGTTCCAAATAAGTAGACATGTCTGAAATTATTGAAAACGATACCCAATGCGATTATTGCTAATTTACAACGATTGACGACGATGACGACGAAGTATTATCAACGATGAGTTATAGAACTTTTAACATAGTTAAAGTCGATTATATGAGTCAAATATTTAAAAAAATGATACCAAAACACAGTTTCAACGACGATCGTCGTTAAAGCCGACAGATTGCAGCCGTCAGATTACCGCCAAAATCTACAACAAATAGAGTGTTTCATAAAATTTACCCTCAATATTTTGACCTACAGAGCCTACAATTGCGGCCTGTGAGCATGGCATAATAAACGAATAAATAAAGGTCGGGTTATCCCAGAATCCTCACTGCGTTCGACAATAATTATACCAAACGCGCTACTTCTATTTTGTATACGTTTACTTGATCATTTCGTGATTCCTCATGGCAGAAGTGAAATTCATATCACAACAGCGGCGACGATAGTTTATGACGGTCGTATCCGGTGTCCCAGCGCGTTGGTTTCGCGGTTCCGGCCCATTTCCAAAAGTCAACCGTGTATTTAATTACGACCAACGCGTCGTAATGAACGAGCGTGTAAGTGGTCACGTATCGAGGCCCTCCGAGGAAAATTACGATGCCACTTAATGAACGTACACCGAGAGAGATAGTCCGGTACGAGTTTCGCCAACATCTAAGGGAATAGTTAATAATAGTTTATTCCGCGACACGCGGTCGTGGGAGACTTTAAGCTGCTTGGAAATTCACGGAGGCACAAGGCCGAGTTTCGTGTTTCTTCTCGTTTTATATGACACACGGTGGCCGACAATAGGTCACAAAATTGATTAATAAAAGGATTCGTTGAACTACAAGTTGTATATTCTTTTAAAATGATTATAATATTAATCTTCCTACGCGATTAAAATTCGGTAATAAATTTTGTAGGAAATATTGAACAATATCGATTGATTTATCTAACCGATTAAATTGCTTTGTTTTCTTTGAATTTCAATAATATCCTCTGCATAAACTACTATGGAAATTTGTATTATTAGAGTTTTAAATACATTGTAACAACGAAAAATGATTCAGAACTAAATAAAATTATTTTGTATCTTTTGAGGCTGTTCTTAAAGATATAAAGTTGTAATAATACATGTAATCTATTTTTTAAACAATATTCGTAGTGTAAATTGTTGTGTAAATTTAGATTATCAAATTTGTAAATAAATTTTAACAAGAAATGTTTCAGTAGAGCAACACATTTGAGTGTCTCCTGAATGATATAAAATTAAAATAGTATATTCGATATAATAAAAAAACAATTAATTTAAATATTCCATTTTTAAAACAACGTTCTTAGCATGAATCCTCGTGTCACTTTACATTATCAAATTCTTAAATAAATTGCAACTGAAGTTATTCAGTAGAGTACAGTGTTTGGAGAACCTCCCTGAAAGTATAATATTTGTAATAAACTTAACCTAATACAAACATTAAATTGATTTTCTGTCCTAAAAACTATTCTTAGTGTAAAATAAATTGTAGAACAATTTATTACATTACGTTGTTTGCACAATATTATAATTTTCCGCATTAGTTTAGGTATATTCGTATTTTTAAGACCTTCCTAAACCTGTATAACTTATCTTTCCATCTAAATGGATTTTTTAAACTACCCTGCATTAAAAAGTATAAGAAACAATGTCACAAAACATCAACAGTTTTCATATGAACACAGTATTCTCATTTTCGAGATTTTTCACATTCAAAACTGTAGTATTTTACAAATTTAAGCAGTTTAATTTAATAGTAAATACACTTTATAATACAATAGTAAATACAATAGTAAATACACTTTAATTTAATAGTAAATTTAATTTGATTTAGAATTAAATTTAATATTGAACTTCAATATTTTGTTACGTAACATCATGATAAAAATAGATCTGCAAGAGGTTGTCTAAAGAATTATTTGAACAAACCAACTCTAAACACAATATTAGTGACCATTGTTACTTTTGTCCAGATCTTACACTTCTCCATATTATGCAACCTCCTTTCATTGATAAAAATGTAGTTTCATAAATTTTACTGTAATCAAGTGTTCCTTGGAAAGAGGCGGAAATTTCAGCGACAATTGTAGCGTACCAAATCTTTTTGGCGAGGAACATCATCGAGTGTAACACGAGTTTAGTTAAGTTCAGTTTGCTAAAACTTTTATAGTTTCGAGGCGGAACAGCACGCAAGTATCGTGTCTCGGAATTTCGTCACAAGTTTCAGGCAGTTATACCCATGCGTCGACCACTGTGAACGAAATGGTCATAGAATGGGAGAAAATTGTCTCGAACTTATAAGGGTCTCCAGGGACACCGCAGAGGGGCGTTTACAACGTGTACA
This sequence comes from Megachile leachella, assembly GCA_963576845.1. NCBI lineage: Eukaryota > Metazoa > Arthropoda > Insecta > Hymenoptera > Megachilidae > Megachile > Megachile leachella. The sequence continues at coordinate 12,949,088 of OY756256.1, read as the reverse complement.
AATAACGATGGTGGATCAACATCGAGAAATTTGTAAAGCCTTTAGAGTATTAGTTTTCTGGGTAGCTTAAAAAAGCGTTAAAAAATGATACACTGTTACAGGCAAGGTTTTTAAAAGGAATCTTAAATCTGAAGATGAAAGCAAGCTTGTCTAGAGAAAGTGTAGCTAATTTAGGGAGTTGAGAATTTGGATATTTAACATTTAGCAATTTGGAAATTTTGAGGATTTGAAGAATTTAAGCAAATTGAGAAATTTGAGGAATGCGAGCAACTTGAGAAGTTTGAGAATATTGTGGACAGAAATTTGAAGGTTCAAAGGTTTAACGAATTGAAAATTAAAAAATTTGAGACGGTAAACATTTAATAGCCTAGAAATTTGGAAATTTAAGCATTTGAAAATTTAGAAATTTAGTGATTCAAAGATTTGAATGTTTTATAATTTGGCCACTTTAAATATTAAGAGTATTTTAAATTTCTGTAAAATTAGGAATTTGAATATTCAGGCGATAAGAAATTTAAGGATTTGAGAATTAGTGTATTACAAAATTTTAGAATCCGAAAGTTTACAAATTTTAAAATTTAGAAACTTTGAATATCGTGGGTATTTCGAATTCGAACATTTGGCAATGTAGCTACTTAGAGATTTGGAGATTCTAAAATTTAGGAAGTTTGAATGGCTAGGATATTTGGAATTTTTTAATTTACAAATTTGGACATTAAAAAATCTAGGAATATGGAAATATGAAAATTAGAAAATTCGGAAATGTTATATTTTATCTATTTGGGAACCTCTTAATAAAAAAACTAGAAACTTTGAGAATTTAAGAATTTGTAAATCTAGTAATTTAAAGATTGAAAGATTATGAAATTTTAGAATTTTCAATATTTAAAATACTTAGAAATTTGATAATTTGGATATTTAGCTTTCCAATAGACTAGAAATTACAGTGCTTGGTAATTAGATAAATTTGCAAAACTGTTGAAATCTAAACAAACCAGAAAATTTATGAATTTAGAGATTTAAAACTACATGTAGAAAAATTAAGAAATTTATAAATTTAAAAATCTGAAAATTGGAAAACCTTAGTATTTAGAAATCTAGAAATTAAAAAATTGTGAAATGTATATGTTTTAATTTGAAGAAAGCTTAAATTGCAGCTGCTAGCACGATATCGTGAACATTTTGTTAAAATGGTATTCAGTATTTCGGCAATTTTGTCGGAATTATTCCTTTTTTAGAGGGAGCATGGAACTGGGTTAAAAATTGCGAAGTAAAATCCAGCAGAGAGCGATTTTGTCAGAAGTTAAATAATTTTGCGATGTGGGACGCTTTTATGCGGTGAATATAAGTTGCAGAGAATGCGTAACGACACGTGGTGCAATGTTGCGCTACTGCAGAGCACGGTAAACCAGGTGAACTAATATTTTGCCTGGGACAGTTGTTGAATTTGCGCTTTAGAGGTCACTTTTGACTCGCGGTATTTTACGTTTCATATTTCTTTGATATCCTACGATCCTTCACAAAAACAATATAGACAGCCTATGATTTATCATCTTTAATCGAAGAGCTCAAACAAAAACGGATGGACATGAAAGACTGAAATTGTTTTCTGTTTATAAAATATTCGTATAAAATTATTGCCTCTAGATATACATGAAAATCTTAGTATAATCATTCATAATTTATAAGCAACAAATTTTTTAATATTTTGTTACATAAAAATCTTCCTTTCTTACAATATTGATTTCTTCTTTAATTGTTTCCAAAGTAATTACATTATTTATTTATATTATAATGCGTTTAATTACTTCCATTGTTGCTAAAGTTAGAAGAAATGTGAAAGGAGCAAAGTTTAAACATTTGAAACATTTGTGAGTTCAGAAATATGGAGTTTAAAAATAAATGTAGAAGAATCGAGAAATGACATTTGATGCGCTGAAGAAATATTAGCACGGTTTTCTTCAGTCTGATTGATATTCAATATTTTTCTTGAGCATAAACCTAATTGATTTTCACTTGGAAGCCTGTTACGGTAATCTCGCCTCGGTTGTGAGAGGATCTGCCGCGGCCGATTTATTTTTATGTTGACGGACAATGATTTATGGCATGCTGTCAATTCGTAAGATTATTAACCGGCTGTGATTGATCTTCGTTGCACCGATGCCATTCCTAATTGTATCTGACAGTCGCACTGAGCTCTCTTCCTCTTCCTTTTTTTAATTAGCGAAGTGTGAGTTATAAGAACGCTATCACTAGGTGCTTCGTTCGGAAAAACGTAAATTAAGCAAAATGGAAGGAACACGTTTCGATCAAGAATATTAATATCGATCGGTAATAAGATGCTTTCTATACTTTTCTTTAATTTTACAACTCGGGACTAGATTTCAGTATAATTATATTTAATTACGTTGGCCCAGTTGCAGTTTACTGTTATGCAAAGCAAATATTTTCTTTTTTAATTCTTTAAACACAAAATTCTGCTTCTAAATTTTTATATTATATTTTGTAGGTGAAAAAATATACAGTTACTGCATATTATAGTTTATAATTATTATGTATCTAATATATAATAAGCGATAAGTAATATAAAGTAAGCTGTACAATGATTAACACTCTAACTACTATATAGATGTAGCATAGCTACTATGTAACATATAGAATGTTTATATAAACTTTAATATATGTATAAATAATAGTTTCAATTTTGTTTAAATATCTCACATTAAAGAGCAATAACAGTTTCTTTTTAATAACGTTTACCATTATCTAATGAAATTTATCTAAAGTACTAATATATGTAATGAAATAAATAAATCTACGCTAAATATACTATAGTATAAAGTAAATAAATTAACCGATAACACTGTGATTGTCGCTTAAACGTATTGATTCACAATTAATTAATATGAAAGAACGTGAGAGTTTTCTAATATCACATAAGCAGTTTTCGATTCAAACGACGCAACGTAACCGCGCGGTGCAGCGTCCCAAATTAAAACCAATTAACTCAAATAAGGCAAGGTTAATACCGTCTCTAAACTCTAAATTGCAGCATTCAAACAACAAAGTAATTTCGAAAACATTACCGGATAATTGTCTAATAGGATTCATCACTGTGGTTCTTAAACTCTCTAAATCGGATGCCACACTAAACAAAAAGTTCGTCTTTCATTCACAGAATATGCACTGATTACGTTACGTTAAATTTGAATTATATTTCTGTTTAACTCTGAATTATGTAAGTGTTGCGTTTAAATCTGTACCATGTTTCTATCGCGTATAAATCTGAAACAAGTTGAAATCTAAATTTCTAAACACCTAAATCTACCTTCCACTTTCAATTTCCCTATAGAAAGCCACTCAATGCAAAACTCGAATAGTAGTATGCTCGCGTCTATTATCGTTGCTCCTTTCGAAGAAGAAAGTACAGGTTAACCTAACCTACATAACATCAATTGTGATGGCAGGTATTGTCGGTGCTATCGGGTCAGTAGCATCCGTATAAAATTGTTGCATTTAAATCCCTCGAAATTGCTAGTTCGCCTATTCATGCCAGAGTATGTGACTAACGTATACATATAGGTGAATGTACGTGAAATAAGATGTACCAAGGCGGTGGCGTAGCACTTAGTGCAAGGGTGACAAACAGAAGAGGATAGAGGAAGAAAGGTAGCATTGAAAGGAGGGTATGAAAAAAGATCGGGTGAAAGAGAAGCGTCGCGTCGTGCAGAGAGCAACGTTGCTTCCTTTTTCCATTCAGTCGAATCGTTATGAGTCGTGTAGGTATAAACTAGCAGTTCGATCAGACGTGATGGTGATATACGGCAGGATATTGCGAGAGGATAGCTCGAACAGGAGAGAGTATCGATATGGAATGTTCCCTCATCCTCCGGCTCTTGTTCTCCCTCTTTGGTTTGCTCGATTCACCTGTCTCCGTTGCTCTCCATGGTCCGCGCTCACCTGTTTCCGTCTCTCTTCATGGTCCATGCTCACCCCTGCCTGTTCATCTTCTCTCTTTAGCCACTTCGGAAGTTTGAGAGTGCTCCAGAGAAGGTCAACGATCCCTCCGGGGATTTTCAGAGATCTAGCGACTGAAACCACTGGTGGGACTCGTCACGACTCAATTCGCCGGTGTTGATGGTAAAAAACGAATCGACTGATCTTGGGCTACGTGCCAGGTGAGCTAGTGGGTTGCTTCGATCCGTGGAAAACGGTTATCGGAGATCGAAGTATAGAGTTCCGTCTCGCGTTCGCACGCTTTTACTCCTAATATTTGTTCGAGATGTTCGATGATTGCATCGACTTGTACCTCCACTGTTTCCAACCGAACTTTTATATTTCGTCAAGTATAGACAAAATCAGTTTCGATTTATTGCCATCGGCACGATGCCTTTAGGTGAAAGCTACGCTGCCGAAGAATCGGTCACTGATTTGTATTGAAATCGAATCTTCTGGTAAATTTTAGCGACACGTTAACAGTTTTTTCAGGTTTACATAATTCAAATTTGGCGACTATTTTTGTAGAAGGGTGATTCTACGGATATAGAAAATTCTTTTGATCTTCATCTTTACCATTCTTAAAAATCGTGCTATATGTTTATATTATGTCTTTTTATTACTCTTTAGTCACTGTTATCTTTTTTAACAATTACATTATATGTTCATCAAAGGGAAAAATAATAAATGTTGTTATATACGCAAATAACGAAGAACCTCTAATTGCATTTTTTTATGTCCAAAACTAACTGTTATTTTCTGTTTTGTAAAATTTTCTGTACTGATATGTTATGTACCTATAACTTACACTAGAATCCGAAAAAATACTGATAAAATTGTAGATATTTATTTCATTGTACTACTACTTAACATGCCTTATACCACATTTTAAAATTACAGTTATAAAAAGAAAATTGAAAATAGCATGTGGATACAATTACTCTCAGTTTCTGATTAGAATCACCAATAAACAAGAAAGAAGGCAGTATTTATTAGATAGCCACAATGTTTGAAACTTTATTAATACAGTGGTCATTCGTTATAAGCAAATCGTTCGGGTCTGAGGTTTGGCTTATAACGCACAGGTCCTACATTGATTGATGTCTTGCCGAACGTAGAAAAGGACAGAAGAGCGAATGAGACCGAACGTAAACAAACAGCGATCTACCAGAAGGACACTCCTAATGCAAGAATAAAACTTTTTTATTTTTGATTTTTCTTTTTTGAAACTTTTACCAATTGATTCTTCACATTTTTCTGATTAAAATGAGACCAAACACGATATAATTTGGACTATATTTATTGGTTTAATTGACGATAAAAGTTTCTGGCGCAGAGGAGGATAGCGAGTGAAAAAGAAAGAGATGCTGCGATCATGGCAGGCGGCAAAGATCAAAAGTCTGTTCGATTGTTTAAAATCCTAATGCATTGCTAACTTTTTTATTTTTAATCTAATTTTTGTACAACTTTCTCCATCATATTCGTGACATTTTCCTGATTAAAATGAGACTAAACACGACGTACTTCGGGATATATTTACTTGTAATTTCAAATGTTACGCGTACATCGATTACTTTACTAGAATAAGATATTGCAAGTAAATATAACTCAAATTACGTCGTGTTTGGTCTCATTTTAATCAGGAAAATGTCGCGAATATGATGGAGAAGGTTATATAAAAAAATGGATGAAAAATACAAAAATTAGCAATGCCCAAGTATTGCAAACAATCGAACAGACTTTTGATCTTTGCCGCCTGCCATGATCGCAGCGTCTCTTTCTTTTTCACTCGCTATCCTCCTCTGCGCCAGAAACTTTTATCGTCAATTAAACCAGTAAATATAGTCCAAATTATATCGTGTTTGGTCTCATTTTAATCAGAAAAATGTGAAGAATCGATTGGTAAAAGTTTGATATCGAAAAAGTCAAAAATAAAAAAGTTTTATATTTGCATTGGTATTGTCTCACGGATATACTAAGCCCCGGATCACTTTACACTTCTCGGCGAGCGAACCACGGGCGTCTCGAGGGGTCTTCCCCCCAGTAGTGGGGATAACATTTTTGCTTATATCGGAAAGGACATTTTTGCCTATAACGAATGACCACTGTAATTCCAAACTTCTAAATTATAAAATTTGTATACGTACGGAGATATACTGTCATTAAAAGCAAATTACCCTACTGTAATAATAAATGGATGTACATATATAACATACCAGTAACAAGTGGGTGCCACTGACCGTTCACCTTGCGGGCACACATCATTGCTGTTAATAACTCACACCATCACTGTCCCATCAAGCACATTTATTTTCCTAGCAACAATAGACACGCTATATCAATATTTATCGCAGTTGTCACGACTAAAAATCTATTAAAATACTTTCCTCCGGTGCTCGTGCCTCAACCGAAGTATTTACCGTTTACAGAAGCGAAAGCAAAAAAGAGAAGAAATTTCAAGCTGCACATGTTTCTTCCAACAACGGCTGGCACGATTAAAACTCATCCTAACAGTATTATGCTGTTAAATCCCATTGCAACGGCGTGACGGTATATGGTATACCATGTTTGACAAACTTCCTCATCCGTAAGGCGTAACACAGCCAGCACGCGTTAAAAGTAAGCTGTGCCACGATGGCCGACGGGTATCTCGAGTGTTTCGCGCATAAATCGCAAGCGTCGGGAAACTTGTATACTTTGTAGTTTTTATTTCGCGATTATATCTTGTTTCTTCGGGTACAATGCCGTAGGAATCGTGCACGCGTGTGCGACGAGAAGGCAGAGCGAGAAGGGCGCCACGTAAAAGTTAAACGCCGAACTTTCTCCCGCCATTTTCCCGCGGCTGGCTACCATTTTTATGAGCTGTACGTCCTTTTTTCACAGACGTGCGTGTGTTCCTAATGCGAGTAACTTTGTACGCGGCCACTCGTGTGCATGACGAGTTTCGCTGACTGCACAGGCCAACGTGTTTCTCGCTGTAAATCAGTCGGAACGTCAGCGGAAACTTCGCCGATATAATTTTTCTCCTTCATTGAAAAAGTCAAGCTTTTCCGACCTTTAGTTCGATTGGGAATTTGCGATATATGCGCAGCAATGCAACTTTGTTTTCAGTTGGACCGTTGAACGTGTTGAGAGACAAAGTTGATAATACAGTCGTATATCACAGTTACTTGGTCCTCCAGAGGTGTGCTTATCGATTGTTGATATATTGTAGATATTTAATAACCTATCATCATTCGTGTTTGAATTAAAAAAAATAATATAGATTACTTTAATAATACATTAAAATTGTCAAACCGTTGTTTCAGTAAATTCTGAAAAGCACATGTGTTCAAATATAATGGTAAAATAGGATAATTAGATATACATGTAGATTTTCCTTTATTGCATTTGAAAGGCAAACTGAAAGCCATTTTTTGTATAATCGATTTGCAACAAAGACATAAGTGCTCCTATTTTCTACCTTACTTAGAAAATGAACAAAATTGGATTTGAAGTTAGATTGGTTCTTAGGAACCGAATTCCTAAGCTGATTTACTTGAACGGATTTGTCTCACTACGTAATATTTTCCTTCGTCGTAAAATTTCATGGTATCTTTCAATCGATCATCGACACCTGACACGGTCAATAACGTCTTCAATAAATTGCAGTACCTTTCGATCCTTTGAAATCCAACGGTCGAACAGCGATTTTGATGCCGGCAGCTCGTTAATTGCACGGTTCCCACGTCGTGGCGGTAACGTTACGAGATATTTTAGCCAGTTTCAGTGGATCGTGAAAAAATGCGCGTGACGAGCCGCGGGCAATTAATTTCCGTTGCTGGAAAGGCGTTGGCTTAGCGTTGCTCGCCGACGCGTATTATCCTGCGGATTGGCGTGTCGGATTTTTTCGAAATTCGAGGTCAATTTGGGCCGAACTGCGACAGCCTTTATCACGCGGTATTTACACTCGGAGCGTTTGCTTCATGGCTGAATCGCTTGCCTCCCGTGTGATATCGATTCGACACGCAGCCGAATTTTTACCGTTAGCTGATGACGATCTATTGCGCTTCTAGTTAACCTCTTCACGAACGATATTTTTATGGTTAAAGAAAGAAATATTTAACCTTTTGGTTCATTTACATTTCACTGAGTTTAGATCCGTATATAAATAAATCTTGAAAGGATTTGTTATATGCAAAGATGATACTCACATACGTCCTTTGGTTGATGAATTTCACAGTAAAGTAAAAAGTCATATATGTTAACATCAACGTATTTTGAAGGGTCGTCAAATTAACCTGTGCTATTTTGCCTTTAAACGATTTATAATTGGGATAGCCTGCGTGAGGTCTAAGCGAAAGGCTGTTCATGAGAGTCCAAGTAAGGCGATAGACGATGGCTATTGACTTGGAGTCGTATGGTCATCAGATGTCGCAGGATTTCTTGCTTTGTTAGTTTCTGAGATTGTAGAAAAAGATAGGTAGTTTGCTATTGCATTGCTTAGTCGAATAGGGACATTGTTCCTTAAGGATCTGACCACATAGTGGGGAGGCAAGGATGCCTTCAGTAAGAGGACTGAGTTTGACCCCTCGGCACTTACCCCAGCACTTTAATTGGGAACGGTTCTCGTTTAAAAAAATATTTAACATATATGCTCTCTGTATGATGAATTTCATAATAAGTTAAACGTTCACATATGCTCTTTATTTGATAAATTTAACAACAAATAATGTAACAAACTAAACGCGCACATGTGTGATCTTTGGTCGATGAAATCGAAAATGAACTAAAACTCTACATAGATCAATTCAATTTAACCCTTTGGTTAATCGATTTAATAACTAATTAAACGTCCACATATGCCCTATGGTTGTTGAATTTAACGATAAATTAAATGTTCACATGTGACCTTTGCTTAATGAGTTCAAAAATAAACTAAACACCCCACATATGTGATTTTTAGTTGACGAATTTAAAAATAAACTAAACGTCCATATATCTTTGTGTGATGAATTCAAAAAGACACTGATTGCTCACATATGTGATCTTTGCTCGATGAGTTCAAACACAAATTAAATGTCCACATATGTGACTTTCAGTTGATAAATGTAGAAAGAAACTAAATGTCCACGTGTGTAATTTTCAATATTCGAATTAAAAAATAAACTAAACATTTCCATAAGTGAGCCTTGTTTAATGAATTAAAAACATCCGTATACGTGGAACTATTCTTGAAAGGATTAATACTGTAATAGAGTTATTTGCATTTTGCCATTTGCCTACAAAATCCTCTTTTGTCAATGTAAAAGAAAAAAAAACAAGAAAGTACATGCACTCGAAATTACGTAAAATAAATAATCTGTAAAATGCGAGATTAGAAAATAATTATTTTCTATAAACTGCAGAAACAATCCCGCAAACCTTTTTACAAATGGTTATATTTAATATGTGAATAAAGGATTACCAATTTAACGCAAAGATATAGCTGCTCCCAAACTTTTGAACGATAACGTACCTATATGTATGCGAGCGAAGCTGAATTGTGAATTGGAAAAGCTCACGTAGGTATTAAATGTCTAGAGTTTCCGTAATGTAGTGCAACCATTAATCACAACTGAAAATTAAACCAAAAATTCTCTGAAATTTATTTCGACCTTATATTCCTATTATTAAAACACTGCTTTCCATGTGAAAATAACGGAGTAATTATGTCATATAAAAATTAATTTTAATTGCTGTTGGAAGTTATTCATAAAAATGGAATGAATATCTCTCTCAACCATTGACATTGGTTTTTCTTGTATATGCTTTCAATATTCATCCCATTATAATTTATCTGACTCTAAGGTTTTTAACATTTTCATGATTACACACTTTCTACAATTTTTATGATTTTATGGTTTTTAAAATTGTTATGATTGTAAGATTTTTTAAATTTGTATGAGTGCAAGGTTCTTAAAATTTACATGATTCTGAAGTTATGAAAATATTTATAATGCTGTAATTTTAAGAATTTGTATAAGGGTCATTCCACGCCAAATCGATCACTTTTGGAAGTCACCATCTTGAATTTTGCTCTAATCGAAATATGTTGTAGTCCATGTGAAAAGGGGGTACCCTGTGCCCTTTTCCAACTTGTAGAGACGTCAATTTTTGAGGCTTCATCGTTCTGAATAGCTCATTTTGAAGGGGAAGCTTCAAAGAATGTGACCATTTTTTTTGCAAATTTTAAACCTTTACTCCTCTTATTGAGAAAAACGCAAAAAAAGAATTTGTCTAAATTTTCCGACATTTTATAACAAATTGACGGAATTAGAAAAAATATTTTAAAATAGCCCAATCCTTTATGAATAAAAGCAACAAAATTTAGCTAAATCGGTTGAGTAGTTTCTGAGAAAAAAATTCCTGACTGGACCTTATTTTCGCCAAAATGGGCAAAAATTGCAAACTTTGAAGGCTTGTCATTCATTAACAAATTCAAACCGGTGAAATGATGACTTAAACCCCCCTTAATTTCACATGGACTATAACATTTCGATTAGAGCAAAATTTGAGATGGTGACTTCCAGAAGTGATCGATTTGGCGTGGAATGATCCATAACTGTAAGGTTTATAGAATCTGCATGATTTTAAGGTTTTTAAGATTTGCATAAATAAGCAGAATTTATCTATGACACATAACGTCATTTTTAAATTGAATATTTAAATTTCTTAATCAATAATATGAGAATAACAAATTATACAATCTCCTTGAAAAGAGGTAAACTCGTTTTTGAATGAATTTTTTCGCTTCCTCTTTAACAAAGAATAAATGAAATTTCTAAATTTGAAAAATAAAAAACTATCGAGGATATAGAAACTGCAAATTTTCGAGGGTAGATTTACCCGTGAAAAGGGGTATTAAGACGAGATCTACGCTTCCTCGACATTTATTCCATTTAATTGCCGGTACGGATGTACATTACCGGTCGGGCCAATTAATAGTTCGATTAAATAAACCGATAATTGCTTGAAAATGGAATATATCTGGCCGAATATTGGATCTTTCGTTTTCCAGTGTTCATTATTCGCTGCAATTGGCGCGCACGTGTTACATGGATGTGGTGCGTTTCTTTGTGAACGAACGCCGTTCGAAAAATGGACTGGTACTCGCGATTAGCGGGCCGGAGGTAACAGGGACGAGATGGTATAACGATTTTAATGGCTATAATTTCGCGAACGTTGAACTCCGTTTCCTCTTTCGTGCTATTTCATATCCCATTATCCTCTTTCAACTGCAAGACCGCTACAAGTTTTATAATTTCCATGTTAATGCTGCTAACGGTGTTCCTCGATCCTGCGTGGGTGCAGGTGTTGTTTCAATATACCGAGGCTCGTTCGAGCAATTACACACTGAGGAGACGAGTTCTCGAGATAATCACGTAATTACGAGAGCTTCATTTTTCCTACACATTTTTCGTAGTTACGCGATCATTGGATTTTGTCTTCTGGTTGTCAGAACAATGGCAGTCTTTAAGATTGTCGCACACTTGACACGGTACATGAAAAATTGCGTTGGATCAACTCTATACAGTTACGGAACCTCCGTAAATGCAGTTTCGCTTATCATTTCAACCATATAATTTTACTTTATATTTAATTTTGTTGGTCTTTATTTCGAGTGTATATGTAAATTGAATTAATTTGGAAATTTTCCTTTAAATTAAATTAAATTAATTAAATTTAATTTAACATTTTATAATATGAGTGTTTTGTATATCATTAAAATTATGGTGAAATAAAAGTAACGAAATTAACTCTAACATAAATTCATACTTGCACTTGAACATATAATTAAGTATAACTCTAGCATTCATGGGCGCAGGGGATGGTTATGTGGGAGGAAGAAGTACTATATGTTGGATTCAAATTGGAAAACTCTTACATTTAAAACTTTACGAATTTGGAAGTTGGACATTCAGAAATTATGATATTTAGGAACTTTTGGAATATTGAAAATATTAGGAATTTAAGGATATGCAAATATGGGAATTACGGGAAGAATGTGAGGGTTTGAAAGTTTGGAAATTATGGATTTAGTAATTTGAAAAGTTAAGAATCTGGAAATCTGCGAACGTAAAAATGAAGGACTTAATGGATCTGGAATTTTTTAGATTTGAAAATTTAAAGATCGCGTCTTTGAAAATTTGAAAACTCGGGAGTTTGGAAAGTTAGAAATTAAAAAATTTAAGAATGTAAAAATCTGAGCATGTAAAGGTTTGGTAACGTCGAAATTAGGATATGAATGGATTTGGAAATATGAAGATGTAGGAATATAAAAATTTAGAAAAGTTAGGGGTTTAAAATTTCAGATTGAGTTTGGAGATTCGTAAATTTGAAAACTTAAGAATTAAATTATCCCTAAGGTTGAAAATTTGAGAATTTGGAGTTCAAGAATTGACATATTTAGGAATACATATATTTGTAAATGAGCTGTTTTGAAGGCTTAAGAATTGTGAAAACTGAACTTTTAAATATTTAGAAACCCAAAAATTAAGAGAAAAATTAAGAAAATCCAAAATTCAAAAATAAAGAATTTATGCATCTCAAATTCTATAAATAAACTATTAAACTCTACAATGTTACTCTCTAAAATGAAAAACAAACGTTGGTTCTCTTCCTCTGTACCCATCCTTATTCCACGCGCCGACAGCCTACGTCGCGCTGGAGTGTATATTACCGGTTGCATTATCAAAGTTCTAACAACTTGTATCTTAACCAGGAGACTGTAATCTCATCGCGAAGTAACGCATAGCTACGGTACAAGATACGATGGTAGATCGATCGTGCATGAAGCAAAGAGCCCCATGGAAATCGAACGAGTCCTGGTTACACGATCGGAGCCAGCCCTCTCGTAATCTATTCCAACAGAGCTCTGGCCTTGTTCTAACCTCACCTAACCATCGAAACGCACACAACATGTCCGGAGTATAATACAGCGGGCAAAGCCGAGAGTCATTTATGGTACGGGAGGATGTGGCAAGGGGCAAAATGAGCGAGCGAGAAAGGTGTTTAGACGTGGATGAAGAGCGACAAAGGTGGGGCATTGCTTGGATCCCTAGTCACGTGTTCGCCTACACTCATTCATTTGTTCGGTGGCAGTGGTGCTCAACCATGGTGGGAAAAGCCGACCACCCATCGTGGATGTGGGTCAATCGTATCTCGCTTCATTTGCGTATATTGGCCGAGCGATTGCGACGCGTTCCATGGGGAATTCGTACCAACGCTTTGGTGAGATATCGAATAGAGTGATAGAACGATGTCAGCTTCGTGGATATTCAAAACAGCTGTGCCCGTTTCTCTGCAATTGTTTTTGGCAATTACCGTTTCCGAACATAATACACGATTTTAGGATATAGCGTTCACGGAAATGTTTATGCGATTTGTGAAGTGTCGAGAGTAATTTACAAACTCTATTTTATAAACTAAAATGAGATACAGATGTTTAATAGAATATTTATCAAAATTGTTTAATAGTTCTTCTTTCACATTTTGAGGTTACTCTTAATCCTGTCTGTTAAAACCTGCTAAATAATCGCGCGATATTTTACACGACGACTGCTACAGTGGAAATTGACATCTCTGACAGAGCATAATGTGAAGTGGGGTATTTAATCTTTCAACTCAGTTAATACCATGAAATATTAATTATATTTATATGATTATATGTTTAGATCTCTTAAATTTCAATTCTTAAGCTCAAATTTGGAGAAGATATATTTTACACTAGTATAATTTTTGGAGGTTGAGAGCGACGAAAATTTTGTTGAGCTACTTTAATATCCATAAAAAGCATTGTCATTGTTTATAGCTCTCTAGGAAGCTATAACTACATTTTTTACAATCAGCTCATTGTCGCGAGGTGTTTCAACGCATTCCTAGTAGTTTTCCGCTACCCATGTTTGCTCACGCTGTGCCCGTAATCCTGCGGATGTAATTATTTGACTGACACGCGCGGACTAGAATTCGCGGAATTTTGCGTCTGTCGAAGAGTTGCTGGAAGGTTGTCCGATGAATCAGACCGCGCATCGCGTTGTTCGCGGAAGGAAAATCGTTTCACGCTCGCATCACGCCATTTCCCTCGCCTGCTGTGCAACGTAGGGAATCGATTGGTCATAAGTCTCGTTACGTTAGCCCCGCAGTGAAAGATCGATTGACGTGGTTTCCGGGAACGAGACGAATAACGTTACTTTATGCGTGTAGGTACGTGTAGTCGAAGCCGCACTTAAGGCTCCACGACTGACGAGATTTATCGTGAAATCATAGCGACATAAATTAACATGTTAAATCGCGCACGTGCGATGGTAAATCAAAACTTAGCGGCCGAGGCTGTTGCTGCGCGCAACCGACAAATTTCCGCCCGATATTTATGGGGATACTTCTGAATTAACGCTTTTACTCAGATTTGAAGGTGCTAAGTTGGTGGCAATGCCTTAATTAACATGTTGACTTCCGTGGAGATCGCGGCTGATCGACACTGTAAACGAGCATATCAAAAAAAGATGAATTTTGAACGTCTGATTTTGTTCCTCCAGAATGAATTTTGTTTCTCTTTACAGTATGGTTTTAAGTGTAATAAGGAATTAAATGTGTACAATAATATGTATGTGTCGTATGTGAGACTCGTTTCTTTAAAAAATCGTGACACTTCAGTAAGAAGTTTTGTTAAAATTGTATGGATCTTATTTAAACATGAGATATGTAGACTTCGGTGTAAGGTAGAATTTCTTTGGATAAGGTTAGATATGTAACGTCGATATTTCAAAAATTCTCAAGTGTCCATATTTTTGAATTTGTAAATTTCCGAGTTTTTAAGTCTTTGAATTTTCTGGTGTTTGAGTTTTGAAATTTTCAAGTCGAATTTTAACTTTGTAAAGCGTAGAAAATGGTGCTGATGTGTAGCAATAATCTTTTCAGCCCAAAATTCAGTGTTATTATTTTGTTCATTATATGAACAACCTATTCCTTCAACTGCAGAAACTAATCATATCTGAAATGATTAAGATACAAAATCTATCATTTTGAAAGATACAAGATCCGTTATTGCGACGAGTTCTATAAATACAGTGTTAAGAAAATGATGGAATAAACACTGGTATACCTAATATTATATCCTAATTAAGACAGAGCTACTTGTATTACAGAATTTTCTTATTTTAATCATAACAAACTCACTGACTGTTTATCTCTTTTTGTTGCAGGTGAGCAATCTCATTTTCTTTCGCTAGCGTACATAAAGTGTCTAAAGAAAAACGAAGCCATAATCCTGGTGAGTCTTTCATCTTCCCTAATCCCGTGTTGAAGCACATGTGTAACATCGCGATTCAAAAACAAGCCAGCAGCCACGTGGGAGGGCAAAAAAGAGATAATCTGGGGGATCGTGTATGCGCGTGGATAGAAAAGAATGCGGTCCTCGATTATGTGGTTATACCCCGAGATCGAAATGAAGGGTTGTGGGGTGGAACGAAGCAAATGGAAATCCTGATTTCGTTTCAAGACGTTTGCTACGAAGCGAGGGAAAATGGAGGATCTCCCTTTCGGAGGGCTGGGTGGTTGAAACACAATTTAAACGAGCGCAAATATAGATGTCAAGATGTTTGCTATTAGTTGGACGCAGGCCAAGTTTACCTCGCGCTGAATTTTCGTATGCGAATCCCACTGTTCCACGACTATCGGCTATGTACTACTTTTAAGTGTCGTTAACCAGAATAGCGATTTCGAATAAAAGACTCGTAATTGCCTCTTTCGATGGCCGCCCGTGGGGAAACTACTCGATTTCTTCAGTTTTATCTGGATGCGTTTGAGAGTCGGGTAATTCGTTTCGAGGATCGGTTTCTCTGTGATCGGCGCAGTGTTATTTAGTTATCTCCCGATCTCAGATCGATTTGTTCCGAAATTATCTTATAATTATACATATATCCCGAGACGAATTAGCCAATAATTATGTATGCTTTCTGTGAAGAATTGTATTTCCTGTAACGAATTTTCTGAATACCTGTCCTTGCAGAAATGGATATTTTCTATTTATTAATACATTAATCTTAGAATACGTTATTTTAATAAAAAAAACTACGAACAAATTATTTTGTTATGATAGTTATTTAGTATTAACTTAATGTCTATTTGATCATTTTAAGTATGCAAGCATTTAGTAGATGCTGTATACATATGCACTTACCGAATTAAAATATTAGAATAATCGCAAATCCTTACAATTTAATGAAATATATGAGTATGTACTTCGTTATAGATTACAAAGCTTTTGCGTAGAAAATGGATCGCTGTCTTATAATTACACTTTCTTCATTTTTCACATTAGGCCGGTGACACCACAGTATCGTGGGCATAGTATCGCTCAGTAGCCGGTGGCAGCACTTTCGTATCGTTTGCATTCTGTTGGTATTTTGTTTAGGTAACAATAAGCTACACACGTCAACAAATTCTTTGGTTTTATAAGTACTTGTGCCCTTTCATCGTGGCAGTCGAAAGAGACAATGTAATTATTTATGATGAATGCGCGGACGTCTTGTCTGACGTTCCGAACGACTTGGTCATTTGGAAAGAAGACATTGGATGTGAAAAAAGTAGGGGAACAAGGTTGAGAAATCATTGCGAACTAACGATGAGATTAGTAAAATTTAACAATTTATATTCTCCCGATAATTTCAAGAACGGTCGGCGACAAGCCAAGTAATCCGAATTAGTGCTGCCGGCGCCAAGCGAATATATTTTTACGAGACGTACGGACGACAAAGTGTTAATAGTAATTAGTTAGTAATTGAAAAAATTAGTCATGCAACTATTAATTTTAGCATAAGACAATAAATACAATGCAATTGTGTTGATCAAGTTACGCATAAGATAATAAATACAATGCAACTCTATTTACCAGACACAAGATAATAAATACAATATAATTAAAATTGATTAAATCACATAAAATAATAAATGCAAAGTATTAATAAAATTTCATACAAAGTGAAATTCATAAAGCACTTCTGGATCTTTAAAACTATTCTCTTCAGAAACGTCAAACACCATACACCCATAAGTCATTCATAAAATGCAACATGATTTAAAGATAATTTTAAATCTCGAGAATTAAACAAGTTGATACCAGTTTCCTGGAATCGATGGGTCGATAATTCCGAGCTAGCAGAAGTCGATTCACTTGAAGGTACTTGTACTTTCTGCGCCCACGCGTTGCATGGAGCATCGTTGAAGATAGTGCTTGATAACAATGGTCCAATTTTAAAACACTCGATTCTGTAAGCTGGCCAGTTCTATTATCGTTCCTGAACGACTCGAGTGTGATTCGAAGGAACAACGCGGCCCTTTTTGATCAAGGGTTTCCGTACAGCTTCAAGTTCTTTTACTCGAAAGACGATGAGAAAAAGCCAAATTCGTTCTCCCTTTTACTGTTGACTGCCTGCTGTTCTCTTCCTTTCTTTCGGCGACTACATTCGGGCAAACTCTCTTTATCTTTCCCTCTGCCTTGGCAAAATCTGGCCTCTAACACGGCAAACAAGTATATCCGACCGCGAATCACTGCTCCTTTATCGCGTGTTTCCCGCAGAGCGATTTTTGCTCCATTTAACTTTGATTATAAGTCGTCTCGCGTTACATGAGCTTTAGTCCGTGGCTTAAGAGAGGAAATCACGGTCGAAGATCTACGAAACTCACTGTGTTCTCTGTAGACAAAAATCTAACGCAGTTAAGTAGTTGATTATCTTGTTTGTATGTATACTCCAGTGTAGGGTAGGCTTTCTTTGGATAACGATAAGAGCGGAGAAACCTCTCACCGTTTGGTCTCCGTTTTTAGAACCCGAGGAAAATTTAATGTACATAGTATCTTCTCGGGTGCGAAACTAGAACAAATAAAAACAGTGATTAGCTTCTTTTGTATTTTGTCTTCAAGGGATATTTATGGTACGCATTGCAACGGTGATTCTAAAGTATTTAACTGTTGTGCAAGGAACAAGTACAATTCAGGATAAAGTTGGACTTCTTTGGGAGTAATAGTAATATAGAACACTCCATTATTTCGCGTAACTACTTGGAAGGGCGGTAGTGTTTATTACTTCTGTAATTCGCTTTATAATATTTTTTTCTAACTTATAATTTTTTAATTATTTAGGAATGTGGGTGGGGAATTTGAGGTAGTTGAAATTAAAAACTTTATTGAATTAGGACTTGATAATTTGGATTTTTCTGATTTGTGGAATCGTAAGTTAGAGAATGTGAGAGTGTAGAGATACGAAAGTTTGACAGTTTGGGGACTTAGGGACCTCGCTACATAAGGATTTGCTAATTGGAGGATTTGGAAGTTAAAGAATTTAAAGGTAGAAATATATGGAAATTTCGACTCTTGGAAAGAGGAGAATCTGGAAATTTAAAGTTTTATTTCCTGTTAATTTATTTTTCTGTTTCACCTTTAACTTCAAATTATGTATGTATTATATGTATGTTACGGTGAAACATCGAAATTGGTGAATATCAACATTCACCGGTGTAAGTCCGAAATAAGGGTATTGAGCAAATATTTCGGACATACACCAAGCGACTATGTGAATGTCGACATTCACCAGATTTCGGTCTTTCACCGTAACATGTATACTGGCACGTTTAGTATCAAGGATTAAGCAGCATTATCTCCTTGACTGGAGCCTTGAGCGTTGCGAAAAATATCATCTAGATCAATGCTTCTTATGCTTTTTTCATTCATGAAGTTTTTAACATCGAGATTAATTCGTGACCTTAGATTAATTATAAAGTTAAGATATAAAAGCTAATATTATTCTATAAATAATACTTTTTTGTATAAGAATATTTCTCATGTACGATAAAAATTGTCGACACTATAAAGTTTCCAGACATAATTGCATATTGGTAACAAGTTTTTAAACCACATGTTCAGTAATAAATGAAACACGCAGACCTTTCAAATGAACTTCAAGATTTATTAATTTGATGACAAAGGTTTTTGTACTATGGTTTCTTTCCATGTTACTAACTTCAAAATCTTTAAACTTTTAGGTTTCTAAACATTTAAAATTCCTAAAATACCAATGTCGAAATCCGTAAATTCCTAGATTTATAAATATTCAAATTCCTACATTTCCTTACCCTGAAATCTCTAGATTCTCAAATCTCAAAATAATTAAATACCTGAACTTCCAAATCCCTAAGACTCAAATTTCTAGATTCTCCAATCCCTAAATTCACAAATCCATTTTCCAAATTCCTAAATATCAAGTACCTAAATCTTCAAATTCCAAAATTCTTTAATTCCTGTACCCATAAATTTTCAAATACCTAGTTTATCAAGTACCTAAATTCCCAAATTTCTAAATTCTCAAATTATTAAACTTCCAAATCCAAAAAATTTCCAAGTTCCTTTTCTTAATACCTAAATTCCCGTATCTCTAAATTCTCGTAACCTTAAATTACCAAACTACTGAATTTCTAAGTTCCTACTTTCCAAATTTCCAAATTCAATCATTTTCAAATCTCTAAATTTTCAAATTCATAAATTTCTCAACCCTTAAATTCACAAGTGCCTAAATTCCCAATTCCCTAAATATCCAAATCTCTAAATTCATATTTCAAAAACCCGAGTATATACAAAAACACTGGTCCATGTTATCGCGAACACCCAGTACATACACGCGTGCGCGTAAGAATACATGCACGTGTGCTTGCACGACTATGTAGTTGTGTATGGATCGCATGGTTTCACGAAGAGGAGCCGCTTACGCATCGCCGCCACTTGCCTGCCGGTAAGCACGGGAAAATTTACTTCACGCGGAAATGTCGGCAAGAGGAGATCCGCGCGATCCACGAAGCTGTTCTCGAATAACGGCTCGACGATATTTATACCGGGTGCAGCTCGCTCCGGACCCCTTATCGCGGGTCAAAGATCTGACAAACTTGGCCGCGCGTTGATGAACGTGCCGTGTTCACGATAACACGGCAAGACGTATTTAATGCCTTTCCAGAAAGCCGAAAAACAAATTGTTCCTTTCATTTAACAAAAATGACTCTTCACCGTATATAGAAATCATCTGGACCAGCATTTCTTAATCTTTTGCACTCGAGAGATGACTCACGTTCACCATTCATTTTAATACAACGATTTTACTCTATTGTATTTGAAGACATTTTTGCTTCAAAATAATCAACGGAATTTGAAAATTTATTGTCTGCTTCGCTATGTTTATAAATCACACGTACAACACATTTAGTTTAAAAATGCATATTCCAATTTGTAACATCAAACCGAACAGCGAGGAAAGAATATCTTCATATTCTTCAAATATGTAAATATGAAGAGTCAATGTAGGTCAACATTGCTAGGAAAATATAATACAACTTTTACCTAGTATATTTTTCTCGAAAGATAGTATGTACAAGGAAAACACTGATCCGCATTATCACGAACACCCTGTATACATACACACAGCTAACTTGGTCGTTGAGCTACCGTCGAGCTATCTGATCGCTCGTAACAGTCTCGACAGACGATGCATTCGAATGCAGCCACTTTTTCTTATTCCGTGTTCAACGCTGCTTGCTCTTGGATTATGGGAACCGCGGAAACCGAGGTGCGCGTGTTATCGAATGGTTTTTGGCAACGAACCTTTCGAAGAATTATAGAGGTTCGAGAGACTTTAATAATTCGTGGAAACTGCAGTCTGGCAAGAAGTTGGTTATCAATGATAAAATTGAGGCTAATACAGGTTAAGATATTTGGGATATTCAAGTACAATCTTGATGCAAGAATTTGGATTTGTCATTTAAAATATAGAATTTAGAACTAGTAATAAAAGTATAAATTGTTAAGAGCATAAAGAAGTTAAATTGTGGTGGAATTAAGGATTAATATTGGGATTTTTGCGTTTTGGAATTATAGAATTGTGAACCTTTGTGAAACATTTCATTTTTGACATTGAAATTTTAATACTTTTGATTTAAAAAGTTCTAAATTGTACATCTGTGAAAATTTAGAACTTTTGGATATTTGAACTTGGAAATTTTCTAGCATTGAGACTTTGGCATATTGAAAGTTTAGAATTGAATGTCGGGACTTGTGGATTTGGGAATTTGGAGTTTTGGAACTCCGAGACTCTGGAACTTTGGAACTTTGGACTTGTAGAGTTTTGAGATTTCAGAGTTGTGAAACCTTAGAACCTTGAAATTGTTTAACATTGGACCTGTGAACTTCTCAACTGTGAAGTCTTAGGATTTCAGAATAAGTAATAGTTGAAACTTCGGAATATTGGACTTGTAAAGATTTGAGATTTTAGGATATTAAAAATCTTAGGATGCTGCACTTTGAACTTTAAAAAATGACCATAATTCCTGTAGTACCATTCCATAATATCCTAAAGAAGTGTCTAATAGTAAACCTATATACCTAATAATATACCTAGTAGCGTATCCATTACCTAAATTAACTCATAGAAAAATATTGATTCCTTCACTATCGCACCATCGATCAATTACCACTGCTTTCGTAATGTCAAACTCGTGCAATTTCAGCGTTTCATTTTTACCCGCAGAAGATCTAAAATGTATTGTCGTAAAAGATGATAAACTGAACGCGACAAATACCGAAATGGAAGGCGAACGTTGTTGTTTACCGGTCGCGATGAAGACAAGCTCGCTGGAAGACTAATGAGATTCAGCTTCCTTTCTTCATTAAGCCACCTACTGTTCCTGGCAAACATGTTGCAGAGCAGTGGTTTTCATTCTGTCGCGTCTCAAACGTCACGGAAGTAATTTAACTTCAAGCACTGACGGTGTCGATGCCCCGCGGCCAAACGAGTGTTTACCATCGGATTTTAATATACCCTGTTTAATATACCGTCGACAGGGAATCACCGTGACAGCGAACGACCTCATAAAGAAGGAAGCAGGGACGAGCATGTGGAGCACTGTTGAGTCTTGCATGCTTATGTAAGCGACCATAAACATACATAGCTACGGAGAGGCGACGAAACTTCTTTTCCCCTCGAACTCATCTTCCTCGGGTCTATCATGTTATCGTCTACCTCTTTGTGCAAATGCAATATTCTCCTCTTTTAAAATTGTACTCACCTACTATATCTCGATTATTGTCTTGCTATATGATCTTTGTTGGCGTAAACAATCTTTGAAGCTGCGCTTACATGTACGTGTGTATACGTATGCAATCACGTATGTAAACCATCACACGCGCGTGTGCATATGTAAATGATCGTAAATACGTATGCATATGTAGATAATTATACACACATGTGCATATGTGAATCGTCCCATATACGTGTGTATACATGAATCATCATACATGAGTACATGTAAACAATCAGATACACGTGAGTATATGTAGACCATTACACACAAGTTTGTATATGTAGATAATTATGCACATGTGTGCATACGTCAATTATCACATATATGTGTATATGCATAAACAATTATATTTCTTAAACGTTTATAATGGAGTACATGGAAGGTGCGATTTATACAAATTTTAAGAAGAGTAAGTTGAAGAAATTACATTTTTATAAATATGGAATTATTCAGAAAATATAATTTTACAAACTTTTAAGCAGTTATTCAAGAAACATGTCTTTATGAATGTCATAGATAAAACGTTGAACTTTTCCAAATCCTAGTACATATCAGTGAAACTATGAACCCATAAGCTGGTACGGAAAACTAGCTGTTCGATCAGATTAAAGACCTGTACATCGAATAAGTGGAACACGACATGTATTCGTGAATTGTTCCAGGTACGGATCCTGTTTCTCGGGGTTAACCTGTTAGCTCGGGGGTATGGAAGGCAAACGGTCGTAGGGCACTTGGGGGCACTTAATAGAGATAATTGCCTCGTTAGTGGGGCGGTACAGCGCGAGACACGGTGCGATAATATGCTGTCGATCAAAGCCAACGGGCAGCTGGTCCCGTTCTCTCTGCAAGGCGATCTGGTTATACCCTAGACCAGGCTGTATTTGGTGATGCAATAACTAGATGGATATTCGACGATGCCGTAACATCGTTTCCAATGCTCCCACTAGAGTTATGCGTTCATGGATCGGTTAAGTCCTTTCTGCACATTAAACTCAAGGAAGATTAATTGTTAGGCTATTTCTTCTGCTTCTAATTCGAACTGTTGTTCAAATACTATTATTATAGCCACGATGACTGTGGCAAAGTCTGCTAACAGGGAAGGGTTACAGAAGAAAGTAAATAGGTATCCTTCAGAGGATTTCGAGAAAACGATTTTCGCGTATAGCTCTTGTGGTCTACCAAATCCGTAGACATTTGACTTGAAACACAAACTTACTTAATATTATTATACACACTAGTTATATTATATGTATACCTACTTATATTATAATAATACTAGACTACTGTTGATAACAGTGAAGTCTGAGCGTGCGTATATAGATTGATTGTGCTACACCAATAAAAATCAATCGTTCATTCTATGATTTGAAAAGATATAAATAGCATTAGCCTCGAGCTTTTTTTTTCATTTTATGCTGTTAAAAACTTCTATAACTTTGATAATATTTAGTTTGTTTATTTTATCGATTATGCTTCATGTAAATTATGTCAATTGTATTAAGTTTTAAAATTTTTTTATTTTTGTGGTGTGAAATTTGTGTTATGTAAAAATTATGGAATCAATTCAAGCAATTTATGCGGAAAACAGTATGAAAAGATAATTTACAACTTATATTCAAAGTAGGATGTATTTAAAAACTACAAATCTCTTGATGCCATAAATCTTCTCCTTTCAACAACGGATGGTTTCCTTTGAATATTGTCAAGTCGCTCTCTAATTTTGTCAAAGTGGGCCAATCTCAACCAAATTTTCATCTGCAATGTCCCATGCCATGAAGATGCTAAGTTCAAAATTTGGTTGAGATTGGTCCAGTAGTTTTGGCCCTAGCGTGGGTAATTTCCCTACATTTTTCATCTTATAGTCTTCGCTAACGCTCAGACAATAACGCTCAGACAATTAGTTGAAGTTTAAAATAAAACTATAAAATAAAATATCACTTACGCAGTTGTATAATGAGATGACGTTAAAGAAGCAATCATCTTCAAATAATCTACACATGTTTTTCAATGCACTAATACTTTTAGAACCTCCAGCTATTATTCCAACTAGTCATTTATCACTGTAGATTACTATTTAGCTATAAAAGCCAATAAAAATGTAAGTAATATAAATGATCGTTCTCTCTTTTCACGTGTATTGACATCTGTCTGACATACACGTCACAAATGTTTACAAGACGTCTTCTCTTAACCAACAACTCCATTCTTTTTGTTCTGCTACTATTCTCATTCCCTCAAAATGGAGAACATTAAAAGAATTAACCAAGACAAATTAACGGAGTTCTATCGTATACCTGGGACAATGGCTTCTTTAACAAACTTGCAATGAAAAGAAGTCCTCGAGAAAGGGACTACTATTTGAAACAGTAGCAAACGTTTTAGACAAACAATTGTCTGAACTCTAAGCAGAGTGAGGGCAATGACTTCTTTGATGAACTTAGAACGAAAGGAAAGAACGAAGGATTACACTCACTTAAAACAATACTAAATGCTTCTCGCGTGTTTAACGGGAACGTATTAAAAGATACAGTCGAGAACAAATCTTAATTCTATAAAAAATATGACTAATGAGAGGGCAGAGGTTGATTGGGGAGGAGAGTTGTTGATTTCTGGTAAATTTTGAGAATTATAAAATTTGGGATGTAGAGATATTTAGAGATATAGGAATTTTGAGAGCTTGAAATTTGAGATTTTGAGAATTTGGGAATTTGGAATTTGGGAATTTGGGAACTTGGGATTTTGGAATTTGGGATTTTGGAATTTGGGATTTTGGAATTTGGGATTTTGGAATTTGGGATTTTGGGATTTTGGGATTTTGGGAATTTGGGAATTTGGGAATTTGGGAATTAGAGAATTAGAGAATTTGGAATTTTGGGAATTTGGGAGCTTAAGAATTAGAGAATTTGAAAATTAGAAATTTTAGGAACGCGGAGATTTGCAAATTACAAAATATAGAAATTCAAGAATTCGAAAATAAAAATTTGTATGTATTCGTGAACTTGAAAATTAGGAAAAGGAATTTAGAGATGTGGAAATTAGAAAATATAGAAATTCGTGGATTTGAAAGTCAGGAAATTTAAAAGCTTGAAAAATTAAAAATTAAGAAATGTAGAAATCTCCGGATCCGAAAATCGGAAAATTAAAATATGTTCAAAATTGAAAAATCTGAATAATCAGAGAAACCGGAAACTAAAAAATCAGACACTCTGCATTCATAAAAATTATGTAATAGGATAATGTTAAAATTTCATACTCCCCCGAGTGTACGAGAGCCAAGAAGAAAAACAGTGATCACGTTGTTGGTGCAACTGTTTTTCCCAATGTCGGTCTGTATCCCCATGTAGCGAATCCGACAAAAAGTCGGATACGCTTTTAGGCGTAGCTGGTTTTGCGTGGGCTAGCTTCCGCGTATTTTCACAGTTCATTCCGAGCGTGTCTAGTTCGGGCATAGCTCGAAAAAATTCAATTTTTCATCTGTTCGCGTATTTATTCCAGCGTGTCACGGAAATGCCCGGCCTCGTGCTCTACGGGGAAGCGCGAAGTTTATACGGATGAACTTGTCGCTGCCACGGTTTACCTTCGCTTGCTATTTCTGGCTCGATTTACCGTAAATCCTCGCCTCACCGCGATCCGGGGTCGTTTTTACACCGTCCTGTTAAAGTAGCGCGGATATCGGTCCGCGTTTGATCGCATCTTCGAATTTATTTTTGGTTCGTTTGCGTGCAAGTGCGTCCTGGCGCGCTGTAAACGGATTTCCAAATGCGTTTCCGGCCCGTTGCGAAACATCCCTGGAAAACGTTTCATTAAAACATTTCTAATCCGATAAAAAATTCTTAATGCGATCGGTGTTGGTTCATGTTGGTTTCATGTCGTAGAATTTCTGGAAGTACGAGGAATCGATAAGCTTAAATTATGGCCGCGAAATTTTATTGGAGTAGCATTTTGAAGTTGGGATTAAATTTTAAGTTTCAGAGAGAAAGTCTGTTTACCTTTTTCCTTGGAATTTTTTTCATCTTTTTTTCGTTTGAACATATATACTTTTTTTACTTGAACGTTAGAATTGTTTTTAGTTAAACTCTAATACTCTTTCTTTTTGAATTTGTTCCTTTTATTTGAACATTTGAACTGCTTTATTCGAACCTCAGAACTTATTCTATTTGAACTTTAAAGTCTTTTTTATATTTGAAAATTAGATATTTTTAAACATTTTCCATTTGAGCTTTTGAGTTTTCTTTTATTTCAACTGTAAAATTGTTTTTATTTCAGCATATTTTCTTGTTTGAACCTTGATTCTATTTGATTTAAAATTTTTTTTATTTGAATATTTTTTGTGGTTTTTGAATTACCATTGAACGCTATAAGAAATTTATTGACAGTTCAAAGTTCAAAATTATCTTCAACGCAATATCATAGTGATTTAGAACGTTCAACGAGAGATCAAATAAAGATTGCAAGTGAATTAGATGTATCGTCGATGCATCACGGCAATCGTTCAGTAAATTAACTTAATTGTCAGAGTCATGTAACCTAACCTATATACGTCAATGGCTGGTATACATATCTGAAATGTTTAAGTGCTCAACTTGATTTCACTGCTGTTTCAATTAGTACATCTGTAGTAAGTTTATATTCGCGTGAGATTCAAATTTGTTTTAATACAAATAAATTTAGATTTATCACATTTATTTCTATATTGAATAATTCTGTACTTTAAACTATTACACATATACAGATTTCAGAGGCAAAGGGAATTAACTCTTTAAATTCACGGAAGAGCAAATTGAACTTATAAAAATCTTTATATGTGACATAAATTTTATATCTCTTATGAAATATATCATTTTTTAATTTTTTTAGCTGTGTCCACCATCACGTTCTTGTCAATTTATCTTTCTTCCATAATTTTCCTAATTTACTTTTTTTTTTTAATTTTTTTCAGCACGTCCTGCCGGTTCTACAATTTTCAGTTTTCCCAGAGTGATGTGTAAATCTGGTCAATGTCAGATTGCACATTTGGCAGCCAGACTTGTACGAGCCTACGCTTTCCGTTAACTTTCTTTTTCACCCCTTCAACTTTCTACTATATATTTCTCCTTTTCCTTTCATATTTCTATCTCTTTTCAAAAAGGACATAAAAACTCTGAATATCGTGTCACTTGACACAGCCGTCATTTTTGTATTTACACATTACATTCCTGGAATCGTTGACTCACATATTGCCGTTTTTTGTTAATTAATCTTTGCTTTACATTGTTAAATATTTAAATGATCATTAAATATTTTACTTCTCATTCACTCCCACATTACTTTTACATTAGAAATTAAGCAATGTAGACAAAAATAATTTTTACCATCAGAGAATAAAGTATTTGATACAAAAGATAAATTATTTAATGCAAAATTCACTTTCTAAAGAAAAGTGAACTTTCTAAGTGAACTTTTCGAAAGAAAAGTGAAGTTATTACACTTTTGTTCTGTTTCGAGTACAGTAAATTCAGTACTGATGCTCTAAATTCTAAATAGAACTCTGAATGAATTATATATTAATTCTTTTTGTTGACTGGAGACACAATAAATAACTATCATATAACTATCATTCATGCAGACATAAAATACACGAACTCGGTACTGCAAAAAAAAGAGTAGATCATAAAAAGGACGAATAAACAATAGCCACGGAAGTCACAGAATGACACAGCAAGAAAAAAATTATAGTAATTAAGTAGCGTTGTGTTTCAATACCCATCTTATGTATCGCATTCTGTTATTGTACAGAACGTGAAGAAATATGAAAGTCCGCCATTTTTCTATGCATCCGAACTTGTAGAAATATGAAAGTAGATATTCTACTTGTTTTAGAAAACGTCAAAAAAAAGTAATGTTGGTAAAAATTAATTGAAAAGTGAGATTTGATGTAACGTCTTGTAAGTTTCAAGTAGGTACGTTGAACACAGGGTCAGTTTAGTGATTAACGGGGATCGGTATTTCGAAGAGCAAAGACGTTGACTTGTCCACTTTTACTTTAAACGACCTTCCCTCGCGACCAGATTCGTCGAACTCAGGTGATCTATAATCGCGAAGAAGAACTTGGAACAAAGTTATCCCGCCTGAGGCTGGATCGGAAGTTCGTAGGTTATTATGGGGAGACAACGTTAGTTGTGAAAGTCGATCAGACGCAACGATGAACGAGGAACTTGAGGGGGTTTTGCTTCGGGTCCACTTCATACAGGTATTTTGGAACAGGAGAACTTAAATTTAGGTATCCGCCAAGAAGATTGGATCGTATTTCATGGAAATATATGAGTGAGGTTATGCTATGACTTTTATATTCGTTTTATTTCAATAGTTTACTTATATGTACTATACAGTTACATCAAGTGTTATTAAATAAAAATGATTAATATAATGATCTGCAGGACGTTGTAATATTGTTAAAAATAAAAATTTATTTTTATTTGATACAGTAGATATAAGCAAGTTTATTATTTTTAGGATGCTGTTATAGTATTAGATCTGATGACTATAAAAAGAAATTTTATAGGAAGTAGCATTCTATTAGGGATACCGAAAGGTAATCAAAATTTTGCTGGCAAGAAACATGTATTTATAAAAGAAATCTTAAATGCTAATCAACAAAATAACTTCCATCATTTTCTAACGCTTTTTGTCAGTGTAAAGGCAATTGTTTGATTCCTGTTTTAAAAAAAGTCCTTTTCATAGAAAAACTTTAGATATCGCAGAAATTTTGAACACTTTTTGGTACCCCTAATACAGTTGAAAGTTCTCGTAGTTGTTAGCGTAAGAATTTTTAAATTACCATACTAAATATGTTAACTTTTTAATCTTCTAATTCTCCAACTTCGTAATTATCTAATTTTCTAATGTTTTGTATTTCTTACTTTATAATTTCCAATTTCTCTAATTAACTACGTCCTTAATTCTCACATTTACAAATTCTTGAATTTCATATTTTTTCAGTTCTCAAAATTCTCAAATTTGCAAATCTTCAAACATTGCAACTATCAAATTCCCAAATTTTTTATTCTTAAAAACTAGAAATTTTGAAATTCCTCTTCTTTAAATTCTTAAATTCTTGCTTTTTCTTACCCTAATTTCGAAATTCCTACATTTCTAAAATCCATAAACTAAATTTTCTACTTTCTAAATCTATAAATTTTCATATTCTAAAACATTCAAATAAATATATCAAATATCCAAATATCACATGTACAAAGTTATGAAATGCACTTTCAAAGAACTCCAATCTCCAAATATCCATATGTCTAACCATCCAAACTCCCAAATCTCTAGACCTCTACATTCCCAACTTTGAAAACTTATAATTCTGGAACCTCGAAAAGTTGAAAATTCATTTCATTCACCCAGCGAATGTTCACGATCCTTATTCATTAGCAAACGCCTGGGGCTTTTCTCCGCTGCGCCGAAGTTTCCCCTAGGGAAACCTGCCGTTCTTGTCAGTATATCACATATTCAATAAATATATCAGTGCTGGAATAGCGATATTACTTTGTCCGTCCACAAATTAACAATCAGCTAATCCTTGCATGTTCAAGAATCCGTTAATTAGTTAGACTAACATAGTGTATGGCGTTTGCATGATGTCCTCATTTTCTGTTAATATTAGAGGACGAATCAATTTGTTAACTTTGAGTTATGATGCAAAACAGCCGGCTGTTCGTTCAAAGTCTTTTAAGTACACAGACTGATATTCGTTTCTGTTTAATTAGCGGACGAAATGAAACGTAGAGGCACTTTTCATATGGACTATTTATACGCAACGTAAATTTCCTGTAAAATCAGTGACGGTGCCTGATCGTCAAACAACCACAGAACGTTATCGTTTTTAACGGCAATAACGATCTTGATTGCTGGACTCGGTGTTTGAAAATAAATCGCCGTTTCTATCACGTTCCATTCCCTTCTGCGAACGATCCAATTAAATCAGTGTTCTCCATTAATCCGAAAATTACTGTGTTTTCACTGGGCGAGTGTTTGAAATTGTTCAATAAAAAAATTAGCAGTAAACTGGATCACTTCCTCGATTTTAGTTTCAGTGGCCATTTAGAGTAGTTTGTTTCAAAGAAAAATTTAGCATTGCATGTTGTTATACAAGATAGGGGAAAATATTTTGCTTTTAAATTATATAATTTCATTTATACATATGACATTATATAATATTATAATTAATTATACTATTAATAACATAAATATAATTATTAATAATATTATATTATAAGTCACTTGCTTATAAATATTAAAGATTTAAAAAATATTTTATTCTAAAAATTCCAATTTGGAAGCCATTGGTATTACAATTGTGATTATCTGTAAAATATTAATAATATTAATTAAAAGTATTAATTCTCTTTCGTTTTGTACAAGTGAAAAATGTAGCAAATTTTCTTAAAAACATTAGTACTGCAAATTTCATTATAATTAGCTCATATTAATTAATAAAACTGCCAATAATTGTAATAATTAATAGTACCAATTAACAATAAAAAAATAATGTCGATTAATAATAAAAGCATAGCTAACGTAACCAATAAATAATACTAAATATTTAATTATTGAAACTAAATACAAAAAATAAAGGTAATAAAATTAAAGACGAATAAAATGAAACAATAAAATTAAAGGATTTATTGTATCAACTCTGTTCAATAAAATGTACATGTGAAATAAATTACCGGTGAAATTAAAATATTGAACTTGTCAAATGGAAAATTAATAGACTTCTTAAACTTTTATTTTGCTTTAAACGTAAGTTACTTAATTTTCAAATGAAATAACATTACTATTCTTTAGATCCTTTAATTACATGTCAAGTTCCAGTTATTTTATAGAGTTTTCAAGTTTTAAATAATTATTTATACAAATTTCATAGAATTCTTTGCATTGTATACATCATAAAATAGCCACGATAGTTGAGCAACAACCAAAATGAAAACGATATTCGAAACGCATCGATGTTCGTGGATACTTTACAATTCATTTTAAAAACTAAAGCCCTAGAGAAGAATAGAATTACATCAATTGAAGAAAATAATTTTCACATGGATAACGTATAAAAATTGTTAGTCCGTTTTTGTTTTCAGTGCAATGGGTACTATTTTTTATTCCGATTGTTTTATAGAATTATTTCGTTTTTATGACGAAAACAAAAGCGGATTAGCCTTCTTTTTATATATTTCATACAATGAAATGTCTATTATGTTTGTGTCGATATTAAAATTTCTGCTGAAGCGTCGGTTTTTAAAAACGCGAGAACTGGCAGGTTATGAATACCATTTTTGTTTTAACTGTTGTTTAAAAGTGTTTATTTAAAAATGTTTATTACAATAATGAATTATTTACTGTTACATTATTCTATTCCGAAAGGTTTACAAAACAATTTCGTGTGAAAATCAGTTGAATAATTAATATCGCTTTATCATAAAATATGACAATGTTAAAATTAAATTATAAAACAGTTTTGCGAAACAGTTATTAAACAAAATATATACAATATACAAATATATTAAGAGCTACATCCGCAATTGTATAATTAATTATTTAGAAAATTAAAATAAATTAAAATCAATTTTTCTATCAAAAAAGCAGTACACCAAACAGTTAAATTTATCTTCGTTACATTTGAATAAAACGGACTTAAAATCCTGATTCATTTAAAGACAAATCTACAAACAAGGTGGATGTGACCTTAAACACTCAAGAAAAAAAGACTACAAACAATAATAACCATGAACAAAAACTGAAATAAATTACAAGTTAGTAATTGCAAAATAATTACAAGTTTTTATTAACATAAAAACAAAACTATTTGCACTATTCAGCATGAGCGAATCAACTAAAATAAACCACGTTTGCCGATTAACCGAACGAAAATAGTTTCATAACAGGTAAAATTGCGTCTTCGTCACGATTAAATTGGCTATGCACTTGATTCGTGCTCGTAATAACGTCACTAGCCAAAATGATGCATGCTAGATGATCAAATCATGCTCGCGAAGCCATTTGAACACGAATAGTCCACGCAATGGCGGACGTCCTCAGTTCGAGCTGATATGTCGACTCGAATTGTCCATCTTTCTGAGGAAACGTGTTGTCGAAACAGCTTCTCTCGACACGAGTAACAGTTACGAGACTCGTTGCTCATGCTTTCGACTTTAGTCGGTTCGCTGACGGTTTTTCGAATGGCGAAAAACGACAAAAACACGGAGTGTTGCGGTTACGCGAATATACGAAGCTCGGTTTACGAGCAAGTAAGCGTTTGTAGCCGGGCCAGTGTACAGTCAGGAGCAAATATGATTTCCTCCGGGAAAATGTGCTAACTCGGGAGAGTGAGGCTCACAATATTTGAGTTTTAATTGAGATGGATTTACAAATTTGGAAATTTGGGGATATGGAGATTTGGAACATTCGGGACATTCGAAATTTGATAATTTAGAAATTTAAGAATATGGAAGTTTAGAGATTTAATTATATAGAAATTTGGGAATTTGAAAATTCGATGATTTGGGAATTTGGAAGATTAGGAACTTGAAGATTTTAGAATTGAGAAATTTTGGAGTTTACAGTTTCGGGATTTGGAGAACTAACAATTTGAACAACTGGAATTTGGAGATTTACGAACTTAAAGAACTAGAAATTTATAAATTTTTATATTTGTAAGTTTGAAAATTTGGAAACATGGGGATTTAAAAATTCAGAAATAGAGAATTAGAAAATATGGGAAACTAAATACTTCGACAGATAGAAATTTGTTAATTTAAATAAAATGATTAACATGTTTATTTTCTGCACAAAAAGTATGAAAATTTATAAGTTTATAACTTTATAACTTACAAGTTACAACTTACAAGTTTATAACTTGTAAATTTGAAAAGTGAGTGTGGTAATTTAGAACTGCATAATTGAAAAAATTGGAAATATAAAACTTTGAAACTTAGAAATTTGAAGAATTTTAAGAATTCAATAATAATAAAATGTAAAAATTTGAAGATATAGAAAGTATAAAAAAAATATAACACTCGCTTTTGAAGACTACATATTTGTCCTTATCGAAAGTAAATGTATGATGCACTCGCTGCCTAAGAGTGTACGTAGGGCGTAGTGGATTATGGGGATTTGCGGTCGGCAGGTCGCGAAATTATAGCATGAAGCGAGAACAAAAGAGCGAACGGTTCGTACGTCCGTCGAGAAATTTTATGGCGTTACGAGGCCTCACGAGCGTAGTTTAACATCAATTAAACCGTCTAAAAGCTGCCTCTCCCTTGCTCGACAACCGACGGATTAATTCTCTTATTTAACGCGTGTTCTCTTCTCGCACGCCTGGTTTATCGTCCTCCTTTAAATAGTTTTCTTCTCCCTTCGAATTTTTCGACGCATTCTACACGTGTCTTACTGTTGTACAGACAAAACAAATATTATTTCCCTAGAGATCGTGAATGTAGTGAGTTTCTCGAGGGAAAATGACATTTTAAGAAAAAAACAGTACCATTTTTTGGATTTTAACTAATCAGTATTTTAATTTACAAACCTTTGAACTTAGAAATCTTTAATAGTAAACATTTGTGGGTTTAGGGTAGGTGGAAATTTAGAAATTTAAAAATATACTAATCAGAATACTTAGAAATTTTAGAATTTCAATATTTGTGTATTTAGAAATTTAGAAATTTAGAAACTTGGTTTTTCGGAAATTATTCAAATATGAAAACTAAAAAATTACAAAATTTGAAGATTTGAGATTTGAGAATTAAGGAATTTGGAAATCTGTAAATTTGTAAATCGGAATTGAAAATACAATTTATTTTTAAAAGTATTAATAAGTATTCAATAACTGTGAATATATGCTCTTACTCGACTTTTACAAATTTCCGAACAAATCCGTATGACAAGGAATTTTTTTAAATTTCTCGAAATAATAAATAACAAAATTTAATAATTAAAAATGATAAATCTTTCGACTTTTTTTTCTATAGATCCTAGACACGTGTCTATTTCTCTCGGTAGTAGATGCAGCCCTGTATAGTATCGCCGTAAATCGGCGAACAACGACTCGATAAAAATTCATCACGTGTTAAAAAGTCAAAAGTACGAAGACGGCGAGGAAACGGTATCCACTTTAGTCGGGTCTCGTGATCCTTTGCGTCGGGATCATTTATGACGTTTAAAAACTCGTTAAAAAGTTGGCCGATGCGGACGGGCATAGATTCCCGTCCCTTCTATCCTTCGTGCCTTGATCCACACTACTTCCCTTCCCGCCTGGCATCGGGATTATAAAAGTTTGATAAGGCGATAAATAATTATCCGCGAGCCCATCGCGAACTGCGGCTAACTTTTGAGTTACTCTACCACTTGAGTTTTTAACCACCCCAAACTCCTACGCCCTTTTCTACCGCTATCGCAGCCATTAACTCGTCTTCGTCTTCTCTCATCTTCCTCCTTTTACTCTTTTCCTATCTTTCTAATCAGTTCTCTCTATTTCACCGTTTTATACCTTACCTTTATTACCTTACGGTTTCCGAACCTTCTTTTAATCAATTTTTTGCCACATTTTCAGTTTTTGTCCCTCCGAGCAGCGTTAATTCGCTTTTATCGCGCTAACAATTTTTTTCGCTCTCAATTACTCGTGCATATTTTTTCCACCTTTTCTACTTCTTCCTCTCGTTTTACCTTCCTCCTCGTTTACCCTCTCGGCTCTGTTTACCGCGAACTTTCGAGCTTCTTCCCGTCTCGGTGCACTCCGCGTGGCTGAGCGAAATTCAGCGCCATTCCGCTCGGCTCTTGTGAGCGCAACGAATTCTTCCGCTCGCGTTCTACGTCGTCGTCTGCAAATGTTCGCTGTCGTATCCGTACGGAGCCTTGTTCCGAGAGCTTCGCGACCGTTATCGAGCTTCGTGACTGGGAACTTCAACCCGTGCTTTCCTGGATTTTCGACTAACAACGAGGGAAACGACTCTAGTCCTTTCGGCAGGCTATAATTCCACCCCTTCGAGAATGTATACACCCGAGTTAGGACATTATTACATTCTACTCTTAAATGACTGTTACTGTCAAATTAAAAAAGATACCTTGCTAGGTTAGTCACAATGAAACTTTGTTCACTTCGAAAGGAACATTTTGTACTTAATCGTATGGTTCACATTAAATGATACACCCAGTACTCAACCGTACATCAAATGATACACCTTGTACTCAAACGTACGGTTCAAATCAGATAAAATATCTTATATTGAATCATAAGGTTCATATCAAATAAAACACCTAGCACTGCGTTATTACAAATGAAACACTCTATACTTGATCATATAGTTCGCATGAAACGAAATAATTTGTACTCCAACAAACTGAATCTTATAATTCACATGAAACTGAATTATAATGAAACTGGCTGTGCTGAATCCTACGGTCTACATCAAATGAAAAATCCTACATTTAATATCACATTTTTCTTCAACTGAGAGTACATTTGAGCTTATTATACTCAAACGTAGAGTTCATAACAAGTAATATACTGAATTGTATGATAAAATGAGGTATATTATACTCAGTCGTATGGCTCACATCAAATAAAATATCCTATACTGGATTGCAGGGTCCACATCAAATGAAATGTCCTGTACTTAACAATACAATTCATTTCGAATGAGATATCCCATACTAAATCACACAGTCCACACGGAACGAGACACCCTGTACAGAAACCTCGTCTGTCTAGGACAGCTGGCACCGAGAGCGAGCTAAGGCTTCGAATTTCCATCCACATTCCTCGTCACCCTCGTTGTCCGATCATCCCCTGATCTACATGCGCCGCAATTAGTTCCCGTTGCTTTTTCTCGGCGATTCGTTATCGAGGTCCGTCCAGGTCCATCAAAGATTCGGGACAATGGGACGATGCATCTTAAGACGTCGGGAACCGCAGGATGGAAAAACAAGTAGAAGGAGATGGACGGGGTTGCTGTTAGGGTGGCAGGGGGCCGGAGACGAGGGAGGGTAAATCGTTGCATCGGTAATGGCCGCCATTGTGGCTTGATGAGGTGGTCGTGTGTGTGCGTGTACGTGAGTGGTTGACATTGTGTGGGTCACATCCAGCATTCAGACGGTTCGGGAGGTGGGGACACACCGTGTATTTCGAGGGTGGCTCGAAACGGCGGCGCTATCGGTCGGCGCAGGATAGTAGCTCTCCGGATTATGCAGAGCCGAGAGTGAACTCTCTCTCGAGTTATCTCTCTCTCTCTCTCTCGAGTCGTGGACGAGACGGAAAGAACGATAGGAAGCAGGAAATGGTCGACGAAGAGGGAAGCAAGGTCAAGAGGGACGCGTGCACGCGCGAAAGAGTGGCCCGCGAGCAATGTGGAGCGACGAGCGAGCGAGAAGCTAGCGAGCAGAGCTAGTCTCTAACTGCTAAAGAGACCGGGTCCCTAGCTAGCTGGCACAACACCGTCTGCAGGACAATTTATATGCTAATTTATATGCGCTTAATAACGATGTCCAACGGTGGTTACCGACACGCCCTTCGGGCGGTGCCCGCCACCGATTAAATCGATGGGAACGTTGCACCCCAACGATCTCTTTTCACCTCTCAACTGAACACTACTGGGCTAATTAGTTTTCCCGCCTGCTGCATGTTTGCGATTTTTCCTGATTTAGGGAAAATACCACTTTTTTCGATTTTGGGGAGTCGTTTGGAGAACATTGCGCTCAAGATTGAAAACGTTACACCAGTTTTGGTTACTATTTATATACGAACTGCGATGTATTGGGGATTTGGTAATTTGGAAATTCGGAGATATGTAGAGTCGGGTATTTGGGAATTTGAGGATTTGGAGATTTCTGATTAGAGAAATTTGGGTTTTGGGGATTTTGAAGATAGGGGATCTGTGAGATTTGGAAATTTGAGTTCTTAAAATTTAGGAGTTTAGAAATGTAGGATTTTTGGAATTTCACATTTAAGAGACTTGGTTTTTGGGGGATTTGAGATTATAGGGACTTGGGGATTTAAGATGTTGAGAATTTGGGGATTTAAATGTTTGGGAATTCAGAAATTTTCATCTAGGTATTGAAAAATTTAGAAAAATTGTAAAATTTGAAAATTTGGTGATTTAGAAGTATGGAAATTAAAGAAATTTGAATGCTGGAATTTCAACAGTGTTAATTTGGAAATTGAACTTGGAAAATTAAAAATTTGGAGATTTAGGGATTGGAAAATTTGGGAATTTAAAGATTCTCTTATATGGAAGTTGGCGAATTTGGAAATAACAAATTTTGAAATTTAAAGGATTAGGAATATGGAAAATTTAAAATATAACAATTAAGGGATTGAAAAACTTTAAGGATATATGGATGAAGGGACATGGAAATTTTGTAATTTTGATCTTAGCATAATTTAAATTTAATGAGTAGAAAATCCTAGAAAAAAGATTGTAGTAGAATCTGAAAATTGGGAATTTTTGAAATTTTTGAATTTGAACGTTACAAATTTTAGAGTTTAGAAATTTAGTGAGTTACGAATCAAAGAATTTAAAAATTCTAGAAAATGTAAATTAAAGTGTACAAGAATTTAATAATGTAGAAATTTGGAAATAAAATATTTTGAAAGGCTGAGAATGTCTAAAATATCTCCATCTTTGACACGTAAGATGACTAATACGATAATAACCTTGGTAAACGTGGATGAACTTAAAACATAATACATAGTAACCAACATGTCAGTAAGGAACTGGATCACAAGATAGAATCAGCGGTGGTAACTGCAGGCTAGGCACTTGAGCGATATTATTATTTAGTGTTTACCATACTTGTTCCACTCGTTGATTAAATAATGAACTAGAACACGTAAGATAATATAATACATGATACAAAATATGCTGATTGAAAATAAACACCTGTCACGTCAGATATCAAGAGCAAATAAGGTAATAATCGATTTTGATTGAAGAGTTTTTAAGTGATAGTATGCTTAATGCAATAAAAATAAATTACAGACATTATTTTCAATTCAACACCGGTAGTTCTAGTGTAAAACCTACACGAAATATCAATTCTGGAAAATGTATTAGTCTCTGCGTAGAGAATATAGTGTTCTCTTGTAAGTAACAGTGCTACTCAGCGTCTACTATATTGCACGTTCTTCTGGTATCGTCTCGTTTGTTTAATCTCTGATTGCCGTAATTCATGATAAGCTGAGAAAATACTTTGCAGAGGTTATTCTTATTGCCCCAATTACTCGCGCATTGCGCAAAGTGTTTCTTTCCGTCATCAGAGGCGTAATGTTTCGCGCGTGTCGCAATCGAGCCCGGCGGTTCAATAAACGCGTCATAAAAATGTTGGAAACGATCGAGTGACGCGTAACAGGTTGCAACGATGTAAAAGTAATTAAAGGCGCTTTAATTAATGGAGTTTCGAATAGGTAGGTGAAAAGGTAAGCGGATCCGGGCGTCGACGATCGGTTCGTTAAAAGGATTCGCAGCATTCAACGGTGATGAAAATTAGCAAGCGTATTTGTCGGGGCGAAAACGTTAATCGTGCTCGTTTGTATTAAACAAAAACTCGGCTTGCACGCCGTTGGGTCACGTTTCGTTTCCTCGTGAATGTCGTCGAACTTTGTTTTGACGGTATTTATTTTGAAAAACAAGCAGAGAACTTTCGCCGACGAATGAACTTTCGTCGAATGAACTTTGATGATTTCGATGGAAAGCGAGTTGAACCGTATTTCCAACTTCGTTGAAATCATGGACAAACATGTCGAACGATTTTTCCAATATATCTCCGGGGAAGTTTGAAAAACTGCGTTTCGAGAGAAACGACGTCCGAGCTTCGAGACACATATCGAGATGTTTCTCTCCGCTTCAGATCGCAACTTGGGCAATTTCGTAAAGTTCCACGCGAAAGAGTGGATAAAAATGGAGACACGGGGCGAACGAGTATCGTTGAAGTACGTAAAAACGTTGAAATCAATCCTTTCATCGTTTCTGCCCCGAGCAGTCTTCGTAGTGGTTTTACAGTTATTCAGCCATTTCTATTCTCAGCTGCAATTTGTGTTATTGACCTTTTATTCGTTGACTGTTATGATCGCAGTAAATCGACTAATACTGGCTACTAACGTTCCGAACTTCTATTAGGTTAATAAATCCATGATCTTAAGCAATCGAGCACAATAACGTTCGAAAACAAACAGCAGAACGGAATTGAACAGGGTGTTCCACTTTAGTCGAGCATGTAAGTTTTGCCATTAAACGTTGAAAGATATAACTGAGAAAAACTTATATTATTTCATCGTGTACATTTAATAGCGCCATTAAAAACTCGTTTCAAAGTCAATGCGAAGGTCCAAGGTTCCATTTCATTACTATACCACTGTCGAAATAATTTGAATTTTTGACAAAAAAGATTTCAAAGTGAAGTTGTGTAATTTTCCACTAAAGTTTTATTGCATCTCAATATCTTTTGGGAATTTAGAGATTTGAGATTTTAAAGTTACAAGAATATGGGTCATCAGAGTTTTGAAATGGAAGTTTCAAATTATAAGGCTGTGAAGTTTTTGAATTCTCAGATTTTAGAATTTAGAATTTTGGAACACTGTGGGATCTAGGAAAACGAAAATTCGTGAATTTTGAGGTGGCTGGATTGTCTAATTTTTGAATTGTTGGAGATAATAAGATTGTAGAATTTTGGAATTTTAAGACTTTGAAATTGTCAAACTTTACAAGTTGGGTTTCGGGACTTTAATATGTTTGGATTTATAAATTTTTGGAGTTGAAATCTGTGGAATTTTTAAAATTTGTAGGTTTTTGTTTCAAGTTTTTAGAACTACAGGATTGTGAATGGTTTTAACTGTTTTTAATACTTTTTGGTATTTTAAGACATTAATAATATGGAATTTTTTATATACATAAGAATTATATAACAAGTTTTAGATTTTATTACAATTAGAGTCATACTTCATCATTTCTTAAATTTGATCCCATTTTCTTACATTTATTAACTTGTTAATTTGTATATTTAATTATTACATTTAATTTTTAAAGTTAAATTAAGTTTAATTTTGCGATTAGGTTTATATAATTAAAACTAACTTCTTCTTTTACACAAATAAAAATTTTTAAATCAAATAACAATTACAATAAGAATAGTAATATAATTATTCTATATGTATTCTATATCTATATTATATCAGGGAAAATCAAATATACTATAGCTGTACAAAATGATCCTCAACTTTTGCTCTAAAAAGAATGTGAAGAAAAATAATTTTTAGAAAAATATACACCGACTTCGAAATGCACTAAAAAGTATAAAGTAATTTCTATTTCCTAATGAAGTAATTTCTATTTCATTCAATCATACAATTACGTAACATATATGAATGAAACCTATTTACTCGTTACGTAGTATATTAAATATATTTCAATTTTTTTCGGAGGCGGCGCACCTATTTACTACCTAACGAGTAAATAGGTTTCATTCATATATGTTACGTAATTGTATGATTGAAT
This sequence comes from Megachile leachella, assembly GCA_963576845.1. Lineage (NCBI taxonomy): Eukaryota > Metazoa > Arthropoda > Insecta > Hymenoptera > Megachilidae > Megachile > Megachile leachella. The sequence continues at coordinate 12,908,436 of OY756256.1, read as the reverse complement.
GAAATAGAAATTACTTCATTAGGAAATAGAAATTATTTTATACTTTTTAGTGCATTTCGAAGTCGGTGTATTTTTTTTCTGAAAATTATTTTATTCGAAGTCGGTTAAAAATATAACTGATTAATTAAATTAGCGACAAAGTACTTAAATTATACAAATCTTGTGCTTTCGTTCGTACAATATACGTTTATATGGACTGTTCATTGTTTGCATGACTGTTTGAATTGTTATTTACATGAGTATTTATATTGTTGTTGTCCATATGAGTTGTATTTTCAAGAGATCGTTTACGCCATTCCTTTATTTTAAAGCCTTCGCAATTCTAATATTTTCGAATTCCCCAATTTTGGAACTGGAGATCATTAGAATTTTGTGTTCTTTCGTGTTGTAACGATTTACGACTATACTATATCTTCCAGGTCGAGTCTACTCGATTTTCCTTGTTCCAGGCCGCTTAACCCAGGCTCAGGGTTGCGTCCCGTTAATTTCCCCGACGCGTATATTAATTCGCGAAGAAGCGTTGGCGAACGTTCGTATCGCTCGCAAATTGGCTCCTCGGTGTAGCTGTAATGTCGCACATCGTAAATCCCGAGACCCTGAATCGTTTGGTGATGCCGGATGTTGCCACCGTTTCTCTCCGTTGCTCTGGTTCGTTCTGCTTCTGGCCGTATTCCGGCACTAGGTGAGGATTGTTGAAAGTCGAGGATTTATTAGGTGACGGATAGCACCGGATAAAACGGTCGGTAAAACACGCCGCGAGCTGGGATTAGATCGTGGTAACGACTACATTATCCGATCGACTTGGGATCTCGCACGATTTAGCGAGCGTCGCATGAATTTCCTCTTCTATCTGTTGCTCCGTAACGAGAATTTAGTGTATGCTCGAATCAATAGTAAACTCTCGATATAAGTCTGAATTTTCGCTTATATTGTGTAGTTTCTACAATCGTTAAGTTTAAACGTGGAAAAAATCAGCGAAGGAAATAACTGAATGACCGAACGGTAAAATATCGCTGAGATAGTCCGATTGCAAGAATAAAATTTTCTTAGTTTTCATTTTGATATGAAACTTTTACTAATCTATTTGTGATATTTTTCTGACTACAATGAGACCGAATACAAAGTAATTGGTAACATATTTATTTGTAATTATGAGCGTTTCACTTATATCAGGACATTACCGTAAGGGTGTGTGGTAAGCGGACGAGTAGTGATAGATCGGGTAACTTCGTTTCTCTTCGGCGCTACTCGAACAATCACGTGATCTGTTTGACCGACGAACTCGTACACTCACGGCCATAATGACCAAATGCGGTAAAAAAAGATGATAACAATTACAGTAAAAACTCGGTATAACTGAATCTTTTGGTTCTGAACTTTTGTTTATATTCTGTTGGTATTGAATTGATTAACATTTGCCGAACGTGGAAAAACAAGCGTAGGAAATGTCCAAACTTAACGTAAACATACAGTAACATATCGCTAGGATAATTCTTATGCAAAAATAAAACTTTTTGCTTCTTGATTTTATTATGAAACTTTTACTAACATATTTGTGATATTTTCTGATTAAAATGAAACCAAACGCAACGTAAGTCGAAACATATTTATTTGTAATTCCAAGCGTTTCGCTTATTCTAAGGATTATACACATATAAATTATTACGAGTAAACATTTCCTATATTATGTCGTATTTAATATGATCTTAATAAGAAAAATGTCACTAAAATATGTTGATAAAAGATTCATAACGAAATTAGAAATGAAAAGGTTTTATTCTCACATTAGGATTGTACTACCCGTATGTTGTCTGTTGCAATTTAGAAATTCGAAGTTGGACAGTCAGAATTTAAAAAAAATAGAAATATTACGCTTTCGAATTTAGAAATATAGAGATAAGAATTTAGAGGTATGGGAATTTAGAAATACAAAAATTTCAAGTTGGCAAGTTCTTATCATTTCCTAATTCATAAACTGCCCAATTTTCAAATTAAGAAATTTGGAAACTTAGTAAAATACTTTCAAATTCTCAAATTACAATTATCTTTAACATATCACAACTACGTAACACTAACAATATTTTTATTTGTAAACAAAACGAGAAATAAGAGAGTGTTTATAAAATATCGCAAATAATATTTGTACGAATTCGAATAATATAAAACTTGTATTTTATAAACATATATTTTCCACCTTCAATTAAATTATTTCCTCATTCAACAATGCACAGCGTGTGCAAATAGTTTAATAGCCTTTACTCTCGCGAGTTTGAATCGAGAACCGCAGCCGTAGTCTTCCATTAAAACTTTCTCTAGATTTCGAATTAATCGAAACTTTCACTCATTATTCCGAACAAACCTTTTATATACAACAGTTGATACAAGTTATAACGCAACGACCACTTTGTGTTACACAGTTATTAAATAAGTCCCTTAAATTGTTACAAGCAAGTCAATATAAACGAACAGAGAAACATTAGCACTTTGAGATATCGGTATCTCGTCAATTACAAGTTACAGGTAAATTGAGCCATTAGACGACGATAATTAGTAAAACGAGACACGCGAACCGGTATGATCTCAGCGTGACGTGTAATTTCACGAGAAAGGTATCCACTGGTTTGTCCAGTTTTTTTTTTTCGTTCTACAGGAACACGCGTTTCCGATTGTTGAAATGCCAGCTGGACGAACCCGCGAAGCAACAGTGTTGTGTCGCGTTGAACCGCTGCCAGTCCTGCTAATATTCTTCGGCGAAATTACACGAAAATCTCTACAATGATGCGAGCATTTGTCAAATTTAATGACGGATGCACGTGTCAACATGTCCTGGTTCTTACTGTCTATTCGTGTTCCGGATTTAGCGGCTGGATAACCAACATAAATCTCGGAACCTTTTGGTCGTGATATAAACTTCAAGGAGTAAGGTTCTGACTATTGATTTTGGTAATTATTGAAAATAAATACTTTCCCGAATTTTGTTGTTGTTTCTAACCTAACTCAACTCTTGTGCGTATGGCCTGAAACAAAATCTGCAATTGTTCTGTTCCACGTGAGTTTTCAACTTTCATGGAAGCGATGTCCACCTTGCACCTTCCACGTGTTTATGGCTCAGAAAGAAATCTATAATTGTCCTGTGAAAAAATTTGTGTCAATTACACATTGTTCGAGCTCCCGATTGATCATCGGATTCAAAATAAAACTATTTGCGAAGAAAGAAAATTCAGAAAAGTACCTATTCTGTATAATTGCCGGAAATTTTGCTTGATATAAAAGTACAAAAGTATGTAAATAGTAAAACTAAATATAGAAGCGTATAATTCCGTCGGTTTGAGAGCTAATATCTTTCTTGTTTTTAGATATTCTATCTCTCGTATTTCCATCTATCTCCATTATTATCATTGTGAGTCGCGATGCCCAACCGAAAATTATTATAGCAAGCAATACTACCTTATTCTAGCAAATTCATTAGTCAGAATGTTCGCGGAGGACGGATAAAAGAGCATAGTGTGCGCGACAAAGAGGAAAGGAAGAAAGAGAGAAAGACTCTAATGCAGAATAGAAGAAAGATGGAGGAGGTAGAGAACGGAGCACTACGATCTGGCTGAAACCAGAGTTCCGGCGTGTTAAATTTTCATAACCTTTCACAGAACAGTGTCTTTCAGTCTCCGGCATTCATAATGAAAATCTCTTTACAGAACTCCATCGGCCCGTTCTCGTAACCGCCGCACCCCATAATGGTCCGCCCTGGTCTTTGTGTACTTTCGAGTCTACATAGGCCACGAGCTTCGAATTACCTCGATATAAATTATAATCGCGGATTCCGAAAGAAGATTGCTTACAAGATCGACGATTTTCTTCTCTATGCATCGCCACGGAAAGTCAACCGCATTAAAACGGGATTTTCGTTCGTTCAGGAGCTGCGACGTTGTTTGCGTTTACAGAACCGACACGATGTAGATTTTCTTGCTGCTTCGATTTCACGATACGGTTGTCGCTATCGATTACTGCCGAACGTAGCGAGGCTCCTGGGACTCGATCTGCATTTGTTCGTTTATCTGCTTGTTTGTCTGTATCACGCTAGGCTGCAGTTTTGTATCTTTTGACTTGAAATGTTCGGGATAGATTCGTGAGATATATTTGGACGGCAATCTGGCGACAAGAATATTATTGACGTTAATCGTCGTCGAATTGATAAAAAATCAAAAAATTTTTGATATATAGAATCGACTGAAACCACGTTAAAAGTGGCGAGTTTAAAATTTATCGACAATACTTCGTTTTCATTGACGTCAGCATTATTGGGTATCTTTTTCAATAGTTTCAAACGCGTCTAATCGTTTGGAACGACTTCAAAATCTCATTCTTGCTCTACCTATATGTTTGCAGTTGGTACATTAAATTTTAAATACACATTAAAGTTCGTACTTGGTCCGTAGAGCCAGTAGTTAAAATTATTTCGATTAGCAACAACTATGAAAGTGCCATTTGAAGTGATACTATAGCAATTCGCAGTTGCATGTTAGGTATCAAGGAAAGTAGCCGTAATCCGTGTCTGGAAATTAAAACGAGCGTCGGTTAACCGTGCGGTCGCGCGTAAATTGTTTTGCATAACTCAGACACGGAGCACGCGTCGTTGGGTGCTCGCACCGCGTGGACACACTCGAACACGAGGACCCTATTCCAAAGAATTTCCCGCATGCGAACACGCCTATGCACGCATTCCGCCGTAAATCCGCTATGAATCCGACCAAAACACCGGCGAGCAGGGAAATGTTATTCGTTCCGGGAATGCGACGCGTTTCGACAGACTATTTTTCCCCGCAGGTGCACGTACGCCGGCAAAATAAATCTCTCCCGACAAAAGACAAGAACCGACCGACACTCACGGTGCGAATTAATAGTCTGAATTATCGCGAGTTAACGATGCATGTGTAATACCATGACTGATTAAAAAGATTTATTTGTTTGTAAGTGAGAAAGATTTATGGGCTCGTAAAAATTTACTTTATTGTACGAGAGTAGATTTAATAAGCAGTGAGATGTTTTTAATTATTTACTTACGGATAATAATTATTGTAGAGAAATTAAGTATGTAAACTCGAAGGCTTTTAGGTAATTAATTTTTATGTTTTTCAAATTTATATTCCTAAATTAATTGAAATTTGCTAATTTTCAAATACTGTGATTCCTGAATTTTTAAATCTTTCAGTTCTTGAGTTTTTAAGTTTCTAGATTTTTAATTTCTAATAAGTATTGCAGTTCCAGATTCACAGATTTCCAAATCTCTTATTTTTTAATTTATTTGCCAACATTAAAATTACTTACCTAATTAATAATAATTGTAGTACGTACAATAATGTTTTAAAATATAAAGTACTGACAATGAGTGCAATTTGCTACAATACGAATCTCGAACAATAGCAATATGAAGTGATTTGCAGCTAAATGTCGAACAAAATATAAAAACCTGAGTACGTAAAAACGATTTATGTGTGTAAATTAAATTGCACCTTTTATCAGAATTTCTATATTGCTTTTATCCGTAATTCAATTCCGCTTAACACACGTAACACAATATTTCTCCAATAATGTAAAAGATATTTCGTTCCGTTCGAGGATTAATATCACTTACACTGTATAATGAAATGATGGACTTCATCGTTTTACGTTTATAGCGATTAATAAATCAATTTGCTTAGAACCGCGAATGGTTGTCGTACTCAAACGCTTTCAACGAAAAACCACGAATAAAAACTATTCAACAAACCATCTCCACAATTTAATCAAGTTCTGCGTTTTTCAATTACTCCCGTGTTTTTATTCTATACATACGAATAGGAGAAAAAAAGAAAAGAGGATAAAGAGAATCGCTGGTTTTTACAACAAATCCCGGGATGCTTAAGCGAAATGCTATGAGGACGTTATAAAAATGGCGTAAACGGTGCCGTAAACGATTTAAACGAACGACTAAGGGGCATGAGAAACTAGGGTGAAGTAACCAATTATTTAGTTTACTTTCAAGCATAGTTAATTTGATATTTATCTACTACTCAATACATCTAGGAGTTAAAGGACGTAGAAATCTAGGGATCCTACGGTGTGGGACTTTAGGAATTTGAAGACAAAAGTATTTAAGAAGACTGGAATTTAAGAGTCTAGAAATTGAGAGACATAGATCTCTAGGAAATTTAGAATTATGAAATCTGGAGATTTGTGAATTTAGGAATTTGAATACACAGGAATTTAGGGATTTTGTAATTTAGAAATCTAGGGATTTAAGGATATCAAAATTTGAAAACATACGTATTTGGGATCCGTGCGATTTGGAAATCTAGAAATTTAGGGATCTAATAATTTTATGTTCCAGAGATTTAGTAACGCAGAAATTTGGATTGTTGGTTACTTAAAGACTTAGGATATTTCAATGTTTCGAAATCCGGAAATTTGAGAATTTGAAGACTTGAAAATTTTAATATTTGAAAACTTGCAAACCAGAAAAATTGATCAACTGTAACCCTGAAAATTTGCAAACTTCAAAAACTGATTCTAACTTTGAAAATTTCAAAATTAACAAAATTTGTATTATCAGCAATTAAATAATATAATAATTTGCTCGTTTCAATGCAACACATAATACACCTGAATTTTCAGAAGTTTCCAAAAAATATTTAGATCAGTAAAGGTTAGAGAAAAAAGTATCATGTTGTTTTGCACTATTTTCTGTTTCTGATTCAAAAAGTTGTAGCCTTAATCACCTCTTCGTATCTTCCTGTTCTACTAAAAGTTCGCGAGCATTACGGATTTCCTGTCTCCCTTTAAACTGACCCGCATCGTAAGAAGGAAACGACTACTTCGTTACATTCGATTGAGATTATCGTAAATATCTTTCAGATATTAGGATGTTTCCGATCTACTTCGGAAATTTTTTCCGAAAATTGATCGTTACTCCAAGAGTAACTTCAAAAACTTCTATTGCACGAAACAGTGTTCCTTCGATGATGCCAAAAAATCATTGAAATTATGGACGAAAAGAGTAAGTTTAATAGGAAGCGATATTGTGAAAGAGAAACAACTTTTTCAAAAGGGTGTTATAACCACTTTAAATAGCCATGCAAGATGAAATGGGAAGGGATTTCGACGTGGTATACTGAAAAATGTACAGATGTCAACCCACGAGTTAGCGCATGAGGAACTCGACCAAAAGTAAAAGAAACTACGTTTATCCTCATCGTGAACACTCTCAACGCCATATTTTAGCAAATAAGAATAATAACTGCATCACACAATTCACATTATCTCATTCATTCTTGAGATACTTTGTCATTATTTTTTGATCTAATTGGTATGTCTGATCAATTGTTCGAAACAATTGTTCCTACCGCCGAAATTATGTGTGAGTCTAGGCATCCATTTTTCTATTCTAACCAATTGGAGCTGAATCTCTTTTGAACACTTGAGTTAAGTTTTAAAATTGCCAAATTTAAATATTTAAAACTCCAGAAATACAAAATTCCGAATCTTGTAAATCAAATAATTACAAAGTTCCAAAGTCATCGAATTTCAAAATGCCAAAAATCCAGAAATTCCATAGTTTCCGAATCCCAAAATTCCAAAAATTGGCGCTAGGCGCCAACTCACGTTGACATTTATAGTGTGCAAGTATGGCATTCAACAAGCAATGCTTTATACCTGCACATTAATCTGTCATTAATTGTAACTTATTTGTAAGAAAGACTTTGTTATTTATTTGTCATTTTTAATAAATGTGAGTAAATATTTTGTCCCTTCCATATAATACATTCACCAGTAATATATGTATACAAAATATTTTGTCATTTTCCTCGTTACATTTATCTGTATTTTCTTGTAATAAATAGTTCGTCATTTCTTTATTAATTACTTGTAACAATCATTTCTGCAGTATATACTCTAAAAATATATTTTGAACAGCAATCATTTTAGTATACGTCTTTCATTTCAAGTTTTCAATGTCATAAAATTGATGTAAATACTTTGAAACCCAAAATTGGTAACATTTAAAAAGTTGTCAGAAAATGGATTTATAATTATTAGAGATTAACACGGAATAAAATTCGCTTGATTTAAATTTCCTGCTCGTCAACTAATTTAAAAAGGTTTTACCGAACATCGAAACCGTCCGTCGCCTTCTATTGTAGCTACTATTTGAAGAAACTATAGAATCAGCTTATCTTGCAATTTGATATTCGGTTATAAATTTAGATCAAGCACATTCGATAAATATATTTCATAGAAAAGTACACCCTTCGAATCCTGCAGAATAGTCGGAAATGAAAAATGCAGTCCCAATATTTTCTTACGTATTGAAACCTTGCCGAATGCATTTTATTAGAGAAACGAATTCAAGTCGAGTTCCAAAACATGTGCAGCTCTATGAATCGAAATGTAGCCAATTTGGCGAGAACTGTGCTGAAAGAAGGAGCGGATTTAACCATTTAAATTCGGAATAATCAAATTTCTTCTGTACTCTGTTATCTTGGAAGTAAGTTTCAATCTATGTAGATAACAATTAGTGCCCACCAAACTATTCATCTATCAGAACTGTGATTTTTAGCATTTATGGTAGTACGTTTATAAATTTAAGATTTAATTTTTTCTGCCACTTTAAAACTTTCAAACATTAAAACTAGTATTTTGCAATGTTACCAAGTGTACAATTTTATATAAATAGAAATTATGCAGATGCCGTATTTATAAAAAATCGAGTTTACTAATAAATGTTATCCTCCACCATTATAAGCAAAATATATCATCTCTAGCTCAAATTTGAAGATTAACTGCATTTATGGTGTTAAATATAATTTTCTACGAAATTTAAATATATTTATAAACAAAAGATAGTTTCAAAATTATTGGAAAATAAACACAATCGAATGTGGAACATTCACAATGCAAATTAAGAAAGCAACTACCTAAATAGATCCAATAATACTATCTTTAAAAAAATAATTATATTGTAAGACTTATTAAAAATAAATTTATTGCATTAAATTCGACTGTTAAAATCGTTCAAAAATTTTTCTGTTCAAAAGCACGAAGAGTCTCTCTATTTATAGTAGTATTTTCTCACAAAAATACCTAAAAACACAAAAAAATTCTTAAAACTATTTTCACTTCGTCAGCTTCGTTTTTACACGTGCTTTTTTGGAAATAAATTAAAACGATTCCCGTACGCGATAACCTAGTGGCACTAGATTTTTTTCATACCTATTGTCGACCGATATTTACGCATTACAGCAATATTTATGGTTCCCAACCTCGGCTGAACTCTATCTGGTCCTCGGTCTGATTGCAGGGTCAAGTAAGATCGTGCAGCTTATCTGGTTAACGAGTTTCCTGTTTCGTCTGTTTTTCCTTTCCACGCTCGAGTGTTTGTTCCTTTCAAGCACGGAGAACGATTCCGCGGACTTAATTCCTTAAATGGCTCGGTGAAAAACAATCCTATTCACCGTGTGCTGTATTTAATTGTATCCAACAAAAAAAAACGCTACGGAATTATGCTGTTCCTTCACTCTATTCGTTCGTTATTTCGCGTAATCGCGTCTCCCTATTTTTCTTTTTTCTGTACGAATCATGTCCACAGAAGTCTGCCCATTATTTTGCATTTGATCAGTTTCGAGGCTTTCGAAAGTTTATGCGCCGATTTTACACGTCTACAAAATACTTTTAATTCGATATCGTTTATTGTGCAATACGAGAACACTCAAGGAGATGGAGGTTTTTAAGCGGAGCCATTTTTCGAATATCTCCACTTATCGAGGGCTAATAATTACTGGCGAACAATGGTGCGTTGTGTATCCCCTGAATTTTCGTTGAAATACCAAATTGCTGCTACTGTAACGAGTTCCATTTAACAGTTTTCATTTCCATATCGAAACTTATCGTTGTAAAAATTGAGTCAATGTTTACTAAGTGAATTTACTCTGATTTGCGATAGATTAAATTTGTTGTAAAAATAATTTCACTTGAAATTTATTAAATCATCCCTTTAAAATTTATAGAAAGATGCGAAATTTTATTTTAAAATAATTTTAAATTAAAGAACACTTATTATGAGTTTGAACGCTAGAATTTCTTATATGTAGTGAAAAAAATTATGTATTTTACATTGAATTCACTTTAGTATTAGATTTAAAGCTACTTCTTCTTATGTAAATTTTATATTCTTTTTTATACGAAGAAGATATCTAAATATTTCATATATCATGAGACCGAAATTTTGATTTTATTTTACTTTCAAAAAATAAAATTTTTAATATTTTGTTACTTTGGATTTACGTTAATATTTCGTAATATGCTGTATGCTAATATTTTGTAGATAAAACTTTACTTTGTAATATGATTTATGCTAATATCTTGTAGATAGAACGTTATTTTGTAACATGTTTTATGCTAATACTTCGTACATAAGCCTTCATTTTATAAAATCGCGACACATCTATACTGTATAAATTTAAATAACATACGACACATTGTTATTGGAATTATTGATCAGATTTTTACCACAGTCACATAAAAATTCTCCATATTTGTTTGGTTTTCTTGTTTCACATGTTTGCCTGCATCAGTCGGAAGCATTTTAATTGAGTTCGGGCGCAGAAATTGATTAAAAAAATATCTACATAGTAAAACACACTACTAAATCTCCAGTTTGTGAAATATTTAAAACTTTTGCCAAAAATACCTCAATTTTAATACAAATCATCTGGAGGCCTATTGATTTTCTTCAAAATTGCACCCTACTAATTTAGAGGAACACTAATACAAAAACAAGTTAGTTACATTCACGTTTTATTTATATTTATTTATGTTCAAAAATTATGTTAGTTGTAGTTTCATTCCTATTTAACTTAATAATATTTAAATATACATAATAAAGCTGTACATATGAAACAAAATAAAGTTATAATTATATGAAAAATATGAAAAACACTGTATACGTAGGATAAAGTAATTATATAATTTTTTAAAACTGTAAAAGTTTAATAATGCAATTGCACTTTACAATATATCATTGCATTCCTATAAAATGTATACTTGTACATTTCATTACAATAAAACTTATCAATTAATATAAATTGTTTTAATTCAGTTCTGTATATTTTCAGTATCAAGAAAAATACAGTCCAGTTAAAAGTACTATATTTAGAAAATTCTAATCACGATATAACTGTACAAGTATACAATTATACACTACATCACTATTATTGCTTTACAAAATTTCTCTTTGAAACAAAATATCAAAATGACAGCACATTTTGGCACAGTTAAGCTATTAGTGGACGATTAATTGAGCCGTCAGTATCCGCAAAGAGTACATTCAACTATCGTAGTACGTATAGTTTACAAAATAACAGACACTAATTTATCCACAAACTACACGAGATACTATCGTAGAAACAGAAAAGTGATATCGAGTTAATTGTAATTGTTACAAAGATGCCTTCTTCGATGTCGATGAGACGTAGGCGCCATTAATCGCGGTTGCGTTAGCGCGAAATTCAAAACCCATTGTGTTTGCGGTTTCTATGCTGCGTAGCGTTGAATGTACATGACAAAGATTTGAATTGTCACGACGTGACGAACCGCTTCTATATTGTCGACCGAGTCATTAAAACCCAGGCTCATGTTCTCATTCAAAATGGTGCTAAGGTTAAGGAGATGGTGGGCGTTTGATGACAGTCGGCCAGTGACGAAGACGTGATAATCTGGTATCGCAGGCAGGCAATCTCAAACATTAGCGTAACTTGCTAGGATCTCGAACGTTTTCACTAAAAAAGGTCCTGAAAACATTAATTTCACGATGACCGTCTGCATAGCTGTAAAGTTTGAAAAATTGACGCTACTGATACCGATTTTGTAGCAAAAATCTGGACACTCTCAAATAAAAATTTTTACGGTGAACCTAAAATGACAATCTTTTGACAAATATCATGTCATAACTTTGAGTGTTATAATAAAATGTTTCTTTTTCAAATTTTATTTCCGTTTACATGTAGCACATGTGGTCGATAAAATCCAGTCAAAGTTTGTAGCGCAAGCAAATGGTGTGAAAAAGTGGCATACAAATAAAACCAAAGCGCGTATGAATGCACGGTTTATCAAAGAATAAAACGAGAGTTGATGAGATAACCGTAGTCGATATTTGCAGAACTGGACGTTCGGTTTCATGATAGTCAAAGTTATTTTGAAAAATAAATCTACCTGAATTGAACGAAGACGCTCTCTGACACCGGGAATAAAAGGATTTATCGAACGATCAATTCTCTCTTTTTTCCTTCTGCTATCGAACACGACTAAATGTAAAAACATAAAAAAAGGAAATAAAAAGATAACAATACAGTCGATGGATAAAAGGAAACGAGTGATACAGAAAAGTATTTGAATTCATGGTATGCATTGTGCTCGATGTACACTCGAGAGTAAATCTGATTTCCTGTGGGGATAGTTTAGAATTTTTCAAAATTTATAAATTTCATTTTAGTTGCAAATTCATAAATCTGAGAGTTGGGAAAGATGAAAATTTATGGATACAGAAACTTTTTGATTGTGGAATATGAGGATTGGATTTTGGAAAGATGACTTTTGGAATTTGAAAATGTAGGAATTTGGAAATATGGGAATTAAGGAAAATGTGAATTTAAGAATATGGCAATTTGACAATAAGAAAATTTCTAAACGTTAGGGATTTAGGAATTGGGGATTTAGGAGTAGAAATGCAAGAATCTAGGAATTTGGAAACATAGAAATTTAGGAATCTTATAATTTGAGAATCTGGGAATTTGAGAATCTTAAAATTTAAAAATAAAAGTATTTAAGGCGTTTCAAATTTCAGAGTCTAGGAATTTTCAAATTCGGAAATCTAGGAATTTAACTATCTAAGAATTCGGAAACATAGCTATTTAGGATTTTTGAGATTTGAAAACTTAGAGATTAGAGTTTAAAAATTTCAGGATTTGGTAATTTAATGTTCTAGGTATTTAAGTATACAGAAATTTGCGTTGATCGAATTTAAAATATTTGAATATTTAACAATTTATGCATCTAAAGATTTGAATATTTAAATATTTGAAAACTTGAAAACCTGAAAACTTTCAATCTTTCAAATTTGAAAAATTTTAAATTGAATCGTTCGAAAATCAGAAAACTTGAAAATTTAATAATTCGTATATTTAAAAATTCTGCAATTTGCGATATTAAAACAAATTAAATCTTTGTCCTTATGCAAACGAAGCTTTCGTCGTACCCGAATGTATATATTAATGTTCAAATACAGTTACACGTGGTGGCATATAATCCCTTTTATTTACATCGTGCAAGATCTGTCGAACAAATACCAATCGTACGCGATAAATGGCGGTTCTTTGAACTCTAAGACATTTTCATTGTTAGCATCGTTGCCGATGTGCATTGATAACGTCGGACATCTCGTAAGTCATACGAGGGTATCGCTTTTGTAAGTTTCTCGTTGGTCGATTACAATATAAACGATTTATCATACCTGCACGACGACGGGCTTGAAAAGATGAGGTACATCCGGTCGTGAAGGCGTTTCAGGATTTATACACTCGTCGAAGGCTTGTTTGCCGAGTCCTGGCTATTTTGTTCTTCGCCTTGAACGTGCTTTCTGATGTGGGTGGTATCTTTGAAGATCTCTGCATGAAATTGTTCTAAACCAAGGTGATTAATGGATGCAGTAAACGGGAATAATCACGTAAGAACCATATAACTCTGGTTACAAGATTTATGTCTCGATTGTTGCCTTCCCTTCTTCTTTCATAACTATTACTCAATTCTAGCTCCTTGTGCATTCGTACGCTTTATCTTCATTTCGGAAACAGGGTTGTATTTGTCATTTCGGTGCATAGAGTTTGGAACGATATTAAAAATCTGATGATATTTGAATTAGATTGTTTGATTAAGTTATATCGTTTAATTTACATTGTGTGGATGGAAGTAAAAAACCCTTAACTCATTACACTATTTTGATGAGTCCGACTCGTGACGCACTCGTACCTCGGCCGTGATCAATTTTACTCAAATTTTTAATACGCTTCAATTTAGAGTTCAAATCCAATTATAATTTGCATAGTCAACAATGAAGTAATAACATATTAAAATAGCATTTCAATTTTTTTGTCTATTTCAATATTATAGCTTAACGGCACAGTTCTGTCACTTGAGAAATAAATCATAGTGCAACGGGTTAAATTATGAAATAACTGAATAAAGATCATCGTGTAATTCTGCACTTTCGTATTTCACGAAGACAATTTTATTCGTTATTTTAGTGGCGAATGTGTACAACTTTATTTCAAATAAATTTATTTAATCATAACTTATTCTTAACACATTACGAATTAGTTTTTGAGAAATATGTACCGAAAACAAAAGCTTGGCAACAACGGTAGTTCGAGTGAAAGTTACTGTAACATTTGTAAATAAAATATTTCGCTCAGGCTGTATATTCGATACAATTTCACTAATAAGAAGCATTTTCCATGAAGTAATATTGCGCTGTCAGTTAGTCACGTCGCATAAACGCCGACGAAACACGAGACGTAGTCCGGCTGGCACAAATTACGATTCGAAGCTCGTTATCTCGAAAGCGAACGACCGCCAAGGTACTCCAATAATCCGACGAGACAATTATCGGCTGACAGCCAGGGTCCGTGTAATTTCGCGGGAAAGAAACAAAGTCCGGGGCAGAAGCTCGTCGATTAGCAGTTGGCTCATCCTGCTTACTTCCGCGCAGTAAATGATGGCCGGGTAGCAACAGTGTCCGAACGAGCGACGATTCTCGTTCTGTTCGGTAATTGCATCGTGCAGCGAGTTTGCTCGCTTTTCCGTTTGTCACGAGTCGCGATTCCGGCTTTGCGAAACGCCTTCCGTCAAAGCGAAGCTGCGCCAGCCTTTTCATCGGTCACCTCTTGCCAGTCGAGCTCTTCAGGCCAGCCCTTTCTAACCTTCTCTTTATCGCCTCTTTCTCTTTATGTGCCACGACCTCTGTCCCCCTGTCTGCCAGCAGAGCTTGCTGCTGCTTGATGGACACAATGTCTGTTCGGCTTCGGGCACCCATTAACAGCCGTGGATCCTTCAGCGACATGGCTGCCTGTTCGAAACGAGAAAGAGAGATGAGACGTAATCTGTCAAGAGCATACGCGTGAACGTAGATTGAAAGAAAAAGAAATGATCGACAAAGACGCGTGTGGTCGGTGAACCTTGAAATCGTAGGGTTGACGCGTTCAGATACGGTGGAATATTATTTCACGATACAACTCGTGCGGATGAGACAAATTGGTATGCTCCGATATTTCAATTTTTCGGTATATTAAGGAAAATTAAATGTACAAGAAATTATATATTAAGGTAAATTAAATACACAATGTATTATGGAAAATTATATCGTTACTAAAATAACTTTTTTTAAGGAAAGTAGAGTACATCGAGAACTTGAATATGTAGACAACTACGAATGTAGAAATGTGGATGTATAGATGTTATCGTGAAAGATCGAAATTGAAGAATGTCGACTTTCACTGGTCAATGTCAACACATACCAAATACGTCGGTGAAAGTTCGAATATTTGAATACATTCTTGTACATTCGGACCCTTACCGGGACAATTACGGTTATGTTAGGTTAGGTGTATGTTGACATTTACCGGTGTAAGTCAGAAATAAAGGTATTTAGCATATATTTCGGACATGCATCAAACGACTATGTGAATGTTGACATTCACTGGTGAAAATTGACATTCTCCAGATTCCGGTGCTTCACTGTAACAGACACTTACAGATTGGGAAATATTCAGATTCGGATATTTGGGATACGGATAATTGAAAAAAATTGAATCGAAAATTGAAAATTTGAAAATTAAGAAGTATCAACATTAAGAAAACATACAATTTTTGGAGATATGTACATTGACAGTATACAAATTGTGGAATAAAAGCATTTTAGAACACAGAAATTTGAAAATATTTAATCTTAAAACTTCTAGCTTAATCCATAAACAGAACACTGTCATAAAACATTCAAACTATATCCGCAAGATCTGAACACTTGGTTACAAAATGTACCATTAAATATTCGCTGAGTAATGTGGTATAAACGTGATAATACTGCATTCTAATTAATTACCAAACTTCCTCGATACTAGAATGATCAGCTATAAGCGTATAACGTTTACCCAGTCTGGCTTCGAAACTCAAAATACATTCACGTTTATTCAATGAAATTTATACCGGTGAGATATCATACAAGATTTAATTTCGTTTTCGCAGAATAATAACCATGCCGGTTAACTTCCGTCTTCTCGCAGAAAAGCAGTAACTAAAACAGTCCAACAGCATAAGCTCATTTTCATCTATAAAATTATCTACGTTGGCTATCAAAATGCACGGTGTTATTGTTATCCTTGGAAGCGGTTCCCGTGGCCGGGCGAAGCGTTCTCAAAGCACAAGAGCAGTCGCTATCTCGGGCATGTATCGGCCCGCTAAAACTGCTCGCGAATTGCCACTCCTTATTTACGATTCTGTCGGAAACGGGGCTAGCTTAAAAATAGTTGTAAATTCGCTGGTACGACGTTTACGTTGCGGTTACGCGTTACGTATGCTCGCGAGTGTTGCCCAGTGGAGCAACGATGCGTTCGTGGTCTGTGGTTCGTTGCGTGGACATGCTTTGCAAACACATTTCGCCTTTGTCGACGATTGAACACTGACTGCTTCGAAGCGACAAAGTTACTGGGGAAAAGATAAAAATATGACGAGAACCGCTAAATATTTGCCCCGAGTCGTGTACACTTTGAAAACGCCGCCATTTTGAGACGGTGGAGAAAGGAAATGGAGAGAGTTAAGCGACCTTCACAGTATTTAGATTTATGACACGTCATCATAAGGAATCTTTGGTTTCCTATTTCAAATTGTAGAAGACGAAGATTTGAGATGACAGCGGTTCAGAGACCTCAACACTATTTGCGTCTACAGGACGATTTATTTTAAATTATAAAAAGTATTAGGAAGCTTTTGTCAAAATGTATGTTCACTTCTGCAGAGATAAAAAACGTATGATCTTTTATTTATTTATTCTTTTACTTTGCTTTTAATTTAAAGATAAGTAGGTGTCAAATATTTGTAAATCCCGTGTTAAGAATTCGTAAAATAATTCGGAAGGAGATTTATATTTTCGAAAAATTAAATGATAATGGTACTATTGGAATAGTGACTCGAAGATTTTCATTGATAAATATTAGTTAATTACTAAAATTTTACATCTGAAATTATTACAGATATGACTAACATTCTCGTTGCGATTACGAAATATAGATTTAAGAATTTTTAGAATTTGGAAATTTTTTGAAGGTAATTTGGAAATTTCAAATTATAGAAATTTAAAAATTTTGAAATTGAAAATTTGACGCGTCTCAAAATTTCCATATTTTTAGATCTCCAAATTATATGTATAGACCCCAGATATGTACCTCTGTTCAAAAATTCTTGACCCACCTCCAAATTTTCAGATTCGCAAAAATCTCTAAATAATGACAAATACAAGATCATCCCGCCCCATTTTCTATATTTTTGATAACAACGCCTTTGATATTTATCATATTGATCATACCTCAACCAACAGATATTTAATATTTGTAATTTACCAACATGCGACCTCCCCATTTTCTCAAATGAGAACTCTCATTATTTAATGTACTATTTTATTCTTCAAATTTAAGATCCTTAAATGATTTTAATTACAAGTATAAATGCAATTGATTCATCTACAGTTATCTAACAGTTGAGAATACGAACGAAATTCTAAACAGATGCTCAATGCTGGGATTTCTAACTCTACAGTACTCGAGAAGGTTATATATTTTGTCGATCGACCCTCCGACAGAATAACCCCAATTTCTGGATCGTTCGATAGACCAGACGATCCATTCATGCGAACAAACGTGGCATCATACGTCTAAGAAGCGATTTTTGAAAATAAAGCACGCGTTTGTCGCAAAAGGGACCCTTGAGGGCGCAGAGCAGGTAACGATCGAGGCTAACGAGGTTGATTCCACGTAACAAAGGTTGGCTGGGATCGAAGAACGAGGAGGAATAAGAATAAGAAGGGGATCCAGAGGGATAAAATAGGGGGGACACAGGTCGAGCGTGACGAGGCTGGTTCCTCCAAAGATCGGATAATAATTCCCGACCAGGTTCAACGTCGATCGAATCTCGACGAGGCGGAAGTTCACGGGCCCGGTCTCGCTGATCCGGAACACGTTTCTGCGCACACAACACCCGAGGACCTGTGTGTGTGTGTGCATGTGTGACACGATACGAGGGGTTCGATACCGCGGCAAATGACCAGCTGATGGTGTATTGGGAAGGAAGAACCGATCGTGAGGAAATAGAAGAGGCGCGGAAGAAGAAGGATGAGTCAGAGAGGAGAGAACACGAGGGAAAAAAAGTGGCGGAAGGAAAAGTAAGAAGACGAAGAGGAGATATGTAGGTGGAGGAAAGAGAGTAGAGGAAAAGGAGGAGACAGGGCCGTTTGTACGTCTAGACGCAGGTTCGTATTTGCTCTACCGTGAATCGAATAAATGGCCTCAGCCCTCTTCATCCGATGTCGTCTCCTCCTCGACTTTCCGCCACGGCAATAGCTTTCCGTCGCCACGATGCGATTAACCTTGAGGACTTCCTCGTACCTTCCCGCCCTTCGCGGCTTTCGTTATGGGTACGCTCCAGTTAGATGGACTACCTTCTCAATCTTGTTCCTTCGTTCAGGCCTGTCAATAGGCATCGTTGCAGTTCGATCCTTTACGTATTATGATGCCTCCATCGAACACCTAACCTGACCGATCCTCAAACATTTTATGTGATCCCTCTTCGTTCTCTAGACTTGCTGACGTGAATCGCGTGATTCGAACGTTTTGTTGTTCCATGTTTTGTGATTAATGAGGAAATTGTTAGGTTTGAACAGTGAAACGTGAGTTGTCTCACTTATGTGAGACATGTCAATTACTTTCACTGATATTGCAGATATCCACGAGTAATTAATGGACACTGGTATGATTTCAGAATGTATCGGCATATAATCTACCCTTACTTTCAAACTGAAAATGAAGTTGATAAATAAATGATCGATGAAACAAATTTATATGCATATTAATGCGTTATCTTAATGAAAAATTAATGTGCATGTTAATTTATTATCTTGACGAAAAATTAATGTATACATTAATTTGTTATCATGATGAAAACCAATACAGACTTCAAGAAAACCTTAACAAACTTCATAACTTAAAATAAAAAATTTGTTAAACGATTATCTTTACTGGTTTCGTAGGTTTAGTGCGATGACCGTACAAAAATTCTGAAGCTGTTTAAGTACCATAATTTTATTGAATTTGATCTACTTTTAGTAACAATAAAAATAATTCACATATTCAAGACACATGGGACACCCTGTGTATTATTGATTATGGGAATTGGTGGAATATGTATAGAGAGCGAAGTGATTCATAATGTGGCCGTCTTATGCAAACCACAGACTGGTATAGATTAGTATACAAGGTGTCTATGAAGTTTGATTTCGGAAATTATTTTATATACAGAAAAATGTTTCAAATAATTATAGGCAATTAAAATATACAGTTTCTTCTTTCTTTTATACAGTTATCGAATGTTAAGAATGACAGATAAAATCATGAAATCTTTCCGAAATTTAATTGACTCTCGTTAAAAAGAAAATTGTTCAAACTGAATACAAATCGTAAGCTAAAAATTAATACGTTTAAAAATACCCTTTTGCGTTTTGCTAAATATTTACTTTACTAAAAACACGCTTTACTGCTACTATTTCCAAAAATGAATAAATCGCAGCACGACGTCAATAACCCAAAAGCCCATTGGGACGCATTTTTTTAGGTATTTCGAAAACGCATGTGGGGATTAATGAACGCATAATATATGTGGGTGCGAGCTTAATACAGTCAAATGCTAAATGGAGCGCATATTATTTATTTATTCATTTAAATTTTCGTTCAAAGGATAAATAATTGCCATTATTATTAACGCACCTTGGCAATATATTTCAAAGTGATCGAAATAGAAGGTAGCTCCCTTTTTCTAAATATTTACCCCTTTTGCTATGATGTAAAACACAAACACCGTTCAGTTTATGGTTGTCCTCCGACGTTGATCAGAGGACAATGGCCGTTCAAGCGGTCGAAAATCTAACCGGATCCTCGGTGGGCTCATTAATGCTGCCACGTTCGAGCTTACCAGAAAGAAAAAATAAGTCGAGCACGATTCACACACTCGAAATCTCGACGTTCGACCGGCGATAAATCCTTCGATCACGCGCGATCACTCACGTGCACGTATGTTCGTACGCGGACAAGCCGATTACCATATCTCGAATTTCTCCTGTCTCAGAACGGTACACGAAAGCGCATATCGTTGCCATGCGATCGGTAACTCGCCACGATAGATTAATTAATAATACCAGCCCCGATAACGCTTTAATTGCGGCGATCCCTCTCGTCGACGAAAGAAGACGACGAAGGGTGGTGACGTCGTTACGTGGAAACGTTGTCGTTTGCTTTGCTTTAGCAACGCGTTTAATTAAATTAGCAATTAAAATGCCGCTCGACTGGCCGCCGGTTTCTCGCTCGCCGAACCGTTTCGGCCAGAATCGGCAAACATACGTCGCGCAAATACCGATTTCTCGTTGCAGCTGCTCGCTTTTAATCCGCACACGGGCCGATTCGATTTGTACGCCAATGCGAATTGAACCGAGACTCGTGCATGCATGTGGTCACATCCGGTTATCGCGTATCAATCCAACGATTTGCGATAAACGCGAACCGTTTTCACCACCATCGGAACCGTAGCTAGCTATCCGGACAGACTCCTGCTTTGCGAACCGCTCGTTCCATTATAGTTATACTACAGTGAAGTTTTGATATAAGCCAGCGGTCACGAAACTACGGCCTGCGAGGTGGATGTGACCTTTCAAAAAATTTTATTCAGTTCCCAACTTTTATATATAAATATTGTGTTAGTTTTATAAAGTTTTAGTATTTCGGTGTGAACTCATAACAACGATCTTCCTGTTGTTCTATTGTGATTCGGTATAAAACTACCAGATAGTGGACTTGTAACGAAGTGAGTTTCCGTATACTGTAACGTCTTCTACATTGTCCTTACGGATGGTATTTTCATATTGTCCCTACCGATGTATCAAATTAAATAAGTAAAGAAATGTAATAATGACTATAACCTTATTACTACTTCCCTCTTTTTCATTTAGATGTATAATACATATATTTTAATAGGATATTTTTGCATCAATTCCAATACGAATTATATTTGTTGGCATATGTAATGTAAATTAATGTTCTAGTGGATTTCCAATAAAAATGTTTTTTGTTCTCATGTCATTAAAGATTCGAATACAGTCTGCTTCTGACTCAAAAAATCACCCAACTTTTTGAAAGCACCTTCTTCTTGAATACGTGGTGTTCTTTTATTGATTAAATTTTATCGAATATAGAAGACAATAAGCGAAAAAAACATGCAAACGACATTTTCATGATTAAAATAAATAATTCGGAACATTTACTCATAACTTCAAATTATTCCTTTATATCGAATATTTTATCTTATTAAGTTACTGCAAGCATGTCTTCAATACAAATAAAAATCCTAAAAGGGATCTGGAGTTCATAAAGTGTCTATATACTACAAAAATCATGTTCTACTGTATTTACCTACAGAGCCAATTGAAAATGACACACTAATCAAATAAGGTTTATCGAAATTAGATTTATCAAATATTTGAACAAATATTACAATAATTTCGTATGACATTTCTTGCCAGCCATTTTAAACGTTTTCTGCATTATTGTCTGCGGAAATCAATTTTAGTTCGGTCAATAATGCCGTGAGTTTGCCGGTCGCATCCCTCGGGGACGATGGTTAAAATTGACGTGTAATTTGAATATCTTCAACGCTAGTCGGCGTGCACATGCGGGAAGCGGTTGAATTAACATGATTCCGTTACCACTTGTAAGTACGAGAGACCACAGTTTAATCACTGAATGTTGGTCATCACTATTATTTATCGTATCCACTCTCATCCGCTTACGCGCCTATTTTATTGAGAACGGGTTTGTGTACTTTTCAGTTTTTAAATTATCAGACTCTCAAATTTTCATACTTTACAACTTTACAATTTCCAAATTATTGAAGTTTTAAATTTTCAAATTGGAGCTTTTCTACATTTTCAAATATAAAATTTATAAATTTCACGATGTGACGCTTTTTTATGTATCATGTTATTCAATTTCAAAATGCACAATTTTTTAAGTTCCCAAGTCATCGAACTTTATAAGTCCAAATCTCTACATTTTTTAATTTCTAAATTTCCATATTCCTAAGAACTAAAATCCTCAGATTGGAATATTTACAAATCTCCAAGTAGTCGAATAATACACCTTAAATTCCCAAATTTCTAAATCCCAAAATTTGTACATTCTGAAATCTTAAAAACCCTTAAATCCTTAAATCTCCAAAATACCAAATCCTCAAATTCCTTAATTCTGCAACTGTCAAATCTCCAATTTCTCAATTTTTGAAATTTCCGAATTTCAATGTTTTTAAATGACAATACTTTCAAAGTTTCAAATTGTTCAAGATCTGAAATTTCAAAATCTCCAAATTCCCCTAATTCATAGTTTCCAAATCTCCAAATTTCCAATCCCCAATTTTCCATATTTGTATCCATAAGTAAAGGACTCTCATAATTTCAGTTTTATAAAAATCATTACTACGAATTAAAATAAAACAAATATCCTGTCTTTCATGTCAATATTTACATTATAGTTAAGTAAATTTACTAAAGAATCGATTTAATGGTTGAAACATGTCTAATAAACGATCATATACATAATTTTTTATTTTGATTATATATGACATATCAATGCGATTTCATGCAACCAGTCGTTATTTGCTTTTGTTTTTTCACTCTTCGTTTCGATTCAAGTGTTTCTTATGGAGAGCAGTACCCTTTCGATTATAGGTGGGCGCATTAATCCGGTTGGCAGGACACGCGATTTAATGGGAAATCGATGAATATTAATCACCGACTCGTGCACGGAGCGTCAAACTGTTTCATTAGAGTGAAATTTAAAAACTTTGCACGAGACAGCTTTTAGAGACACCTGTGACGTTGATGCTTCAAAGACGTGGATGCTTTTGTGTAAAATTATTTTCGTTCCGAAAACTGTAATTTAATCAAGATTACCGAAGTTCTTGTTAGGTATCATTAATCTGATAATATCGGCATTGGTCCGGAACAAAAATATCCTCTTTTTGTTTTATCGTTTTTTATTTGTCCATAGAAAATACGGGACAGATGGTTAAACTAACACAAATGAAAATAATAAACTATTTTTTAAATGTTTTTTTATCATGCAAATACTTAATTTTAAACAGTTTTATAATTGTCAGACATGGTAACCGTTAACTCTTCATTGGGTCGTGTTACAAGTATGCCGCAATACATAAAATGCTATGAAAATGTAATTTGTCGAAGATGAATGCATTGTTTTAAGTGTGAGATAAGAACAGGAAAACATTTTTTGTGATAACTATTATGTGTAAAAAAAGCGTTATTTTCACAGAAATATTTTTAATAACAGAAATAAATATGAATGTCGAAATTAATTACTTTTACAATAAATATTTTAAATTATTTACTTTCACTTTAAATATTTATTTCTAGTTTTATTAGAAATGTATATATATTTCTGAAACGTTGTTTTTAACATTTTATTTACACGATTTTAATACTCCGCGTAAGTTCAATAACGTTTGTAAACGTTTTGTATATATCATAATATAATACACTAACACATACCCCAAAAATATAATTTCCAAATATTAATAACAATTTCACTACATCGTTCCGACAATAACAATTGTTTTTCCAGGAACGTGGCATGCAATTTCTAATTTCGATTGACTGAACTGTTTGCGCGCGATTGTTTCGCGTTCGTCCGGAAACGAGAGGCTGTTTCCAACGAAAAGTAACGGATCTGTCGGTTGTTTCCGGTGGAGAATAATTCGAGTGGTGCGGCGAGCAGAGGGGATGGTGGATGATTCGCTTGTATTCTGTAGGCAAGCGAATTAACGCGATTCCGTCACTTGCCACGAGCTCTCTCAAAAGCTCGCGTCAGTTTAATTATCGGACGAAGGGCGCCGCTATTGTTCGTTGCGGGCTGTTTCGCGCGTTTAAATCTCCCGCGCCCGACGATTTGAATGGGTGAGCGGCGTTCAATGGGCCGATTGGCCGCGCTCGCGAAAATCCTCCCGAGGACCAGCTCCGAGATTTGTTCGCGATTTTTGATTCCTCTAATTAATCCGTTGTCCCCGATAATTGCGTTTTTGTTCCGTTTCATTCTTTGTCAGCGGACCGGCTCTGTTTAGATCGAGTCCTCGTGGCGCGTGACCATCGCACGGGGAAATTCGATTCGCCTCTGTTCTCCTTGCAGCTCGAACAATGAAGCGGCCCGATCGACCGATCGTTTCAACCCGTTATCGCACTTGCGAACCGCAAACACCGAGCCTCGCCGTCTATTGCTTGCGGACAATAAGCCAGTGAAGCCGTTAGAGCTTCGCGATAACGGCGAATTTCCACCGGACTTTTCAATGCTTCGCTTGCCGCAGTTTTCGTTGCATCGTACGCGCTAAACGCGCGGAATAACGATGAACGAGCTGCGATATAACGAGTTGCGAAAAGTGCTATGTAATATGTACCAAGGTATGCATCGGGATATGAAGTAGGGTGTAACAATAAAATATAACAATGAGATGTAGCAATGAGATATAGTAATGAGACATAGTAACAATGATATGTAATAGTAGGATGGAACAAGATTGAACAACGGGTTATAGCAACAAGATTGAACAGTGGGATGTAGGAACAAAATGGAATAATGGTATATAGCAGGGATCGGCAACCTGCGGCTCGCGAGCCACAAACGGCTCTTTGGATGTAAAGCTGCGGCTCTTCAGTTCCATACGCAAATATTATTTATTTTATCAAAAAAACTCATCTAATATTGCAAAGCGCTGGAATTGCAATGCATCGAATTACCACGCGCTGGAATTGAAATGCATCGAATTACCACGCGCTGGAATTGCAATGCATTGAATTACTAAGCGTTGGAATCGCAACGCGCTGGAATTCCAACGCATCGAATTACCACGCGCTGGAATTGCAATGCATTGAATTACCAAGCGTTGGAATCGCAACGCGCTGAAATTCCAACGCATCGAATTACCACGCGCTGGAATAGCAATGCATTGAATTACCAAGCGCTGGAATCGCAACGCATCGAATTACCACGCGCTGGAATTCGAACGCATCGAATTACCAAGCGCTGGAATTCCAACGCATCGAATTACCAAGCGCTGGAATCGCAATGCATCGAATTACCACGCGCTGGAATTGCAATGCATTGAATTACCAAGCGTTGGAATCGCAACGCGCTGGAATTCCTACGCATCGAATTACCACGCGCTGGAATAGCAATGCATTGAATTACCAAGCGCTGGAATCGCAACGCATCGAATTACCACGCGCTGGAATTCGAACGCATCGAATTACCAAGCGCTGGAATCGCAACGCGCTGGAATTCCAACGCATCGAATTACCACGCGCTGGAATTCCAACGCATCGAATTACCAAGCGCTGGAATTCCAACGCATCGAATTACCAAGCGCTGGAATCGCAATGCATCGAATTACCACGCGCTGGAATTGCAATGCATTGAATTACCAAGCGTTGGAATCGCAACGCGCTGGAATTCCAACGCATCGAATTACCACGCGCTGGAATAGCAATGCATTGAATTACCAAGCGCTGGAATCGCAACGCATCGAATTACCACGCGCTGGAATTCGAACGCATCGAATTACCAAGCGCTGGAATCGCAACGCGCTGGAATTCCAACGCATCGAATTACCACGCGCTGGAATTCCAACGCATCGAATTACCAAGCGCTGGAATTCCAACGCATCGAATTACCAAGCGCTGGAATCGTAACGCATCGAATTACCACGCGGCGAATTACCAAGCGCTGGAATCGCAACACATCGAATTATCACGCTCTTCAGTTGCATACGCAAATATTATTTATATTAACAAAAAAAAAACTCATTATCTAACATTGCCATATATATATTATCTACTTTGTTGTGAAAAACACTACTTATATATGTAAAAATAGACCATTTTTTTTATCAAAAAACTTTATTTATGCGAGTACTATTTATTGTTGGCAAGACAAAATTTTGTGGCTCTTTAAGAGCTTTGAAATTTTGTAAATTGTAATTTTTGACTCTTCCGACTCAAAAGGTTGCCGACTCCTGGTATATAGCAATAAGATGTAACTTTAAGATGCAGTAGTAAGATGTAACAACAAGAGGTAACAAATAAATATAGCAATAGGATGTGGTAAAATGATATAACAGCAGGATATAAGAAAATGTAGCAATAGGAGATAGTAGGATATAGCAACAGATTGTAGCAATATAACAGTAGAATACGTATAACAATGAGACGTAATAATAAAATTTAACAATATGATATAGCAATAGCATATGACAGTAAAATAGTAGACCATAGTAATAGGATATGACAGTAGGAGATAGGAATAAAATGCAGCAATGGAACATAGTAATTATATCAAGTGGATATTATGGCAAAAGGATATAAAACAGTAGATAGGAATGAAATATAGCATCATACTAATATCATACTGCAATATTTTAATAACTTTTAATTTCACTTGAACAGTCCATGTCACCGATAAGTAATTACGAAATAGTTACACGAACTATCTGGATTCGTCGAAATTTTAAAAAGTTATAAATATGCAAAGTCGAATACTGGAGCATTCTAATCAACCTGATATATTCCTCGAACGAATCGATACGATTCTTGTTCGCAAGATTGCACAGATGTTGCGTAATTAACCACATTACGCAGTTGTGTGACTAATAACGCCACGAGACAAGTTCGCGACGGCAATGTGGAACCACTTACAAACTTCTGATTGACGGGATCAAGCACGCTTATCCCGTCCCACATGGTTCATTTACCACATCCTTATTCTCTCTGCCCCGCTAACTCTTACCATTCACTGTCATCTCCGGCGAAATTGCACAAGATTCCCATTGCACCTTCCCCGAATTTTCAAGTCAGTCCCTGAACGGAACCGGTTAATTCCTGAAAAATCGTTGACCGCGACGAGTTTCGTTGTCGGCTATTATTTTCGGTCGGTGGCCGACAAGAAGACAAAGACGAGGACGTGGACGTTGCGCAAAGTAGGGCCAGAAAACGCGCGGGACCACTCGCGGAGCGGAACATTTTTTCTTGACGGTAATTGGTGTTCGAGCCTCATTGTGTAACTGGTATCGCTATGTACTCGCTACGATATCGCAACATTCGATCTCCAGACTGTTGCGAGCCTTTGGTCCAACGATTTACTCCCTATGACGCTTCGTCCTGCATCAAGATAAACCTCAGCCTGCGCCATCGCTCCTCCGCCTCTTCCCTCTCGTTCTTGTACAGTCGGGAGAAAATATGCTTCCTTTGGAAACTATAGCCATTTGAAAATTTAGAAATTGAGATGTATGGAAATTTAAGGATTTGGGAATTTGAAAACTCGGGTGCTTTTAAATTTTGGATTTGAGGATGAGTTTTAGATATTGAAGTATGAAGTGTTGTTAGATTTGAAGATTTAAAATTTACAAGTACTTGCAAATTTAATGAAATCTGAATATAGTTTAAATACGCTGAAATATAGAAATTTAAAAAATTTAAGAATTTAATAATTCATGAAAAAAAGATTTAAGATATTTAAGTACATGGGAGTTAAAAAATTTTTACATTTTTGAGTTAAAAAATTCCGCAAATTTACTCATTTGACAATTTGACAATTTAAAAATTCGGAAATTTGTAAGTCTGAAAACTTGGAAACTTGTAAATTTGAAAGATTAAAAATTTGCAAATGTGTAAATTTGAAAATTTAGGAATTTATAAATATATGTAAAAATTCCAATAATTCGTCATAAATTACCCAATATCGAAAATAAATAATAAAAGGCTTTTTTCATTAATTCTTAGCTAAAAGAGGTTGCACCCGCGTCTACATAGCAACGACCAGCAATATGAGTGCAATTATACGTGGAACTAGAGCAGTATTGTATAGTTCATATCGATGGTGCTTCTTTTTTATTTATCAAGTCGCGGTTGAACCGTTGAGACAGTAAGGCGTCTTTTTATGGAACTATGGGTCACTCTTATTTAACCTTTCGTATTTCCTGTTCAATGATCGGTGTATTTAGAGTTACAGGTTAAAGATTATTTAGGTCAGGTCTCCAAATCACCGTTAAATGACCACGAGAATCATTGATAACCGATAACGACGAACTAAACTTTGTCAAATGGATCAACTCCGAATATGCATAACATGTGTGTAGTATTGGATCGATGAGAAATAAATGTTCAATTTATAAATACCTGACTTTATCGTGTTTCTATGACATTTGTCGTTTATTATACACTTTTAAATGTATAGAGTTAAATGAAACGAAAAATGCAAATCTATTTATATGACGAATGTTTATAATGAAACAGATATTTTGTTGATTTGATGTACAGTATAACTGATTCTGTTATAGCATTAATTTTGTGATAAAACATAAATATTATTTTCACACACCTGTTCTTCCAGTCAATGTTTAACTTCCACTGTCGTTATATACAAATAATAACCTTTTGTCACAGAATAAATAATGAAAACTTCGTCAAAAATATTCTGGTATTTTGTATGAAATCGATTCAAATATTTATTATTTTATTGTAAAAATTTATTTTCTCACATATACTGAGTAGAATTAATTATGAAGCAAAATAAAGAGGAATAAAATTAAAAATAATTCTGTAATATATTAAATTCTAGTATTTCATATTAAATCAGTGAAAATGTTTGTTTATGAATTGTGAAAACTCATAACTGTGAAAATTATACATTGTTAATTTTATACCGTTGTATTATGGAAATATGTTTTCATACACAAAGATGTGGATTTCACAATTATTTGAGATCATTATTCCTCGGTTAGAACAATATGGCGGCAGTCAAAAGCGCAAATAATGTGGAAACTATATCATCGATTATCACAAAGCTGCAATATTCCTGTGAAAATAAAGATTACTTAACGAAATTATCAACGTTTGACTCATTTTCTTGAATATCGTTGCTTTTAATCCCGGGAACATTAGATCTCGCTTAACCGGCGTTCTGTATTGCGAACGAATTTTACATAAATTACTGACACTTCAATGCCACTTCCCGATCGGGTGAGTTGTAATTCGAGGCAGCAGCCGCGAACTACACACCACACACACCGTCGTATCAGGAAACACCTTTCATTATTCAAATTACCCTGGCTAATCTGTACTATTATCAGGTGTGCGATCCGTTTAGAAATATCTCACTATCCTGGATACGGGTTGACGCGAACGGTCTATCGCACCGGTAAATTCGGTTTACGATCGAGCTGAACCGAACCGATCGCTTACCTGGATCGACAGTTATGACGGCCTATTGTGTGAACTGAGGTGAGGGTGGAACATGAATCCTGAGAAAACTGTATCGTCGAAAAGATGGAAGATACACCGCGTCCGATCAAATAATTTGTAAGAACGAACATCACGAAAAATGAGAAAAAGATATAACATACAATTTTTTAACCTTCAACAATATTTTGTTTCATTGATAAATGTGTGACTTTTTAGTTCTATCGGCAAAAGACTATATAAGAAATCTTATTAAAATAAAAATCGCCATGAAACAAAATGTCTGATTCACTTATTAGATGCTTGCAAAATTCTGTCATGTAATCATCTAATGATTCCATATTTAATTTTGATTAAATTATTTTCGACAAAGTGACAGAATCTAAAAAATCGTTAATTTCGCATATAATGCGTTGTATAAATATCCTAATTCCTTAAACTTTCAATGATTTTTCGGTAGAGAATTATGTTCAGTATTCCTTAATTACTGTTTTACAGTGTGGTATGTGTGTGTATCTGTACTTTGTAATTGTATGATCAGCATGAGTGCATATTATGAATGAAGCTTGCGTATGATATGATTGAAGTTTGCATGTAATGAAGATTGCTAGAAGATTGTCTTTTGGGTGGGATTGAATGTTTTTGAGGAACGAAGCGAAGAGGGCATTGCTTTGAGTGAAATCGTGAGATAAAGACGTACGAGATTTATAATTCGAGAGATTCCATTTGTGTTGTGTTTAATTAATTATATCTATTTATTTGTTAATAAATTTCATTGATCTTCTTTATTATTAAATATTATTCTACAACAGTGTGTGAAAAATGAATGATGTAAACTAAAATTGAAGTATTAACGTAAATCTTAAACTCTCTACTTTTCAGCTCAAGATGAATAAAAAGAGTTTCACTATACTTATGTAATTGTATATGTCCTTATTCAGAAGTATACGTTGCCCTCAAGTATAGCAGTTAACACTTGAAGAATCTTAGAATTTCTTGCGCTTAAACCCCCTGAGTAACGAGTCGTCGTCCGTTTCTTCTTCGCATTTAATCGCCGTTCAGACGCAGCCCGGAAGTGCTTCAATTACGAACCCTCCTCGAGGTGAAGGTCGAATTTTTTCCCCGGCCGCGGACGTTGAAATGACAGCAGCGGTTCTGCGAACGTCTCCGTGCGTTCACGTTTGGTCGACTCGTACGTAATCTGTCGTTGATGAGCAGAGCGGATCGATTTCTTGTTCCGGAGGCCCTCCTGAGTGATTGTCGCAAAAACTGGTCGATCCTCTCGAACGTAGCCGAGGACGCGGCCTCAGCGCTTGTTAAGAGATCAGCTCGCTCTACCTTCATTGGCGAACATCCCTGGTGTGTCGCCTCTCATGCTAATAGCCCGGGTTTCTTTGCTGCCCCCGGGGACAATATCGTGTAGCAAGGTCGTTCAGCAACTTCCGCGAGTGCGTGGCTTTTTCTTCTTGCTGCCGGTTCACGAAGAAGCATGTAACGCTTGGTCGACTCCCTTTGCTTTCCTGCGATTCTCTTTGCAACGTTGCTGTCGTTTTGGAACATCTACTACCACCTGTACAGACAAGTTTGCATCGTGTCCTCGAGGTGTAACATAGTGGATAACGGTCAGTTGTCAGATTTTTGTGTCTTCGAGAAGCCCTTGTAAGCGCACCGTAATCGGAGCCGTTAATTGACGCGCATTGGAGCTAGGAGATTCAAGGATGAACCGACTGGTACGGATCAAACTCGAAATCTTTCGAAATCGGGACAACGAGCTATCGATTACTGGTTGTCGCCGGTTTTTCTGTCACTCCTTTTCCAGCCGTTTCTCCAAACGGTTTGCTCGTAAAAGAGCGTCCTACTTCGAAATACTGGAGCACGCGTTTCCTACGGGGGAATAAAAAGCTTGTGTTCCACACCCCCTTTAACCCTCGTCCTTGATTGAATTGAAATTCTTTGACCGAGCTTGCGAAGCGATTTTACTCGAAGCGTAAATGGAAATAGTTGATTAACGCTTTTTGTGTTTGCTCACTTTTACGCGGAGCTTAGCAAGGAAACCGAGCCCCGATTTCCTTGGGACGCTTTCGGCTGAAAGTTTTATTGGCGGCTGAAGCAGCCCGATCGAACCGGAAACGATTGGATACGTGCGAGCGGTCCTCCAGCTCGCTTTTCATTCGGGCCAAAGAAAAGCGACGGAACGTGCGTCGACTCGAGCCGACAATTTAATCCGCCGACGATTATTCTACGGATCAACGTTCGCAGATCCCATCGATCCAACGAGAATTTAAGCTTCGAATGAAACAACAGCGTGGCCGGAAGCTTGCGCGATTTTCTTTCTAATACCTTAACGATGATGACATATTGCACGCAGAAAATATTTCACACGGTTATTTTTATACAAACTGTGATAAAGTATTCTATATAATTTGATGTAAATATATCAGTCATCGCGGTCGCATAGTAATCATTAATATTAAAAGTGGTAATTAAAATGATGTACTGAATACTAAATAATAATAATTATTGAAAATGCTAATTAAAATGATATACTGAATATTAAAATGGTACTGAATATTAAAAGCGATAATTAAAATGATATTGAATAATAAAATGATAGTTATTACTGAAAATGGTGATTAAAATGATGCGTTCATCAAAGTCTTCAAATATCGGTATTATATATAATGTCATTTAGTATTTCTCTTATTAAGAGTACTTTTTATTTACTCTTTCTCCTATTAAGATGTTATCAAGTATAATTATAAAATTTAGAAATTCTTCATATTTTTGCTTGTACGTAATATTGCTGTTAAAAATTAAGAAAATATATAAAAAAATTGTATACAATAGCGAAATTTGGAAATTTAGAAACTCAAAAATTTGCAAAATATATCCAAGTGATCTCCTACTTGTGTCTTTCAATTTTAATGACATAAAAAATATTTGTGATAATTTAAATAATATCAG
This sequence comes from Megachile leachella, assembly GCA_963576845.1. NCBI lineage: Eukaryota > Metazoa > Arthropoda > Insecta > Hymenoptera > Megachilidae > Megachile > Megachile leachella. The sequence goes on along the minus strand of OY756256.1, from coordinate 12,875,783 downwards.
GAAAGAAAAATTTGTGTATTTTTCATAGATTTATCAAGGTCATCGCTATTTTTTATTTGAGAGACTCATATTTTTTTATTTCATCCAATAGCGGCTAAAAAAATGCATTTAAATACCAAAGGGTGATAAAATTGTAGGATGTTATTAGGATTACACCTGAATTATTGATTATATTATGTATTACTTAATATTATGTGTCATTTATTATAATATATCATAACAACACTTCGATATATTAATTGAATTCCTCCCTATTAAAAATAAAAGGCTGTAAAACCCTTATGCAATCAATTAATATTTTCGCCTCTCTTGTATCATCATTTTTATTCTACGAGAAACAAAAGTTCAACGTCGAATCTCTTTCAAACGACTGTTTCGCGTCGTTAATACAGCAATTAAGCGACGCAGTCCAATGTATCTTAATATAAATAACAAACATGCCTGCACCATATATTTCGGGGGGGAAGGGCAACTATAAAACCACTAATTGATGCCAATAACGCGGTTGCAAGGCGCATCGCGATGCGTCGAACGTAAGTCAGTCTCGATTCTCGGACGTGGTTTTGTCGTGGCGGTCGAACAGTCGGAATATTCCTAAGGAAGTTCTGGGAATCATTAGCGATCCGGCGTTGCTTTCAGCGAGGAGCAATCGTCGATTTAACAACACCGTTACCGGCCATCTTTCCGGACGGGGACCCACTGCAGGCAACTTTCGACGTTCGCTCGTCGACAGCTTCGCTGACGTTGATGCCCCGTGTCATAGATTAATGGTTCGCCGGACCGATCCATGGTTAATCGAGCACGAGTACCGACGAAAACTGTTCATCTCCGTTGAATAATTAGTCCGCGTTTCTAATTCGTAAATCAAACCGCTGGAAACGCCACTTAACGTCGCTCGAAGTGACCCATGGCGGCACTGACTTTACGCATCGTTTGTTGCCATTGAATACTTGTCGTATAACGTAACATTCATCAATTCCTTAAGCATCTTTATACGTGTTACATATAATGTGTTTCGTGTTTGAGAAGTATAACAACTTTTTATGTTCGTCGTTGCAAGGCAAAATTTAATATGTTCACTGCTACAGTTGAAAAGCATTTTTGTGTTTCTCAAATCTTATCAATATGTTTACAATATTTTGTAATATTTATTATTCATAGTCTCGAGTAGTTAATTTGAGTTCTTGTAATTGGATAAGTGAACAAATTTTTGATGATGTAGGTAATAAATTCGTATGAAAATTTAAGTGTCATCCATATGTGAGTCATGTGGGAGTGAAGTGTTAATCTATATGACGCATCTTTACCATACAACCTACGTTCATGTTAGAACGCATCAGATTTATTTTATCCAAAACGATCACGTTTTATCACCACTTGTATAACTTGATTCAGGAAGTAAATATTTTGTTCTTTAGTGCGGTCAAAACCGCACTGCGGTTTAGTGCAGTTTTTATTTTAAAAAGCATAATTTAGATAGTATTATGGATATGCATGTTTATCGATGTTCCGAGCGTTGAATTTCAAAGTTTTATTTTAAAATAATACTCATGACTGAACGATTATAAAATTGAATTGCGGGGTAATTGACTTGTTCTCGTCGTATATTAATAAGAAATTTTAAAGTCGTATACATATAGTTTTGAATATACTTCAGTATTTAAAAGTGGCATTCAATATAAGGAAGTGATAAATTATTAATTAATTTAATTCTTGTGTTATTTAATATTATTAAGTGAACATAAAGCTAAAATTAGTAAATGTTTTAATACTTATGTAGTGCACTTTTATACTGGTAATATCCTTAATTTCTAATGCTAATTTATATCCGTAGAAATGATTTTTCATGGGTCTAAAAATGTACATTTGTGTACATATGTATAATATTTAAGATTTTATGAATTTAATAAGAAGTGCTAGTTTGAAAAAAAAGCTAGTGGTTGATTAACAATCTAACATTTCTTAATCTCTGTCTGTGTGTTTACAATTGTATTACTAATTTAAATTATAACTTATTGCTCTTATTAATCATCTTCTGGATTTGTCTAGCAATCTAAAGTCAATAATAAAATTAATTATGTTCAAATTTGCTATTATTAATTATTATTATTAGAAGTCTTCTAAGAGAAATATTTCTATATACAAAAATTTGCCATTAATATCTAAATAAGATATTAAATTCGTTTAATATTTTGCTAAAAATATATTTATATATTTATTGTAAATATTCAGATTTTAGTAATTAGTAAAGTAATTAGATATTAGTAAAATAATTCTAACCAAGATTTATATATAACAAAAATTTGTTTATGTTTACAGGTATGTATTGGTGGCGTGCTTCACGATCTGACGGTTCTCCATTTTGTTGAACGGTATAGTGAAATTAATTTACAAATATTTTTAAGTTTCTTAGATCCTAATAACTAATTTAGACTTGTTTGAAAGTTAAACTGTGAATTATTTTATAAGCTGCACGTAATTTAACCCTTTAGATATTATTTGATTAACGTTATCGTCAATATTTATTACAGTAAACTATCAAATTAAAAATCCAATGTCAATCATTTCAATTAAGCTTGAAATGTACATACTGAATAATACAATTTATATACTTATATTTCTATTAATTTTATCGATGTTAATTACATACTTATTCTTGAAAATATTCTTCGCTATTTTTGACTAGTACTAAATTCAAATAGAATATGTAGTTTGTGTTCTATTTCAGTATTATTATCTCCTGCACTTGTGGCAATTTTCAAATGAATCAATCTAGTATTTAAAGTACGATTGAAGGATAAATATTTAAATATTCAATTTTATAATACTAATACAATTACATGAGTCGTTAATATTGAAAGTTGTATAAATCCATTTATGTTTAAATTGAGATACTTAAGATTCTGCATGTCAATGACATTAAAAACATATGTTTAGGATACCAATGTGTCACACTTCTTAGGTTTCTAAGGGAGCTAAATTTACTATTTCTACCAAAGTAATAGCAATTTTTAAGCGAATAATAAGTATTTTTATATCAGACATTATAATTAATTTAGGCCATTTTCAAAGTTAATTATTCGACTATCAAAATACCTGTGAAAATTTATACATCCAAAATTATCGTATATTCGGAAAATATTTACCTGCAAAATGTTTTTTATGACAGTTAACAAGTGGTTCGTGTTATTACAATTAATAAAACATAACTGATAAATCGATTTAGACCACTTTCAAATAAACGGCTTGCACACTGATATATCTGTAATATAAATGGTTTATAATTCATATAATGAATTTTAAAAATGCATTTCCCACTTCAATTACTATAATTTGCAAACGATCATTTATACAGCAACGACAGAAATTTATTAATGGAGCATATGAAATATATTTTCTCATGGACATCGACAATTGCATTTAAGTTCAAAGGAATAAATTAATTCATTGTTACTTAAAATTATTAGATTGAAGTTATAACACCTCTTTATTTAGAACAAATTTACTTCATATTATAATAGTAGATACTCTTAAACTCAAACCCTGCAAATTAAAATAATATAAGTGATAAAATCGTTAAAACGTGTCGAACGTATTGAGAGAAGATTGCTAAATGTTCTTCTATTTTAGTTTTACCGTACTAATTATATTCGTACAACGGCGTTAACAAGCCACTCAATTAACCGAATTTCTAAAGCCAGTGCTTGAAGCCTTTCGGTTCAAAGCGCTCAGAACAATTCAGCTTAAAACACCTTGTCTCGAATATTGTTGCACAATTTCATTAATTTCCTTGCAATAATATGATACGTCCACGTGCAGCTCATGTTTCATTGCTCTAAATAAAGTACACATACACTCATTCAGAGTGTATTGCAAATTACGTTTTAATTCTGCTGACGTAATTATTAATGAGGTGATGGAAATTTGGGAATTTTTTAATTAAATAATTTAGGGGAAGTGAAAACTTTTGAATTTAAAGATATGGATGTTTGAAAATTTGGAAAGTTAAAAATTTGAGTAAGTAACTGGAAATCTGGCAATGAGCTGGAAGAAAAATTTGGAAATTTTCACAATTAATAATTTACTAAACTGAGAACTTTAGAATTTTAGTATTGAAAATTTAATGTTTTGTGAGTGTAATAGTTCAGGGCGTTGGGATTTTCGAATTTTTTAATTTTGGGAATTTGACGATTTGGAATCCTGAAATTTTGAGATTATGGTAATTTGGAATTGTATGGAAATTTTCAAATTTGGGACTATGGATATTTGAAAATTGAAGAATTTTTAAGCTCATAAACTGGGTACTTATGAAATTAAGGGTTTAGATAAGTAAGAAATTAGAAAATTAAAATGTTATGAAATTAGAAAATGTGAAAATTAAAAATTTCGTGAATTAGAATATTGAAATAATGGAATTAGGAACTTCTGAAACTTGGAAATTTTTATAATTTTAAATTATAGGTGCTTGGAAATCACAGAATTTGATTCTCATAAATTGTGTAATTTGACATCTGCCCATTTTAAATTACAAGAATTCAAGAATTAACAAATTTACAAATTAAAGGACGTCAAGAATTTATAACGTAGAAAATATCTAACCTAGCATCCACTAATTTCTGAGTACCCAAAGTTGCACAAACATAAAAATATCTAGTTACGACACTGCTCAGCTCTAAACGCCAAATCGCAACCTCCTCCAGATGGATACTTCTCGATTTAACGCCGAAGTAAAACAGTGTATTCAACTTCGTGACAGCATTCCTACAAGCTCTGGCATCACCGTAAATCGAAACAGTGCATCGGTGTCCAGAGAGCACATAATCTAGCTAACAAAGGAACAAAAAGCCGATGTAACCTAAACGTAGACAGTTAAACGACTAATACCGCGAGGTTAACAAATAGCTGACAAAAGGAAAAGGATACGAGAGGAAGAAGACATCGCGTCTGAGGCAGCTTCTTCTCGGAGATCTACCCGATTCTTCGAATCATTAAGCGACTAGCACAGGTCCCGTGTTTGACCATCGTCTGCTGATTGCGAACGGTGGACACTCTTCAAACAGTTGGCATCGTCGTGTAATTATCATAAATCAACCCCCGCCAAAGCGAAAACCTCCATGTGTGCGCCACTGGGTGTCAAAGGTTTCTTGGCACGAATCATGGCGTCGTTTTGCGTTCCACGTGAAAACAGCGGTCGATTTGACCGATATCTACACTGCCAGACGATAAATTTGTCAAATTAATTCACCTTTTGTACGGTTTTCATTCGTCGCTCGTATGCTTCACTAAAATGGTCACGATTAATTTCTGTCATATTCTGGACCGTGGGTTGTTCCGCAAACCTTGTTCCTCGAGGACGCCATTACGTTGAGATTCAAGTTACTTTCATAAAAATACTTGTGAATTTAATGGTCAGAGGTATTGTTTATGACATTTTAGGATGTTTTAGTTTGAACATGTGGATAATTATTACTTTTGTAGGTAATGGTTGTTTGGTTATGTTAATAGTTGAGTTGATTTACGATGTCATTTCTTTAGGAAATTAAATTTTGTGCAATACTAGTTTAGATATATTTTGTGTGATTCTATTTTTGACGGGATTTCCATCATAATTTAGTATGTATCAGTACATGTCTAATGTGTAATATAATGTCTCGAATTGAAGAGTATTCACGATGGATGTTTTGAAATTGCTAACTTTTAGGAGTTAGTCATAGGAATCATGACATTGCATTATACATAGGCAGAATTATAATTCACTAGCTACGAAGGTATCACTAATTTTGTAAATGTTAGTTTTAACAAGAGGTGAGCTTGGAAGTAAATTTTCAATTATAGAATTAATTATACAGAATAGGTTTCACTAAGCTATTTCCTGCCAACAGGTCCATAATTCTCACAATTAAGTAGTTTATTTTTCAAATAACAATCATTTCACGACTGGTATTAATATAAATTCGTTGGCTATCATTTGTATCGCCGGTTAGTTTTACTTTTCAAGTTTAGATAAAATAATTTTCAGAAAAAAAATACACCGACTTCGAAATGCACCAAAAAGTATAAAATAATTTCTATTTCCCAATGAAGTAATTTCTATTTCATTCAATCATACAATTACGTAACATATAGGAATGAAACCTATTTACTCGTTAGGTAGTATATTAAATATATTTCAACCTTTTCGGAAAACTTTTATGTATAAAAAAGAAATAATACAAGAATATGGAAATATGGAGGATAATGCATTTAGATTTTTATAAATTTGGAAATAACGAGATTTAGAAATTCAGAAATTTAGGAATTTAGGAATTTAGGAATTTAGGAATTTAGGAATTTAGGAATTTACGAATTTACGAATTTACGAATTTACGAATTTACGAATTTACGAATTTACGAATTTACGAATTTACGAATTTACGAATTTACGAATTTACGAATTTACGAATTTACGAATTTACGAATTTACGAATTTACGAATTTACGAATTTACGAATTTACGAATTTACGAATTTACGAATTTACGAATTTACGAATTTACGAATTTACGAATTTACGAATTTACGAATTTACGAATTTACGAATTTACGAATTTAGCAATTTAGCAATTTAGCAATTTAGGAATTTAGGAATTTAGAAATCTAGGAATTTAGGAATTTAGAAATCTAGGTATTTAGGAATTTAGGAATTTAGGAATTTAGGAATTTAGGAATTTAGGAATTTAGGAATTTAGGAATTTAGGAATTTAGGAATTTAGGAATTTAGGAATTTAGGAATTTAGGAATTTAGGAATTTAGGAATTTAGGAATTTAGGAATTTAGGAATTTAGGAATTTAGGAATTTAGGAATTTAGGAATTTAGGAATTTAGGAATTTAGAAATCTAGGAATTTAGGAATCTAGAAATTTAGGAATCTAGGAATCTAGGAATTTAGGAATTTAAGAATCTGGGAATTTAGAAATCTAGGAATTTAGGCACCTCAAATTTGGTAATTTGAGATTTCGAGAAGATGGAGATTTGAGAATTAGATCATTTTGAAATTTAGTTATTTGTTAATTAGAAAATTTTTAAATTTGGAAATGTAAATATCTTGCAGGTTTGAAAACCTAATAATATAGTAATTTAAACTCTTCAAAATTTGAAAATTTGGAGGATTGAAAATACATGTATAGTAATTTATCAATTCTAAACTTAAAAAATTTAGAAATATGGTATATGGAAGTTTAGGAATTAAAATGTTAAAAACTCTGGAAAAAACTTCAGGAACTCCAGAAATTGTAGATTTAAAGATTTACAAATTTCTTAACTCTTTAAATTTACAATTTAAAAGTTGGAGAATCATTGAATTTAAATTCTGATAAATTAGATAATCAAAACCTTTAAAAACTTGGGTTTCTGTGGATTGGGAATTTAAAATTGAATTATTTAATATGTTAAAGGTTTTAACGTTTAAAAGTCTTTTAATAATCTTTAAATTTTGCAAAATCTTCTGCAAAATTACGATCAAATACAATTCTAAAAACCCAAAAACTTTTATTCTAAACACTTTTTTTAGAAAATGTATCATTTTGAAAGACAATCGTAGTATAGCTCTTCATCAATTAAGGAATTACTTAAGGGATTATTAAGGGACCTCCCAGCAGTTAAGGAATTGTTTCTATCTAAAATGCACATTGAATAGAAACAAAAAACCACACATTACAATATTAACATCTAATAAATTTATAAAGTTTCATCGCAATCGATGAATTGCAGTTGAGTAATGTTACATATTAACACTATAACTACCAGTGTTAAATGCACACTTATTTCTAAATTGAAAATGAAGTAAAAAAATAAATAAGTACTGAGGCATCAATCAACATGTAGAAGTATTCTTTGTCTCGACAACATATGATAGGCATTTCAACATTAACACAACTAAATTTTGTAACATAAAATATGAAGCTTAAAACTACTCATTTTGATTGGTTAGTAGCTCCAGTGTTAATGTTCATTTTCCCAATTTTTCTTGTACATTTCTTTCACTTATTCGTTGCGCGTTCTTCGAAGTCATCTAGTCTAGATTCGAGGTCAGCTTCGAAATGGAACACTTGGAGAAATCGATCGATGACAGATTGATCGGGACGACTAAGGAGGCCGTCGGGATTGTCGGTTAATTGCTCGGAAGCGTTGCGTCGACGGACGCGTGATTGGCAAGCCTGTCTCGACTAACCTATACACCTAAACGGTCTTTGACTGCTAGCTCCTGTACAGAACTCTCTCATTTCCTGAAGCTGAACAGAATTCACACGGGCACATGGACAGTTTTAATTCTTTGCAATCCGAATTTGTTTCCCTCGATTCCCAATAGTCTACTCTGAATTAATTTTTAAAGTTTCTCGACGAACTTTTGTAACCCCAGTGTAGTGGTGTAACAATCAAGAAAATCAATCTATATTAAGGATACGTTAAAAAATAAATACGTCGTAGATCTGTAGGGTAAATGTATACTAGTAGGTTTACAGACCAGTTGCCTTCAGCGAAATCAAATGTGTATCTAAAATTTAGAGTATCTATTATAAATATATAGGTAGAACAGGAATGAGATATAGAGATTCTAAAGTCGTTCCAAACGATTAAATGCTTCTGAAACTATCGAAAACGAGGCTGGTGGCAATGAGGACGAAGTATTGTCGTCAAAAGTAAATTATAGTTTTAACATGATTCCAATTGATTCCATGAGGTAAAGTGGGGTAAATGCAAACTGGTTTTTGTAAACGTAAGTATTTTCAGTCAGTTGTGTAAATATTTAACGCTGTCGATGTCGAACGCTTTGTACACTTACTATTATTTAATTAACATTAACTAAGACTTTAATTTTCTTTGTACGTTTTGATTTTGATAAGAAATTGTTTAAATGTCAACTACTCTGCACTTTCCCCGAAAATGAAGTAAGAGCGTAACTTGAAGTTAAAAATACTTTGAAACTTTATTTCATGTGCAATGGAGCAAGATCAGAATTATTAACAAATCTGCTATAAAATGCCAGATATATTTTAGAAAAATTTGTGCATTTTTGTGCGCCATCTATGACGAATAGCTCACATCAATTTGTAGTACATTACTACATACTAGATGGAGAAATTTTGCTCATATTGTAATAAAAATAGCCTGTATATGCACTTGCTCCGTTTACGAATTTACTCCACTTCACCTTATGTCAAAAATGATCGAAAACACCTATCGTCAGATTGGCGCCAAAATCTATACTGCAAATTGAGGGTGTCCCATGAGTATACCCTTATAATTTTAAATCAAGGTATCTGAAATTATGGTCTGTAGCGTGATGCAAACAAACAAAGATGCAGACGAACGAACAAATGCAGAACGGATTGCCTCAAGAGCGGTAATTATATCATTCTACAGATTTATCTTTCTACAGATGTATGTATATAGAGCTCTCTATGGTATCAAATCATGATATTTATCACGATCGGTTTATCATTCGTCTTTTCATTCGTTTTCCTATATACTGCGATGTATATTATCGTAGAATTTTGCAATCTATCATAGCTTTAAAAGCACTATGTCCGCTTGTAATTCATATTTTATCATATTCACTCTCTTGATTAATTTCTTATAATTATTCTTACAGTTTGGGTAATTTTACTGCATTCATCCTCGGATATTCACGCAGTAACATACGTTAATATATTATAATATAGTTTTAGAATTTTAACAAAAATATTAAACATTGATTAATCATATTTTAATACAGTATTATAACTTCAAGTGTAAAACGTAAAATATGAATTAATTTAACATTTAATTAAAATTGTAACTAACTAGAAAATAATATACTTTCAGATGTAGAACATAAGGTACAGATTAAATTTGATATATTAATCAAATTATAAAAGTCAGAAGGTGATACAATAACTTCTTACAATAAAGCTTAAATACTATATCAACATTTGTATACAATAAGAAATATAGTGTTCAAATTACATTTAATAAGCTGTAGCAGTACAATAGTAAAGAAAATAAGAATGCAATTTGATGAGAAAAATAATATAATTTATCTGCAATAGATCTTTTAGTGCAATCTGAACATTATACTGTTAACTCTTATCACCATCTGTTGTTCAAAAGTTATTACTCATCTTGTCGTAGTTTTCCCGCCAATTTTTCTTTAAGACAATTACGCTCACTTGTAATATATTCATACTTCATCACATTCACATTTTTAATCAGTTTTTTATATTAACTATTATACTAATCATTTCCTTTACCCTTTCATTACCCTTAAAATAAAAAAGTACGCCAGAAGCTAATATTGAAATTAAATTTCATTAAATTTGATGTTCAACTTAACCTCTTCAGATCTAAGCTATTCTATAATGGAATATCTTAAATTACTCATACGAGTAATTAAGACAAAACATTTAACAGTAATGAATTTCAAACTAAATTATAAAAGTATAAATTATAAAAAGCATCCAATTATTGGTACATTAAGCAAATGCATGTTTTAGAAAGCACTGTCTTAAAACATATACTACAATTTTTACAAATTTCCTACGAAATTTTCTATAAATTTATAAGTGTAACTTTTCCTTCTTCAGTTAATATTGTTTTCTGGGTATAATTCACAAAATTGTTGTTTATTAGTCTCGTCAGTATTTACCCCTTTAGTGTGCAACGGAAAAATTGTATCGTAACAGAGAATATCACCGAATCTAAAATAAACTAAAATGATGAAATTAAAGTTTATGAAAAAATTATGCTTTTTATTACGTCAAAAAGAATAGTAATAATATTTATAAAATTCAAAAGGGAGCATATTATGAAATGAAGGGAGAATTAATCAAGACCAACTATACTTTGCGTGTATTGATAATAATGATATATCTAGCTAATATTTAGCTATCTATCTAACGATATATCTTATGTATTAAATAATTAAGTAAAATAATTTATTTACCTTAAGTAAAATAATTAAGATATTGAAGTTCTTAATGTTTCCTTGAACAGATTGTACAGATATATGATAGAGCATCAATCGCAATGCGGAAAAAGTAAGCATCAAGTTGCAGTATCTGATAATCGCAGAATCTAATACGAAATTTATATAACACCTTGAAATCTTACTCCAGCAAGCGGTTATCGAATAGCCAATAACGTATTAAATGTTTCCACGAGAATTATTTTCGACAAGCGATCGTATTCAACCCCTCACTCTAAGTACGATATCAAGGATTTTCCTTTTTTCAAAATTTCTGTACTTGAAAGTTACACTGAATAGATATTCTATTCTTATTCTTTCTATTTAGTCGATTCGTGTACAGTCAAGACCAAATTTAACTCTTACATACAATATGTGGCAATGAAGGGAGACGACGAAACACATTTGAGGATTTTTGTTAGTCAGTTTTTAAATTTAGAAATTCGGAAATTTGAGCGTTTGGCAACTTCAGAATTTCAGAGATTTAAAAATCTATAAATGTGAGAGTTTAATATTTAAAGATTAGAAAATTATACGAATGAAGGAACTTTAAAAATTTGTGAGTTCCAAAATTTGAAAATATGATTTATGAAATCTTGAAAATTTGAAAATTTAGAAATATGAAAATTTGTTAAAATTAGGAGTTTACGAATATTTTATAACATGGAAATATGAAATTGTAAAAGTGTTATAGTGTGAAAATTTTGGAATTTGAAATTTGGAGACTTGAAAGCTTAAAAATTTGGAAATTTGTAAGTTGAAAACTTGAGAACTTAAAAATTTGAAAATCTGTAAGTCGATTAAAAGGTACAAACTTTTTGCCAAAAGTGCACAAGAAACATAAGTACTCTTATTTCTCAGCTTATTTCAAAAAGCCACGAAACTGAGTTTGAGTTAGTCAATCTCCCAGATACAGATTAACCAATTTATTTACATACCTTTGGCTCCGACATTTACATATTCAGTGCGCAAACATATATTACATGTCACGATAAGAAAACCGACAACGTCGCGAGCATTTAATGCGAACGCAAGATTTATCATCCGAACTCCGTTCAGACAAAATTAATGTTAGTCCCTTATCAACAGTGGAACGCACTCCATATGGCGAATACAAAAGAATGAACTGTCTTTTGATTGATTAACAACAATTAACCAAAATCTGTTAAATGCAATCTATCCGTCCATAAATCGAGGTGTGTTGTCGCCAACAACCAGCGATTATATGGGCAGAAATCGATAATAATCTGGTCATACATTTACCCTAACCGACCACCCTCCAAACTGACACGTATCGTCGCGTGAAAAAAAGAACACGAGCATGGTAAATTATATAAGAACAACACGATCGTTTGTCATCGCTGTCATCGCAGATGCTTCGTGCAACGAGGATGTTAATACCGTGAGGTTCGCGTGTGACGCGCTACACCCGGTGCACGCAGGTGCCACCACTCACGCACAACGATTTATCGTAGGTTGCCACCGTTGAGTGTCAAATTTAGTGGAAGAAATCAAAACAGTCGGTTAATAATTTCATGACAGGTCATTCGGACGCGATTTCGAAGGTTCGTCAGGATTTGTAAATAGAAAAGGACAATGTGCAGTTATGTCTCACAACTGGTGGTATGCTCACGTTGCCCCTCTTTATGTGTATACGCGTAAATGCACTATTTATTTAAAAAATTTGTCAAGTTCATTTTTGAAGAAAATGAAGATAATAAAACCTAATGTGTTTTTTTTCTATGAGCAATCTACAGTTAAAAAAATACAAATGTTTTAATAATTGGGGGATGAAAGTTCTGGTGATTATCAGTATTAGAAAGATGTTTACTTTGGAAGTGGTACATGTCCTTGAAATAATTTTTATCCGAATATATTAAACTAGATAACTTTAGTACAAGTCAGAATGTGTCGTAGGATTTCTATTTCCGATTTCTATTATCAGCTTGGAAATAAATTCTAGTCCAATTTCTAATAAATACCCAATAAAGTCGACACGGTTCTTGTTTTCGAAATACCAACCCATTAACAATTTAACTATTTCTTGAAAATTAATTATGAATTGTGGTTAATATTATTAAAAAAAAAATATGATTCAGAATGATTATAACGAAAATTATAACCGTGATACATTTGAAAGTGAAGCTTATAAGTATTACTAACAAAATAAAAATTATTTTTTTGGATACAAACTTCGAAGTTTGTTAGAATAAAAAAATTAACAATGAAAGGTGAACAAAAATATCAGGATACTCATTTAAAAACTAACTTGCAAATTTCAACGAGAACTTTAAGATTCACCTCTTGAGTGTAAGGGGTTAAAATAATCCAACAAAAAACACCTATCTCGTGTAGAGAACGAAATCTCGGTCACCCAGGGTTGCCATAATCCACGAAGCAAGTTATCCTAGTTGCAAGAGAAGTGTAGACACGCTGCGGGTAGTATGCAATAACTGATGATTACCGGTGAGTCGGTGATCCGTGTAATTAAAATAAATTAATAACGAGCGCAAAATGAGGCGGGAAGCGGTAGGAGGGCGTTATTACGGGCATGGGTTGTTAAGGACCAGCTACTCGCTGCCTGAGGGATAAAAGAAACTACGAGTGGAGCGAAGAAGTTATAATCCTGGCGTTCAGATGCAGCCATGGAACGGCTTGCGCAATCCGTGGACAACCCGAAAGATTTTCGTATCCTGAAAAACCACCCCCACCCTCTGGTACGCCAAGGCGATGCGATTTAATTAAAGGCCTCGTAGCTCCCGGCCGTGACTTGGTTCGTGGCTTTTCTTCTCGGCCGGTTAACGAACCTAATTTTTAGTCGGTTTGTAGATTACGTTGAGGGGTTGGTTCGAACTCGATCCACCGTAATTCTCGAGGACGAATGAGGGGGTACCGGGGGTACAGAGTCGGTCGTTCCCTTCGTTAACTTACCACGACCACGGTGAACCACGATGTCTAACTGAATTTTATAATCGTGGCCGATGTTATTAAATTTGTAGCTCGGTCGGGGAGTAGAACGCTCGAAGAGAAGGAAGGTCGCGCCAAGTCCGTTTTAAATTACATAAGGGTCAATGCGCGATTAGGGATCGGGTATTGGTATTCGTTTACGTTCGTTAGTCTCCCCTCTGGATAATAAGGGTAAGTGAATTTCGTAATGGTGGTCCGTCCGCGATCGCATTAAATCCCTCGGCGCACACGATATCTAATGTGTACGATATCCGGCCAAACCGGTGTAAAAGTGGATGTTAAAGATACCGGGTTAATTTAAAATTACAGTCATCAATTTTTGATCAGCCGTGATCGGATATTTAGCCAATCTCCATGATGTACGACGCGCGTGCCCCTCCATTATGAGTGAAGCCGAACTTTCCGTAATTGTCCATGGTATAATCGGACAGAGTTTATTCTGACCATAATTGGGTTTTTGGTTGTAACTTCATACAGATTGATATTTGAGGTTTTTTCAAGACAATTTTAACTTTGATGTCGAATATCTGTGATACAAGGAAGCGTCATGTTCTTTAAATTATTAATTTAAAGCAATTGAGATGTAATTAATTTAATATTATTTCGGAATCGAAATTCCTGATTCACTGAAACGGTTTGAACCAATTTGTTGGTTCTGAAAAAGAAAAATAACGTGTCCTATCGTTACTCTCGCGGATTATTATTAAGTTCGCATGTATGTCGCGAAGCTGGATACAACAAAAGGTGACGGAGACGCAGGCGTTTAATTTTAAATTACAAGGCTCGATCAGTAATTACGGCGAGACCGCGACGAACGACGCTTCATTAGAACGAGACACGAATTCTCGTTGATGTTCCACCATCCCCAAATGGAGGGGGCTGGAAAACGAACACCAGCACGCTAAAACGCACGAAGGTAATAAAGGAACGTCAATACAAACGATATCCGACAATTACCGTGGCCATCGCGAATGCAAAATATCGTTTTACGCCGCGATGAAATTGCTTTAACCACTTCATTAATGTAATTACCAATCGTTCGGTGATTATACTTGATCGAATCGATTGGATTACGTGCACCTCAAATGTTCTGTTAAGTTACGTTCTATATGTATACGTAATTGTGACTTTGGGGATTCTGGTTTATATATGACTAGAAGTAAATCACATATAACTAGGAATAATTTATATATGATTAGGAATAGTTCACACGTAACACGAAATAGCTCACATATGAGTAGGGACATGTGACTGAAAATTATAATTCACACATAAATATACGTGAGAGAGTGTTATTTTTCGGTTTTTCTTCTTACTATTCCATTTTTTTATTGTCTTATCGATAATTCTGCATCTCAGTACCGAATTAACCCAGGTCCATTTTTGTCCTCTTAATTTAAACGATTTTTATATAAAAATCAAAAAATATAAAGTACCCAAAGTGGACTTAGGTTAAATTGACTGTCAAGTATATTCTTCATATCAGCCACACAGAAATGCATTTCTAGATTTGTATATCTTATAAATATATTTATCATAATTTAATAAATATGTACAATAAATATGTTTACCAAATCGTATTATAGTTATCAAATTTTAATATTCCCAATTCCTACATGTATTTACAAATATTTATGTCTTCAAATGTTCAGATATTTCACATAAAAAAAGTAGTAAAAGTAATTCACCACATCTGAATGCTTCGGGCTAATTATCCTCCCACCAGTTTAGCACCTAATTCGCGAGACGATTCCCGAGAAGTTGGTCATGGAGAATCGCCATATTAAATTGTGCAAACGCTGGTTAATTATCGAAAAGAGTTTATACGCGGCTGTCCTCATACACGTAACTCACAGCTGACGCAGATGCATGAGACAAACTTCTGAACAGCACCGAAATGTTACTAATTTGTTGGTTAATTAGTTAACGCGACCGCAAACCGCGACAGCTTCGATCCCCATTTCGTTCGCACGCCTCGATGAACCGATTGCGTCGTCAACAAACGAAACTCGAATATCGAATCGAAACTGGTTATAAAGCTGGAAGGTAAACAACAGACGTTGCTTTTCCGTGTCTGAATTGTTCGCAACACTTTCGGACGCGTGCTACGTGGATTCCGTTCACAATACGCTCGTCAAACCGCCATACAATGAGAACTCGCCCTAAATTTGAGGACCCCTACTATGTTTGTAAAAAAGTTTGACGGTAGGACGAATTGAGGGAAAAAATAAAATGTAGAAGGTTGTGCATTTTTATTTTTTTTTGGCAGTATCGGAAAATTTTCGTATTTCTAAAGTTTAATAATCCTAAACACCAAGTTTGAGAACTTTCATATTTCTAAATCTCCAAATTCTCAAATATCCATATTTATAAATTCCAAATTTTCTAAGTTTCCAAGTTTCCGAATTCTCAAATCTCCAAGTGTTCATATACCTAAATCTCCAAATTTCCAAGTTTTCGAATCCTTAAATACCAAATTATTAAATCGTTAAAGCCTCAGATTTCTAGACCCCTAAGTTTTCAATTACTCAAATTTCCAAATAGTTAAATTCCTAAATTCTTAAATTCTGCACACTTTTCTATACGTATCATAGTATTGTATGTGAATAAAATAATCACGCGTCGGTCAAGTATACAGTAAATGTAGTACTCCTCTGTTTGCCAAAATATAGAATAATGTGACTGTTGAATATAATATAATCAGATAATTTCCAAGTGTAGAATACGTAAGAATCAAATAATCATGTAATTATCAAGTGCAGAACAAAAACGTGACTGTTAAGTAAAAAATAATCACATGAATGTAAAGTATGTGGATTTCTATTACACGAGTAGAAGCTGCTTAACGATCAGACTTTTTCTAATCCACTTGAAAAACTTCCTCTTCCTCGAGTGAAGTGAAACGACGGTTCCATCAGTCACATGTCTGCGGGCCTAAAATTCGATTCGCAATCTTGGTGACATCGAGGTGGCTTCGAGGGCTGTCGCGAAACCTTATTGGAATGTAGTTACCGTTGGTTCCTGTGGTTGCGCCCGGTTGTGACGTCTAGCGCGTTGAGCAAGAGATTCGCGTGCACGATACGATTTCCAATTCCCGAGCGTCATTTCTCCCGCGGTGACATTTGAGCCGGTTGCTCGTACACTCGGCTGCAACCTGGCCTTCCTTTGAATAACGACTAATATTTCGGAACTTGAATACCTTTTAATTCCCAGATTTATGAATTCGTTTTTAACTTGTCAACTTTATAATTTGTTAAACTTTCAACATATTTCAAATTTTTTCATTTTCAAATGTTAGTCTTCACGAATTCATAGTTTCCAAAATTGGCGTTATTAAATCTCAAATTTACTTTTCTGACTGTTTAACTTTTCGGATCTACATTTTTCAAGTTTTGATATTATAAAATTCGTAAATCTATAAATACCTAAATTTTCAGGTCTCCAAAATTTGTAAACTTTCAAGTGTACAAATTTACAAATACACACTTTTCAAGTTCTATTCAGATATTATTTGTAATCATTACAATTCGAAAAGTTTTAAATCTCTACAATTTCGTACTTTCGGAACTCCTAATTTTATAAATTTTCCAACTCCTCCGAAATTTCTAAATTCTCAAATTTCTAGATTTCTATATGTACATGTATATTCAAATTTCCAAATTTCACCATCTTTAAATTCCTTATTCTTTCAATCTCTAGGTTTACAAGTTTTAATCTTATAAAGTCCCTCGATTATAATATCCTTAGTACCTCAATCCCAAAATCCACTAATGTCACGATTTCAAATTTTACTAGATTTCCAAATGTCTAGATTTCGAAATTTCAGTTTCCAAATATCTCGACACCTAAATTCCTACATTTCCATATTCCTAAATTCTGAAAACCCAAAGTCTCCTAATTTTAAGGTTGGCAAATTTCTAGTGCTTTAACATTCTTATATTTCCATATCTCTCAACTGTTAAATACTTACATCTACAATTTCTTAATTTCTAATCTGTAGATTTCCATATCTCTAAATCTTTACATACATCTCAATGATCCATAATCTTAAAATTCTCAAATTCTTAGTTCTCCAAATACTTATTTTTCCAAATTACTAGGCCTCTAAATACTTATATTCCCACATCTAGTTACCGTTTCTAGTCCTACAAGTCTGGAGAGTCGGAAATGCCTACATCTGAAAATTCCTATATTCGCACATTTCCATAATTCTAAATCCTCAAATTACAACATTCCCTAAATACGTGTATTTCCAAATCTCTTAACACCAAAGTGTACACATCCCTATATTTCGATATCTTGAAATCTCACCCCTAATCTCAAAAGATTATCACACGAAGTCCTTAGATGCTTCTTGTTCCATATCTGTGGACCCTCAAGGGCATAAATGCCCGTACATCTGGATCTCCAAATTTACATATTCCTATATTCTTAAATATTCAAATTGCAAAATTCCCTATTTCCAATATTCTATATTATTACATCCCTAGATCTCCAATTCCCAAATTCTGTTAATTTTATCTCGCGTTCCACAATGTCTAGTACTTCCACAAACACATTGATCCTCATACATATTCCGAATTCCTCGAGTACCCATCTTCAAATTAAAAAAATCACCTTTCCTTCTCTGTTACCATATTTTGCCTAGCGGAACCAAATTTGTTGTTGACTGTACCTGGTCCTAGTGCACGCGGAAGATCCAGTTAGCGGGGTGAAGGGCGAGTCGAATAAGGACAGGGTGGACGGGAGGGGACTCCATGGCAACCATTTCGCGGAGGTTAGGGTAGTGGCGCGTTGACGGATCAAGAGCATCCTGTTGAGAGCACGTCGGGTCGTTGCCCTTGACCTACCGTTTACCAGACCACCACGACCCCGCTTCTCTTCTGTTCGCAAGCCATGACGCTGATCGTTCGGTGACGCGTCGCGATGACGTTCCGCCCGTGGAGGGTCATCGGGCACTCGAGCGAACGGGTGTCATCGCGTTACGCGTTTCCTGCCGGTTCTCGCGTTATTAACGACGGACGCGGCCGTTAATTGCGTCCACGAGCGGACATTGTGCCCGTCGGCACCGTAATTAACGTTTATTCGAACTCCCGGCATATTCGTAACATACTTTCGCGTTTAGGATCGCGGGCATTCATTTCGGATACGCGCAGCTGATGAGTCGATTGTTCGCAATGAATTTGTTCCCTGTTTCTGCATCTGCGATTCAACTTTGCTTTGGGTTAATAATGTGAAAGGCACTTATTAACCCCGATTGGAGAATTACTTTAAACTTTACCATGGTATTCATATTTCGTAGACAATTGTTTTATGTCATGAGGTCAAATGTTTTTACACACCAGACACAAAGTGATACAAAATAAACAAGATGAATTTTGGATATTTGAAGAAACATTTATCTGATTTGTTTTTATAAATCAATTGGCGCCAAATGATTAGTTTGAATTACTAATACGAACTATTGTTCACTTCTGTCGAAAATGTATATGACACTTAAAACATGATTTCTGATTGGTCGAACAGTTACATTTCTTTTGGCATCATGTGGCGCACAAATGATGAAGCAATTGATGAAATTTTGTATTTACAAGGAGTCAATAAAAATATAAAATTTAGTTAACGTTGAAAACAGGTTCTTTATCATATTCATGTGAAATTGAACTTTGTAACGAGAAATTTTATACAAATAAGTACACGTTCAGTTATATAGAACAAAATAAATAGCTGTTGAAACCAGATAACTTTTCACAAGTAATAAATTTTGAAACTTAATAAATTTAATAAATGTATATACAGTTACAATATAACATAAATATTGCGATTACATAATCTAACACCAGTAAATCTTTGAAACAAGAGAGACAATATCTTTTTTGAAGAATATAATAACACATGTTTATTTAGCAATAAATGCAGGAAATATACTACCCATTTCAATTATAGAGAATAATACAAAATAAATCTTTTAAATGAAACAGTTAATATTTTTATTGCAATTAAACAAGGTTTTTAGCCAACAGCATGTTTTAAAAAGTGTTCTATCCATAATGTTTTCACATCTCGAGAACGTTTGAAGCTAAAAGGTTAAATAATATTTACTCTGAGTTTCCGCTCGTGTTCCAAGCGAAAACACATATAGTCGATAGATGCAAGGGTTCATCGTACTCATAGGGTTAAAGACACTATTTCCGTGAAAAATCTCTCCCAACTAGAAGCAGAAAATTGAATCGGCCCGTTTAAAAGCACAGCAATCAAGCGGTTTCATTCAAACAGTTTCAGTTGACTCTATTAAACGAACGAATCGACGAAGTTTCCCTGAAAATTACGAGCTCTCATTGGTTGCTCGTGATTTGTTGACAAATGGACTTTAAGGATTTCGGAATTTGGGAATGCTCGGTGCTTTAGAGATTTGGGTATTTCTGACGATTTGTGATATTGAAGATTTGGGACTTCGGGACTTTGCGGATTTAGGAATTTATGAATTTGGGAATTTTTGACGATTGTCAATGTTGGAGATTTCAGATTTTTGGAATGTTTGGCTTTTCGAAGTTGTGAACTTGGGATTTTTTGGGGAATTTGTAAGCTTAAGAATTTTTGGGTTTTTAGGATTTGTAGTGATTTCAGATATTGGAGTTTTAGGATTTTAGGAATTTGTGGTCTTTTGGATTTTGGAATTTCTGGATTTGGATATTTATGGAGATTTGAGATTTTGGAATTTGTAAACTTGGAAATTTTTTGAGGCTTGGAAATTTGTAATAATTTCAGATAT
The DNA here is from genome assembly GCA_963576845.1 of Megachile leachella. NCBI lineage: Eukaryota > Metazoa > Arthropoda > Insecta > Hymenoptera > Megachilidae > Megachile > Megachile leachella. The sequence goes on along the minus strand of OY756256.1, from coordinate 12,855,064 downwards.
TAAACATTTCGGACTTTAAGGAATTGGGAATTTTGAGATTTTCAGATTTTCGAATTACGAGTTTTAAGAATTTGGAAATTTGAGTATTCAGAGAGTTAAACATTTTTAGATTTAAGAGATTTGAGAATTGTAAAATTTAGGAATTTAGAGACTTGAAATCTTGAAAACTTTGGAATTTAGGAATTGGAAGCTTCAGTGATTGAAGATTTGAGAATTTCAAATTTACAGTTTTAGAAATTTACAAACTTCGGTATTTGGGAATTTGGGGATTAGGGACTTAGGGAGTTCAGGAGTTAGATAGTTAGGGACTTTGGGACTTAGGAAGTTAGGGAAATAAGTAACTTGAAGATTTAAAAATTTGAGAATTTGTAAATTTATGGATTTGAGAACTTGTAGATATAGAAATTTCAATATTTAAAAATTTGAAAATCTTTTAATCTAGATTTTAAGAATTCGAAAATTTGACCATTTACGAATTCGGGAATTTGAGAATTTGAGAATTTGAGAATTTGAGAATTTGAGAATTTGAGAATTTAAAAATTTAAGAATTTGCAAAAATACAGCAATTTGGAGATCTGTAAACTTGAGAATTTAGGATTTTAGATTTTTGAGAATTTGAGGGTTTGTACCTTCGAAATTTTGGTAGTTCGAATTCTTGGAAAAATATCAAAATTTAGATATTAGAAAGATCGCAAATGTAGAAATTAAGAAATATTTATTGTTGCAAGCTTCAAAAGTTTAGAAGAAAATAGTAATTGGAAAACCGAAAAACTGGTAAAACCTATCATTCAAAAATTCTAAAATTGGAAAAAATTGAAAACTCAAATATTCAGAATTTCAAACACTGATTTCGAAAACCGGGTAACTTAAATATTTGAATACCCGAAAACTTGAATACTCGATAATTTAACAATTTGACCATAATGTACACAACAATTCAACACTAATACCCCACAAACAAGAATGTTAGCCACGATGATGGATATATGGCGACGCTACCTCAATTTCATTATTTTCATGGTCATTAATCCATCAGCTGTTCTGCACTTATTTACATTCAACAAGCTCCAGAATCGGCCTATAAATTTCGAGAGGTGCGATCGGACAGCTATTAACATATTTCTGACGAGTTCGTTTATCCCGCTACAATTCTCTGTTCGTTTCTCTCTGTTGGCCACGAACTTGTTGAATATGCATGAGACGCATTTCACACGACACGACTCACGCACACGCGCTCGCTAAATTCCCGCAATCTTTTCGTGGGTAAGTTTGTGCAACGAATTTCGTCGCTTCGAACGAAAATCTGTTCAATGTCTCATAGATTTGCCACTGCTCCTGAGCAGAACGGAACTGTTCTAACTCCCGCGGGATCTAAACAGGGTTTTAAATTCGTCCGAGCTGCCGCAAAGTGAGTTCCTCCTGCAGGAATTGCAAATTTCAGCTGCTCCACGGTGCTAGTTTAAAATGAATCGGGAGGGACTTTTATGTTTTACTCTTTTATTTCAACCAGTGGTTCTCAAACTTTTTTACTTCGTATCCGTGGTAGAGGAATTTTTCAATAGTGACTACAATCAAAAGCACGGTTTGAAGTTTCAGTTATGTGTATTACTAATACGTGATGGTTTTATTTTAAACATAAAAGGAATTCAACAGTCAAAATACAAGAGTTTAGGTGATTTTGTATATTTCTGAAATGAGCTACTGTGCAGAAAAAAGTACTTGCAGAAGATTTAGATTTTTATTCACATTTTTCACTTAATTTGTATAATTTATTCTTAACTAAAAGGTAATTAAATTTTAAAGAGATCTGTAAGATCAGATTTTTGAAAGGTGTTTACATATTTTCGTATTTTATAGCGAAATTAAAAACGTCATCCATTTATACATTGATATGCATAGAAAATTTTGAAAAATCATATGTTAGGCATTTTTTAAAGGATAACAACATTACTAGACTAAAATGAGACATATTTGGTTATAATATGTAAATATAACTGACTACAGTACGATTATAGCTTAAATTACAGTGAATTATATTTTATCAGCTTAAATATTAACTCTTTACATTAAAATCGAAAAATCATTTTCTTCAATCATTTTCTTCATTCTTCTTCATTTCTATCATTTTCTTAATTCTTTCACGTCCCGATTTTTCTTCTATGCTCAGAGTTTTTATTTACTGAAATCAGCTGTGAATTATATTAAAATAACTTTCAAAGATTACTTATAAGTTTGTTCAAGTTAAGTGGTCAACGAGTAGCTTTGTAAGAAACATTTTTAATGACTGAAGCCTTAAACGTTCCATTGTGCCAGGTATCTTATTTTGATATAGTATGATCGTTAAGGGTTAATTAACCCTTTGACTGTTAAAGGCGTATATATACGCCCTCGCAATTCCATCAATATATACAAAAGGCGTATATACGCCCACTGTATTTTTTAACCATAACACTTTTATTACTGTTTTACCAGTTGATTCAACATAGAACTTGTTGTCTTATGTAACATAGCAACCAAATATCAGCAATTGTTTCAATATCGTAAGAATAGCATCAAATTTCCGGGTACTGTCTTGGTCACTGTCAGTGTCCACTAGTCAGTGGACAACTGGTCGCAGCGACCGACGAACGAAAAACGCGCCGTTCATATTGATGGATTCGTCGGAGAGCCGCAGTCAAAGGGTTAAGGTCTCTCTGTCCACGCAAAAGGAGCAATCACATCGATAACTAATATGAACAACGTTGTAACTAGATTCTGTTTACGTCAAAGTTACAATGTTGTTCTTACAAAGCTGTTACAGCGTTGTCGGCACGATGTAATTAAAGCATATTTGGCCCTACTCCAATAAATGTGCCTTCCAAACGAGTTTACGTCTTTGCACGAACAAGCAATTTTGCATCCGAAGTAGAGTCATTAGCCGCAAACAAAAAACCACTGGATAGCTCTATTCACGTCGGAGTAATGTTTATTCGAGGAAGTACAGTCAAGAGCAAATCTAGCCTTCCCAGGGAAAATGTGGAATGAAGGAAGAAGCCGTTTATTCATTCATCTGTGAGGATTCTTAAGAGTTTGCTCATTTGGAGATGGATTAATAGTTTGAAAACTTTAAGATTTAGAGACTTTGATATTTGGCGATCTAGAAACTTGCAGACATATGTAGGAATTTCGATAATTTCAGATTTGTAATTGTATAGAGATTAAGAATTTAGCGGATGTAAGAATCTGGAAATATGGAGTGTTAGCAAATTTAGAGTTTTAGGAATATGACAATCGATGAATCATGAGACGTAAAGGTGTAAAGATCATGGATACACAGATCTAGATATTTATTAGTGGACGTATAGAATATAGAGACTTGGGAATTTAATAACTTTGTAAATCCGTGGATTTAAGGATCTAGGGGTCTAGCTACGGGGTGTAGGGATACAGAGATCTAAGGATCTATGAATATAGAGATTTGGGCATCTAGGGATTTAGGTATCTAAGTACCTAAGTATCTAGGAATATAGGTACCTATGTAACCAGATCTCTAGATGTTTAAATATGTAAGTGTCTAGTAATCTAAGGACATAGGGATTAAGAGATACAGGAATTTGAGAATTTCTATATTTCGAAATTTGGAAACTTCAAAATTTAGAAATTTGAAAATATGACAATTTGCAATTTTGGAAGCTACAATAATTGGAATTTTGGGGATATGGAAATTCGGAAGCTATAACAATTGAAACCATGGGTATTTCGAGATTATAAAGCTAAAAATTTGGAAATAAAGTCTACTCATCTCATAATTAGAGAATTTTGTGAACCAGAAGCTTAGAAATTCAGAAAATGCAAGGAATTCAAGGATTAAAAATCTGTAAACTTAAATTTAAAAATCTTAAAATTGCAAAATTCCGAATGCAAAGATTCGAAAATAAAAAATTCATAAATATATTTTTGTCAACATAGAAACTAATAAATGTATATGTACAGTCGCCAAGACAAATTTGACAATTCACATATTCAAGAATTGAAAACTCAAAAATTCCGTAATGTAAAAATCCGAAAAATAAAAAATTTTCGATCCCTTTGTCGCGTACTATTTGAAGAAAGTGCATATTGCACCTGAGTGTACCGCTATTACGAGGAACAGAAGTGTTGCGTCGCTCTCGATCTGACTTAAAGCGACGATAAATCACAAGATCTACCCGAAGCGAGCGAAGATGAGGGCAATGGCGGGAAAAACCTATCGCAGAAAGGGCGCAAAAGGGAGGTAGAATGTAGGTGGTGTAACGGCGCTCATCGCGATAGTTCTCCGCATTAATAACGCGGCTGGAACACGATTTTGCGCTCTTTATTGCCGGCGGGCAGCGTTAAGGGTTGGCTAGCTGTACGTGTATCGGTATGGCCATCCATCGTCCAAGATCTGGTGGTTGTGCACGACACATCCGCTTATGGGATATATCGCGAAACGATGGCGTTGCTATGGCGCTAAGGTGCCTTGTTGAACGTGTCCGTAATTTATTGCACGACCAAGCACCGACTCATTCGCCGCGTAAAGGACCTTGCCTGGGACACGTTAATGAAACTTACCGGGCTTGACGATCCCTACGAACCGTTAGCTTCCTGTTTAACCTTATTGCTACACAACGCGTACATTGCTGGACATAATTATAAGACACGATGAAGATTACACAGCGGCCTAATATCGTATTTGCATTAAACAGCCCTGCTTACGAATCGTTCATTTTCGTCTGACGTGTTCACAAATTGCACCTGTAATACCACAACGTTTTTAGGCTATAATTATAGGTTTTTGGTTTAGGTGAATATTACGTGTTTCTGATTTAGGGTAATATTTTTTAATTTCGGATTTCGTTACACGTTTTTAATTGAAAGACACGTGCTTTTAATTAAGGGTAGCATTATGTGTTTTTAGTCAAGGGGCATATTACATGTTTCTAATTTAGGGTAATATTAGATGTTTTTAATTTAGGGCAATGTTACAGGTTTTTAATTTAGAGTATATACATGTATAATTTAGAGTAACATCGTATGCTTTTTATTTAGAGATAACATTATATGTTTATAATTTAGAGTGACATCTCTCACTTATAATTTGTAATAACATCACGTATTTTTAAATTTGAGTAACAATATACAATTTTTTTTTAAGGTGGTATTACATATTTTTAATTTTGGAGCCATACCGCACGTTTATAATTTAGAATAACATTATATATTTTTAATTTAGAGCAACAATAGGCTATTTTAACATATGTTAACATCACGTATTTCTGATTTTGGGTAGCATATTCGATCAATACAGAAATCTCGAATTTTTCAATTTTCATTTTTAGAAACTGATTGCTTATACACTATACTACGTATAATTATTTTTATTGCAGCATTTACGTTGCAAACTCAAACCACCATTTCCTCAAAGGCATAATAAATTGTTTCCTGTCAGCCATTTTCTAAGCAAATATTATTTTCATTACCCAAGACTATCACTAATCATACGGAACAAAAACAATTATCTAATTCGTAGAAAATAATGCCACAATGCAATAGCAAATGCCACTTACTACAAATATAGTATACGTGCATGTACATATAGAAAACAACACAAGGCCATAGTTAGGTGAAGTTATACCAAGAAATGGCGAGACTCGTGTGTCGGCGCATTCCAGAAACATAATTACGCGAAACGATCGACGACATTAGCGGGGAAAAACGACGACAGTGAAAAGAAACTTGAAGTTTGTGTTAGTTTACACAGAGACCAGAAACGCGGTTGTGGTGGCAAGCCACCGGCAAAAACATTACATTCGTCACACCACAGAATTACGTGTTTTCCTCTCGTTCGTCGTTTCGCCACTTAAATCGTGGAAAGATTCTGATATCGCTCAGCTGCTCGATCGACAGGTTGTTGCCGATTAAAGAGGATCGATCTACTAATCTTCAATCTTTGTCTTATTATTTTAATAACAGATGTTCCGGATTTTCATTAGAAAATATTTCCCCTGAGTGATTTCTTTGGTAAAGTTCCATACAGTATTACCACACAATATTCATATAATATTATGCAAGTTTCAATTATTTTTAATTTGATATCAATAATAATAAATGTACAAACAAATAAATATACTTCAAAATCAATAAAAAGTGGAACATTTTAGTAAATATTCCTGAAAGAATACTTTTATAGATAAAAATATAAAGAATTTGATAAATAAAATTTTGATAGGCAACATGCAGTTTTAGAATACGTATAAATGATACATAAAGTTAGTAGAAACTGAATTTATGCGTGCTTATATTATTTATATTATTGAATTTGATGAATAATATTTACATTGTTCATGTTAAAATTAGTTGTTAATTGAAACGTTTAACAGTATAATTGATGTGTATGAGTTTTGTGTGTAAATTGTTATCGTAACATTACACAAATATTTTACATAAACAGATGTCTAACCAATTAAATGTCAAAATCTACATGTATCGTCTTTAATTTGATTAAATATCTATAGATATTTTTACTTAATTTAATTAAAAATCTTAATGTTATTTTTATATAATAGCTTACGTTGAATACAAGCCAAAGTAAATACATTGGTTGATCGTACCAGTAAATGTTCTACTTTCAAGGATATAAACGCGACGATTTGTTAACTCGCGAAATCGTGGTTCGTTGGTCAACACGATTTTCCAGATTCTCGATCCGCTATTAAGATACCAGATTGCACTGAATCTATGGACGATCTCGACACGAATATATCTTTCTGATAACGATCAACCTCTTCACAATAACCAACCGGTAGAAACGAGAAGCTGCTCTTATAATATACAGACAGAAATTTCTTATGAATGGACACGTGCTCGTATACAAAATATGAACGCACAGCTACCTGCTGTGAAGCATCAATTAAATCTTTTACACGCTTTCGATGATATGGAAAGAAAGCTTTACATAACTGCAGTTCCGTGTGATTCGAATTCTCGTAGTCGATTAATTCTCCATTTTTACCCTTCGTTTTTTATTCGCAGCGCATTGTACGTTAGATATTTTTGAAAAGTGATTTCTATTATTTTGCTTTTGTGCTGTAGTGAGTTTTAACTCTTTACGTACATGTGACTTTGTATGATCAATCAATTCTACAATTTTTATATTTATTTTTTAAATCAGGTCAATTACAAGACGAGTGTTTTAACAGTGTGCTATTTTTATGTTTTAGGATGTTGGGTTTACGATTTTTGATTTTTGAGTATATATTAATAAAAATCAATTAACAATTTTATTTTTTAAATGGAAACAATACGTAAAAGTTTATGTTTTTATATAGGGATATATAAAAGTTATAAAGTTAAATTCCTCTACTATGTATGTATAAGAATGTAATACAGTATGATTCTTCTTTAGGAGCACTTTGATTAAGAAATAATGTGACGTAGAAGATTAGATTTGGGAATTTGAGAATATGGGAATTGGGGAATATGGTATAAGAATATGAGAATTTGGAGATATGGGAATTTGGGAATTCGAAAATGAGAAAATTTTAGAAGATAAGTATTTAAGAGCTTGGAAATTTAAAAATTTGGATCTTTAGACATTTCGAAAATTTGTTCTTTAAAAATTTAGAAACTTCGAAATATGAAAATTTTTGTATTTTCATCATTCAGTATTTGGCAAATTATAAATTTTGACACCTGAAGGATTTACAAATATAAGTATCTGAAAATTAAGAAATACGAAAGTTTATAAATTTGATAATTTACAAGTTTGAAAGTTGAAAACTGGAAAATGTAAAGATAGGAAAATACGAACTAATAAAAATTCGAATTATAACATATACATTATTAAACACATCACTTACCTTGCCACTTAAAAAGGTCTTAGAAAGAAACTTTCCCTTATTTTACAAATGTACTATAATTTTACAAAGCTATTCTTACACCATTATGATTATATAAAAATATGAAATCGTTCAAAAGATCATACCAATTTTATTACTCCAAAGACTCGTTCAAATCTCAATTTATATCTTCGCAAAACATTCAAACAATAATCTCTCATTTTTCCATGTTGTTTGCTTAACTCCATATTAATTTCTCTCCGTTCCACAGGAAATATTTCGTCGTTCGTCGCGTTTTCGTCGATCGTTCGAACGGAAAAGCTAATCCGAAAAAATGCATTTCACCGGGAATCGAGGTTCGTGGAGATGTTCCGTAGGCATTAGAGCCGAGGGGGATCTATAGGAAATTTATTCACGCAAGGGTGGCTCGAAGAGGATGTGCCGTGGGACGGGGTCGAAGAAGAAGGAAGGGGCCGTGGAAGCAAGGAAATATCCCGAGACGTTTTTTGACCGGCCAATTCACTTCCACCCGCTCGATTTCTCTTTTTCATTCCCGTTTTCTTTTCCACCTTATCCGAGTAAACCATCCGCGAAGCAGCCGCCCACGGTTTTTCGCCAGTTACTTTGTGCGCCATCGGTCTTGCCCTACACTCGGAATCGATACGCGCGTTCCTGCACCGAACGCGGATGACATTACGGCTCCATCTTTGGTTTTCCTTCCATAATACTCGAATATCTGTTCGACGACGACGATAAAGAGGAAATTTCGGACGGTAATTCGCGACATAAACTTATTTTCTAAATCAGGACTTAGATTCTAAACGGTCTTGCACTGATCGCCAATTCGGGGGTGAAAATTGTGTCTTCGAATAGATATTCGTTCCCTGAACTACACATGAACTATAAACTACTCGCAAATAGCTCTGAAATACGTATACAGGCTATTCTCAGATTCACTACTCATTTTTTGCATAAACGGTAAGGAATTCAAAACTATGAAAAAGAAAGAAGTTTTAATGTGCTTTACTGGCTACACGAAGACATGCATTGTTTTTTCGTACTTACATTGTTTCACAAGAAATGTGGGGTTTTTTAAAGAGGAATGCTGATTTTAAATTATGTGAAAGCGTGCATTAAAACGAGTTCAACTATGAACTGTACGATGTCCTTCGGAACTCAAGTACAGAAGCAAAAGGAATACTTCGTATTACTATTACTTACCTACATTTCTCATTTATATTTTGTGTTTAATTTGACTTACAAATATAGGACATTTAGTAGTATCATTAACGACATAGTATCAAAACTATTCAATATGTATGTCAATCTGATAAATATCTTTCATCAATTTTTTATACGTACAGACTAAAACTATAAATATGACTTATGCAGTTTATAAAACGTAATACGTTTGCTTGATTTTTATTGCAAGAATAAAATCTGTATGAAGATAAACTTGCAAATATGTAACTTCGCAAAAGCAGGAAGTTCAGGTCACTCTTTCTGGGTCCACATATAAGAACAACCTAAACATCTTTGACGTTAAAAGTTGGCGACTTCAGAAATTCAAAAGTTTCTAAAAACAAGATTGAAAGAAAGTTGTCCTTTTCAAGAAAGACTTCCTACTTCGTACTTTTCAATCTCCTTTATTTATCGTATATTTTTTCATCGTAAAGTAGATATATATTTCAAGAAGAAAAATACGTGTTGATATTCCGTGAAGCTTACGTTACACGGTGGCTTTTGGTTTCTTTATAAAGTGTTACCGAGAAGCGAAGAGCGTAAGAAGCTCGTTTGCCTTCTGAAATTTTTAAGCGGAACTGTTCTAAGTGAAGCTGTCCTTTGAACTGCTAATTACCGAGCTAATAAGGGAAAAATCGAGGCTTATGGCAAACTTCTTGGGCAGCAACCCTGCAAAAAGTTTCCTCGTTACCACCCTCGCTAATCGTCCGCTTCCTCGATATCTTGATCGTTTCATTAGCTATCGAAACTTCGAATCGCATCGTTATTCGTCTTAATCATTAACAAGTACCCGATTAACGCGTTTAACCATTGAAACTTCGATCGATTCGAAACTTTCTGCTATTACGCGAACTTCCAAAGACAATCGCCGCCATTGCTAAGTGCTAAACCATTAAACGATTTGCGATAAGATCTGATTTGCATTTCGAGGTGGATCCGTACGTTCAGGAGTTAAGATCCATTGAAAGCGTTGTTCGCTAGCTTTCGGATTAATAGGTGTTTGAATATTGCTCGTATTACGATTATCCTGATAAAATTCATTGCGTTTGTATTATACCTACCACTCGAATATCAAATTCCATTATTGAACTTTTGTGTCATAATACTATTATTCGGAAATTGTAATTAAATTTTAGTACTTAACTAATAACAAGTTAAATACATAATTATTTCAGTACTTAATTGAATATTTAATTAAATTAAGTTTTAAAACTCACTTGGACTTGTAAGTAAGTTTTTAAATATGTGAATTAAAATATTAAGAAATGCCGACATTTAGAAACCTGAAAATTTCAAATTTTTGAAACTAGAAATGTAGATATTTCAAAGTTCTCAATCTGACAAATTTCTGAATTTGCTAATTTAAAAAATTGAGCAACTAGACATTTCCAATTTTCAATTTTATAAATTTAGAATCTTCAAACTTTCAAATCTAATCGACCTAGAAATTTCGACTTGTCAAATTTTGTAAGCCTCAAACCTTCAATTTCCAGATTTTCAAATTTATAATTTCAAATGTTTTAACATTCATAAGTTTCCAAAACAAAATGAACGTTTCTAAATTGTTAACATTAAACGATACATAAACCACAAATTTACTTCGTCATTTTTCTCGAGCACACACACGCAATAAATACCGAAAAATCCGAACGAAACGTTAACACGAAAACATGTGTAATTTAATCCTAAATTACTATATATACAACCCATAAATTTACTCGATATATCCCCTATTTCTCCTCCACCGAAATTCGTTTCTAGTCTGCAACCAGCGTCGAAAATGGAGGAACGGTATCCTGCGGTGTTCGTTGATCCAAAACGCTGTCGTTCGAAATTCCTGTCGATTTTCGTTTCATGGGGATCGATGATTCGTCGCGGTTGATTGAATCCCGTAGGCGAGGTTGCGAGGTCACGAATTTTTCCAAGCGGCAAGGCAGGGTAATAATCCTTCATGGTGGCGGTCGGGAAGGAATTGTCGAGGGGTTGAAAGACTCTCGATGGCCCGTTTATTGAGCCACGACGAACAGCCTTCTCGCAAGGGACGCTTTCACGCTGGAATATACGCGTCAGACTGCATCGTGCAGCTCTATTCAAGCTGGCGGATATATGTCGCATTAATTATATCTCTGTCAATGCGCTGTCGGCCGAACTAGCCTGGACCGGTTCACGCGAGTCGTGTGTCAGTAACCACAGCGAGCCATTGTTCGTGGTGATGCTGGTGTGCGTTGGTTGGCCAGTCTGGTTAGATACCTCGGCTGTTACCCGTCCAGGGAATTGTTGAGCTTATTAGCTCAAAAGTAGTCCGTGCTGTACCGAGGGACGCTTCATCCAAGGCAAAAGACGCGTGAGTTAATGACGGATCAACTGTTTGCGAGCTGTTTCCTCCTAAGCTACGTTTGTCGTCGAATCACACGAGACGTGTTGGTTTTAAATGTTTTATTTATTTATGCTTATAAGTTTTCAATACTTATGTAGAATGAAATTCGAATATAACCTGGCTCCTGCGCGTCCTTGCCGGCTGTCTACGACACATGTATATAAACACACTTTGTCGTGAGCTACCGTCAGTTAGGTAACAAATTATCGTGTAATAAATACTTGTAAACGTATCGGTAAAGATGGAAATAAAGTTAAACCTATTCAGTTCAAATAACATTCGCTACTACTGAATTATATTCGCTTTATCCTTGATTCCAGCTATCCTCACTGTTATTTTATTGCGAACGTTTAATTGTTGGGAACGAATGTAAAACTGACAGAAAGACTATACATTCTGATCTTGGGTTTTCGGTGAGTTCCAGTTTTATACGGTGATTTTGATTGTAAAAGTGGGAGATGGGGCTCTCTTGGGAATTTTAGGGTTGAGATTAGAGAAGTGGATTACATACGTAAGTGTATGGAAAATATGGTTAGGGGCGCCGTATGTGGACCTCGTTCTAATATTAGTATATCTGCGATTAGGAATTTGGACGTAAAGAAGAAATGAACTGATCTTTTGAAACTAAGGGTTGATAAGAATAAGTGTAAACAGTTTTTGGAGTAATAGTTAATATGTTAACCGGAATCACCGGTCCGAAACTGTGAGGGATTGTTTTAGCATTAAACAATCGATTTCGACTCTCTTCAAAACCTTTCAACCATCTCGAAAACGTAAAATGCTCAAGCGACACATCGATAACTATGTTCAAAAAATAGAAAGGGTTCGTCATTCACTATAAAGTGGTACACATGAACAAAATGTTAATTTCTGCGAATTACTATCAGAACACTTTCACTGGTAGTGTGTTGGTCTGGTAACTTTGATTTGAATTTATGCAATTTTTAATGGAAATAATAAGTAATGGTATCACTGTATCGTATTGTATCATACAACTATAACGTATAATAATTTATGATAAATTCAAAATTTTATTTAATTTATTATGAATTTTACATAAATTATAATTTTAGATTATAATACATAATATTATTTCTAAAGAGTTTTATGTAATTTGTAACTTATAATTTAATATACTTTATGACGAATGAAATTGAATTTTTCTTTTTTTATATCTATTATGAAATAGCGCACATTATTATTGCACAATGATACAGTAATCATTACTGTACATAACGACTGTACATACTTACATAATTTTCACTAAGTACTGTATAGATTTTTTACAATAAATTAGTTGATAATTTTTAGTTAATTGTTCTTAGATCAATGCATCATATATAATGATATTAATCAGATACTAAACTATTTAATTTGTATTGTCAGCATTAAATCACCTCTGCTTTTAAAAATAAAATATTTTAGTCGCAGTTTCCCAGATGTATTAAGAATTCTGTATGTCTGAACAGAATTAATTAAAACATATTTAATATCGCTTTTCCGTGAACCGGTGTGTTCTCACACTTAATTTGCATAGCAAGAGATTGTAGTTACTTTATCCGCGCAAAGGTGGTGCAGTTTTTATTCGCGGTAAGCCCTCAAGAGCAAAAGAACAAGAGATCCGTGCACACGAGCAAGTAATTTCACCAAGCGCGAGTAATTTCACCAAGAACACGGACATTTTTTCTGAAAGTTGATTATGTATGAGGCCATGAATTCGCAACAAACTTCTTTCCTACCCGCTGTTTTACATTCGTTACGATTTGTCTCGATGCAACCGCGGGACGATAAGGCACCGCACCGTTTGTTTGCTTTTTATTTAAGAAGTTTCTTATCAACGGTTCGTTTTCACGAGGACCACGGCTAACCATAAAGTTATTCTACGTTTTCGAGATAACAGCAACTGCGCCGCATTTTCTTCAGAGTATGCGCTCGAACGACTTGCAGCCTAAACGCGAGTCGATCGATCGTTCGCGTGTTTGCCGTTCAAGGATTAAATTCCGACACGCTGAGTGTTTTAATTGTGGAATACAAGAAGGGAAAATTGCTCGAAATTTACAGATATAAAAATAGACTGCCAGAACCATATATTAAATGTAACTGTCGTTAGATGTAAAAAAGAGATGAAGAAGAAAGGAATTGTTCGGTTTTTGATTAATAATGCTTTTCATTTTCAATATAACTTTAATATTAATGGATTACAAAAATGTACGTGCGCATCGCACCACGCGCCACGCTACGAATGAATACTCTATCTATTAATTCTTTTGTCTCCCACTGCTGCCAACTCAAATATTATATCGTACATAAAAACAATAGAACATAAATGGCGCGAATAATATAAAGCGCGACGCAAGTCTCCACAGGAATGATGCACTGAGATTCTTTATTATATTTGGATGTTCCAAAAATTGAAGAATTGAAAATTGAATGAATTGATAAAACATTAAAACTGTAAAAATTTGACAAGTTGCGAATTTTCAAGTTAGAAAGTTTTAAAATTTTTTAAACTGAAAATGTGTGAAAATTTGAAAACTTGTAACTGAAAATATTTAGATATTTAAAATCCCTTACTTCTCCAAACGTTACAACCTTCTTTCAGTATATTGTAATTTTTCCCGTGCAATTATACCTCCCTTTGCACTGTGTCAGTCAAAATCAAAATATCTACTCATTCTTAAAAAAAATCTTTAGAGTCTGCAATTGATAATAAGAGAAACAAATAATTTAAAATAACAATTGATTGTATAATAAATGAAAGAGTAAAGTGAAATGAACGTGTTAAGTAAAATTTATTCAATCTATGCCTTGTTCACGTACTAATTCCAAACTGAAGGTAATTGATTAGGCATTTGTATTTCATTTTTTGTTCCTAATCGTGTCTTTGGTTGTGAAATAGAAACTGAGTGTATGACGTTAATTAGTAGAGCTTATCAGTACAACGAACTTGTTGCATGTTCCATTTTCTTGTGCTGTTTGCCTCTCTGTTAATCTAACATCGCGAAACGTTTTATGCATTTGATCCCGTTCCTAGTTCGATATCATAGCTACTGATACGCGTGTACAACTGCGATTTCGAGAAAGTTTACAACATTATGCAAATACAATCTATTTTCTATCTATTTATGGTGACTTGTTATTTCCTTCTTCGTTCGAGACCGGTTCCTCTTTGCTATCTCGAATATTAAAATTTTCTCCGAACATTTCGTTGAAGGTTGTAATGGCGATACGATCTTCCCTGCAAGTCAAATGTCAATTGTATAACGATCAAGAATATTGTGTGATTTTATCTCTCATTTCTTGCCCTGTTTTAAGCCATTATCGTTACATATGTATTATGGGTTTATACGTTTGCAGTTCTATAGGTTTACAGCTTTATGGTTTTATAGTTTTACAATTTTACAATTTTAGGGTTCTATAATTTTAGGATTTTGCAATTTTAGGATTTTACAATTTTAGGATTTTACAATTTTACAATTTTAGGATTTAAAAATTTTACGATTTTACAATTTTAGGATTCAAAAATTTTAGGATTTTACAATTTTACAATTTTACAATTTTACGAATTTGACAGTTCTATAGTTATTATATTGAATATCTGCACAATATTGTTGTTTTTTAGACTTATGTTTATATAGAGTTAAATATTCTCCAGTTTTCCAATTTTTTTAATTGAAAATATAAGAATGTCACTCCCAAGATGTAAAATGTGATAGCTCAAAAATTTTTTAATTTGGAAATTAGCAAATTTGGAAATGGAAATATTTGAATATTTGGAAGTTTGAAAATATGTAAATGTATAAACTTCAATTATTTTTAACTTTTCAGATTAAATATTTTTCAATCTCTAAACTTTTGGGTTTAGAAATGGAGGTATTTAGTATTTTAGCTATTCAACAATATTGAGAAACTATTCAGGCAATTAATAGAAATTTCATAAATTTTATAGGTTTAAGAAGTGTGAGAAGTTTGATAAATATAATAAGTTTGAGAAATTTTAGAAATCTCATGAATATTGTAACTTGTATTTTGCAAAACTTGCTAACTTCGAATATTTAGACACTTCGAAACTATAAATATAAAACACATGAATGTTTATAATTAAAAATTTTTCAATTTACAGACATGAGTTACTGTTTCAAATTTTCCACTACTGTCCTTCATTTACACCCTCACTAACATACTTATTCCATTTCTATAAATTTTAAATTCTATCACGTGTTTCTACACCTTCGTTCAATATTATTCCCTCTAAAAGCTTCCATGAACAACCACTCAATCTCACGTTTCTAACTTCTCAATCTCTAATGTTTCCGCAAACTTCACGTTCGGGAATGATTGAACCAATCAGTTTCTTGTTTCCTCCTTATACTTAACCGTCCAAGTACCTCCAATGCTCAAAGAGTTCATTCGCTTTTACATTCTTTTTTATCTTTTCTTCTCTTCCGCCTTTACCTTCTAGCCGGTGCTTCACGAAGGGGTGAAACACTACAACTCGCTGACATACTTTCGCGCCTGTCAGATTTGCTTTTCCAGCGACTACTTCCCGGGCTTCGTGTTACATTATGAGCTCTCCCAATGAGATTTAATAACAGACAATCAGATTGAAAAGTGCAATTTCCTGTGCGTCTTGATCTTATTCTTGAATGGCGTTGAGAAAAGAAGGTACGCAACGTTGTGGAACTTTCCCTCCGAGTAGCATTGTATTCAGGCTACTTGACATAAGACGTAAAAAAAACCGTAAATATTCTGCATGTAGGAATATAAGTGTAATTGATATTTAACACTCAAATTTCTAAATGTCTACATTCCCATGCTTTCATTTTATAAATTTTCAAATTTCAAGTTTCCAGATTTTCAAATATTCAGGTACTCAATTCTCAGATCTTCCGATTTTTAATTTTCAGATACTCAATTCTCAAATTTTCGTATTTTTAAATTGTCAGATTTTCAATTTCTGTATTTTTAGATTTCCAATTCCCAATTTCTCAAACTTCTGAGTTTACAGATTTTCATCCTCTTTCCAGTTGTCAAGCCCTAAAAAGTCTCTAAAAATTAACCTAATGAGAGCTCTCTTTCCTCATAGTTGTCACATTTTCCTGAAGAAAACTAGACTTGCCTTTAATTGCTACAGTCTGGTCCTATAAATACAAGATGTCATTATTTATAAGACACTCTGTATAAACTATCCTTCCTATAAACTGAAACGTTTATTTAATAGTACCAGTGATGTACCTTTTAATACTACTAGTTATTTACCATTTATTTCTATCAGTTATCTACCATTCAATACTGCAAATGGTCATATAAAGCATCACCAACTTCAAACGCTTGAAACGTTTTCAAGTAAAGCCAAAAGCGTAATACAACATATACACACATTCATTCATACACGCTGAAAACTGCAGTCGGTTTTCGTATCTCTCGACGTTTCATGATCCTTTGAAAGAAATCGCGAAAAAAGAGAGAGGGAGGGATGTTAAATTTTGACCGATTACCATACTTTTCGCTGTTATACGTAACATATTGTTACACACGGCGAGTAAAAAGAGGAGATAATGAATAAAAAATCAGGGACGGTGCAAAAGAGAAAAAGAGGGAAACATGAACGGAAGAAAAAGAGGAACAAGGGGATAACTACAGTACTCGTTATTTTTCATCCGATACTCAAAAACGTCCAATCAATTGATCTTGATACGTAATCCTCTTTTGTGTTGTTTTGTAAGTATGAATGTCGATTTTTGCGAATAACGAACCTGTTGGACAGGTTGATTAGTCTGGTAATTGGGTAGATACAATTTACAGACATATTCAATGTGTCAAATGTACTTCAGTAAAGCTGTCGAGTTTTTTTTATTATGAATGAAGTTTTAAATTAGTAGTATTTGATGCAAAAAACAAGAGTGACACGAGAAATATTGATAGGAAGAATGTGGAACACACGAATGGAATTTGAGTGCATACAGAAGAGAATGGCACTGCGATTTTTATCAAATTACGTACATCATATTCAATTAAAGTGTTGTTTAAATCAGTTTTTTTAAACTTGCTTTTACTCATTGAGGGTTTCTTAGCCCCTTCCCCATCACTCGGTTAACCATCTTTCAACACTTTTCACAATTTTTCTGGGTGTTGTGGCCCATGTTTCTCTGTCAAACATGTGTATACGCGAGAAAGTGGTCGGAATGAGGTTTTGTATTTCGATTGTTATAACGGAAACTTTACACACGAATTAAATATTCGAAAATTATAAACATGTGTCCTTTTTTAGTTTTAAGTATTTATTTGGGAGGTTGCATGTGCATCACAGCGTCGGCAATATTTAGCGACGCTTAAAGGACGCGGGTAACATTAAACCGTTTGAAATACTAATATTTATAAATGAATTGTAGGTTGACTGTACAACATCGATATGTGTTTTCTATTTATTTTTAATAATGTTACAAACTGAACAAGTACGTATTTGTATCCCATGTTGTTCCAATGCGAGAAGCTTCGTGTCTATGTACCTGTTATCCAAAATTAACAGATACATAGACACGAAGTGTTCTATGTACCTTCAAAAATTAACAACCTCGTGTCTGTTTCGTGTTTATCTGTTCGATTGCTTGTTTCATGAGATAAAGGCTTAACGTGGGTGTATAAAGATGAACAAGGTTGGGCAGTTCTTAATTTCTATTGGATACACAAATTCGGATGGAAGTAATAATGTACACGATGAATCTAGGTATTCCCTAAACCAATCGTAGCAAGTAATACCTCAACATAAATAAGGAAGAGTAAATAAAGGACTCTACCGCTAAAATTAAGGGTTACGGCAACGAAATGTGAATCATAATAAACCAAAAGTACTGGATCGAATGTAACGATTACTTAAGTCTTATTGCTGCTACGGAAATCTTTTCATTTGAACTTGTTTAAAGTGTCCGGAGAAACCAAGAACGGTATCTCACTGTATCGATAGAAACTCGGATCGAAGTCTAATCCCCTTGCTGTGGAATCACCCCGAAATTCCGACAGCTGAAATCCAGACAGTCAAAATCCCGACAACCTGAAATACCGACAGCTAATATTCGGGACTTTGTATACAAATCTAACCTAATTTATTCTGTTAATTACATTGGACAAATATTCTCATCATTTACAATCCTGCTTGTGGTACGATCGTTGAGTATACACGGGATTTTAGGTTGTTGGGATTGTGGGTGTCGAGACTTTGAGTACCACCGCTTGCCATGGTATTGAGTTCTAAAACCTAAGGGGTAAAAACTACTCACCCATCGTTGAACAACGACGGCTAATTACACGTAGCATATATATAACATAACATAGTGAATAAAAAAAAGATATAACGAATAAAAAGTCGTCTATGGTGTACATAAACGGCGGAGAGAAGAAGAGGAGGGACAAGGGAATAGCCATAGTACTCGTTATTTTTCATCCGATATTCAACAAAGGTTCATTCAATTGAACCTTACACACGCCAGCCACGGTGCACCATGCGACGTATGCAAATAGCCGGTGACAAATGATCTTGTTATTCCCGTGGCTCTTCTCTTGCTCGGGCGAGCGTGTCTACTTTCAGGTATATTGTGCGATCCCGTATGTGTAGCCCTCCTCTTTGAACGGCAACCGGAATTTTCTTCGGTCGTTCGATATATTCCTGTTCATCCGTCTGCTGGCGTGCGTTCGAGCGTGAGCCACTACGGTTCAGAGCAAACAGCGCCAGAAAGAGTAACGGTATCTCATGGGGTGGCTCTTTGTGAGCGGCGAGCATAACATTTCGGACGTATCTGTCTTCAGCGGGACGCGTATTTTTCATTTCCTGCTGCCTTCGAACTGTCTGACCTCGTGACCTTGCACCAGACTACCTCCTCTTGTTGCTGCGACCTGTAATTCCACGAATTTTGTGAATGGAAGTCGGGATGAGATGGATTTTTGATGATCCGCGTCGGAGTTTTGTTATATGGCCGTGAGGAGAGTTTTGTAAATGGGAAATGTTGCGGAATGAATTATAGGAATAAATGGTAACCGCAATGGAATAAACCGCACTTTTATGCGGTGCTATGTTGGAATTTTGTTGGTAATTGATCGTTTTCAGATTTTTAATAAAAAATTTGGGAATTTTTATTTTTGTAATTGAGAGTTAGTGGATTTGAAATTTTTGAAATTGACAAAAAATGAATTCCATGCTTCTGAATATATAAATTGTTAAATTTATAAATTTTATAGTTTTTGGTTTTGTCAGTTTCAAGATTATGAACATTCAAGTTTACAAATTTTTAATTTGCAAATATTTTAAGTTGAAAATTCTAAAGTTGCTTACTTTTGTATTTAAAAATTTGAGAATGAAGGTAGTTTTAAATGAAAAGTATAAAAACTGTGAAATTATAGAATTAAAAGATATAAAACTATAATAGAAAATACAAAACTTGTAATTTACATTTTATAATTGAAAATCTTAAGTCAATAAATGTTCAGATTTTGAAATTACAAATCTTTTACTATATTGGTAGTTAAAAATTTAGAAACGTAAATTCTTAAACTTTCGAAATTTATAAATATAGAAATTATTATATTTAATTGACATTTTTAAGTTATTAAATATGAAAAATTGCAATTTCTGAATTACTAAGTATACAAATTTACAATTTCTAATTTCCGAAATGCATGAAATCAATATTTCTAAATTTCTAACTTCAAAAAGTAAAAATTTCTAAATTTCTAAATATAAAAATCTAAAATTCTTATCTCAAAAAATATGAATGTTTCAGGACATCTTGAACATAATTACACTAATTTACATAACGCTTTGTCTACATTTGTCTGCTTTCTTATTACAAATCTTAAAATTAATCTAGAAAGTAATAAATCACCGCATGAGAATCAAAATGACAAGTCTTTTTTCTGCAAATCAACGAAATTGCGATCAGTAAAGAGCAATTCACTGAGTCCTTGAAAAGGGCACTCGACATTAGACTTCTTTTATCGTCCATTCCTGTTCCAGCTATCTGCTAGTGGTCGTTTTTCCTTGGTTTCCTCGTTTAGCCAGGGTCCGTTCGTTGATCGCTCGAATCCTGTTACATGGCGCGTCGCTTTTTAGGTCATAGCAATTATCGTAATCCCCTTGACAATGGAGGGAAGCTGTTCCCGTTGTGCTTCGGAGGCAGCAACGATAGCAAGCCGAGCAATAACAGCGGAAGAAAAGAGCCAGCAATCTGTTCGCGCAAGTAGCTACTCGTTCGCTTTCGCTTTTTCTCTGTCGTGCCGGTTGCGTTCCAACTATCAGGGTCCTTGACTGGCAACCCCATCTTGAATCCATCCTTTGAACCGACGGGGGTGAATCGTTCATCGAGGGAATAGGATTTGGCTGGTTTTTCTCAAATTCACGGGGGCGATCAATGCTCTCGCGAAGAATGGCCGCAATTCGGCGCAGAAGGGAACAAACGCGAATGGAGAGAGCGAAAAGGAAACCGAGTCCCATTTCGTGGGACAAACGAATGTTTTTTATCGTGTCAGCTGGCCCACCCTGTAGCTGGCTGCTTGACTCGGATTATGGCCTGTGATTCATCTCCCCGACCGAGCTAATTATTTCCGATGGAACAAAAGGATGGATGCTTGGTGGTCTCACGTCACCTGGAATCTCGGTTTCATGGAGCTGGGCGATTCAGGGAGTATGATTATGGGATTTTTGTGATCTTGGGTTAACCCCTTAACTTGTACAGTTGAGTTAATTCGAGTTAAACAGACCAAACTATGCACACTCGAGATAATTTGAGCGGCGTTGTATTTTGTGCTTTTATAATTTTTTATACTGGAAGATAATCGAAAATTGAAAATAACCATGTGAAAGCAAAGAAAAAAAATCGTTGTTTCGTAAAGGCAAAGCAAATGTACGGTTTCTTACAGGAAAACTGAATTTCGAAAAGTATATTTTAAAGTCAAAACAAATTAATGAACACGCATTACGAATTACCAGTGATAAATTGATTTTTCAACGTGGCAATGCTGTAATTCACCGAATTAAAATCGAAGAACAATTTTTTCAAAGAGAAAACGTATCGGTTTTACCGTTGCCCGCCCGCTATCCGGACCTGAGTATTATTGAAAATTATTGGGGAGAACTAGCACCTGCTGTATATAAGAATAGAAAACAGTATGATAATATTGAACAATTAAAAAAAGCTATTAAGATAGATTGGGATAATGTGCCACAAAATACAATTAAAAAATTATACAAATTCTTACCAAAGCGGGTACTCGAAGTAATAAAAAATAAAGGCGGATATACTCATTATTAACTTTGTATTAATTGCAATGTAACTTTCTTTCTTGTGAAAATATACATGTATGTATAAATTTTGTGAATGTGCTATCATTTTGCCGCCAGTATTTGTATATTTCATCTGCTTACTCATTGTCAGAAAGCTAGCAAGGTCAACCATATTTATTAAGAAGTTCCTTCTCTCTGCAATGTAACAATTAGAGTAGTATGTATTACATTAAAAAATTCTAAGTAGTTTTTGAGAAATTAAAGATAGCACACCTATGCTATCTTTTTGTCCAAGGATGTACGTTACGCTCAAGTATCGATAGCAGGTGAGGTCTTTACCGAATGCCATAGAAAATATCTGGAACCTACTCAAAAGACTAGTTTAAAATTTTCCAAGCACCACATTATCTCAGTTGAAAACAAGAAGTACAAATATATGGGAAAATAGTGAAGATATAAAGCATATGATCAAGCAATGTTTACGGTGTATCCCGAAAAAGAAATAAACTGTGATCAAAGCGAAAGATTCAAATACGAGATATTAACCTGTGTTAATGATATATGTATACGGTAATAGTGTAATGTAATATCATTACAATTCGAATAGCCCTTTTAATTTTGCGGAAAACGTGTAAAATGCTGATAATTTATAGTGGTCGTAATTCGATGGTCAATGACTGTACACGTATAGAGTAACAAGATAAGGGGATCATACTTATAACACGTGTTACCATAGTTAAACCCTTAACGTATTTTTTCGAGTCTAACAGGTAACGTTATCGTGCTTCAACTGTGACCAATCTGACTCGAATTTTTAATATGCTTCAATTTAGAGTTCAAGTCCAATTATAATTTTCTTTTCTTCTCTTAAAATTTTAATTTTCTTTTCTCTGTTTTAATATTGCAGCTGTGATTAGTTAGTTTTGATATCACCAAATTACCCATACTAGTTCTTCGATCGTACACGAAACAGTAACATTCGATCGCATCGCTTTATGTCAAACTGTCCAAACAAATCTCACAATCCTATACGAAAAAGTAACATCCGATCGTGTCGTTCTATATCGCCGACTAAATCGCGGAACATTTCTGTCCAACTTGGAAACGGAATCTCTTAACAATAAGATTCGAAGTCGACGGAGGCTGCGAGACGGTAAAGGAAATTATTTAGCCCCCATTAACGTCACTCGCATTTACTCGTCGGGGTGTTTCCACCCCTGTAGCCGGTTCTCTACCCTTCGATTCGCTTTCCTCGTCCACGCGACTCGTTCTCCCCTTCTTCAACAACTCTCACCCCTTCGTTTCACCTCTCTGCAATCCACGACGCTTGAAACCCGCCACCACCGTTCGTTATTTAACCTCCGCACTCGACAAGGGAGCGGATTTCATTTCATTCGTTTCGCGGACGAAGGATAATATTATGTTATTCTCGTAACTCTGATAACAACGCGGCTACCAGCGCTAACGGCCTAAACGATTATGCCAGTTAACTCGAGCCGCTTTCTGCATGTGCGGTTGCCATCGGGGACGTGTGGGTTGAGCTTCTGCACGGATTATTGGACTAATTAGGATTCTTTTACCCGTCGAGGAGTACTCTTGATTTAGTGATTTTGACTACGTTATACACGAGTAGTAAGTCAGTAGGTTCTGGAAATTTTGGGGAATTTGGGAATTTGATCATTTAGGAATTTAGGAATTTAGAAATTTGGAAATTTGGGAACTTGGAAATTTAGGAATTTTGGAATTTGGGAATTTGGGAATTTGGGAATTTGGGAATTTGGGAATTTGGGAATTTGAGAATTTGGGAATTTGGGAATTTGGGAATTTGGAAAATTGGAAATTTGGATATTTGGAAATTTAGGTTTTTTGGAACTTGGGAATTTGGGAATTTGGAGTTTTGGAATTTGAGAATTTGGGAATTTGGAAATTTGGGTATTTGGGAATTTGGGAATTTGGGAATTTGGGAATTTGGGAATTTGGGAATTTGGGAATTTGGGAATTTGGGAATTTGAGAATTTGGGAATTTGGGAGTTTAGGAATTTGGAAAATTGGAAATTTGGAAATTTGGAAATTTAGGTTTTTCGGAACTTGGGATTTGGGGAATTTGGAGTTTTGGAATTTGAGAATTCGGGAATTTGGGAATTTGAGAATTTGGGAATTTGGGAATTTGGGAATTTGAGAATTTGGGAATTTGGGAGTTTAGGAATTTGGAAAATTGGAAATTTGAAAATTTGGAAATTTGGGTATTTAAGAATTTAGGAATTTGGGAATTTAAAAATTTGGAAATTTTGTAATTTAAAAATTTAGTAATTTGAGAATTATAAAGTTCAGAAATCTGGTAATCACCTCATGTTCGTGCGCCATTTTACACAAAGTTCTATCAGTACATTTCAAATACAATTTATTGCAACTACTAAATATTTTCAAAAGTCTAAACTACATCAATTTCTATTCTACCATACCATATCTTACAAATGGGCTACACATAACGTTTAAGTTTCATATTTTTTATTTATATAACCCGTTTGGAACACAGCGTTGTACTTTTGTTGAATAATAAATATTCTATTTCCCTTGGCAAGTACCTATACATATTGATTCGACGCTTTTTGGTGATAAGAGATCACTGGTTTTCGGGATTCCATTTTCCTCCAAAGCTTTTTCCTTTCACCTTTGCCGAACCAACGAAAAACGCCACTGAATAACTTTCATCTAGAATATCGTACCATAAACCCCAATCCTTTGTGGTGTACCATCACCTTTTTTTGATTCAAAATGTACCGCGAACTATGTGAAATAACATAGACTCGATAAAGACACTCGAATATTGGAGTTTAACGGACTGACTAATGAAAATAAAAATTATCACTTCGTTTTGCTGTACATTGCACAATATTTGAACTACAATTATTACTATTTCTGTGTAGAACAGCTACTGTAATATTTCTTCTTGTATTATCGCGGCAACAATTTTTTAAACTCACTTCGCTCGCTCGTGTTTTACGAAATTCAGTGAAACTCGATTATTAAATTCACGGAACATCATGATTTTCTATTCAGAAAAAATTCTGTTGTTTACTTAAACAGATTGTCTAACATGTGTTAAATGTAAAAACGTTCGTTCTATGCAGGGTGGCTTATCATATTTTGCCATCTAGATTTACATCATTATTATTATTACTCATAGCAATGTTTTAGATGAAGTTGAATGGTTTTGAGGAGAGCATATGCTGGTGGTATATTTTTTATGTAAGTGGACGTGTAAAGGATATATGAAAGTCATTAATTTTTTTTTTTAAATGAAATCATATATTTTTTATTACATCAGCTGACACTCCTTCATATTCTTTACAAAAAAGTATTAATCGATTTGTGTGAAAAAATCATTGCTATAGGAGATATTTTAATTTTAATGTCTATTTACAAAAAAGGTTCAATGTGGCGACCATTTGCATCAGAACACTTTCTGATTCGAGAAATTAATGACTTATTAACATTCGGTAGTGTATAATCTATCAGCATATGTAGTATTTTTCCCAGCTTCAAAATAAACTAATAACATGCCTATCTTTTCTTCTTCAGAATACTTCATTATGAAGTGATAATTCATCGTGTTGTCGTATTCACCGTATTAGAGTCGTAACAGAGACTAAATTTCACTGTTACTGCGTAACAAAAAAGTAACAAAAACTCACAATTCGTTTGGTGACACGTGACTTCTCAAAGCGTGTAGGAGAACATTTGCTGTTCAGTTAGGGCAGGGGTCGGCAACCATTTGAGTCGGAAGAGTCAAAAATTACAATTTACAAAATTTCAAAGCTTTTAAAGAGCCACAAAATTTTGTCTTGCCAACAATAAATAGTGCTTGCATAAATAAAGTTTTTTGATAAAAACAAAATAATCTATTTTTACATATATAAGTAGTTTTTCGCAACAAAGTAGATAATATATACAATGGCAACGTTAGATAATGAGTTTTTTTTGTTAAAATAAAAAATATTTGCGTATGCAACTGAAGAGCGTGGTAATTCGATGCGTTGCGATTCCAGCGCTTGGTAATTCGATGCGCTGCGATTCCAGCGCTTGGTAATTCGCCGCGTGGTAATTGGATGCGTTGCGATTCCAGCGCTTGGTAATTCAATGCATTGCAATTCCAGCGCGTGGTAATTCGATGCGTTGCAATTCCAGCGCGTGGTAATTCGATGCGTTGGAATTCCAGCGCGTGGTAATTCGATGCGTTGCGATTCCAGCGCGTGGTAATTCGATGCGTTGGAATTCCAGCGCTTGGTAATTCAATGCATTGCAATTCCAGCGCGTGGTAATTCGATGCGTTGCGATTCCAGCGCGTGGTAATTCGATGCATTGCAATTCCAGCGCGTGGTAATTCGATGCGTTGCGATTCCAGCGCTTGGAAATTCGATGCGTTGGAGTTCCAGCGCTTGGTAATTCAATGCATTGCAATTCCAGCGCGTGGTAATTCGATGCGTTGGAATTCCAGCGCGTGGTAATTCGATGCGTTGAAATTCCAGTGCGTGGTAATTCGATGCATTGCAATTCCAGCGCTTGGCAATATTAGATAATGAGTTTTTTTGGATAAAATAAATCATATTTGCGTATGGAACTGAAGAGCCGCAGCTTTACATCCAAAGAGCCGTTTGTGGCTCGCGAGCCGCAGGTTGCCGATCCCTGAGTTAGGGTAATTCATAATATTGACCAGAAAGTCACGATTTCCTAACAAGTTAGAATTAAGATATCTCCTAAATTAATGATTTTTTCACATAAATAGATTAATACTTTTTTGTAAAGAATATGAAGGAGTATCAGCTGCTGCAATAAAAAATATGTGATTCCATTTAAAAAAAAACATTAATGACCTTCATATGTCCTTTACACGTCCACCTACAAAAATAAATATACCACCAGTATATGCCCCCCTCAAAAGCATTCAACTTCATCTAAAACATTGTTTGCTATGAGTAATAATAATGACGCAAATTTAGATGACAAAACGTGGTTAGCCACACAGTATATTACTAACGTTAATTATAATTTCAACGTCGTACCTATCTTATTTGAGTAATTTTATTATTTAGAACTATTTTTAAATGTTTATGTTTTACTCAGAAATACAATTTAATTTCTGAATAATAACTACTGTTAAAATTTCTGTGTAATCTTTCTCTTTGATCGTTTTCGAATGTGTACTAAAAATTTTGCTTAATTTCTCTAATCGCGTAATCGAAAGTTTCTTTCTTGAAGAGAATTTCAAAGTTTAATTGAATTCCAACTGGATTTACGAGCCGTTTGTGGAAGCACCTGTTGTAAAACGTACGGGACAATTAATTTCTTTCGTTCTGTTATTTAACGCTAGACTTTCTGTTCGTTCTCGTTTCCATTTAAACGAACTTACGAGAAAACCTTATTAATATAATGGCCGATACATTAATCCTTTTCCTCTTTAGCACGCTAAACTCTGCTCTATTTACAGAGAATCAGAGATAAGCAGATGCTTAATAGCAGTTTGATGCGATTTTATTGTTCCGCTTAATATCGCTGGTTTTTTCCGCCGTGAGAAGTTACTACGCATTTTTATTCCTTTTCATATTCACCATTTTCTTACACGTTTATAAGTGCGAAGCACGTGTTGTATGGCGCTGTACATATACTGTCATACTTTAGTTCATAAATTCCAGATATTCAAATCTCTAGATCTTTAGATCTAGAGTACCTGAAACGAGGGGTAACTAACTTGATTTTGAATAAGATTTCCCTTTGCAAAAATAGGGTTTGAAGCTTCGTTTTCGAATTATTAAGAAAAAACACGGTCCAATCACAGCGCGAGGATTATGCGCGCACAGCCAGTAAGATCGAAGCTGTTGCTCTTGCGTTTACGCACGCGTTAACCTCGCGCTGGGATTGGTTCGTGTTTTTTCTTAATAATTCGAAAACGAAGCTTCAAAACCCATTTTTGCAAAGGGAAATCTTATTCAGAATCGCGTCAGCTACTCACCATTTCAGGCACCAACACTATTTGTGAGTACATTCTATAGGTACAGTAAATATTCGATATCTGCAAAAATCTCCTGTACGATATGTGCGACAGTTCAGACCCGAGAGAGTCGCAGATATCGAATATTTACTGTATTAGGTCCTCGGATTTTTAAATTTCTATCTAGAGATTTCTACATCTTTTGGTTCCTAAACATCTAATCTGTAAATTTCTAGATCTGTAAATATGTATCTGCATTTGTGGAAGCTTAGATCATTAGATTTTTAGATCTGTAAATACTTGCATTTGCAAATTCTTAGGTTCGTAGATTTTTAGTGTTGTAAATACCGACAACTGTAAGTCCCTAGATTTCTACACTCCTGGTGCTACAAATACCAATAACTATAGATCCTTAAATCTCTAAATACCTAGATCTCTATATAGATCTGCGTTTCAATTTGTCGATATTCGCAATTGTTGAACACCTAAAAATTGTCATGTTCTACATTCTCATGTTGTGTGCATTTGTAATCAACTCTTGTAGATGTTAAGTGAATAAGTAACCAATTGATAATTAATATATTTAAGCATGAGAAATACATTACTCCTTTATGCTAATATTTCAATCGTTTGTACAAGCTTGCTGTAGTAATAGAAATTAATTCTAAGATCAAATTGTGCGAATGAAACGTGAGTTTGTTTTCCTTTTGTATACATCGGAAAATGACATAATCCAATCCCTTCGTTACATAGTGCACGTATACATTATATTCTTTGGCGTAGGCAAATATGTACAGGAAACGAGTATATGTAAACGAGTGTATGTAATCAGTAATTATTTGTATCCCCGTTTATTTAATTTGTTGTCAATTATGCATGATATCGAACACCCATCATGATAATATACCAGTGGCAGTAATATTCATTATAATGAACGGAAGCAGACACTGAAGAATTCGGTTATTTCATTAGTTTGTAAACTAATATTATCCATAGTAGGTACTGTTTGTAGTATAATACGATTAGTATGATATTATAGTACTGTAGTCTGTATTTCGTTGTATTATTATTTGTTTTGTTTACTGCCAGTAATGTACAAATTCAACCAACAAAGAACAAAAATTGTTTCATTAAGTTAACTATCGGAAGACATGAACACATCCTTAAGCAAATTTAAGAAAGGAAAGAAAACATAATTTTGTAAGCCTTGCAAAGTTTGAAGCACGAAGAAAAAAGAAGCGAAATAAAATATATATGTCAATTCTGTCACGTTTCACTTCACACTGACGAATGTTTTACAAAATATCACTCTTCCAAATACTAGACACGCAAACAAATAACTTTATAAAATTTGAACAAAAACAGTGTTGATTTAATAAATCTGTAACGTTTTGAAACCATACATACATGTTTATTTAATTCCTCTACAAAATTCCCGGAAAGAGGGAAAAACTGAATTCACAGCGCCGGTCATTAATGACCACCGTAGCAGTCGACGTATTAACCGATTAATCTACAATTTTCGTCACAACTGTGTTATTCAAAACTGTTAAGACAAATGAAGAAATTAAAAATCTTAGACGCAGTCTATATTTATCGCTCTTTGATTGCGTAATCTATAATTAGAAATAAACACAAATTAAATTGCGGTGAAAATACGAGACTGGCTGGCACATCCCAATCTTATGTTTATCACGATTGCGTCGCCATATTGTAGAGCAATGGGTGTAATTCACACGATTATTATATAAATCTTTTCAAGGATTCATTCATGATTTTATCTTAAAAATAGCAAAAATAAATGAACGTATTCCAAATGTAATGAGTGTGGATTATCGTTATCGTATGAGTAGAATAACGTATAATGATAAAAATTCATGTATGATACATGTAAATTATTACAGAAATTTCTTAACATTTTGTAACGGATATAAGGAAAAATGTTAATCAGTACAGAGTGTCTCATTAAAATTTGACCATCAAATATCTTTAATCATGAAAATGTATATAATTGTTCGTACAAGATTTCATTGGTATCACGTAATAAGTATCATTATTACTGTTCAGGGGTTATGTGAAATAAAATATACGCGTAGAGTATATCAGATCAATAATTATATTTATAAAGGAAAAATTAAACAGTGAAGAATCTATAGAAGAATTCGGTGCTTACAAAATGGGCGCACACTTAGAACTAACTAAAAAGGAACTGCTACGACAGTACATGCATACTCCACAGGAAAACAATAACTTTGAAGGATGTGGGGTTTTTTGAAATTGTGTAAACATAGTCAATGCTTTAACTTCAACAATTACTAATCAGATATTGATTACCTTTGGAATTACGTATGAAACATTTCTTATATTTTCATAGCTAAACAAGAGAGATATCTCAAAAAATGCCTAGCAACCGCGGAAGACGGAAGAAAAGGGAAACAAAATGCAAACTGCGCCGCAAATCGCATAATGTTATAGAAGAATTATTTAAAAACAGTAAACGCTGAATTTCGAAATATTCCTTTATCCAAAATCCACAATCTATCAAGAACTCATCTTTCCGTATTGAATAACTCGCGTTTTGGTAAAAGCCGCGGAAGGCAAATTTCACACGATGAAGAACGCGAAGCAAGCAGAAAGACGAGGGAAAGTTGGTCGCAATTTTCCGGGCAACGGGGTGCACGAGAGCTCAAATACAAATTGCGAGGCGCACTTGGCCAAACACAGAGCGATAACCGGCTTGCTCGCACGCGCCGTCCGACAGAATTTCCCCGACATTTTTCACGTTGGTCACGGAAACGGAAAACTCACTAGCGTATTCGCGGCGCGTACCGCCTCTTCTTCGTTCTTCCTCCCTTTCCCCCGTTGCCCTTTCACCCCTTAGCCAATATTTCCTCGTGACGCGCACGTTTCAGCCCCATGCCGGACCATCCGCTTCCCGTAGGCGCGCAGATATCCCGAGGGATACGAACGGCAGGCTCTATCGGCGCGCTCTTTTATAAATATTTATCCTCATTTGAATCCATCGGGAACGAGTCTCCTAACTTACTTCCCCTGCCCCTTTCGTCTTCTGAAATGTTCCGAAGTCTGTTTTCGTTCGGAGCTGCCCTAGTACTTCGAGCGTGGCCCAACTACACGAATGTGTATTTGTTCTTGCAAATCTTTTGTACGTTTCGTACGCGGATTTGCATTCATAACGCCCGCGGGCACTTCGTCTTTCTACTCCTTACACATAACGTTTGGATATGTATTTTATTCTACTACGTTTCTACGTTCTGTACGTAGCTCCAAGAATTTAGAGAGATAAATCCATGTTCCTCTTTGATCGGATTGGTGCAGTAGCTGCAACTGATTGTTTGGTGTTCTTAAATATAATATCTGCTTTTTGAATATAAACTTATAATTTAAATATTTCTGTTATAATTTTATACTTAAACATTTACCGATATTTATATAACATTCTTTTCTTATACTTAATCCATTTAGTGCTGGCTAAAAAAATTGTACTTAATGGAGGAATATCGAACAGAAACTGAGATTTAATAAAATTTGGTACAACATTCATTTAAAAAGTCGTTAAAAATATTTATAAAATTAAGAAAAGAATAAAGGTCAACTTTAAAAAGATTAATCAGTTCATTTCATATCATTACATCACACTGTTAAAAATAAGCAGAAAATAATTCACTTTACACTAATTTACTGTCTAGTAAAAAAATTATATTACCATGTAACAAAGAAATTCATATAATTTTAAATTGGTATAATTATACTATTGCATAATAAATAAGTAGTAAACAAATTCTTTTGTACAGTGAGAAAATGTGGTAAAGTGAAATGTTCCTCAAATTCGTCCCCACTTTCTTCTGTCCTGTGTACAATTAATATCCAACCGCAATATTTTACGCGTGGTATAAATTAAACATTACGATAAAATGTTGAGGTTACTCCTTCGAAACATATTTCTTTCACAGTTCCAGCTTGTAAATATTCATAAGGAATATTATGTATGTACGTATTAAGTTGCTTTTCTTCACCAGTGTCATTAATCTTCTATAATACTCTATAAGCACACGTGTAAAAATATCATACAAAGTTATTCATGTTCGAACAATTCGTTTTCATTTAGATCAGCTGCTTCTATATTTTACTTGTCCAGAAAATAAGTTTGACGTAAATGTGTTTATACACCTAGAACACTCAGTACAGTGAAACGTGCTTTGCATTTAAATGTCTTCAGTAAAAGAGGACAGGCAATTATGGAGTCCTTGTTACCAGCGTGGTTCCATTTGAAAACAAGATCGGAATCGGAGCAAGCTGTCGCGGGAGGAATTTAAAAGTCTAAATTCACAAAAGATTTTTGCGTTTTGTCGTGCACTCTTCTGACTGTTCGTTTTTTCTCGTTGCCAGCGTGAATACACGGATTTGCAACTTGCCGGCCTACTGTACGGAATATTGATTGCAACAAATACGAAACGCGCCGCAATGCAGCAGCGTGATTAAACACACGAATAGTTGGTACGACCAGCTGATATTAGAATGCAATAATAAAAATGACACGAAAACCTAATTGCTAATAAGGTTTATACAGTATGTTATGCGACGGACAATTTTTCACTCGCTTGTAGGTGTTGCGATAAGAAAAATCTAAAACATCTCTAAATTTGTAAATTTAGATACTCTCACGTTCCCAAAATTTCAAATATCTGATATAACAACTTCCAACTTCTTGTTTCCCAAATTCCTAGATTTCCAAATTTATAAACTCTGAAACTATCTTACAGTTCTCAAATTCCTAAATTAACACATTTACAAATTCTCAAGTTCAAAAGTTTTCAAATCCCTAAATGTGGACATTTAAAAATTTTCAAATTGTCAAATACCTAATTGTTAGAATATCAAAATTGTAAATTCGCATTTCCCAAATTCCTAGATTCCCCTTACAGATCTTAAAATTAATCTTCCATTTTTCGAATTCTAAATGTCTAAATTTCCAAATGCTCAAATACTTAAATCCTTAAATTCCTAAAGTTGTAAATTTCGAAATGTTAAATTCAAATTTTAAATTACTAATATTTTTGACCGCAAACTTCCAATTTCTCCTTTTCCAAATCTCCAAATCCCAAATTCCTAAATACACAAATTCACTTACAACGCTAAAACCTTGCGTTACAGAAAAGAATGCCCTATTCTTTCTTTTCTTTCAACACGAAACCGAATAAGCAGCGCGTAAATTCTGTCGCCCTACCACTCCGACGTCAAGCATGTTGTTGAACACGGCTTATCCTAAGAGCAGCAGGGATCTGGGGAGAAAAGATGGAGCAATATTTCTCTGTGTCGCAACGTGGCTCATTGATCCCCGACCTCTTTAAAACAAACGAACCAATTGCTGCCATTGCTGTCACGTAAAAATGTATCCACGGTGAAAAAATCGTGTTTGCTGTAATTCATTATTCGTTTCTGTCAACGTTTAACGCGGTTTCTCAGGCGTTTGCGAGCTGTGGCAGCTTGTCGACGAAGGTTCTTCAGGGTTCACTGCGACGGAACATGTTATTATTACCCTTCCGAGAATATTAATTACGGACGTTGGCGATAACGCGGCCGCGCAAACCCACGAACAGACGTTTCCAAGAAGGATTCATGTCGTTTAAGTCGTCTCTAACTCTGTGGCGAGATCTCGCGATCTAGAAAACCCTTCGTCAAGGCTGAACAACGCGGCATGGAACTTTTTTATCTGCTCCCTATTCCCCGTCGACTTACCTTTGTTCGCTAAAACTTTTCGCGACTTAATATCGTGGTGCAGCTGCTCGTCGTCCTGGGAACTTTTTTATGGAGCGAGTTGTTATGGGGATAGTAATTGCACGCGTGTCGTTCACAAGAATGAATTGGATTCGCGTGAACTGGTAAATTGAGGTGAATTATACATACTTTCGATCCCAATGACCTTGATATATTTTGTTAAAGATAGCATCCTAATTTTTGTGTGTAATTTCTGGTTGGCCTAAATTTTATAGCTATTTGCAGAAGATGAAGCTTCTGTTGTAGGTGGGAGGAGAAGCAAAAGTAACATTTTTTTACTTATTTGCTAAGCGCCTTTTAAAGGTAAAAATAAGGAATTATTCTTTAAAAAAGGTGTTTACCGGTATATTATTTTCAATTTTCGTCTTTTCCGTTTTTTCTTCTTCTCAGTAGTTTTATATCGCACTGACTACGAGGTCATTAGCAACGACGTTAATGTTAGTAGAGTTAAATTTTATTAATGCATCCTCATAGAGGGTGCGTTTCTAAAATACAGTGTGTTTATAGAGAAACAATATTACCTAGTTTCAACCTACAAAACATGTTTTCTCTCCACTACCTGTTCTATTACTTTGTATTAATAATTCTGACACCCTTGCATTTTCTACCTCTTTTAAAAATTACCAAAAAACTGTAGAGCATTAACATCTCATTTTGCAAATTTCCATCTAAAAGCAGAGATTGTTCCCGAAACTTCCTATTTCTCCACGAATTCGTGTGTACGTCTCCGTGAAACAGCGGACCGTTCTAAAAACGAGCGCTAAAAGGAAGAGGCGAGGAACACCTAGAGTCTGAGTGCGGCACTTGAGGCTGTAGTAGCCGGCAGTATTACCAGACAGAAGGTTTTTCTGGATGTGTTTTAGCGAGCGTGGCGTTACGTAAGCTCGCGTTTTTCCCGGCGGACCGTTTGGCTCCGATTTGCGTGCGGAAAATCCACGACACGAATGTTCCTCGCCGCTACTTAGCGCTTCCGCTTCCGGCCGCAGAGCAGCTCGTTAGAATCGGGCTGCTCGTGTGCCCGTCGTGTTGGCACGCACCCTCTAGTCCTGCGGCTTCGACGCCCATTCCTTTTCTTTTTTTTCGCCTCACCCCAACCCTTTCGTTACGTTGCAACGAGATCTGCGGCGCGTATGCAGACCGAACACGAAAGGGGAGAGAAATCGGCGGGATGGAGAAGGAGCTAGTCGGCTTCTGTTGCCAAAAACCGAAATGAAACGCGCCCGGGGGAGAACAAGGCTTGGTCGACGACTGCCAGAGTCGTTCTCCGTCCTCGGAAGCCTGCTTGCCGATGATTGTGCTGCTTGCGCCTGTAGTCGAGGCTTCTCGTTTCCCGGCGTGGCTACCAAGACAAAACAAAAATCAGGGACAAATAAAGCCGAGGGGGAGAGCGTCGTAGGCCTCCGCTCTGTGAGCTGCACAATAAACCGCGTTGCGAAACGGGAGAACATGCCGGGAGAAAGAACGATCGGGGTGAACAGAGATGAACGAACGCGGAATACAACAAACGTGATCGTGTACATTCGAAAGCAAATCTAGCGTTGCTGGGGAAAATTTAGGAATCGAGGGAAGAGGCTTCACTTGATCATTTGTAGAATTATTGAGATTCTGAAAATTTAGGGGTGAGTTGAGAATTAAGGGACGTAGCAACTTAGGGAAGTATAGATTTTTGGACGTAGAAATTTGTGAGTTTAAGGATTGGGGAATTTGGATAAGTGGGAATCTGGAATCGTAAATGCTTTAAAATCTGAAAAAATATAAAAATGCATAAGGATCTATAAAATATAAAAATTTAACGATCTGTGAATTTGGAGATCTAGAAATTTGTGAACTAATTTTGTGATCTAGGAACTTATCTAGGAAATTTAAGAAAATATATATGCAGTAGATCTTATTGTTAGAGTTTGGAGATTTACGAATAAAGAAATCTAGGAATTTAGCAGTCTATGAACTTAAGATCTTCGAAATTTCTAAATTTAAGAATTTCATGACGTCGAAATTTTGAGGGTGAAGAAATTTAGAGAAATACATGTTTAAAAATCTAAGGATCTGGAAATTTACGAATATGGGAATTTAAAAATTTCTGTATTGACCAATTTGGGAACCGATAAACTTGTGGGTCTAGCTATTTAGTATCGAGAAATTTAGGGACATAGAAATTTTACAGTATAGGTATATGTTAATCTTAGGATTTGGAGACATTCGTATATTGAAATTTATGGAGTTGGTAATCCAAGTATTTAATTTTTAGAATCAAGGAATTTGAGAATCTCACAATTCAGAGAAGTAGAAATTTGAGAACGTAAATATTACAAACCTTTGCAGTTCTAAGTACATGGAAATACAGATACTTGAAAGTCTAGAAATTTCGAGTTCTAAATGCTTGGGGATCTGGGAATTTCGGATGAGAAAAATTCGGAAATTTAGATATTTAACAATTAAAAAATTCAGACATTTGAGATTTGTGGACTTGAGAAGAAGAAACAGGAAATTTGTATATTTAGAGAATGTTTCTTTAGATGTTTGGTAATTTGAATTTGTAAATTTGAAAATTTGAGAATTTACAATCTGCATTTGTTAGACCGTAATAATTAAAAAATTTATAAATTTGATTTGGTTGAATTTTAGAAATTTAATTTAATTTGTCGTAAGCTCTGATATTAAACGAAACATGTTTGAAGCATCGATATTATAAACTTATACTTTTAACGCATCTTATAGCCGAGTATGTTGTACACAGTTTTTGCTCGTTAAAAACTTCATTTAAAGGAAAAGAGTATTTCTGGCTACGGAAGATTGATGAAGACAGGGAATTAGTTTCCTGGTAGTTCAAATTTTCTTTTTAGACACGGATCATGATCCATCAAATTAAATGTTTTAATACTCAAGTGTTGATTAAATGCCTTAGAATGTTTCTTTCTGTGATTAATACTAAAATATAGCGTGCATTAAATTCCAACAGAAAAAAAATAAATTACACAAGTTATTCGTTTTAATTTTCCATTAAACAACAAATCTTATACCTGAATTAAATTATTTAAAAAAAAAACATGGGGTAAAAGTTACATAAATCTATTAAAAGTATAAATTATTTCTTTTAAATAAATTTTGTGTCGAATATACAATTTAAGTAAGTAATAAAATGTTTTTCAGTTGTTAGTTAATTAAAATTTATACCTTATTTGGTTTTAGTATATAATTAAAAGCAATAAATAAAATGACAGAAAAAAATGTTTTAAGTACTTTTATAATACGTATTATGCTAATACGTTATAATACGTATTATTCTATATTTTTTCTTTAGTTTTCTAATATTAATGAAATTATCACAATAAGTTTTTTGTAGAAAATATAAGAGCATAATGTGCAGAAGCACATACGAAAATTTTTAAAACATTTCACTTTTATTTGTTACAGTTTAAATATATTAAGTTTATTTTGTTATATTATATTAGTCTAAATAAAACAGTGAAAGAGTTAGAGAAACAAAAGAAAAAGTTTTACAAATTTTACGAGTCCCGAAATCGCGACCCTTGGGTTTAGCAAACCTGGCACGTTTCCATCGGACTACACTACACTCTCGATTAAAAAGTATTCTCAAACACTTAAATGTAAATTACAAGAACTTAGAATATAAATTTTTCGCCTATTTTTTCGAATTGCTAGGATTAAGCAAAATTATTTCTTTTATAGTTCCTTATAATAACTGCGCACAGTTCGAGTGAAATTGCAGTTCAAATGGTGGCGAAGTCCAATGTCCGTGTACAAAACGACAGTACTCTCCTGCAAACTTAATTTATTGCACGGATATCTCGATATATCTCTTCAATAAGAAGAATATTGATTTCCCATCGCCTCTAATAACTCACAAGTAATATCGCGTGCGGTGAAAACGAGCGGATCTTGGATCTTGATCTCGAGGCCCTTCATCAACGGGTCAGAAGCGATCGGGTAGCACGCGCGGTCACTCGATATCGTCATGTTTCGCTGGCGAATCCGATCAAAAGACGAGATACAATCGTTCATCGGACGTCGACAAGTTCTCGTTCGAGTGGTTGTTCTCGCAATGCCCATTGCAAAGTAGCAGGAGGACGGGGAACAGCGAGTTCATTATTCGTCGTGGCCTTCTTTTGCGATCCTTGCTGTGGGGGGGTTAAAGGACTCGGCGTAATTAAATCAGTGGCCCATTAGCGAGATTCATCAGAGCCAGCTCGTCACGGATTCCGTCTAATTAATGCAAAGCAATGCCGATGCTAACCGGTACAGACAGAATCGCAGACAAGCATGATGGCGTCGTCACGTAGGTCTACCATCGAGAACTACGAAGGAGATTCGGACGGTTATTCGGTGCGAAGAGCCGCAGTTATGTGTTTATCATCCGCATGTAACTGGGTTGCGATAGGTTGTAAATTGTGGGTCAAGTCGGTTCGGTAAAGCGATTCATGCATTTTGAAGAGGGTCGGTTGTGTTTGTTGCGGAAGGGTGTGTTTCACCCTTGAATTAGTGGCACGTGTTTCCGTTGGGTGAAGGTGAAAATGTTTGCTTAACTCGATTCAACTGGTAGGTGATTCGTTTGATTATTAGGTGGAGCTGTCGTGGGGTTCGCTGAGCTTCTATAAGCTCTCGTTTATGGGGTTGCCACCCTCGTGTTTCGAAAACATTCAGTTTTTCTTTCTGTTTAAATATTGATAGTTAACAGGTTGAAATAATCCAAATCATTTCAATCATAAATTTCTGTACAATCGTGTCAATCTAGTATATTTTTAAGCACACCGTCTATAAAAAAGAGTTTTTTAAAGTGAGTGTAGATAATACAGATCCTGTCAATTTTATTTAAAGAAAGTATACTTGTTACATATTCTTTTAAGAATATTTCTGAGTGTTCTTGTTACATTATTTTCGTTTTGTTCTAAAATTTTATAAAGTTTCGCACTCAAATTTCATACTTTTATAAAGCGTCGTACTCCAGTTTCAAAATTCTACAAATCTTTCGAGTTTCGAAATTTCATAAACCTCCGTATTTGAATTTCAAAGTTTTACAAAACCTCATATTGAAGTTTAAAAATTTTATAAAACCTCGCGTTCGAGTTTAGAAATTCGGTTCGAACCTATCGCTAGTTCCAAACAAGCACACTCTTAGTTCCACCTTTTGCGCAGTTGTATCGATGCACTAAGCTATCTAACTAGAGTAGAGGGACTCTTCGGCAACGTGGATGAAAAGGAGCAAAGATTCGACGGTCACGTAAACGGTGAACAGAGGGTTTGTCCAGTCGGTTTGTTTGTCCTGGAAGAGTGGCACATTGTTACAGAGACGCTCGCTGGACACGCGAACTTCTACTTAATGGGCTTTCTGTGTTTGACGCGTGGCCACGATCTTTGTCTTCTCCGCTCGTTTCCGACTGTTCGATTGTCGCGCGTTCCCCGAGTTAAATGCGAGTTTGTTCGGTTGCGTGGCAGGAATTTATCTGTGCCATGTAAACTCTAACAATACACGGTTCCTTGTTGAGAGGCCTCGATTACGATGCTGCGTGTTTGCGACGCACGCAATCGTTATTCTCTTTCATCTGCGACTCCTGTAAATCTCATGACGGTATTTTCTCTGCAACTTCAAAATTGGCACTTTTAACATTTCACTGTAAGTATTTGGATAAAATAAAAGAATAAGGAATTTTTTATTTTATATTCAGTTTTATGTTTCTGCAAGGTACGAGGTATTTCTTTCGAAAGGTACAGTTTTGGTTTTTACCTTGATTGTTTTATACACACAATAAAATTAAAGATGCAAATAGTTAAAGGTATCATATAACATTTTTTCAAAAATTGAAGTTTAATATAATAACATTTATAAAATTGCACTATTACTACGTTTATCTATTGCTGTTACTTCTTTTGCGTTATTGTAAAAAATTAAAACTTTCAGAATATATCTTTGGTTATTAAAAATTTGCCTCTACTTATTAAAAATTTGCAAAACTATCATTAAACCAGTGAAAGTATTACCAATAATGATATTAATATCCGTCACATATAATGAATTTGCTTTATTCGTTAGAGTCTTCAATTCTTAAATAATATCATCATAACGTGTGAATCAAATTATATTAACTAAGGAATTATTTTAACTGCTCATAAATCAGAATAGTTTACATTACTATGGTTTCATGTATTTGTGTGATGATGACCTTCAAAGAATATTGGCAAAAGGATAAGTCACGGTAAAAGCGGTATGGCGATTAAATTGTGCGACTCGTTGGAGTTTAATTGCATTACGCGTAAAATTTCCCAACCATCTGCTTTATTTTCGAGGAAGAAAGAAAAGCGAACAAGCCAGAGGGAAAAAAATGTGTAAGTGAACGCGATCCCGATTAAAACGCTGGTCCTATAATTTTTTTCCTCTTCAACGAAAAAAAGAGAAAAAAAAGTAGAATGAAATAGAAAAAGAAAAATACTCTCTGGTACATTTTTACGGAACGTTGCGTAACAGCGAGCGCAATTTATGTTATAATTA
Organism: Megachile leachella; assembly: GCA_963576845.1. Taxonomy (NCBI): domain Eukaryota; kingdom Metazoa; phylum Arthropoda; class Insecta; order Hymenoptera; family Megachilidae; genus Megachile; species Megachile leachella. The sequence goes on along the minus strand of OY756256.1, from coordinate 12,815,044 downwards.
TCTCGAATTCTGTAATTAAAAAAATTGGGTGTGTGGTCATCGTGAGCGTTACAAGTAAAATTACAGTATTTATTATTCAGAGCGATTTTGAAAATATGAAAATTTTTAGCTTTCGGAAAATGGGAAGTTTCGGAATTTAGGTATTCAGGTATTTAGGTATTTAGGTATTTAGCTGTTTAGGTATTTAGGTATTTAGGTATTTAGGTATTTAGGTATTTAGGTATTTAGGGATTTAAAAATTTGCCAATTTTAGAATTTGGGAATTTAGGAATTTCGAGTTTTAAGGATTTAGATGCTTGAAATTTGGAAATTTTAGAACAATAGAATTTTAAGTTTTTGAGTTTTAAAATGTTGTAATTGGGGAACTTAAAAATTTAGAGATTGATATATTTGAGACTTTGCGAATTTGAAATTAAGAAAATTTCAGAATTTGTAGACTGAAATATTTTAGAATTCGTGGAATTAAAATTTAGAGATTTGGAGATTTGGTTAAACATTAAGGTTTGTAGATTTATTTTGTAACTTTGTAATTGTAGGTATATGTGCCTTAGAATGAGGTGCACCAGATTTTAGAAAGTTGTAGAATTAGATATTTGTGAATCGGGAGATACGAAAATTTGAAAATTTAAGGATCTGATAAATTGGAAGCTGATAAATTCTTAAATTTTGTAAAACCTTGTAAATCTGCAAATATTTAATTTTCGATATCTGATAATTTCAAATTCTAGAAATCTGAATATTTAAAATTTGAAAACATGGAAATTCTGAAGACTAAAAACTTAGTAATTTGTAAACTTGTAAATTAAAAATTTGAAAATTACACTGTATGTTTGGTAATGTTCTTGCCCATCGTACTTCATTTTTAATCTCCCTCTTTACCTTTTTCTTCTTCAAATTTTCCCTCGTTTGTCAATGATTTTTGATCTACGTTCTCCATACAAATATCGATTTCTCTACTATTCCTCCTACTTTTCCCTCCATACCTCCTTCTCACACGAAAACGCCAGGCCGGTCGTTAACGCGCAGAGTAAACACGAAATCGCGTCTGTCGCGAACGAACCTAATGCAGTTTAAGCGTACAGGGTGCATAAAGCGAATTCATAAAGCGACACGAGCCTTGCAATAATCGAGATCGCAGTCTCGGCCGAGTGGAGCTTGGATGTGGAGAGGGAGAAAGGAGCGGGTGATGCAGGGTGGTAGAAATGGAACGAAAGGGGAAAAAGAAGGACAGGAAGAGATGAAGGGAGAAAGAGAGAGGAAAATCTGGGAGCTTCGTTGGCATCCGGTCTACTCGGCACGGCAGACTCATTAAGGGGTTATTTCAAAGTTTAACTGAATCGAGTTGAGAGGGTGAGATGATAAAAACTCAGACCTCCCTCGTTCCTTCTCCCTTCGCTGCCTATAACCCACCCCTTCCTCGCTCTCTCTTTCTTTCTTTCTTTCGAACCCTGATCCCTGTCCTTTTTCTCCCTGTGCCCTTCGTCTCACGGCCATCCTTCGGCTCGGATAGACTTCTTTAACCCCCCTCCTCTCAGTCGACACTCTGTACCGTCGGCAATATTAATTAACGTCATCCTGCAGCCGCAGTCTAGATATTTGCAGTTTGTTAGCTGAAAAGTCGCTAAGTCGTGACGCCCGTTTCTCCTTCTCTAACCGCCCTTCCTTACCCGCTTTCCAGCCTTGTTTCTTTCCATGAAACTCCTTTTTTACTTCTTTCACGACACTGTCGTCTCGTTCGACGCCTATACTGGACGTTTCAAATATAAACACCGGCAGTGTGCCTATGAAGCCGTTTTGAGCAGAAATTATGCAGATTATTTTTATTTCTGTTTACAGAAGAAGTTTATTTATGCAGAAAGAAGTATAATACAGGGAAAGAAAACTGTGGAATTATCTTGGCGCTCTTTTCATGGAATATATACATCAACTGTTGTCGAAATAAATATTAACCATACACGATATTTTATAATTCTATTCGATTATTGTATTGCTGATACATGCATCGTCTATTGCTTAAAATATTTTTCCAAATATGGTGGCAAAATCGGTCGGTTTATATCTGGAATACCCTGTACACGTGCCACTTTCTTGCCGCGAGCCTTCTTTTTAACGGACTCGTTCATCGAACTTGCCAGCCACGAGGAGGGGTTGAAAACGCCCGAGGCTTTTTCGAGAGCCGACGAGGTGCGAGGTCGTGTATTAAATTAATTTTCATCGGGGAATGGTGCTTGATAATCCGCTTAATCGCCAATATCGAGAGAAAGAGAAGCGGCAGAAAGGAGAAAGTCATATACTCGGCTCTGGGGCGTGGAATCGAGAGTGAAACGACGAGAAAGAATGACGTCGTATTTATAGACGTCGTCGCCGACCCCGGTCTGCTTCCTATTTAATTACAAAGTGATCAACGTCCAGTCCTTCAGCAACACCGTTAACGACTCCAGATGGAGTCTTTGTACGACTTCTCGCAATTTCTCTCAGCACTTCTATCACTACACGTACGGAATGTGTTCTAGGAAAAATGTAGTATGTAAGAGATGTTTGTGTTTAAGATGAGATACAATGTAGATATTAAAGAACTATATATAGATCTCCTAGCTAATATTACTATAAAAGTCAACTATCTAACTATATCCGCGGATAACATCTTTTTTATTCTCACATGTCCTTTCTTTCATCTCCTGAAGAGAACATTTTATCGCTTGGTGTAATAGCAAAGGAATGCGCAGTACACAACGGTAAATGTCACTTACTGCGCATCGCTTTGGTTTTCAAAGTTTCATAGATCGGTATAGTATGCAAGGTATACGCATTGCATAACGGTAAATGATTCGTATGCACATTAACTTTATATGGTATCAATGTCATAAAAGTGTGAATATAAAGCACATATTTATTTCTTATAATACGCGACTGTGCGTCACTTTAGTTTTTACGATTATTCCACAGATTGGTATGTTATTGGTGGAACGCGCATTTCATAATAGTAAATGATTGATGTGTGCAATTATTATTATATCATATAAATGTCTTAAAGGTGTAAATACAAAGTTACTGCGCATACTTGTTGTTTATAATAATTGCATATTATAATATTAATAATCTTGATTATAACCTTGAATATTAAATATATAAATAGTTTATAACAGAAAGTAGTATAAATATTATATTATGACTACGAAATTTTATCTCCTTCGTGTATGTGCATTCTTATAGATGGAGTGATACTATGGGCGCTATTTAATACTTTTGTTGTAAATGAATGATTCATCGGCTACGTCTAGGTTAAATGGTAAAATACCATAGACTTAAATTGTGATTAATATTTCCGAACGAGATACAAGATGCTAAAATTGAAATCACTTGTAAGAAAGGTATAATGAATGAACTATGAAATCTGTCGCGTTCAATAATTTAAGTGTAACTGAAAGATGAGGTGAAGTTAGTAGACTAATTAAGAGTTTGTTGGAAATTGTCTGTTTGAAAAATTTAAAGAGATTCAAGATGCAACATACCTTTGCTAATTTGAGGATACAGTTTGGGAATTTAAAAATTCGGCAATTTATAAATTGGAAACTTAAAAATTCAGGACTTTTAAAATTTTTAAACCAGAGAATTCAGGAATTTGTAAATTTAAGAAGTTAGGAATTTGGAGGTAAATGAATTTTAAAACCTTCAAAATTGAATGATTTATAAATTGCTAAGTGTGGATTGACTGATTTATAAATTGCTAAATTGCTGAAATATTTATACAAAATACGACTGCAAGGAAACGTATTTTTTAAAAGTATTTCAATTTATTAAATAGCACCGTCATATTTTGCCCAAGAAAGCTATATTTGCTGTTGACTGTACACTAAGGTTCATCGAATCTCAGTGAGATACCATTCAACAAGATTGTCTCGGGGCAAAGTAGCCCGAACAGGGGCACTTATCGACTTGACTTATGCGACCAATAAATACGCGAAATCCTCGAGTTGTTGGTACGAGGCGGTCGCTGCCTCGTGTTGCAGGCTACCCAGTGGCGTGTAAACAAATTGGCAGTAATGACGTTGCAATTTGTCAGATCGGCAGGGCACACGTACACCGCAACGCGTATGTTTGCATATGTGACGCGAGAGGGGTAAGATTGGTGTCCGACGTGGCTGGCGTACAGGTATACACACCTGGTTGATTTACATACGTACACTCGAGCGCAATAGGCCTTCTTCAGACAGCGAGAGTAAAATTCAAAGTTTCCGAATTTACAAATTTCTATATTTTTGTTTTCAAGATTTCCAAATTTCAAATTTTTTAATTCTCAAATTCTTAGAGTTCTGAATATACCATTTATTCAATTTTATCGTTGCTAAATTTCTAGATTTCAAATCCGTATATCCCTAAATTCATAGATCTACAAAACCTTACATTTTTAAATTCCGGGATTCTCAAATTTTCAGAATTTAAACTCCGCAAATCTGTAATTTCCTTGATGTTCAAATTCCTAGATTCAAAAGTCCTTATATTTTCAGAATCACAGATCAGAAGTCCCAAAAAACTCTCTGCATTTAAAAATTTCAAGATTTACAAGTCCTTAAAACCTAAATTCTTAGATCCTCAAATCCGAAAATATCCAAATCTTTACATTCGCAAATTAATACATCTTTACATTCTTATGTTTCCAAATTCTAGATCTCTCAATCACAAAATTCTCGAATACCTACACTTCAAATTCCTAGATATAATGATCTCTATTTCCCCCAATTTCTCTATGTCGAAATGTCAAGAGACATATATTTCTCTATTTCTAAATCCCAACATTTGTTAATCTTTAGATCCCAAATTCCTATATCCCAAAACCCTTATATCCCCCAATCCCTATATTTCTCACTCTTAAGATTCCTGAATCGTTAAATTCTAAAATTCTTAGTCTTTAAAATCCTGAATTATAATTCCTAAAATTCCTAAATAAAAATCTCTGTGTTTTTGAATCTAAACATTTCTGGATCCCTAGTGAAAAAACCTAGATCCCAAAATTCTTGCGTTTTACATCGAAATCACTAAATCGCAAATCCTTAGATCATCATTTTAAGCCCTCACGATTAAAATCTCTATTAATTTACATTTCCCAAATTGCTTACTCTCAAAGTTCTTAGATTCTCATATTCCCTAATTTCTGAAAAAACTTAGTGGAAATGCAGGATTATAAAGCATGTACGAATAAGCGATATTTGTTGTTGACTGTACATGGTTTACCTACCGCAGGTGTTCCCTGCTTGCATTCACGTGACTGTCGATGTGATTACGTCATTCCACGTTACTCTAAGGAATTATTCAATTCGAAGACTCGCATAGTGATCATTCATGCGGATTCCCTGCGGCTCTAGGAGGTCCGAGAGACTGAACGAAGTATCAATGATCGCTTCACTTCCTCCTTGTTTTTTTTCATTTTTGAAATTGCTAACGGAACGAGGATACCAATGAAATTTGCACTCAACGAAATTTCTGTTCGCTATAACTTCATTGTAACTTTTATTATATTCGTTATGATTTGAAAGCTTCGATATTCTCACAATATTTCTTTATTATTATCGATTGTTTTTAATTTTTAACAATTGAAATGATGGGATGTTGATCTCGTATTTCAATTTCATTTGTTTCGCTTTATGTTAAATTTTTTAAGAGAGAATGATTTCTTTTTGTAACTAGAATTTTATCGTAGAAGGTATTTTATTAACCAAACTATAGATTTTTGGATGTTCATATAAATATTTTTGTAAAGAAAACTACGCAAAAGAAACTTAAACAAAAATTTATCTTATCATTAGAGAGTTCTAAAAATACACATCTTTTTTTGCATAATATATACATGTGATTTATATATTATGTATTTCTTGCATATTACGTGTACCGCGTTCAGAAACAGGTCACAAGATAGTGTATATATAATTTATCAATTATTTATAAGTGTCAATGAAACTGGATTATTTATGAGTTATGTAAATGTGAACTTATCCATTGAAGAA